>JBAMNC010001558.1:0-660274 GCA_037902135.1 Cetoscarus ocellatus | reverse complement strand
GGTGAAGACTACATTGAGGGGGAGGAGACTGGTGCTGGGAGCAATGTCTGCATAGCCATTGACTGGTGGGAGAAGTTGTTGGACTAGTTTCTGTCTTACAGAGACAGTAAAGCAGTTTCTGTAACATGGTGTTTGAATTTGAGTTGTTTTTGGTAAATAGACTCATTTTCTGGAAATATGGACATGGACAAAAGCCAACAAGCTGCATGTGGTAATGTGAGCTCGGTCATAAATGACTCCGGAGTGCTGATCTGTTCTGTGGATATTCTGAGGGCGATTTGTGCTGCAGTCACCTCTCCAAACTCGTAGTAGGTGCCGTCGTCCTTCTTGATGTCGTGCTCTTTTAGCCACTCGATGGCTTCAGTGTAGTCCATCCGCTTAAACGGCCTCTTGGGGGGTTTGAAGTTCTACAGAATGAACAACATCCAGGAAAATATACCCATAAATCTAAAATTCATTTAAATCAAAACTGCCCCTGAAAAGGTTTAAAACATACAAATTATACACACTGAACCAAAAGCAACACAGCTCATAGTTCATTTAGAAATCGCTGATTGACTTCTGACACAACCAAACAGGATTTTTTTAAGCTATCACTTCCAAAACTGTGACGTACAGGGTTGATGTCGTAGAGCAGCTGAGCAGCGGGGGATTTGAGCACCCGGTCCACCACGTCACAGACCAGATCCTCCAGTCTGCTCAGCAGATCCTCAAAGGTCATGAAGGGGCACTCGGCCTCGATGTGAGTGTATCTAAACACAGAAAACACATTCATCACATTTAAATATAATATTCCACAGTGAAGGGGCTTCACGTTGACAGTGACTTATCTGCTTGATTCACTAAGAAGAAGACACCAATTGATGAAGGGACTTGATTCAGGATTTCTTATTTTTGGTGTTTTTTGAAAAAACAGATCGAAATGCTCCATTCCAAAGCCCTTACTCTGCCCCATTAATGTGCATTAATTCTCTTTAATTTAATTCATTTTAATAATTTTAATATAATTTTCTTTACTATGGCCCTCGTCTGTGGACAGCCTACCTGAAGACCTGAGGACAGCACCCACTGCTAATATTTTTAAAGCAAACTCAAGACCTACCTTTTCAGTCTGGCTTTTAGCTGATTATATTTATTATTAATATTTCATCTTATTTCTTTATTTATTAATCCTTTGTTTTATTTCTCCATTTCAGTTCAGATTTCTTGTTCTGCATTTTATTCTGTTAATTATTTTCATTTCAGATTTTATTACACATTTGGTGTCTCATTTTATCATATCATCATTTTAAATTTTATTTTATTTCTTTATTATTTAATAAATAACACATTTATATAATAATTAATTTCCCTGTGATATATTAATCTCATTTCTTATCATTATTGTTTTATAAAATTACATCATGTTAGTCTTGGCTCCTGTGTTTATTCATTTTAAGATAAGATAAGGCATGATAAACCTTTATTGATCCCCAGAGGGAAATTCAGGTGTTACAGCAGTACAGGGGTAAGTATAATGGTGAGTAGCATGCATTAAGGTCAACAGAAAAACGTAAAATATAAAGATATAGATCAACAAACTGTACAGAAGCAAACAAACAAACTAGAGTAGGTGGAGGTATTTACGATGATTAGAATTAAGTTAACGGAGTAAGTGTCACACAGGACAACTGAGCCATTCTGTGCAGTACAGTGATGTGTGACAGGTCACTTTTAATTCAAGATCGTGTTTCCTCAGTCCTTTAACTCTGTTTTCTGTTAGAATCTCCTCTTAATATCTTTGTGTGTGTGCTGGATGTGGATAGAGAGGGTGGGTCTTGTATTTTCGTTGGATTCAATCTTCAACTTTTTCTTTTTTTTTAATTTCCTTTTTTATGTAAAGCACTTTGTGCACCGATTTTGCATGGAAAGTGCTATCTAAATAAAGTTTGATTGACTGATTTTGAGATGTGTGGAGGAGTAGCACATCCAAAGTCAGCGAGTGGAGACTACATGATCAAGTAAAAGTCACTCAGACCACTGGGAGTAAAAATGAGCATTCTCACTCTGACAGATGTCTTCGGGTGCGGGACTGCTCAGCACGGTACGACTGGGCGATGCAGAAGGTGTCCCCCAGAGCAGGTATGCAGGTCTCCAGGTAGAGCTGAGAGGACTGCGTCAGGTACGCCTGCTCGCCAAAGTAGTTGAGGTTAAACAGAGTGGAGCCGCCCTCCACCTGAGTCTGCACCAGAGTTGGAGGAGTGATCTACAAACACAACAGACACACAATAAATAATAATTAAAGCTAATGCGTCTGAAAGCACCTATGTGCCTCTAATGTTAATAAAGACTTGTTGTTATAAGAAGTTGAATTTAAGGGCTTGGTACAGAAAAAAAAATCTTGATTTGAACAGGGTAGCAGTGAAAGTCTCATTTGGTTTTCCATAAAGTTTTTTTTTTTTTTAATAATTAAAGTAATTGGATTAACTGTACTGACTGACAGAACTTTCCAGCAGCTGGTTACAGCCTTTATGGAGCCATTTTACCCTTTGGTCTCATACTGCGTGACTATCTAGCAATTAACTTCTTTGGTAATAATGATTAGACTTAATAAAGATTTAATCCAATGTCTTTAGTGCTTGCCAAGGTTGTTTTCTCATATCTAAAATGTAATAGACGAATCCTACGATGTTTTAAGGAAACTCTTTGCAGAACTTCCACAGATAACTTTTTTTTATTTTACTCTTTATTCTAGTTGAAGCCCTGGTAACTACAAGGAAAAAAAGGCCGAATTAAGAGAATGAAAAAAACAAACTTGTATTGTTTAGAAACCAAGTTGTAGTGTCTTCTAACAGTTTCACATGGCATGCATGTGGCTGTGCATGCCAGCTCCGGCTGGTGACGCTATGGCTTTCATACCAGGCGCATGTGTGTGCTGTGCTTTAGTGCACCTCCCTGCTGCCACAGCTCTCTCTTTAAACTTCACCAGGAAAAACTTTAGAATTAAAGCACTATCTGCAACAAAGGGGGAGTTTCCCAAAAGAGGGGGCAAACAGAGCTTTAACTCTGAAAGGCATGCACAGGAAGTGTCACTGAACTGTCTCTGTCTTGTCTGACAGATCACACTGCTGTGCACCAGTGTTGCCAGAGTTTTCCACTGAAATAAGCACCAGCTTGATAAAAAAAAAAGCCCAAAACGAGCAGCCTCCAGGTTTTTTTTCTAATGCGATATATTATTTTATTTATTTATTTGTTTATTTTTAAAAAGATAAATCTACATGAAGCATGTTTTAATTTTCATCGACATTACATTTCAATTTCAAAGTGACATTTTTTCTTATTTGGCTCTTAATTTACTTATTCAACATACTCTTGTTTGGAGGTGGAACATCCTTTTCTTTATACAAAAGCGAAGAGAGGGGCTACTGTTATTTATAACTTTGTTATCACTAAACAGTCTGTCTAACCTTGATTTTTGTAACCAAACAGACAGTCAGGTTTTTATCTAAGCTTTACGTTGATCCTCTACAGCTTTGTTATGGTGAAAACAGTCATAGCTACGTTTGAAATAAATTTAATTCTGGATGTAAGGATTGCTTTTTGGTGGAAACATCATTTTTGCCTCTTTTTACAGTAAAATTTACATTTGTGTTTGGAGTGGGACAAAATAATTTGTGCAACTTCTGAACTGAGTTTATATTGGTATTAGAGTGAGCATCAGATCCCTCCTGGGTTTGGGGGCACAACAAGTACAAATGAGCAACTGCACTTTTGGAACAAGACCAAAAAAAAAAAAAAAATCCTGCAACTGCCAATATTTACAAGCAAAATTAAAAAAAAACAAAAAAACTTAAAGTCATTTATAATAAGCAGACCTGGCAACTATGCTGTGTACATACATGTCTGCTTAAACAAGGAGAATATGGCTCTATGTTGCTTGTTTTCCAGTCTGTTTTGGCCGTGGCTTGGTATTTAAAAAAAAAAAAAAAAGTTAGCCTCCCATTCACTAATTTTTCTGGATCATCTACGTGTGGGAGACATGCAGCTCACGCTGGCTGTCTGAAAGGTCTGACTTGAAAACACGTATGCAAGTAAAATGCATCCAGAGTAAAACAGACACTTTTTTGAGACTTAATTATCAGGAAATCTTTATTCAGGTCTAAAATCTTCCTATTTCCCTCATTAATGAAGCCCTCGTGTTCTGGGGACTACAGCAGCTTTTAAAGGTTTGTCTCTCTCACATGTGGTGCCCGAATGTGAGAAGCTTTCTACCTGAATATTGGCCAAAGATGCATTGTCTTTATGGTTGTTTGACTTAATTCACTTCTGTCTGTGTTTCACCTCGTAGTATCCCCGGCTGAAGAAGTGGTCCCTGAAGCACTGTGTGACGGTGGATCTCACTCGGAGGATCTTGGAGACGTTCTCCCCTCTGATCAGCATGTGGCGGTTGTTCAGCTGGACGTCCACGTCAGACTCCTCGTTCAGCAGGTTGTCAGCACCACCTGCTGGAGCCAAGCCAACCAGCTCCCAGAAGTCACAGTGCAGCTCGTGGCCTCCGGGCGCCTGGAGAAGAAGACAAGGACTGACTGAAGACCCGCAGCATGACGTAAATACAAAACTGAAGGTCAAGGGCATTCATTTATGCAGAGGTGCACTGCTGGTTGTAATGCTGTGCAGCAGGTGTTTACCTGTTTGCCCTCGGGAACTGGAGTGACGATGCCGTACAGAGCGACGGTGCTCTCTGTGGACAACACCAGGGCGTTGTAGCACTGGCACTACAAACAAGAACCAGAAAACAGGTCAGCGTTTCCATCAGAGGACGACAGTGAGCCTCTGAGTCGGGGTCGGCCAATAAGTCTGTGCTCGGGCCAAATTATTAAGAGACACTTTATGTAAGGCCAGAACATAATCAGAGGTTAATATATGGAGAAGATTATTAAAAATGCTACCCTTGTTTTCCTATAATAAAGAGTTTTAGTTAATTTTGCCTCTAAAAGCATTAGATAATGTATAAAGGGCAGAGAGAGAGAGAGAGAGCTGGGGCGATGGACTCTTGGTGTCTCCATTCTGCGCAGGATAAGAGACAAAAACATGAATCACACGTCTTTACGCCGTTTACATTATATCTGATAAACTCAGTTTATTAACACTGCACTAACATCTTTAATGGGGTTTATCAGGCAAAAAATAACAGCTTTCAGGGTGTGAAAAGTCATGTTTTTCTTTATTTGATTAAAAAAAACCACTATTTGCTGACCCCTGCTTTGGTTTATGATACTGTCTCACATCTCAGCTCCAAAATGCATCTTAAATTGAAGCTTACTGCCATCTTTCATCAGTTCATGCTGATTTTGAGCAGATCATCTTCCCCATGATTTAATAATATCTTAAAAGAGAAGCAAATCAAAGATTTATATTTCCAACCTTCATCATGGACATGTGAACATTTCATTTTTTTTTTACTTTTTGGGGCAATTTTTTTACATTCAAAATATTTCTAATCTTAAATAATACCTCAATTTGGTAGGCATGCTGTCAATAAAATACTACAGGCTTATATCTCCATACATTTCTAGCTCCAAAAACACACACTAAGTATAAAAATGTTATCTTATTTGATAAAAGAACAGCCTATGTCAGAAATGTCAGACAGAAACGGGAATATTCCCACATGCAATTTGGAGGTGTAAATATGTCCACTCATTCTGGGGAAGGTATTAGAAAATGTAGGCTGTAGTCTGGGGTTAACAGCACCAGTATCTCCAAGATTATGCTGACTTGGAGACCAGAGAGAGCTGGCTAAAATATCAAAACATGATGTTATAGGGTTAAAAATTGGGGTTGTTGCTGCTGAGTGATCCTCCGGTAGTGGCAAAATAGATCAATACCTGATATTTAACACTGGATGGAACTTATGTTAGATATAATACTGTATGAACATGCTGGCCAGAATTAATGATGAATATGATGATTTCAAGAAGTCATGGGACTGCTTTCTTTTTCTCAACAGTTTTGGAGCATCGTAAAGTAGACAGACAAGCTGCAGCTGTCAAATGCTTGTTTGTTTACTAAACACCAATCTATTTAAGACGCTTCAACCTGTCTCAGGCTCTTAGAAACTTAAATTTTTTATCTGATTGTTGTTATTACGATTGTATCCATTTTCTTCTTTGGTTGTCTTATGAATACTGTCTGTGTCTGTTAAAAGTTTGTTAGAATATTGTTAAAACTGTGTCAAAAATGTTAGAATTATATTTATTAAAAGCTTTAATTGCAAAAACATCTTGAAGTTAGTTGTTCGCTGTTATTCAGTCAGTAGATGATGCCTCTAATACAGAAACCCAATGTCTCTTACCATCCATATTCAGATAATACACAACTACACATCTCCCTCTCTTCTGAAAATCTTAATCCTGCACATAATCTGGTCAAATGCATCAACAAAATGAGCCACTGAATGTCCTAGCTTAACAACAATATAAACAGAAATTCTGATTGTAGGTTCCCAAAAACAGAAGCAAGACTTTATTTCTTTGTCATCTGCACTCCCTCTCAAAAACAGCAAGTACATCAGAAACCTTGGTGTCATAATTGATCAAAATTTAAACTCCAACAGCAAATCAAGCCTGTAACAAAGACAGCTTTCTAACATCTGAGAGACATCTCCAAACTTTGCTCCTTCATGTCCCAGTCTGACTTAGAAAAACTGCTCCATGCTACTGCAGTGCCCTGTATCTTCAGAAACCTGGATCTACAGACTTCACCTCCATGATGGAGGGATTCATGATTGGCTATATGGATTCATGTTGGGTGTTGGATGTATACATTTGTATATGTATGTATATGTGTATTTTATATATGTATATATGTATCTATGCATATATGTGTATCCATAATATGAAGAGCTTTGTGCTCTATTGTAAAGTGTCTTGAGATAACACTTGTTATGAATTGGCGCTATACAAATAAAGATTGATTGATTGATTATTGATTGATTGATTGACTTGATCCAAAATGCAGCAGCCAGAGTCCTGGCAGTAAACCTAAAAAAAAAAATCAGGGTGCTGGATGGGTGGAGTGGTAAGCAACCAAGCTCAACCCATATGCATGCTTCTGCAGGCCCGGGTTTGAAACCTGTGGCCAGTTTGCAGAGCGTCCTCTCCTACTCTCTCGCCCCCTTCACAAGCCTATCCATGGTCTCTCTCCCTCCTGTCAATAAAGGCACAAAAATGCCCAAAAAATAACCAACAAAGAATTGGTTTTAAAATATTTCTCCTTGTATTTAAAGCTTTAAATGGCACCACAGTATCTCTCTGACCTGCTGGCTGACTACGGCCCAGTCTGGACCTCCTGACTGGACCTCAGTAAAACAGAGGCAGGTGAAGGAGCTCTCAGGTGTTATGGTCCTGCACTGTGGACCAAACTGCCTGCTGACCCCAGGTCTGTGGGAACAGTTAATTCTTTACATTACATTTACTGGGCCTGCTTTTATCTTCCGTGAAGCACATTGAGCTCACATGTGTCTGAAATGTGCTACATAAATAAAATTAAACTGATTTAACATGATCTACAGCATGTCATTTTATGCTTGTTTATCACTGGGAGCAAACAAACATTAAATTATTGTGCATGAGTAAATGGAAGAAAGTAAAAGTAGGAATGCATGATATTGAACTCTGTTGATATCCAAGATGCTGATTTTTAAACTTATTTAAGCCAAAACCAATACATGGAAATAACTAAAAGAGTTTTTATTACACCTACAATACATACAAATATGTTTTTAACAGTAAAATCAAGCCCCATCTGACCTTGAACGAGCTCCCAACAGTGATTTACCAGTCTGCTGACAGACAAATTAGCCCTTATTTTACAGCTTTTATCCAAAATTAAAATAAATAACTTCATGATAGAATATAGAGGTGTGCGATATGAGTGTCTTGCTGGAAAAAAAATGAAGCTGACACCCGAGATTACGATTTTCATACAGACACATATATTCTGTTTGGTCTCTTTACAAAGTTACAGATGTAAAAATTATTTCAGGCTAAAATTAGTGCATGTTTTTGAATTTATCAGTCACAAATTAAACTATGTATTATAATTACTGAAATAGATTTAAGACAGAAAAGAGGACAAACAACTAAATCTTAATCCTGAAATTGTGACAAAAATGTCCTAATTTGTTCAATAACATGTTCATAAAGCGGAGAAATAGTAGTTTTGTTTTAAAGGGCAGACCTCCATACAATAATTAGCCAATAGTTCTAACATGTTACTGCTGAAGACTAGTAAAAATCTTTAAAAAAAGCGTCTTTAAATTTCATTTTTACCTCCGCCAAGGAGGTTATGTTTTTGCCGCCGTTAGTTAGTTTGTTTGTCTGTTTGTTTGTGTTCAAGATAACTTGAAAGTTATGGACGGATTTGGATGAAATTTTTTAGGAAATGTGTGGAATGGGATAAGGAAGAAATGATCAGATTTTGGGACTGATCCGGATCACCATCTGGATCCAGGAATTGTTTAAAGGATTCTTTAACATTGCCAGATAGGACCATTTTTGCCAAAGTGGACTGAAGCTGCTTGGCGGAGGTCTGTGCTCTCTGAGTGCTTTTCTAGATTGTGCATTTAGAATGAACTGTATTGATGTAAGCTCAGTCCTGGTCAGTAATTTGCAAACAGGTGTTAACTGTTTGTATAATTCTTAGTCCACATCGCCCAACCCTACTAGTATATAAAATATCAGCAGTAAATATGCACATTAATTTTCTTATCTGCCAATACCGGTGTGAAGCTTTCAAAGCAGTGACACTGATATTATTCTGATAAAGTCCTGCATTTGTAGTAAAAGGGGGATTTTTTACCAGTTTATCAGACAGCACACACTGGAGAAAACCAGTTCCATCTCTCAGCACGATGAACATCAAGTTCTTGCCTGTAAGAGACAGAAGAAAACATGAAGGAGAACAAAACTACAACAGTCGATCAATCAAAGTCTCATGTGAGGGAGATTTAGATTTGTAGGTTTAGATGTTACATTCATTTTAAAATCAAGTCAGTTTTTTTTCTAAATCATTTAAAGGGTGGATTTTTTAGATAAATGTCACAAGTAAAGATGCTCACCCTGCCTCCGGAGGCGATGAACCCATCCAAACACTTTGACCCTCTGACCTCTCTTTGACTCCAGCTGATGGATCTTAAACTGAAACACAACCGAGCAGCTGGATGAGGGTTTGGAGCCACAACACTGATTCTACTGAGAGCTGCAGACTGACAGTGGGAGCTATCAGCCATCTGTGATTCTGTTTACATGGCTGCTACCAGCAGATATTTTCACCAATACCTAAAAATGTCTGGATTAATTCACTCAGAAGATTTTCAGTTTGTCCTTTTATTGGTTTGTCTCTGAGCAGGAAAACTCAGAAGCCCCTCCACAGATTTAAAGATGTTTTCAGGGATTGCTGGCTGTGGCACGGGGAGGCAGTGGTCACATTTTGATGCTGGTCCAGCAATTTTTTTAACAGGGTTTCTTAACACTGCCTGATTGGCCAGTTTTCCACATTTTTTATGCTAATTCGGTAAAAAGCGTTAGAAAAGCCTTTGAGGAGGTTTGTGCTCTCGGAGCACTGCTAGCTTTTGGTGATAATTCACATTCACAGGCCATTCTTACTTTTTATTTATGTCCTTTTACATTTTTTATCCTTTATTTCTATTATCTTGCACATTCTATTCATTATATTTTTGTAATTGTACTGTAAATATTTACACTTCAATTTGTCCTTAGCCTTCATATTTCTATTTTTTCATTTTTTACATAAAGCTGCATTCACACCCAACGCGACCTGGCGACCGAGATCACGTCGCCTGTCCATAAACAGCTCATTTGGTCACCGTTCTGTCACGTCCGCTTGAGTTTCACTGCGATCATATCATATCATTAATAGGATGTATTAGCTGACATTATTCTAACTGTATCCTTTCACTCACCTACAACCACAAAACACTGCAGCTGATGGCCCTGCAGCAGCCTCACCTGTGAGTTCTCTGCAGTCCGTCTAGGTGGAACTAATGTACTCACTAACTCATGTTTCCACACGGACATGGATTGTCACTCTGTGAACCAGAGTAAAAACAGTATGTCAAGGGGGTCATCACACACCCACACAACGCTGATTGGCTGTCGCAGCACAGCCACACATGACGTCAACTGAAAAGTTCAAATTTTTCAACTTTGGCAACCGAGCAACGCGAACCTGGTCCAAAGCGATGTGGTAACGTGACCAAGTCCCCCAGATCGCGTCCTGTATCGCGTTTGTACGTTGACTTTGCATGGAGAGTGGTCACCTGAGACACCGAGTCGTGTTGGGAGTGAAATGTTGGTGAATCACCACCAACATTTAACCACTTCCTTTGTTTGCCATCACCAATATTCCCTGAAAATGTAATCAAATCAGACAGACAAACAGACACAAAAACATAACCTCCTTGGCCCAGGTAATAAATGTAATGGAAAGAGTCAAATGACTGGAGGCCCTCGGCTGGAGGATGAAACAACACAAACAAATGTCCATTTTTTTATGTAAATCATTAATTAATAACACATTGATACTAGAGCATAAAGTACAAGTATCACAGAAACATGTATCTGTTTATTAAGTAATATTTTCTTACACCTAAATTCAGTTTAGATTAAGGCGTGTGTATTAATTTATAGTTTGATTAAAAGATATCTTGTAAACTTGTATGTTAATGTCAGACGAGGATTATTGTTCATCACTGAAATGTTTTAGAAGAGTTTTAGAAAACTGATTGTGCATTGATTTTATAACGATAAGGAAGCTACAAAAACTGTTGCTTAGTCAGGGAGAGGGGACGGTATAAAAATATGTCAGAGCTTCTTCCACTCTTTTTTGAATATGTATAATAAATAAGTCTTGTTCTGTCTTTCTTTTCTCTTTCATGTAAACATGATTTTTGCGCCTGACTGTATTAAATGGTAGATTTTATTCTGTATCTTAGTTTTTAGCAGAAAAACCCATTTCCAAATCCAATAACTACCTCATGACAAACTCGTTTGGTTCTGCTTTTTAATATAAAACAAGCAAAGCCTGTAAATTCCACAATAACCAACATCATCAAGGTTTTAATAACACATGATACATATTTTATCAGACTTACAGCATCAGGCTCAGGAAGGCTGGGGTCTTTCTCGATGAGGATCTTCTTGGCTTCTTCCAGGTTCCTTTCTCTCCTCTCGTTGTCTTCTGCCTGCACAAAAAAAAACATGAACCATTAAACTCCCCTGCTGACTCAGTGAAGAGAGCTTTTATAAAAAGAATGGCAGAAAATCACACACACACCTCTTTCTTGTCTTTGGCATCATTCTTTGACATTTCCCTGTTGAAGGCTTTCTTTGCATTCTTCATCTGTGTTTTAGAGATCACCGCCCAGCGCTGAGGAGGAGGAGCAAACGTGAAGAGTGAGGGGAATCCTGGGAGCTGTGCTCTTATGCAAACCTACAGTAGAAGACTTTACTAATGCTGAGGTCAGACTACACCAGTGATGCAGGACTAAGGCCCTCTGTGTGTTAGTGACTCAGTCTGGTCTAATCAGAGGGGTGTTGGGGAGCCTGATGTGGATGTTCTGGGGTTGCTGTGGTCCTGCTGCTCTCCAGGTTGGTTCATGTGATTTGGGAGAAGCTTCTGGACCAGCAGGTTGAGGGGATTTTTTTCTGGCTCCAGCTCAGGGCGATGTAATGGTCAGACTGGGGGTCACTAGTTTTTAGGGGGATATTGATGCTCCACTCTGCTCTACAAGTGTTGTCTTTGTACATCTAATGCCGGGGTCAGACTTAAATGATTTATGCACGATTACGGCCAAACCCGACAGTCATAGGGGTTTGGGACCCGTCAGCCACTAAAATCGGTCATTTCTAAGCACTTCAACAACAGCATAATGAAAAATACAAAGTTATTAAACAAATAAAGCCAGACTCTGTAGCTCTGATCTTGAAATAAAAGCCACCTGTCTTAAAAATATACAAGAAGAGAAACATTTTCTCATACACAAGACTAATTCAAGTTCATGATGGAGAAATGAAAACCAGACCTCTCCCTCCTGCTGGGAATCGACATAGATGGTTGGGAAAGGCTCCTTACTGACGGTCATCAGAGCCTGAGGGGATTATTTAATAAGAGACAAAACGAGATTTTGACATATGTGTCGGTACAACAGCATCAACAACAATGATATGCATGGGCGTAATAACAGAACATATCAGAGGAGAGTGTTTACCTGCAGAGCAGTTTTGAAGGGTTTCTGCTCCGTACCATCTCCATCTTGGTCGCTGCCACATTTGTCTGACACATAGAGCTCACCTGAGGAGGAGAGGCCAGGTGAGAGGCTGCAAACACCAAGAGTGATGAGACATTTGACCGTTCTAGAACATGTGGGGTTGAAGTTTTCAACTGTGACAGTTACATTTTCATTATTTCATCTTCTGTGGCACTTACACTTCATTTATTTATTTATTTGTCCCCAATGGGGCAATTAGCTGTGAAGCAGAACACAGAATGAACCTAATACTATAAATAAATAGAAGACCCTTAATTTGAGACAGGACAGTTGCAGATACACCAGACTACCTTTTCCTCCTAACATTTAGTAGCGAGATGGCAGAAGGTACAAATAAATGTTTGTATCTGTTAGTTTTTGCCAGTGGAAGTCTGAGTAGTGAGCCAGATGGAAGAAACTGAAACTGTTGATATGAAGAGTGAGAACAGTCAGACAAGGTGGATTCTGCTTTCGTCAACAGCTGTTTGTTGTAAAGATAATGTAGTGTTTATTGAGCAGTATCAATTATTTTGCTACAGACATTAACAACCTTGTTAAGTACATTTTTCTGCTTGACCTTCAGGGACTGAAACCACCAGATAAAGAAAAGGTAATCACAGATCCAATAAAGAACGATAAAACAGTCATCAGCCTGGAATTAACCAGGAGTTACGAAAGTTTCCTGAGACAATAAATATGCTGTTGGCTTTTCTTATTAATCATATCAGTGTTACTTTCAAATGTCAGTTTGTTGTCTAATATAGTTCATAGATACTTTAGGACTCAACAATTTCTACATCCTGACCTTCAATCACTGTGCTGATGGGCGAGGGCTGCGAGCGTCTAAAATCAATACACATTTCCTTCGTCTCTGTGACATTCAGAGATTAAAACGATTCCTGGCACCATTTAAAAAAAAAAAGAAAGGCAACAACGAGACCATGAGAGGTTTCAGTACTGATCAGCAGGCTGACTATAACTGTATCATCTGCCAGCTTCAGTATATGGTGGTTCTCAAACGTGCTACAGCCGTCCTTCGTGTACAGCATGTACAGCAAGATTAACTTAATGATCTGCTCT
Organism: Cetoscarus ocellatus; assembly: GCA_037902135.1. Taxonomy (NCBI): domain Eukaryota; kingdom Metazoa; phylum Chordata; class Actinopteri; order Labriformes; family Labridae; genus Cetoscarus; species Cetoscarus ocellatus. Next base: position 646,884 of record JBAMNC010001558.1, on the reverse strand, counting down.
GGTTGGATAACTGAAAAAGGTAGACACACCTGACTGTAGCTGCTTTGCCAAACACATTTATTAATGTTGTAAAATTAACCTTAGATTAGGTATCATTCTGGAAGGGGAGTGTGGGGGTCAATACTGTTGCTAAATCAACACTTTTAAAATGGTGACGGTGCTTTAATAGTTTTCTGAATCAGTTCTTTAGAGTATCTACTCTATTTCTTTAGAGTAAGAAGAGTATTTACGATGATAACTCCTGCTGTGGCCTCTCTCCTAAATAAATCCGCAGATGTTGTAAGAGCTGTGTTAACGTCTCAGTAAAGGGGAAGTCAGCACTCTGAGTCTGCATGCAGCACACTACCGCTTTACTTAACACCCATATAGCTATTGTGAATGTTTGCAACAGCGGAGCGTTTTTACATCATTTCACATCTCTGTCCTGAAACAGCATCTTGTGCTGAAACTGCTATGCAGCCTGAACTTTCCTGAGCCGTGGAGCCGGGCAGGACGTAAGGTCCAAAACAACATCTCAGCGTTTTTACACCAAACTTAATTTGACTGCTTTTAAGGATTTGAGGGAAGACTCAAAAAAGTTATGCTTTATCTTAACAAAAACATTTGACAAAAGCAGTGAATTTTCATTTTGGAGTTACAGTGTTGGCTGTGAACATGTCTTAAAAAGTGAGCCATCTACACGAGGGTCTGACAGTTTCTATTTTCTTAACAGACAGACTGAAATAAAGCTGCTGTCTCCGTGCAGAGCAAAAAAAAATCTTTGAAAGTAGGGGGATTGATATTCAATATTTAAAAAAGTATATCACAAATGCCTGTTTGTGATTTTAAGTACATTACATTTTCAACACATTTATCATTTTGGTCTAATTTATTTTGTATTCTTCGTCCAACTCTTAATACGGGGCAAGCCCAAAATGATCAAATGTAATTTTATTGATAATATTATAGCTCTGTGTTTACCCCAGACAGATTAAGCCTGCATTTTGTGGCTGAGCAGACAAAGTATTTTTTTAAGTTTATAAACCAAGAATAAAAGTTACTGATCCTAAACATAATGGGTGGTAGTGTCAAAAATTGATGCAGATCTTTGCTAAACCTGCAGACAGGAAACACAATCGTCATGTATAATGATCAGTTCTTTGAGGACTGAGACTGATATCAGACTGATTATTAGGCACAGAAAAACAGAAACAAGCGTTTTATGTCTCCATTAATCAACAATAAAAGACACTGCATGACATGCTTAAAGAACACATGACCAACGCTGCATGTCCTGTAATGTGACTACCTTTTTAGTCTGGCTTTTAGCTGATTATATTAACTATTATAATTTAATCGTATTTATGTATTCATTTTAACCCTCTTAATATGTTTTATTTCTTAATTTCAGCTCAGATTTATTGTTCAGAATTTTAATATCTGTTTTTACAGATTCTCTTTCCACTACCTTACCTCAGTACATTTTATCTCATTTTACCACATTATTATTTAAAATTGTACTTTATTTACCTATTTATATTCCTATTGTATGCTTGTTTATTTATCTTATCAGGATTTTTTTTCTTTATTGTTATTTTAGTCTAAGCTTCAGTGTTTCTTCATTTTAAGTAAAGATGCCGTTTCCTCAGTCCTCTTATCATGTTTTTCTGTTAGAATCTTTTCCTAATGTCTTTGTATGTGTGTGTAAGTGAGTGCATGTGCTGTATGCGGATTGCGAGGGTGGGGGTGGGGTTGTATTTTTTCATTGTATTCAATTTTCTACTTTTTATTTATTTTAATTTATTTTGTATGTACATTTCTATGTAAAGCACTTTGTGCTACAACATTTTGTATGAAAAGTGCTATACCAATAAAGTTTGATTGATTGATTGATACTGCACACTGACATATCACAGTCACGATTGGAGAGCGATATCTTGTTCTGCCCTAATTTGAATAATATGTATTATCTCTATATTTGTTCTTTATCATTTGTCAACTCTTCCACTGCCAGATGAAAACTTCAGGTCACTTCTACCAAATGGGTGTTTAATCATAAATTCCCTGGTAAAGAATCAGGTAATAAAATTTAAAAATGCATTGCAGTCGTACAAGTAAATCGCCTCCAGAGTAAAACAGACATTTTTTTAGACTTGATTATCAGAAAATCTTTACTAAAGGTCTAAAATCTTCCAGTTTCCCTCACTAAATTAGCCCTTGTGTTCTGGGGCTACAGGAGCTTTAAAAGGGAACAAGCCCAAAAACCGCATGAATAAAGAGTATGGATTCAGCCTGCTCTATTGTAAAGTGCCTTGAGATAACATCTGTTATGAACTGAAGCTATACAGATTAATAATTATTGATTGATTATTGATTGTTCCAAACAAACACATATAACATGCAGAGTATTGGCAGTGAGGGGCAAAGAAAACGAAAGCAATTGTCTTACAGGAAACAGAAGACAAATGGCTTCATCCTGACACTCATTTCACATCGTTATGGCCTAAAGTCTAAAAAGACAAATCCAGGTCGGTCCACAGATGAGATAATCTGAGCTGCATCAGACTGACAGCTGTCATGGCTGATGGAAACGAGAGAAACACGAAAATTACACCTGTAAGACCAACACTCTCATCACTGACCTTCATTTACTGTAATGTCGTACGCAGTTTCTGGGACAGAAGGATCCTGCCCATTGAAAATCAAACCAAAGCCCGCACTCACAAAACCAGGCGTTAGCATGTATGCTAACAGCTAGCATCACCTCAACTGATGCAATCTGCCCCTCACACATGCACACAGAGCTAGCTCCAGGCTAGCTCATGCTAAACTAACGTCTTCCTTACCCACAGACACCTGGCCCACACCTTTCTCTATCTCCGTCGCCATGTTCGCCCAGACGCTGATGAGGAGCGAGCTAAATGTCTTCTACTGAGAAAAACAGAAACTGGACCTCAGGAGCGATAGCCGGCGTTGTCTCTTCAGCTGGACATGCAGCTTTGCGTCAGCCAAGCCGCAGCTCGACGTCATCGCACCGGAAGAAGAGGGGGCGGGCGTCGGGCGCTGATTGGTCAGATTTTTACCACTAAACCTGGTTAATAAACGCCCTTTAACCTGTTAACAGGTCAAATATTAATAAATAATTAAACGTCTTCGGAGACACGGTTAAGAGTTTAGATGTCCCGAGACAAACTGTAAAGACTGCTGTTGTAAAATGTTTTTAAAATGTCATTTCAAGCACCAAATACCTCCAGAGCACCCCTAAAAATCATTTTCTCTTGTCCAAACCTCTGACTCCTCTGCTCACATACCATAAGGTGACCAGATTTCTGAGATTAAAACCGAGGACATTTCCAGCTCGGCAATGAAAATGAATCAAAAGTTAACAAGATGAAATGAAGAAACTGGGACAGTTACAGTGTCATTTCTTTTTATATGTTTATTCAACTTCAAATGTGTGTGTGTGTGTATGTGTGGAGTTACCTCTGGTCAGGGAGTGTTGTAACAGGAGCCCATCCTCAGTTTATATATACTGTATATATTTTCTTTCTTCTTTCTTTTTGTTTTTAAGAGAAATCTGCATAAAGTGTGTTTTTATTTTCAACTGCATTACATTTCAATTTGACAGCGACATTTTTTCTTATTTGTCTCTTAATTTACTTCTTCAACATCCTTGTCTTTATACAGAAGTGAATGGAGGGGCTCCTGTTATTTATAACTGTTATCACTAAACAGTCTGTCTAACCTTGACTTTTGTAACCAAACAGACATAGTCAGGCTTTTATCTAAGTTAAGTTGATCCTCTACAGTTTTATTATGGAGAGCACAGTAACAGCTACATTAGAAATAAATTTAATTTTGGTTATAAGGATTTCTTTTTATGGAAACATCATTTTTGCTTATTTTTACAGTAAAATTTACATTTGTGTTTAGAGTGGGAGAAAATAGTTTGTGTAACTTCTGAACTGAGTTTATATTGGCAGTAGAGTGAGCATCAGATCCCTCCTGGGTTTGGGGGCACAACAAGCACAAATGAGCAACTGCACTTTTGGAATAAGCCCAAAAAAACGCAACCTGTAACTGCCAATATTTACGAGCAACTTTAAAAAAAGGAGCCCAAAGTTGCTTATAATAAGCAGACCTGGCAACTCTGGCTCCTGTGAAGTTGGGCCTGCCTGATTGTGTTTTGTCATACCACATGTAATATTCAAAATGAGCTTTTAATTTTCTTTTTGTTGCATGCTTTTGTGTAATTGTGTCTATCTTTTTTCACATTTTCTAAACATGAACATAAAATAAAGTAAAAAGATTACACCTCAAAGATGCATCCAGTAACTTGTGTGCACCCATTACCAAAACATTTTTAGCGGTTTCTGCAAAAAAGTAAGAACAGTATCAATATGGCTTTGCAGAAATTAAATAAGTAAGTAATGTGCGTATGTCAAGGCCAACCCAAAAGTAAGAACTCTCTTTTGTTTAAATATATTTTATAAAGAATTGCAGCCTTATTCAGTGTTTCGCCTGACCAAATCAAACCTCTTACTCATAGAACAGGACAAATAAGTATCCAAATTTCTCAGTTTTATGTGTGTAACTTTTACAGCCTACATAGTTTTTAGTATAGCTATGAAAAAAAACATTTGAACAATATTGAATATGAGCACTGATTTACCTTAACTATGCTGTTACTTTTATTTGTATTTTAAATAGTTTACAACAAATTAAATGGATGATGTGTTTAAAGCAAAAATATTTTAAATAATACTAACATAAGAAAAAAGAAGTGTGAAAATTTGAGTGTTTGGCAAGATAGACCTCCAAAGTCTTCAACTGATACAAAAAAATCAGGTCTTAGAAACTAAATTACTGTTCATTCCAAAAGAGACTTTCCTTACATAATTGTTTATTATTAATCAAATATTTCAAATGCACTTATTTCAGGTTCCTGAGTAGTGTTTGTGAGGTTTCACCAAGCAAAGCCAACGACAAATAAAACTTTTAAAAATTGTATCTTTGATGCCTGAGCTAAGCAAACCACGTTATTTGATGGTCTAATTACCAACGTTGTTTTAATATACAACAGAAATGTTTAAAACAAATGGTCAATTATTCAGAAGGCCTCCAGTTCTGGAAAGATCCAGCTGAAAACAACATAACATTTAATTTATTTCCAGCCAGCATGACTTTTTGTGTTGAACTCAGTAAATCCTAACTTATTCAGAGAGGTAGGATGTCCGCATGGAAAAACAGTTTTTAGCCTGATAACTCAATGATGCAAAAGAGAATGAAGGCGACATGGGAGCCTTACAAAGCTGAAAAATATCCAATCAATGTATTCCTGCTGTACAGGGCTCTGAACTCTCCTTTTTACTGCAGGATAGTTTTTCTTAATTGCAAAAAACCTTGGCAACAACTGGAAGAGTAACTATAAGTAGTCAGGAGCCGTCTTGCTCCTTGTCAGTGACTGAAAATAAATGAAGCCCTGAAGAAAACAACTTGTACCAGTGGTTCCCAAAGTGGGGCCGGAGGCCCTTAAGGAGGGCACACAGCTCCACGAGGAGGGCTGATATAAGACCAAATTAAAAGTATAGATGCTAATTTGAAATGCTGGCAACTTTAGTGAGAGACCTTCTGAGAAAACCAGCTCAAAGTGTGTCAACAGCAGACTTCACAACAACTAAAAGACAAGAAAATATCAACTCAACTTCAGCTTTGTATTTATTGTTTTAAGTGTTATTTAATATAGCCTTCTTATTGGTTCTTGTTGTGCTTGGTTTTTTTCTGCCATTTGTGTGTGTTGCAGTGTGTCTTTCATTAAATCAAGGTCCAGATCTTAACAGATTTTTTCTTGCCACCATGTTGAGGGATTCCCGATTGGCTATAGGATTCATGTCGGGTGTTGAATATATATATTTGTATATATATGTATATGTGTATTTTATATATGTACATATGTATCTATGCATATATGTGTATCCATAAAATGAAAAGTTTGTCTTCAGCCTGCTCTGTTGTAAAGCGTCTTGAGATAACACTTGTTATGAACTGGCGGTATACAAATAAAGACTGATTGATTGATCTGATAAACTGTCACTGAAGCTGTTAGCATCTATGCTAATCTCTGTACAGTCAGTTCATGCTGTCGTCTTTCTCGTAGCTCCACCTCTTCCTGCTCTACAGGGCACCGGCTGGACCGTGCTGCTCACAATTGTTAAAAGAAGCCTGGTAAGATGGATCTGCCGTTGAACTAGGTGGATCCAGCTGCCCTGCAAGGTTAGAGCAAAGTGGAAGGAAATGATAAACTGTTAAGCAAAAAGACAAGCAAAATCCCTTTCTTAAAGGAGTTGATGACTTTTCCCAAACTGAATCAGTTTTTGAGGCCATCCTTGGTTAAAAAGGAGTTCATGTGGGATCTTTGATCAGAAATATCACAACACAACACAAAATATACAGTATTTAATAAGGCAGTTTTTATTAGAGAGCCATGTGAAATTTGAGACCTCTCTGAGTCAAAATGACACATCTGAGACTTTAAGACTTTAAAATCTGTAGATAAACCCTGAAAACACTTCACACAGAAAGAGGCGTGAGGCACATGCCTTTGAAAAAGGATTGTGTTTTATTTACAGGGATTTTCATCAGAATTACAATACAAACAATTTCATAGACTGACTCTCCATAAATGAAGAATTCATTCAGATCTAGAGGTCACCTGGAGGCTGTGTGAGTGTATTTATGTGTGTGTGTGTGGGTGTGTGTGTGTGTGTGTGTGTGTGCGGCAGCTTTGGCAGAGGGAAAGTCTGTGGATTCATCAGCAGCCTCCTCTTCCTCTTCTTCTCTTTCTGGCATTTGTTCCCCTGCTCAGTGACTCTCTCCTTTCTTTCCCACAACCTGCATTAAAAACAATGAGAAAAGTATTCAGTGTCAGAATAACTCAGTTACAGATGAGCCCGAGCCCTGTGATTGGCTCTTACCCTCTTGAACTCGTTCATGTTGGTGGCCTGTACAGGAGTGCCTATGAACGTCAGGTAGTTGATTTTTGTCGTCTCCTCGTCGCCCTGGTTGGACTTGACAAACAACTAGTGTGAAAAAAGAAACAGTTCTGTTAAACCAGACAAACCACATGACTCTGAACTACAGGATTAAACTGGAAAAACTGCTTTCATTATTTTAAAGAAAATTAAGTCGACACATTAAAATCATCACCATATGTAGACAGAAAATGACTGCATATGTTATTTATTTTATTATTATGAGTGCACTGACAAGATTGATATGAACAGATTTCAACATTTTGTGCTCAAAAATGCTGCAGAGCAATGAAAGTGTCCGATAAGGATGCACCTGAGATTAACATTTAAACATCTATAACATCCTAATTATAGATTTAAAGCCAATCACCTCCACAATGGAGGTTTTGTTTTGTTGTTTTTGTCAGTCCATCCACCAAACTGTGAGCAAAATAACTCAAGAAGTACTCAACAGAATTGGATGTGTAGCAAGATCAATTCCCCAGATATTAAAAGGACAAGAATTTCTTCACTTCCCCCTTTACTCCTCTTCTGAGGACGCCACTATAACTCATTAAAGACATGTAGAGCCTTTTTCTACCATCATCTTATTAGGAGCAGACACCTTAGTTGATTCCAGGGATTTATTTGTCCCTCAGGAATTGCGCCCTAAACTTCTGATTGGCTGAGATCCAGGGACATTTACTTTCCCAAAGACTCACTTGCTCACTTTCCTTTTCACTGAGCTTGTCTGTGACACCTAAGAAGACTTTTGACCTCCCTGCCATTCGGACTCCCGTGGATTTCACAGCTCTGCCCAAACATGGAGAACAGATGTCTTTCAGACAACAGAAAACCACAAACCTATAACCTCTTTAACGAAACACCAGACATGCTAAACAATGTAAAATTCTATTGTGTCATGAAAAATGTGTTCTGATGATATGACTCCTGTGATTAGCAGGGTTATAAATGTTTTCATTCATTCATTTGTGCTTCTCTCAGATACTTAATCTTGTCATGGACCAACAGCGCCCCTCTGAGAAAAACTGGGGAAAGAACTCCACCCACAAATGCGACTTTACTCGGCATTATTTCCTGTTTAATTAAAAGAATGTTTATTATAGGATTTTTATACATTATGCTTTGCTAGCATAACATATCAAAGGCATGCAAACTTATACATGTAAGTGTTAACCACATATATTTTGTTTGTCCGTATTTTTAAGAAGAATGTCACCCCTTATTATTTTCTTCTTGTTTAAATATGGACATGTTTGATATCAAAACATTCATCTTAGGATATTCAACTCAGTTGGGGTGTTTATATTGAGTGGTTTATCAAGGTTCGACTTAAAATCTTGGCCAACAGGTGCAGAAGCCTGATTGAGAGTTACAGAAAACAATTGATTGCAGTGATTGCCTCAAAGGGTTATTCAACAAAATATTAGTTTACAGGTCCCACCATGTCTGTTTGCCCAATTTATTATATATTTCTGTTGAACCACAATTCAAAAGCAATGTCATGATTTTCATTAATTTTTTATTTATTATTTCTTTTATCAATTGAACTTAATACATTCTTGAAAAAGAACAGCAAACTCACAACACTTGTTGCTTAAATCTGCAGTCATCTGACAGCTAATAAAGTTCTGTTGAATGGAGAAAACTGTATTATTTATTTTTAATGAAGACATTTTTTAATTTGCATGTCATTTCTCAGGCTTTACAAAAGTAGAGAGCTGAAGAGCATCTAGCCTCTTGGCTCATACTCAATATTTAGGACTCAGACTTAGGCTCAGGGAACTTTTCTAGTACTTGGGCTAAGGTACTGAGGACTCAACCTCAGGATTTCCAGGATTTTTTTTTTTGGTGACTTGGACTCGACTCGGACCCAAACACTGAGGACTCGGACTCGACTCGGACTCGAGCTATGGTGACTCGACTACACATTACATAAACTTTTAATAAACCATCCTTAAATTTAAAGTTCTGTCTGTTGGTATTCTATTTAGAAGATTGACACCACTGTATGAGAGCTCCATTTTGAGACTTGAGATTGATAAAATTTGAGTGAATTAATTTATATGATATAATTTAATTAATTAGGTAATTAATTAATTAAATGTGTCTTTCTACACATATTAGCAGGTGGTGCTCTATTAACAAATGTAAGCTGGTTATTAAATGAATATTAATTTCTTTAATTAATATCCAGTAACATCCAATAAAATATTGCTACAGATGACATTTGCAGGTAATGCTGGTCATGGCACAAGGAAGCAGTGATTTGATTTTGGTGGTAATTGGAATACAGATGTGGACCCTGAAATGTTTTCAAGAATTTGTCAAGATTGTGAGATAGGGTAGCTTTTTTTCCATAAAAGCACTCGACTTAGAATGTTGAAAATGCCTTGGCGGAGATTTGTCCCCCCACAGCTTTTCTAGTTTTAGATATTTCTGGAAAGTCTTTAAAAGGAAAGGAAACAATTTCATAACTAGAAAGCACTCAGAGAGCGCAAACCTCCACCAAGGTAGCTCACATATTGCTGTTTTATCTATAAGCAATAGTTCCATGATAAAGTTACCATCATAATGTGATTCATGACCTGAAAACCCACACCTAGTACTCAGAATCATGTTGATATCATTATTAGTTAGACAGATATTGAGCAAAAACAATGGTTCACTAATGGTGGTTATCTGGATCACCACCTACATCAAATCATTTTTATGTTGGGCCTTCACCAACATCTCTGTCCAGTAGTTTTAGCGTAATCTTGTTAACAAACAAACAAACGGACAAACAAACAAAAAAAAAATCATATGCCGGAAAAACGTAACTTCCTCCTTGGCAAAGGTTAAAAGCTTTTGTTTTTGTTCACTAAATCAAACCCGTATTACCTCTGACAAGAAAGTTATGTTTATGCCACTGTTAGCTTGTTTGTTGGATTGTTAACAACTTAACTTAAAAAGTAATAAATGGAATTTGATGACCTTTTTAAGTGAATATCGATCATGGCACAAGGGAGAAGTGGTGAGAATCTGGTAATGATATGAATTCAGATGTGGATCCAGGATTTTTTTAAGGATTTGTTAACAGTGTGAGAGAGGGCAGTTTTCTACTTGATTGACAATAAATCGCCAAAAATATGGGAAATGCCTTGGCAGAGGTTTGTGCTCTCAAAGCACTTCTAGTTTACAATCTTTTTCTCCTCTTCCAGAGAAAGTGTTTTAGGTTTAACCTGTTTAGACCTTAAGTTACAACAAATGTAGGCTTAACCATATGAGACCTGGAGGACCGTCAAGGAGGGCAACGCAGGGTCAGGGAGGATGTTGATCAATTTGCTATGACTAACTGGTGATTTTAAAGAAGTCGACGAGTTATAGTGCAAGGAGATGAACTGATGTTTAGGCAGATGATTTATGACTTCAAGTGTTTTATTTAACGTCTCAGCTTGATAAAGAATCTGAGAAATAGAACTTTGGGTACACTGAACATTTCTGTGCAGATTTTCTGAGGAAACTTTGCGAGGTTTCTACAAACTTTTTAAAAACAATTTCAAGACCTGAACATGTAAAAATTAAAACCAGTCTTTGCATTGTGGAACAAACAGCAATCAACAAAGGTGAGGTATACTTCACTTTGTTTTAAAACAGGCTTAAATGCTGCTTAGTTTGTTGACTAAAACATAATGATTCAACGAGCTTTTGTAGCATGAAAATTTCAGGCCAGCACTGCCAAATGTTTCAAGAAAAATTACCACAACAATAAAACATTGATGTAAAAAGTGTATTACCTAATAATAATAATGATAATATAAATTAGAAATAATCAGATAGTAAAAGTAATAATTATATAAGATAAGTTTGATAAAGGTAACACATCTCAAAGACCTCACTACCTTTTTAGAGATTTTATTGGCCAAATAGTAAAAAAATAAACAAACAAACAAACATGTAAAACATGGCTCTAAAATTCAACCACCATAAAATCCTGTTAGATTTAATGAATTCCTATCCCTGTCTGGAGAAATTGACTTCACATGCTCCTCAATGTAAGATAAATGTTAAATATCACCTTTGTTTGTCTAATTGTGCTTTTACATCATGGCTTAAACCTTCTCTTTTGGTGCCGGGCACTTTGTTGTTCAGTGCCCCCTTCAACAAAAGCAAGGGAAGCTCAGCTGTGGAAAAAACTGCTGCGTCATCAAACATATGAACGTAGGCGGGCATCAAAATGAAAGAGTATCTAGCTTTGGTCATGAGCAGAAGAAAGGCTTTGTTCCAGAGATGATTTCAGGAAGAAAAGCTAAATAGTTTCAGTGCAGAAGAGTTCTGGAAGTCATACAGCAGTGCAGCACCAACAACAGGAGGCGCTTAATTCTGCATCAGACATCCTGCTTGTAATGCTCCCAGTGTGGATAGACTTTAATCCCACCAGTGGTCTCTGCTTTACAGTCTTGGTTCAGCTTGTAATAAGCTCATCAGAGGTGATATGACAAAAAAAGGTCTGTATCCAAACAGACAACAAAAAAAAAATCCAAAGAGAAGAGTCAAGTCTTCGTTTTCATGCAAAGCTTCACATTGGTCTTGTTCTCTTCTGTTATACTGAAATCTTATGAGACATTTTGTTTTTTGTTCCTTTCAGGACAACCTTTCCTCTAAAAAAAAAAAGCAATAGTTTTGATCCAAAATCAAAATATTTAACTACAAACTCAGTGAAAAGGACCAGCGTCACTAAAACAGATTAAAAAAAGTTTTAATAATGAGCTGTCCGACCCAGAGCAGGTGCTGTTTTATTTGTATGGTTCTTACCGTAACACTCTGAACGTTCTGAAACTTGACGTAGCGCAGAGGAATCAAACAGTCGTCTTTGTAGTCCTCCTCTGAAAGCTCCAGGGTCTGAGTGGCTTCACTGCGCTCTGCATCGTCAAAGCCCATCGACCGGGGGAGGTTTATGAACACTTTGACCTCTTTAGGGGCTTGGGCTGACACAAATCACAGAAACAAGGAAAGGGGAGAGAAAAGGAGGGCGGGATGTTAACTGTCTTGAAATCCTTTTCACAGACGGAAACACATTTAGATATAAATGTTCATAATGTAATAGAGCAGGATTAAAAACTCACCGAAGTCTGAGGACTGCAGCTTCATAGAGAAGAGCTTCACTGGCTGGTTGAAGGCGATGGTTATCAGCAACTAGACAAATTAAAAGTGGAAGTTACTAGAAACATATTCAAGACTGCAAACTAGATTAACATGTATTGATGATACGGAGTGATGAGGATAAACTTGTTTTTTTGGACACTTGAGAAACATAAATCACAGAGAAGTATTTCTGTTGTTGGTGCAAGATAATATCTGCAGCCTCCTCATCTTTTTATTGTATTGACATGGACAGTTTAATCGGGTAAACTCTTATACCTGTTCATCACAATCAGACTCCAGGTAGGTCGAATCTTTGATTAAGCAGTTATCGAAGCCGCAGTCGTCGCTCTCATTGAGACACTCACAGCCGGCTTTGTTGACAAAAGGCATGAGGTCCATCTGTAAGCAAACAAGACAAAATCAACTTCTGGGTCGACTGAATTATTACCATTTCTGTCATTTACACACTCTGTCCTCTGGTCTTTCTAACAGAACTGTTTACCAGTGTTAATTTTGTTGGCTAATTATTTTTGTCATCGTTTTCATCAACAACCTTTTTCCTCTGAAGGAAACTAGACAGTAACTAATAAAAACAAGAGCACATGGACAAAAACTAAATTAACTGACAACTGACAGTAGGGACAAGTTAGGAATATATCCAATCACAGCTACTTTGGTTGTGTGGAAAGGTTGGATGAGTTAAGAGGGACATCCAATCACAGCTGCCTTAGCTTGGTGGTGGTTGGATAAGTTGTGGAGCGATCCAATCAGAGCTCCTCTCTTTATGAACTGATATATTCATGTAGAGCAGGTTCACTGTTTGTTGTCAGTTCTGGTATTGTAACTGAGATGCTCTGCCAGGTAGCCTAAATAAAGGTGACTGCATTTCACACAAAAGTTCAATTTGTTTCTGTTCATTTATACATTCAGACTTTACTAGCATTCAATAAAGGGTTATTAGATGCTTCATTTTATCCAAGTGTAAAACATGACTTCAGAAATTCAAGGAAACATAAAAGATGCCTTACCCTTTACACTTCATATTTTAGTTGACTAAATTTACAGGAGATTTCATCGACTAAAATGTTGTGAAATTTCATCAACTAAAGTTAGACTAAAATTAAAACAACTTAGATGACTAAATTATGACTAAAACTAAAAGATATTTTAGGCAAAAGACTATAACAAAAACTAAATTAAAAAGTGCTGTCAAATTAACACCGCTGTTTACTTGATGGTCTCTCAACACAAATGGTAAATGGTCTTTCTAGTCTCTTTGACTCAAAGCAGCTCCACACAGCAGGTCACACCTACATCTCTGTCAGTTCTCCATCAGCATCAGCTAACACATTCACACCCTTTCATGCTCATTTACACACCACTGACGCAGCAGTGGGAGCAACTTGGGGTTAAGTGTCTTGCCCAAGGACACATCGCCATGTGACAGCCAGAGCTGGGCTTGAACCTGCAACCTTCCAACTAGCGACAGAGCAGACTGCACCACCGATGCCCTGATAACATTTTCAGCTCCATATGCTGAGAATCGGTTCAACAGTTCTGAGATGTTCTCTTAACAAAAATGCTTCAGACAAACAAAGCATAAGCTCGATGACTTTGGATAAAACACTGACACAGAGACCAGAAACTCGAGTAGAAAGACAGAAGAACAATTCAACGTGGACTGACAAGGACAGAAGAACTCACGTAGCCCTTTGGTATGTCTGAGTCCTCGCCGTTCCCCGGGTCGTTCTCTGTGTGCTGTTTGATTTTCTCCTCCAGACCTGCAGTGTCTGCACCCTGATACTGATCCACTCGTACCCGGTTTCTGAAGAACAAGAATGTCGGTGTGGCTGAGATGCCATTAGCAGCTGCTGTTGCCTGAGAGAAAGAGAAATATTTTTATTACAGAAGCTTGAAAACACATCACTTTTAAATTCTAAATTGATGCTGTTGTATTATTCAGTGTTAATGTAAACATTAGATTAATTACTCTTTTCATGATTATTATTGATTATACTTCTATAAAATTATCACCACAATCATACAGACATGAGGACCCTCCTGAAAACCAGATGTTGCATCTCAAGAGGCTAACCTCTGATAAATTTATATTCAGCAGAGACAAATATGATGACGACAGGTCTATGATTGGTCCATGGATCTGTCACTAGCTTTAGTTCTTACATTAGTCCACTTGTCTCTGCCCACCTTCCTTCCTTTGCCAACACACCCAACACACATCGTGTGGATTTGCTGTTCATCTTTAGACTGGGGTCCACATTCAAGATTTCCTGCTGCTGAACAGAGGGTTTTTTCTTGCAGCCATTATGGAGGGATTCATGATTGGCTATATGGACTCATGTTGGGTGTTGGGTGTATGTATCTGTATATATATGTATATGTGTATTTTATATGTATATATGTATCAATGCATATATGAGTATCCATAAAATAAAGAGTTTGGGCTCTAATTTCCTGGCGCAACTCAGGGTGGCGCACCCCGCGCAGTGGTAATTTCGTCCGGCGCACCGCCGTGCGCAGCCAATTTGACAATTTGGTAGACCGGCTACGCTGAGATGGGTGTGACGGTGCACCAGGGGGGAGGTGTTGAAAGATTCAGCTTGGCGCAGTGACAATTTCATGCCAAAAAACCACGCGGAAGGTGAGCTGAAAGCTTGCCAGCTTCAACCTGGTCTATTCTCGGCGCAGGCGAGGCGCACCCGGGGCAGTGGTAATTTGGCTGACAGGCGCACAGTGCGCACACGTCACCAAAACCTCACAGGCAGGTATCCAGAGTGTCAGGCACATTTCAATGCAACAAACAATCACAGCAACCACTATTTAATGTAACCATCTGAACCAGCACATACATTTGTATCTATATTAATTGTCCCGTCACATCTGATGTCAGATCAGAGACGTTTGTCATAACTATCGAGTTCACATCTCTCAGCCAACCACAAACAGCCACATCATCCGATACGGAGTATCCGGCTTCTCTCATCTCATGAAATTCAAAAGAAAAGAAAAAAGAGAGAGACGCTCGCTGAATAAATGTAAGTCACTCGGTGTCTTAAGGATTTACCTGTGATTGCCCATATTTCTCTGTTTTAATCTTTATTCGTAACGTGATCTGAAAAGATGGAGTACATTATTAAGGAGGATGAGGGGGAGATATAATTTCACCTAAGGCGCTGCTATTTGGCGATGAGAGACCAGGAATGAAGGTGGATCACAAGCATGATGAATGGATTAGCCTGCTGCTGTGTTTAAATGCAATTATCACCTAATTTTGTACTCCTATTTATGAGACAGGAACAGATTACATCTGTCCCGTGAGGTGGTCCACACGGTGACGCGCATCGTGGCCTCCGATGCGCAGCCCGGTGGCCCCTGCCTTCTCCCAGTTGCTGTAAAAATGACACAGCTCTGACATTCTTCGCCACCGAGGTGAAATTGTCACTGCGCCTTACCCGCGGCGCATTTAAAGGAGAGGAGAGGCGTTCATTTTATTGGTGAAGATCACACTCGGCTGTGTTAAACACACTCAAGTCTTATCTCCTCCCTCTCTGCTACGTGCGCCGGTAGGAGGCACCTAGGCGTGGATGCGCCTGCCTGCGCCAGATTGCGCCGTGCACGAAACTTGCAAAATGTCCTGGACACACCCTGTTGGCGTGGCGCAGGGCAGGTGTGCCCCGCCTGCGCCTGGTCTACGAAATTAGAGCCCTTTGTGTTCAGTCTGCTCTCTTGTAAAGTGTCTTGAGATAACACGTGTTATCAATTGGCGCTATACAAATAAAGAAGGATTGATCGATTGATTGATTGATTGCTTTGCATTGAGAAAACATTCAATCGGACTAGCAGGAAGTTACCCTTAAAAATCTCATTCAAATGGTGGTAAATACTTCTGCTTCTTTGATTTGCAACTGAAACAAATTAATATAAAAACACTAATACCAAAGACAGGCAGGTGACCAAAATTTCAGTTTAATGCCCAATAATGGCCACGTACACCCAGGACTGAGGAATGTATTGTTTTAAAAATGTGTGCATGTGAAATAATCTCATGACCGGATGTGTGATGCCAGTCGCATGATTTAGAGCACATCATGCTGCTGTTAAGGTTTTGTTTGATAGAAACCGAAACCACAAATATTCTTGTTTCCTTGACCACCTACATTTAAGTCCATCCAAAATAACCATCACTGTGCTCATCCAGAGAACGGACCATGGCGCTCGCAGAGTTTGTATACTACCTGCACATAAAACGTACAGTGGAGAATTTCCTTTAAACACAGTCAGGAACTGTTATTTATTTGTACTTTAAACTGCATGAGGTAGCTGAGAGTTAATTTGTAAAGTCAATGAGGAAACATGCATGAGTTGATTTACAGTGCACTAAGGTTAAAGATCTGATTTTAATTTAATAACATTTATCTGGAAAGTTTTCTTTAAAAATCTCAACATATATCTCAGGAAGGAAAGCCACTTCATTGTCATTTTTTCCCAAGTATTGTTAAGCCTTACTTTTGTCTTACTTTGCTAACAATAAACAACATAACACATAATTACAACATCCGTATAGCACATACTCATTGTGTGACAATTGCCAGACGTTGTCTTTCTCAGCTGACTTCAGTGTCATTTGAGTTTATTTCATTTTTTTAATTAAATTCACCCCACCATGCCTATAAATACAATAATTTATTTTTCACTTAGAGTCACATCTTGAATAGGAATGGGAATTGAGAAGGTTTCATAAATAATTCCATTATCGATTCTGTTTATCAGTATGATTCCTTAACGACTCCCTCATTGATTCCTGTGGATTTTCTGTTTGGGCAAAAGTCAGTCTACACACGTTTTCAGTGGCAACACGACCAAACAAATGGTCCTCCTGATATCTAACACTGTGTTGCATCGATTAAAGGGATAGTTCAGTATTTTTGAAGTGGGGTTGTATGAGCTCCATATGGCCACTAAGTACATTAGATGCAGTAGAAAGTTCTCTCCTCTCCCTCAGTAAGCCACAGTCTGAAAGAGTCTGTTACGCAGAACTAGCCGCAAACAGGGAAGTAATGTACCAAATACAAAGGGTATTTTCTCCACCTACAAGAACTCCCATCAAAAAATAATACCACAGTTTAAGAGTACGCTGCCTAGAAACTTTTCTGAGTGCATTAACTTTTCGGAAAAATAAAGTTTACCTGAAACTAACCGACTGACGTCACGTATTCCTCCACGCAGTGCTGCTGCTGAATCACGCCGACTCCCTCTCAGCTATTTGAGTCAACAAGCAAGGGACTTCAGACGCTGGTTGTAGCCTCATATAACTTTTATCAAGTATTGTGATTCTTTTGTTCTGACTCTTAGCGGTGCGAGGAAGAGACAGCATAGGAAATTAAAAACAAGTGATTACGACAGCGACGATGAAGTTCCACTCACTTTGGAGCCAAGAGGATATCTGTATGAACCGGAGTTCACAGAAGAAGAGCTGCTGCAGATGGAGACCGTCACACCATCCTTATTACTCATCGAACAGATTTTCCTGCTCTTCTGAATCCCGGAGTTTTGGGGACATTCTTCAATTTCCCGAAGATAAACTGGAAAAACGACCCAAACCTGAAGGACCTAATGTGCTGGTCCCCAACCTTTTTTGGTCCGTGACCCCATTTTAACATCAAAAATTTCTGGGGGCCCCCGGAGACATTTTTGTTCCTAGAATTCATCATGTTTGTTATACTGCCTCCTGTGGACAAGTGTTGCGAATTAGCACCTGTGCTAAAACACTCAAACAATGCAACTGGTTTGTCCAATGAAATTGTGATGTCCACATCAAATAAACAGTAAATAAAATTAAAATTCTGTGTTGCAAAGACAGAGTAGCCAGGATTAGTGAACAAAGTGACAATTTTATTCCATGATCAGGATATAGGCTTTATTTATAATTAATACTGAATAAACAATCTCTCATATGTAGTTTTTTGGTTTTGAGCTTCTTCCTCCCCAGACATTGTTTATACCATTTCGATGGCAGCTTGCAATATTAATGTCTCAGCAATGGTATGTGGCTTCATAGCCCTAGCTATGAGATACGTAGCTCACCTCCAAAGTTGCTTTCAGTGCCCGCTCACTAACCATCACAGCCTTTTTGAAGTACACTCGCTGCTTATTATTAAGCAATGGTAACTGTAAAGTCACATGGTCGCGGCCTTCAGTCAAGCTGCATCAGCTCAGATATTTTTAAATGCTGCATTTTTTTAACTACTTTATATTTGAGAAAGGGATCGTATAGAATACAGTTGTTTAAGATTGTGTGTGTTGTTTTAATTCTAAAAATAATAATAATTAGTTAGAAAAATATTTTTATCAGTAGCCTAATTTTTTTTTTTTTTATCAATTACTAGACATTCCAGGCGACCCCACGTGGGGTCCCAACCCCAAGGTTGAAAAACACTGACCTAATGACAGCTTATCCTCAAAGTAAGTAATAATGATCCGTCAGAGACAAACAAGCAGAGTAGAGGAGGCTGTTTACCATAACACTGCAGACTACTCGTGTGTGTGTCTCTCTCTCTCACACACACACAACCATTACTGTTGTGTATTAGCATTGCGCGGCAGCGCTGCGCGGAGGAATACGTGACGTCAATCGGTTAGTTCCAGGTAAACTTTATTTTTCCGAAAAGTTAATGCACTCAGTAAAGTTTCTAGGTAGCGTACTCTTAAACTGTGGTATTATTTTTTAGTGGGAGTTCTTGTAGGTGGAGAAAACACCCTCTGTTCCTGGTACATTACTTCCCTGTTTGCGGCTGGATCTGCGAAACAGACTCTTCCAGAAATGTTCAGCAGGAAAAATGATGATATCAATTCTTTGGGCATTATCAATTCTCAACAGAAAATGATTTTTGAGTCCCATCCCTAATCTTGAACCATGCAAATATCATTTTCCCACCCATAATGCACCCATACACACTGCTTTTAAGATAAATTATGTTTTAAACTGTCATGTGGCACTCCTATTATGTGTGTGTGTGTGTGTATATATATATATATATATATATATATATGTATATATATATATATGTATATACATACACATATATATATACACACACACACACATATATATACATACACACACACATATATATATATACATATATATGTGTATATATATATATATATATGTATGTGTATATATATATATATATATATATATGTATGTATACATATATATATATATATATATATATATATATATATATATATATACAATATGCTATACATTATGCTATACATTACCATCTTGTAGAGCGCGTGCATGTTGACATCCTTCCACTCCACACCACTGCCTAAAGGTGCATTCACACCAAACGCGACTTGGGCGACCTCAGCGGCCACTCTCCATGCAGAGTCAATGTACAACCCCGATCAGCCACGACCACTCGTAACCAGATATCACGCGATGCGACGGACGAGTTCTGGGTGACTTCGTCGAATCTTTGGAGACATGGGGGCGGCGCCCCTGTTGCTACAGATGGGAACTCTGGGGTCGCTTTGGACGCGGAGCATGTCGCCGTGCTCCGTCGCCAAAGTTGAAATATTTGAACTTTTCAGGCGATGTCGCACCATGAGAGCCAATCAGCGTTGTGTTGGTGCGTGATTGACAGCCGTGACAGACTGTTTTTATTCCGGTCCACAGAGTAACAATCTATGTCCGTGTGGGGAACATTAGTTAGTGAGTACATTAGTTCCGCCTAGACGGACCACATTGAACTCACAGAAGATGCTGCTGCAGGGCCATCAGCTGCAGTGTTTTGTGGTTGGTAGGTGAGTGGAAAGGGTACAGTTGGAATAATGTCAGCTAATACGTCCTATTAATGATATGATATGATCGCGGTGAAACTCCAGCAGGCGTGACGTCACTGAGCAACGGCGATGGTGACAAAATGAGCTATGAACAGGCGAAAGGACGTGGGTTTGCGACGCGATCTTGGTCGCCAAAGTCGCGTTCGGTGTGAACGCACCTTAAGAAGGCTTGTTTACATCAGCTCCAGCGTCTTACTTTGATGTTAACTTTCATAAACTTTTAATCAATTTGTATTTTTGTTTTCTTCTATATTGAATATTCCATCTTTATTACTGTGCTAAGATGTTTGTACCAGATGTTAGATGTTTGACAAATTCTTTGTGCGCTTAAAATAACTTGAAAATAAACTGATTCTGATTACTGTACAAAAACAGGATGAAAACAAGCCAAGATAATGCAGGTGTGACATATTCTGCTGAGGTCATAAAATATTAAAAATACATTTCTCTGACTCAACACCAGTGAAGCTGTTGTATATCATCTCTCATAAACCTGTAGCAGCATTTGTATTTTTTGTTGTTACTTTCTTTTTTTAAATAAAGCAAGAACTTTTACTACCATAACCTTTATTCTCAGGTGTGGCAATAATGTATTGGATTTGAACTCTGAAGAAAACAGTGAATTAGACTCACATGACAGACGTGAACATCTACTTCCAGGAAGACAACCTGCGGATACTTGGTGCTCAACATGTTGAACACTGGAGCTATTCTGATACAGGGTGGACACCTGAGGAGGGAAAAGAGAGCGCTGTTCTTAGTCTGCTGAAACAAGTTATCAATAAGCTTTTTAATTTAAAAGTACTTTGAAATACATTTCTAGATAATTTTGGTGTTTTGAATGCATCCATTTTCTCTGGATTTCTGCTGTAAACACTACAGTTGATACAGAATCCAGCCATGTCCTGAATGCTGTGGCTCACTGATGTCAGAGTCCTGATATGGGTGTCTATAATTTTTCCTTAAAATGAATTATTGACCTGTTGGTGGTCGTCTGGAAAGTTGTCTGACGCTCAATTGGAAGGCCAAGGGTTCAAGCACCAACCTTGCGCAACAGCTGGATCTGCCTGATTCAACGTCTGTAATCAGACTGATCGATTTTGACAAGCTCCAATCTACGATAATTGTGAGCCCAAAGCGGGACGGCCACCAGTGAAAAATGAATATCAGAACTACAAACTTCTGTATAGTAAGGATATTTTCACTCCACTTCTGACATGTTTTGATGACAGTTTGTTTTACGAAATGACTCACATTCTGTAGCGCAGTAGTGCCTGCCTACTACATTATCTGATTGGCCCATTATTAATTGATTGACAGAACAATTGTCCAATCACCTGCTGGATATGCTCATAAGCAGTTGTTCCCATTCCCAAACACTTTCTATGGGCTCTTTCCCAGATGCACGGGTGAAATACATTGAACAGTCTATCTGGTGACTCAGGTTAGAAAGATTCTGGCCAATAAACCAATCACAGTGCTTGATCAAAGCGTGTGACCTTTTTCCTTTTTGCTAAGATCAAATCTGTGCTTGAAGTACCATGATTTGAGGACAGAGGTTCTGAGACAACAGTCCTGAGAAAACCTGCTGCACTGCTCTGATCAGAGAGACTTGAATGCAGTGCTGTGTTGATGCAGAATGGGGGGAGATCGAAAGAGAAAGAACTGGAAAATGTTTAGGTTCAATAAATCTGTAATACAGCGTAAGTTCTGTTTTTTAATAGCCATACCTAGAGTGTGATAAACTGCATAGTTAAACTAAAAACATATGTGTAATGCAGTGGTTAAATCAACAGAGAGGCTGGGTTTTTATCTAATCATAGTTTCTGAGGGCTGAGTTTACTCATCAGACATTCAACTTCACATCTGTATGTACAATAAAGAGTTAACACCTCTTTTCACTGTTTATCAATACAAATGTTTGAACAAAGTAAATCAGATGAAGCTCATACTGTATCAGATTAACACCTGGAGTCAGATTGAATCAGATTACAAACACTACAGGCTAACATGACACATGCTGGCTACTTTACACTGTAATCTGAAACTATTACAACATTAAGATTAGGTGTATCTTAGCACATAGTTCATTGTTAGCACCTAAATGTATACCTGTTGAACATCTCGTTTATTCTGGTCACCACGACATTAAACCGTTTGACACCTCAGCAGCCAAATACCTGTAATATCTGCTATGTCATTCCAGGCAGCACAGCTAGTTAGCCTCGACAACTAGCATGCTAACATAGCCACCCTGACATTGCCGGTCAATAATTATAAATATCAAAACTATATCAACCCCCTTATGCAGCTGAGTGACACATTAATGTCATACAATGGATGACATAACGTAAAGCGGACCCCCCGGCGGCCTCGGGGCCCAGTGATGGAGCTTACCCGGCCATTGTGAACTTCACCACGGCGAGCCTGGAACCGGCGGCCGCTAGCTCCGGCTGGAAATCCGGGTCACACCCGATGACTTTAACGCCGACCATGGTGCAGTCTGAGGCGGAGGAGAGAGCTGCTTCTGTGGCTGATGTTCGAGGAGAGAACCCGGTCAGAACAATGATTAAAATGTGTTTTGTTTTTAGCTTTCTGTCAATGTGTTAGCACACTAGCTGTCCTGTTTTCGAGTGAGGTGAGTCAGGATGTCGACTCCTGATTGGCTGATGCACACCCGGATGGGCGGGGCCTTTTCTTCTTCTACTACAGTGAATTTGGCAGATTCGGCCCTTCTACGACTTTCACTGCCTCCCCACAGGATGGACGATGAAACCCTGACTATTAATGTCACGACGAAAATGTACTCCTGTTACATAAATACATATGTTTTTAAAGATAAGAACACAGTATTCCACATTTCAGCTAAATTACATGACTTTTGATATTCTCTGTATTTTTTAAACACTCAAATGCATGGACTCACAATATTGAATAATTACTGATATTGCTCTTTCCAAAATCCTCCCATCCTGATTCTTATACTTAGACAAGTGTTTTGTGAGGACTTTCAAGTCTCTTCAACACCAAGTGACCAGTA
This sequence comes from Cetoscarus ocellatus, assembly GCA_037902135.1. NCBI lineage: Eukaryota > Metazoa > Chordata > Actinopteri > Labriformes > Labridae > Cetoscarus > Cetoscarus ocellatus. The sequence goes on along the minus strand of JBAMNC010001558.1, from coordinate 623,835 downwards.
CTTACTATGAGAGTATGTCCAAGAAAAAAACAAACAAACACAAAACAAAACAAACAAAAGTAAAAATCTGATTTTACCATAAGTTATAAAGTATTTTTAAAATGAGGGCTCCATGGTGTCGCAGCAGATTAGAGCCTCACAGCAAAAGGTTTTTGGGTCAACTCCCACTGTTAGCTAGGTCCCTTTTGTGTGAAGCTCTTAAGTTCTCCCTTAAGAGCTTAAATATAGCTTATATATATAAAATATATAACATATTGATATATATACATGTACACACACACACACACACACACACACACACATATATATGTTTGTATGTATGTATGTATATATATATTTATAACCGTAGATTATTTTATTAGACCTTTGCCTTGTACTAAAGTACTTGCATTGAGTTGTTTTTATTGTTTTGGCACAAGAACAATAAATTATTTTTATCATTACAGCAAAAAGCAAAGTTCTGCATCACTCTGAATCCTTCATATGCCTAACACATTTGCACAAGCACAATCAGCCTTAAATTATGATAAGTGGATTTAATCTTAACAAAATTGACAGTACACTCTCTGATTCTTGTAGTGAAGTTTATTTTACTTTTGTGACAAACAGTGTCTTAATCAAAACAAGCCAAAACTTGGTTTGAGAAATGTCGGAGTCGTTTGTTTATTAGTTTTTCTTTGTGAGGAAATTAAAATAGTAGCGCGGAGGTGCAGCAGGTAATGCAGGTAAGCCTCACAGCAACAAGGTCACCGGTTTCGCCTCTCTGTGTGGAGTTTGCATGTTTTCCCTGTGCATGTGTGGGTTCTCTCCGGGCACTCCCACTTCCTCCCACAGACCAAAAACATGCTCATTAGGTTGATTGGTGACTCCAAATTGCCCTTAGGTATGAGTGTGAGCGTGAATGGCTGTCTATCTCTTTATGTGGCCCTGTGATCCGCTGGTTCAGGGTGTGTCCAGAAAGAAATCGTTATAGATAATTGTCATATTGTCCAACCCTAATTCAGCCACATATAAACATGATGAAATACTCTCGACTTTTAAAAACTTTACACCAAGTGTTCTGTTTCTAAGTTAAATGTGTTTAATAAAAAAGTCTTTTATTTAATTATTTAATGACCTCTCAGCTCAGCTGTAGTATCTTCGAGGCCTTCACTGAGGGGAGCTTTGTGATTCGTAAGTATTGAATCTTGACTTAACCTCTTACTGTATGTGTGTAAAGAGAGGTGAGAGGGAACTTGATAGTGCTTCAGGACTTCAGAGTCAGTCAGCCGTTCTCCGAGGGTCCTCATGAGAAAGCCAACATTACATGTTTATCTCTGATTGGTGGGAGAAAAGCTCGAGGAGGACGTACAAACTCTGTTTTAGTCAAGTGAAAACTTTAATAACAGCTTGGTGTTAATCTTCCACCTGAGATAAAAGGGCCCAAAAATCAGCTAAAGAACTTAAGTAGGTTAAACATATTAATAATGAAATAACTGTCACCATATGGAGCAGGGATGGGCAATGTTTGCTACCACTAGGGCCACATTACCACTTTTTCTTAATTGCTGGGGAGCCAAAAAAAAAAAGGAATCGTGAGATAGTCTTAATTTTATGCTTCAATAACCAATAATTTACCAAAGAGAATAAATACTGTTCAAGAAAATGCATTTAATATCATTATTAATACATTAAAACTTAAATACAAGGTAAAATATTTATTTTAATGAGTTAAACAAAGAACTAAAGCCGAGTTTTATTTAAGGGACCGAGCATTTAGTGGTTATGAAAGGTATTTTTCTGTTTTTACAAAGGCACATATGCAGAAACATTAAAGCCACTTAAAGCCTTGCTTTCAGGGATAGGTAATGTTTCAGTGTTAAAATGCAGATAATTTGATATTTTAAATTGACATTCAGGGAGTTGGGGGGCGCATGTGGCACTGGTTGTTGGGACAGAGCATCCACATTCATATACTGTAACTGATTTTTGTAAATGTAACAGTATTTTACTGTAATATCTACAGCTACCTACTGTAAAAAAACTATACAGTAAATTACTGGCCAAAGATTCTGGAAAAAACATACTTATTCTTGTAAAATTAACAGCATTTAACATCTTTAAGTAAATGTTTCACATTTTTGGGTGAAACAAATGTTTGAGTAAATGTATTTTATTTGATAAACACTAATGTATATTTCTTTATTCTATTTTTTTTTTACAAAACGATATCTTCCTAATAAATGATCAGTAAAATAGTTAAAGATATAGTAAAATAAATTAAAATACGGCAAGTTCGCTGTAGCTAATTAAAAAAAAACTGAAAAAAGTTTTAGAGTAAAATATGATTGTACTGTAAATGGAAAAAACAGCGAGGATACTGTTTTTGATAATACAGTAATTATATTGTAAAGTGAAAGACAGTATTGATACCTTGAACAAAAAATACAGTAGTAAAACTATTATAAAAATAGGTAATGCTAAAAATTAAAGTAGAGTAATGCTTCTGTTAAGATATTTGCAGTAACTTACTGGCACCTTGTTAGCAGTAGTTACTGTAACATTAACAACAACCTTTCCTGGTGTTTAAGATCAGGCCCACGTCTGAATGTATCAAGTGATTTATCTGTTCGCCTCAGACAGCACGCGCTTCCGCTCGGTCTGTTCAGCCCACCTGCTTTAATTAAGAATTCAATTACGTCCCCGTACCTGCGGCTGCGGCTGCGTTACGTCATCACAGCTCACCTCGGCGTCCTCCTCCCTGAATGCCACGCGTTGTTTTTAGCCTCCTTTCTGTTGTTTCAAGGCCTCGACGTGTCGGACCGGTCCGGCAGGTTTCAGCGGGGCAGAGCAGGTGAGGCAGCGGGGGCAGGAAGGGCGGGGAGCCGCCGAGGAGCCGCCGAGCAGAGGCTGAGAAGCAGGAAGAGGAGGAAAACATGGTGCGGTGACAGAGCGCCCAAAACACCGAGGAGCGCACAGGATTCAGCTTTTTATTTCTGACTGCGAAGAATCAGTAAGTCCACCTTAAGATACTTCAAGTTTAAGGCTGTTTCTGTAAGTTTCTGTAGTTTTAGAGTCCTTAAAGTCCTCAGGACACACAAAGAGAGCAGGTAAAGTCTCACCTGGGCGGCTGGAGCCCTCCTCTGTCTGCTCATACCTGGCTGCTCCGAATTTCGACTTAAATCATCTGTTTATGACAAATCCCGTCGTCTTTTGTGTCTGCTTGGTGAGTCCTGGCCCTTATTTTAACCCTTTAAACAGCCCCTGTCATCACTATCGCACTTATGGACCAATACATTCGTTTTGATATTTTTGTAGCTTAATGCTGTACGTTTATCTCGGTGTTTCTTTTTTGTCCAGTAATACTTGCCACAAAAGGCTTCCATACTGACAGAATTTTAAAAGTTTAGTAAATTTGGAATTATATTTATCTGTTTGATACTTAAGTATAAGTATTACACTTTTATTTGGCAACTTTTCCTTTTTCATGGTCATAAAGCAGACAGAGTCTTTCACACTGTATCTAAATTTTCAGCAACAGAAACATGTTTAACACTACTCTGAGGCTGCCACAGTCTCCCATACTCTTGACTCTAAATGATTAAAAAATCATTTTAATAGCCTGAATGGTATCAAAAATCAGAGAAACAAGGGTTGGACAACAATAGTTTCAATATAAGTTGCAAAAATGGCTTCCCTCAATTATCCAAAAATAACAAAGGTTAAAACAGATTATTGAAGAACAAAGTCGACCCCTAAATGGTTTCAGTATCATGGAGGATCCAGGCATTTGACAGGCTGTGAGGGAGAAGGGGTGGGTCCACTCATTTTCATGGGACACATTTAAATGGAGGTTTGGGTCAGTGCTAAGGCCTTTCAAATAAATATAAATTAAAGTACCAAAATCCAAAAGGAGACACGCAGCGGCAAGACTGAGAAAATTCATAACTATAGTAAAGGAGAATTTTGGTTGAGTAAAAAAGTTTATCAAAGGAAAACTTTATGAATTATTGTTGAAGAGTTGTAAATTCTGTTCAGAGCTTTTCTGATCAGGCACTGAATGTGTCGCTCAGATTAGGACATAAATCATGACATTTACCAACACGCAAACATGTATTTTTTGACTGTAGAGATAAAATGTTCGTCTCTGTGTGTTTCCTTTTGTTCAAAGTGAGGCTTTGCATCGTCACAGGTCAGGTGTTTGAAAAATGGATGTTTAAGTTCATCAAAGGGAACAAAGTATGAAAATAAGAGGAACTTTTTTTAATGGTTTTGATCAATTTGTAGCATTTTCAACACGTATTTTCAACTAATGATTACTTTTTCAACATTTCAAAACTTGATGCATCAGGGCACGACAATATATAGTTTCCACATCAAAACTGCAACGTGCGCGAGCTCAATGGTCACAAGGCAGGATGTGCTATGTCAGTCATGTGACTTAGAGCACATCTATCACCATACATGTGTCATTTGAAGCCATACCAGCCATTTTCCCTTTTTGTGACTGGTATCCAAATTAAAAGTCAGCCTGATATCAACATTAGTTTGGTTACTCGTGGTCGTCCTCAGTGCTCACAGCTTGGTGTTTCCTGAACCTCTAATGTACAAACTCCACATGGTGTTACGCTTTAATGAGTGACCGTGTTAAATGGAGACTTTAAAGTTACAGTGATCACTTTTGTCAACAACAGGCATATAACAAGTCAACTTAGTTTTAGACAACCACAGCTGCTCAGGAACAGGAGCACAGGGCTGCTTTTGGAGAACCCTTAAAACATCTAAAATGGTAAATAACAGTTTTTAGTTTATTTTTAAAGTTTATGTTTTGGAAAATAAATGGGTTGGTAATAAAAGTCAATGTTCCAATTTCAACTTTGCCCCAAAAAGTTACCTTTAAAATCACAAAGTAGATCTTTCTTTTTGTAGAAAGACCAAAAAAAAAACATTTTTCTTGATATGGTTCAGCCGTAACATGGCTGTAAGAACTGTTTCAAAATGTTTAGAAGTTGACGCATGAAGATTGAAAAATTGGGTGAAATGTTTGAATTTCTGCCCTAAATGGGCGACATGGTCCACGAGATACTGACCACTGAAAGGTAAATTAACATTTTATCTTGAGAAAGAACACAACCTTGTATTATTTTATCCCAGAAAACCTTAAAACCTTTTTTTTATTTACTTCTTATTATTTCTATATATTTAACATGTTTTCCCCTTCACTGTCCAAAGTGTGTCTGACTGTAGACATGTTCAGAGTGTGATTTACCAATGTTTCAGTTCAGGACGATTTTATATCTTTAAAATGGGATCAGAACATTTATAAAACACACAATAATACAAAAAGCAGATTTACCTGGTACAGTTTTGTCCCTCCTTGTTAAACAAACATCCATGCATTCGCTAACAGTGAAACCATTGGACACTCTTAAAGCTGTGAGTATAAATGGTATGTCATGTTTACAGTGACGAATGACTCAGCAGATCTTTGCTGCTGATGTGCTGGAGGTGATCACTCCCGTGTTTGGACATTCAGTAAATAGTAACATGACAGGTAAAAACTATAAACTTGTACAGGAGTAGATGCATTTAGACATTTACACATGACATTGTTTAATTTTTGCATTTCCTGATGGTGTTTTTTTAGGGATTCAGTTCCACTGAAGTGGCATCGTGCAAACGTAGGTGATGTCAGGCTTTATGTAACAGAACGGCTCATTAACGACGGCAGCATATTTAGTCAAATGTGTTGGAGATTGAACGAGCAGATTCTACTTTTAAGAGTAGTTTAAGACTGTTCCCATAACTGTTTGTATCATACGTGCCCCTGCTTTGAGAAGATGACAGACCTTAAGTCCTGTTTGTGCCTCTAAAGAATGAAAGAGCAGTTTTTTACACAAATTCTCTGTTAGTAGATGGTATCTAGAATTTGCAAATGTATGTAAAAAAGAATTAGACCAGTAGATCTGTGCAGTTTTTATCAATTTTTGAGTCATTAAAAAAAAGCAATGTAGTTTTTTGTGTCGAGGACCTCGACTTCTTCTCTAAAATGCAGTTTTGGAGCAGTGGACAAAAACTTTCATAACCACTAAATGCTTGGTCCCTTTACAAAAATGGCTTTGATTCTTTCTTTAACTCATTCAAATAAATATGTTTACTCACATATAAGTTTGAATATGTTAATATTGATATAAAATGTCTGTGCTTGAACAATATTTACTCTCTTTGGTAAATTATTGAAACCATTAAATTGGGATTATCTCATAATTGCATTTTGGCTCCCGAGCAGTAAGGAAAAATGATAATATGGCCCTCGCGGTAGAGACATTAAAAAAAGCACCATATATTGGGGCTGCACAGTGGTGCAGCGGGTTAACACCTAGTGCCTCACAGTGAGAGGGTTGCAGGGTCATTCTGTTTGTATGTTCTCCCTGTGAATGAGTGGGTTTTCAAGGGGTACTCCAGTTTTCCTCCACAGACCAAACCTTTTAGTTGTTTTATTTGATATTTTTTAAATCTATATTATCAAGCTTTGTGCCTTGATTGTGTATGGAGACAGAGAATAGAGTTTTGTGTCTGCTTTCTGTCTCTACATGGTGGCCCTATGATTGGCTGGTGACCAGCTGGGATAGGCTCTAGCCCCTGAAGGGATAAGCCATACAGATAATAGAGGGATGGATGTATTATATATTAACAACATTATGGAACCATCATGTCGAGGACGTACAGCTAAACAGATTTATTAGACCACCTGTCATAAAAACCAGAAAACACAAATATTTTAGAAATCTGTCAAGAACTTGTTTTAAACTGAAAATGTTTTTGGACGTTGAATTCACTGTTCTGTACGCTAATAACACTGGGCGTCTCTGGGAAGTCTGAAATTAATAAAGCATAACATTCAACCACTAAAACTATTTTTTCTGTCCGGGAATGCCAGTGAATCATTATAATAAGGCATCTTAATAATGAAATAAGAATATTAATTACTTTTTTATGTAAAACAGTGAATTTAAAAACGAGTAACAATATTAATTATATTTTAGCAATAAATATATTTTTATGAAATAGCTTCTACATACAGGTGTATTAACCCATACAGAAACATGACAAATGATTTTGCCGTTATTTAAGGCAGCTGTGGTGTCAGCCTTACATTGGGTGGTGGTCTAATACATTTATTAAGCTCTGTATTTGTCCGCATGAGTCAGTAAGCAGGAGTTTGACTACAGTTTTCATAATTAAAAACAAGAAATGACCCAATATTGAGTGGCAAGGGGTTTGACTTTTGAATTAGCTTTTGGGGGGATTTTACATCTTTGTATCAGAGAGTAAAGAAAGACTGGGCAGAGAGAGAGTGGTGAGTGACGTGCTGGAGAAGAGCAGCCATCTTTATACATGAGGTTTGAGGATTTAACGATGAGGGGTGAGGTATCAATACGGGTGACAGTATTGTTTGATTCAACATTCTGGTGGTGAGAATTCTTAAATAACCTGGCTAACAGTGTTTGTAACATCTTTTTTCTCCAGAGCAAGCACGTCATGGTCTAAGACAGAGAAATATGAAACTTGAATTGAAATGCCTGCACATGGAGTCTGCAGTCTCACCTGTAGGACCAGGTGGGGCAGCCCTCTGAGCAGAAGCCGGTGTTGTTTCTGAACACAGGGACCACTCCTGCACGCATGTGTCCCAGCAGCCCCGCTGTTTTTCCATAAACACAACATGGAGCTCTCGTTTTGCAGACCAAGCAGCTCCCTTTGATTATGGAAATGTTTGCTAAGGAAATAGTTAACATGAGCAGACTGAAGATTTGAATCATGACTTAAGAGGCAAATAGATGGAGGGGGAGGCCCTGGTGAGGACAGGATCGGTTACCGGGTCTGCTGGTGTGCCCGTCTGCTGGCTTTTGCCTTTTTCTTTGTACATAATGAGAGCAAATTTAGACCCCAGTTTTCCAGGAGGGGTAAAAGGTGCTGAAAAGCAAATTTAGGTCCCAAGTCAAACAGCACGGGGAGCTTGACCACATAACTGTCAGGCTTGGGTTTATTTTTGGATAAGTACTGACAGGCTGGAATCTGGATCATGATTTTGGAAGAAGGAACAACTTCAGGAAGACAAGATTTCTGTTTTTACGTGAAGATTTTGAGTCCTGAAGAGCAAATTACAAACAAACAAGCGGAGGTAAACCACAAGCAGTCAGGCTCTGCTGAGGTTTGGGTGCAGCATAAGCAAACTAGGATTTAAATACATTTGAGTACACAGGGAGGGGAGGACGGGGGTTTGTTTTTAGAGGATGGCATGATTTCACTCTGTAAATAAAGGTGGAGGTGAAGTCTCAAAGTTTCAGAATCCTGCAAAGAGAACTCAAGTACTGGCGCCTCATTCATGCATCTTGCAGCATGAAGCCCTTGTTGCTGACGTCTCTGTGGACTTGTTGTCCGTCTGTATCTGGTGTCATTGTCTGGACTCCTGCTGTGAGGGGCACGCTGAAGCCTCGACTCATTACCCTCCATTAAACTCCACTTACATCCACCGCACTCACTCCCACTAACACAGATCCTATTTGACCAGCTGTAGAGATTAGGTTTGTCAGCATGAATGTGTTGGTTATAATGAATTATGTGCCATTTTATAGTGCTGCCCTGATTCAGGGTTGATGCAGATGTCCATGTTTAAAATGGTGATTTGATACAGATGCCTGGACTTATGTTTCTCTTCAACTATTTTCGGCCTGTGCCTCCCATAAGACAATATTTTCTCTCATGTTTAATCAGAAAAACAGACCACAGTTGGTCCAAATGGTCATTTTTCATCAGCTGTTAGCTGTGCTGACATTTTAAACTGATGCCTATTTACTGCATGTTTAATTGCAGATGCCTGATGTTGGAGAAAAGAGCTGATAACAATGTTGAACCGATGCCACTGTGCATCCCTAGTATTTTGTCCTTTTAATGGCACCATAGTTTGGCTGCCCTGGTGTGGCAGCAGCTGGATACTTCTGGCATCCTCCTGTTTACAAAGTGATGTTAAATAATGACACCACTACTCCTCTGAATGTCTCATTTCACCTAAAAAAATCACAGACAGCTCATTGAGCAAGTCAAAAGTAATCTGCTCCTTGTGATTTCAAACATTTACCTTTTACTAGGGCTGCCCGATTAAAGAAAATATGCTACTCTTGTTTGTTTTGACTGGTCTTGAGATCACAGTTATTAAGCACGATGATTAAATGGTTTTAGAACAGCATATACATTTTTAAATGTAAGTGAATCATATTACAAAGGCAGCCATATTATTGTGGCTTGTCCTGAAAAATGTGTCAAAAAATTATATTTAAAATGTTATAGGTCTTATTCTACAAAGAAGAGTTAAGTATAATAATCAATATATGAAATTACCATATCCTTTTTTTAAAATTTGTGAAATAATAACATTAACAATGATACAAGAGTGACAACAGAGAGAAAAATAAAATTAAAGAGCAGTTAACAGTAACAGACAGACAAGATATAGAAATATACGAACAGTAAACATTTCAATATTTTGTGGTTGTTGTAATGCACAACAGGGGAGGTAGATAGATTTTCTTATCAGATATCAAGTAAGCAAAAGCAGAAGCAAAACAAAACAAAACTAAATAATAAAAAAAATAATAAAAATTAAAAATAGAATAAATGTAAAACATTTATTACATTGTCGTAGTGATTCTTTTGACAAGATATATATATATTTATATATATATATACACACACACACTTATACATATATACACACATACAGATATACATACGGACATATATTGTGCAATAAAGACACCGTAGTCAGTTATGAGAATGTCAGTTTAATGTAACCACCCAATATTTATGACACTATGTTTGCCTGGTTAGCATTAAGCTGCAAGGCTGAGCTAGGCCAGCCAAGAAGAAAGCAGCCAGCGCCCCACCAAAGGTTCATCCTGCAGTGCAGCCACAAACATACTGGGGGGTGGGAGACAGGGCTGAAATTAACATATCTAATTACTCCTCATTTACAGGCTGCTCTTTAAACGTGCACAGAGCTGGTTTATGTTGTAAGAATTTTCATGAGCTCTGCCTTTTAATAAATGATTTTATCCACGAGCATGCTGAGAAATGCAGAGAGAGAGGCAGGAAAGGAGGTCTGACTTTTATCAATATGAGGGCTGATAACGTCATCCTGTGCGACCGCAAACCAGGAAGAGAGAGACTTGACAGGACAGACAGAAACAACAGCTGCAGAGTGAGAAGATGATCTGATTATAAGCAGAGTAACACAAACTCAGATGTGTATCGGCACATCAGGAGTGTTGTTTCCACTGCACAGCATCACAGTTCTGGAGAACATCTGCTCATGCATCCAGAGAGCTGCTGTTGGATATGGAGCTTAAACTCTGCAGCTTTCTTTCTCTGGTGTAATTGTTGTGCACGTAGTGATGCTGCTTCATATTCACTTCTGTGAGTTAGTCTGCCTGATTCATTATCCAGATTATGTCAGGGCTGCAACAGGGCTAGAGAGTAACATAGATGGTAACAGCTGTTATTTTTTTAGATCTTGGCCTTTTTTCTTCATTAAATGGAAAAAAAACTGAAAGCATCTCTTGATAGAAAATATATTTTTGCTCCAACTCTTATAATTTTGGTGAGAGTTTGCTGTACAAATTGGCTCCTGTTTTGTAGTAGTGTTTTTGTAGTTACAGTAGCACCCATCTACTAGAATATCTGAATGCAATATGATATATGTGGTTGACAGAATGATCCTCCAGTCATCTTCTGGATATGTTTTTGAGAGGGTTCTGCCCTCTCCAAACACTTCCTGCCTTTTGCTCAGATGGACCAGTGAAATATATGCTGAATAACAGATCATGGACAAAGTTATAAGTTTTATATTTATATTTTGTTTATTAAATTTATATTTATTAAAAGTTTACACTGTTGTTGTTCGCAAGAGTTAGGATGATGGGCAATCTGCAGAGTCCTTCACCATTTTAACAGTGTTTTCACACCTGAAAGTCTAGACCAAAGTCCAGACCAAGGTCTGTGTTTTTGGTATATTGTATACATTTGGTTCGGTCTGTTTGGGTTTCACACTGTCATTATTGTGGACAGACTTACAGACTTTACATGACGAACCTGCATGAAATCATCATCAACTACATGCTTTGTGTGTCTCTGTAGTTTACACTGACTGATCATTTGGCCGGCAGTGTCTGACATCAACAGGTTGAATAACGCGGGTCTTGAACTTTGTAAACATGAATGATCATCGTTCCGACCAACATATTATTGTATATTTTCTACAAACAACAGCAACAACTTGAAGAACTGTGCATAAGGCTGGTCCAAGTTCGTCTTGAGTTCGTACGAGACGAGTTCATCTCATATGAGTTTTATCATTAGATGACAATCTGACTTCTGACCAAACATCTATCAGACATTTAGTTTCTTCTTCCCCCGTGTGCTTCCATGGCTCATTTTGTTTTGGTAATGGATTTTATTTTTCAGGTAGTCATGTCGTGATTTCCTGTCATTGATATGAAGGTCCGAAGCTTTCAAAATAATGCTTTCACGCTGGGCATGAACCAGACCGTGGTTCCGTTTGGTCCGGACCGAGACCACCTCTTTTGGTCAGACCAAGGTCCGGCTGTTTGGTCCGGACCAAGGTCTTGGGAGGTTTCACATCTATCATTTTGGTTTGGACCAAACAGAAAAGTCTCAAAGTCCAGACCAAATAATGTTGGTGTGAAAGCCCCCTAAGAGGAAGACTCAGCTGTTGAGGGAACACTGATGCTTCTCCTCTGTGGTCCTCGGTGTTAGAATGAGTTGGAGTGTTTTAGACCCAGATCTTTGTGAGCAGCTCAGTGCTGAGTATGTTGATGCTTAATATGAGTACTCGATGACAAAGTTTTCTGACTTCTTTAAAGTGTAAACCCAAATAATGGCATACTTAACCAAAGGAAAACACAACATTGCTGTATTCTGATATGTATTTGGGGATCATTCCCTGTTGAGTAAACTCATTTTGTGAGCAGCTGAATAAATGCATTTGGCTGTTGGATGTGGAAGACCTGATCCAGGACTACACCTGATAAAACAGTTATGCTGTGGCTCTGGTGTCGCAGGAGCTGAGGTACAAACAGTTGAGGTGAGGGCAGTTTTCTGGTGTAGGGTCACTGTATTAAGGACAGAACAGGGAGCCATTGTGTCTTGTTGATTACAGTGAGCGCCTCAGAGGGATTCCCCTGAGGTGCTGCAGAAACCCGACTCCGCATTAATCTGGCTGATAGCATCTTTACTCGGTCGGCCAGGCCGCTCAGTAACAGAAGCTAATACACTCTCCCACACCATGACCCACATCTGTCTCAATCATCCTGAAAAGTAATGAGAATCACTCTCGTGTTTTAGCTTTTTCTTCATGCTAATTAGTTTGGGAATGCAAAAACAGTTATTTGACCCTTATTCTTGTTAACATGTGGAAATAGAAAATAACTGGTAGGTGAAATGGGTAGTTTTTGTTTACAGACGTTTTGCTCTACAGAAGCTTGCGTCTGATACACAATTGTTTTTTACACATTATAACAATACCCTCGTGATTTGTTATTCATTTAAAATAATGTCTTTCATTTAACTTCCAAATATCTAAACTCCACTTGTTAAAGATTTTCACTTCATAAAACAATGATTTTGTGGTGAGAAAAGGCCCCTGGAGGACTTGTGGCATGTGTCTGCTTGTCTATCTTGTCGGCTCCCCTTAGGACTCAGGTCTACTCTCATTGTTCTTTTCATTAGGTTCACCCTTCAAAACTGCCTCAATTCAACAAGGTGCTGGAGACATCCTTCAGAGATTCTGGTCCATATTGACATGTTAGCATCCATTATCTTCACATCCATGGCTCAAATCTCCCATTTCACTAAGGTGCTCTATTGGATTGAGATCTGGTGACTCTGGAGGCCACTTGGGTGCAGTGAACTCATTGTCATGTTCAAGAAGCCAGTTTAAGATGATATGTTTGTGACATGGTGTGTCATCCTAGTGGAAGTACTCCAAGGCCCACACTGATACGGCGTTTCAGGTGCCCAAAATGCGTATTGTTGAAAATGGGTCCCAGAGTGGGTAAAGATCTGAAAACGCCGGCCTTGCATTTCCATGTGTATAACAAATATGGATAGTTTCAGAAACAATGATGCCATAGCCCCGCCTCTCCCTTACACTGCACGCATGAACCCTGACAAAAACAGAAACAATGTCTGAATATGGCATCTCGTTGGTGCAGCAGAAGCTCCTGAGCTTGTTTTGGCTTTAACAGCAAAACCTTCTGCACCTTTAGCTCCATGAGCAACAAGAGGACACGGAGAACAGCAGACACCAGAGTTTGTCTACATTTCTCATGATGTATATGCATGCTCCATGTCTTCTTCTCTGGTTTTGGTGTCCGTCTGCACAGCATTACAGTGTCACCTACAGGCCTGGCATATATACTACAGTGTTTTCGTTGTTTTCGTGTGGACAGGCACATTTACTGAAATAATGCCGGGTTAACAGAGAATGTCTTCAATACGAAAATTCTTTTGTCTCCATGTGGACACGGCCCCAGTGCCCAGAAAATATCCCCAACCCCATTAAACCACCCCCACCAGCATCAATCGGCAATACAAGGTAGAAGTGATCTGTGCTCTCACGTTGTTTACGTCAGATTCTGACCAACAACAGAAATGCAGACTCATCAGACCAGGCAACATTTATCCTATCTGCTGTTTATCCATTTTGGTGACCCTGTGTGAATTTTAGTCTAAGTTTCCTGTTCTTAGCTGACAGGAGTGGCACTTGGTGGGGTTTTCTGCCGCTGTTGCCCTTCTGCTTCAAGATTCAACATCTTTTGTTTTCAGAAATTGTACTTTGGTTGTAATGAGTGGTTATTTGAATTACTCTTACCCCCCTATTGTCTTGAACCACTCTGGCCATTCTCCTCTGACCTTAAGGCATTTGGCCCAGAGAACTGACGCTCACTGGGTATTTTCTCTTCGTTTGGACCATTCCTTGTAAATCCTAGAGATGATTTTAGTGATGCACGATATGAAAAATTTCAGCCGATACCGATAATTTCCTGCTTCTCATGGTCGATACAGATACCAATAACCGATAAGTTCATATTTTTATATTTAATATAATCTTTTTGCATGTTGAAATCTTGATCCAACCACTGAGACGTTAAGCTAAGCTTGCTCACCGGACTAACGTCAGATGTCCATATGTCTGTGGTAAAACTTATGTGTAGTCTGTTCTTGTTTTGTGTTATGTTATCAAGTTATGGATGTGTGTGGCAATGATACCTTAGAGGGCATGGAGGCATACATCCAACAAGAAGCAACGGCCTGGGAGGGTGTAACGTGGCTCCAAATGTGATATTAACTTGCAAAAACCCGGGCTCTCAAAAACAGAAAAGGGCTGGTCGTCGAGCGCAATGAACTCTATCACTTTGTCGTGAATGGCTTTAGCCTTTTCACTGTCCCTTAAAAAGTTTTCACAGTTTTAAAACGCCTGGTGAATGGGGACATCCACGCTCCATGTTGTTGTTTTTAGCCTTAGCAAGCTAGCTGCTACCGCAGCTGCTTCAACTTCTTTCAATACCGCTTCTCCGCGATGGCGAGTTTTCAGGTTAGCTTTAAGATTTGTTGTCTTAAAATTTAAAGTCCTCTTTCCTCCTCTCAGAATTGTTGCCGAACAGGTTGTGCAAACAGCAATGCTGTTGTTATCTTCTGCCACTGAGATAAACAACCACACTGATGAAGCCATGTTCACTTTTGGTCTGGCAGAGGCGGGGGCAGGCTTGGGTCCTTCTAGTAAGGCGCAATAGATGACGTAACCAGCACGACGTGGCTTGTTTTGGGGCTACACAGCCTGCAAACAATTTCCCCATTTTAAGTAATTTATCTGATTTTTTTTATCAGATAAAATGTACGTATCGGCCCAAATCGGCCAATATTGTAGAGGTCCGATAAATATCATGCATCCCTAGATGATTTTTCTACAGGGATGTAGAATCCCAGTAGATCAGCAGTTTCTGAAACACTGGAGACCTGATATGATTTTCTTTCCCCTTTAATTTGTTTGTTTGACTGTAACACGGTTCCTTCCATACTCGATTTCATTTATGGATAATGTACAAAGAATTTATATCAAAGATGGTACAGTTTTCACAGTGAAGGAGCCAACAGACCTTTATCCACTGATGCTGGACGTGTTTTCAGTGTTTTGTCCCTGTTAGAGCAGCGGAGACTCTCTTAATGATCCAAGTGTGTTTCTGTGAACCTCCTCCCTCTCAGGTTTCACCGCCGTCGCCCAGGTATGCTCTCCTCTGTCCCACTCTGCCAGCCCCTCCTCCTCCTACCCCCGCCCTTTTGTTACCATAACGACGCCCCGGGACAGACACCAAAACTGGTTTCCTGAATGAAGTGATCGTCATGCTAAAGTCTGATTGGTTCATTTCTGTGAGCTCTGAGTTTTCTCTGAGGGGGAAACGGGTGGATATCTAATGAGGCTGTTCTCAGGATGGGTTGTCTTTCCTTGTTTTTGTGGTAAAAGGCTAATTCGTGCTTAATTTCTAATAAATATCACTTTAAATGCCCTTTTCAAAGCAATGAAAACATCATTTGTTGTGTTTTGTCTTTGTTTTGCAGTCAAGGAAGGTTTTTATTCCTTGTTTGCTAGTCTTAAGTGATAACAGGTTTTGACAGAGTGTGGGAGCATGCAGGTGTGACGCAGCGCTTTGTATGTTTCTTTGGTGTGGCTCAGTGTTTGACCTTACAATAACGAGAGTGAGGGACAATTAATCATTTTGTGTTTGCATCAAATGTCAAAAACTGAAAAAAGGCTTTTTGGGTCCAGCCTGGCTCATATTGGTACAATTTCAATTTCCCAATTTCCCTGAGGAAGTTTTTCCAAAGGGATTAATAAAGTATTATCTAATCTAATTTAATTTAATCTAATCTAATCTTAATTCTGCTGGAATATAAAAATGATCAGTTCATATCTTATACTGAGAAGAACTGCATACGTGTGTCTGTCTTTTAAAAACAACCTTGTTCCGTCTCAGCTTCTGTCGCACAAAAACACACTGATATTTTCGACAAATGTGTGACTTTTAACAGAGAGACCTGGTATTATCTTAGAACCAAGTCTTACTGTAGTCTAAGTGACTCACAGAAACACAGATTTTTGCAGTTTTCTTAAGCAGATTGTTTAAGCAAGCTGTTGACAGATTTTATGCATAAATTACTGAACATCATGGAAAATAGCAACAAGAGTAGGAATGGGCAAGTACTGAGAGGGCCACGTGTGAATGATCCTCATTGCAAGTAGGGCTGGGTATTTCCAGCAACCTCACGATCTGATCCTGATACAGAGGCCACGATATAATACATACCTCTATAAGCTTACATTGTGGACATTGACTTTCACATAACAACTTTTGTTGTTTGTTGTTAATACAAAAACAGAAAAGTCAATATCTGAAGGATCTATGAGGCGATTAAAGTTTTGGAACATGCACTGCATTGTGCAGTTTGGCTTATATCACCACCTTTTGAGCTGCATCATGTAAGATGTTGAATATTGCAACTGCTGTCAAAGCATTTGGGGTCGTATCGATCCTGTAAAATCAGTATCGGTACACTTATCCACTAAGAGTGGGTAACAGTAGTTTGCTGTGTTTGCTGACCTAAGGCGTAAAAGCTGCTTTGAGTCATCAGAATTATCAGAAAAACACTGTGGAAGCTCAAGTCCATTTACCATTTATGAACTCGCTTTTTTTGAGGCCACATTTGACACATTTTCATTTTAGAATAAGATGAATCAGGGATGTACACACACATCGGTCTGCCATGGGCTTGTCTAATATCAGCTGTTTTTAAAAACATCTGCTGTCTGCAGATGTTAGCTGGACTAATGGTTTTATTTCATTAATCTGTTGCTTCATGCCAAGTTTAATTCTGACATCTGCCACAAACAGTTGCTAAAATAGGGTAATGTTTTAGTAGGCAGAAGAAATGGCCTGTTGGATGAACTCTGAGAGGAAATATTTTTATTGTGGGAAAATCATTTTTAATTTCATTTTCATTTGGACACACCAACGCTCAAACAGTGGAGCAGCGCAGCTACAGTGTAGATTTGATGCCAAGATATAAACCAGGATTTATACTTTCAAACATAAATATTAGTCTACACATCAACTAGAGTTGAGTTTGGTCCAAATGGTTCCTAAATCAATACTTTTAGGAAAATTAAAAGTTTTATTGCCCTTTACCCTCGCACCACTGAAGGGGTTGGCGTCCCTTGCCTCTGGAGCCATGGGGTGTAGGGTTTACACCCTTGAGCCCTTAAACTTCATCACATGTAAATACTTGAGAATGAATCAGGGTTAGTATTGCTGGTGGTGCAGATGAATTGTCAGGAATGATGAATGACAAAGTGCCGTCTGGGCATTTGCTCCCAAACCTGACCTGACCTGAATCTTGTCTCGAACCATGTGACCCATTGTTACCTGTTATGTCTTTTCTTTACTAGAGATACCAAGCATAGAAGGGTTAGCATCTTTGGTTCTGACATATTGTGAGCAGTACTGAAGGGAAAGTCCTCAATCTCTTGTTATTCAGTTCTGTAGTTGGGTACGTTTGTACCTTTTGATTCCCAGCCCTAACAACTTTTATGCTTTGGTTGTTTTCTTCATGGTTAAATAACGTTTTCTGTCAATGGACTTGGGAGTTTATTGAGCTTTGTGCAGTTTTTTGTTCCCAGAGTCTGAACTGAATTGGGAAAGAAGGATTTTAGGTTCTCTGCACCTTTTGTGTGGAATAATCTGCAGTCTGAATTTAAGCAGCAAAACTTGGTGTCTCTGAATGTTTTTTAAACTGCAGTGAACTTTGGAATACAGACTTTCTGAATGTCACTGTTTTTAAATGCTGACTTACAATTGTTTCTTCACTTTGTTTGTGCGGTATGATTCTGAGTGACTGTCTGATGAAACTGTGTTTTGATGCCATTCTTGGTCAGGTCTCCCTTGAAAAAGAGATCTGTTGATCTCAATGGGACAAACCTTGTTAGATAAAGGTTAAATAAATAAAAAAGAAGAAAGAGAGCCACATACAGGCTATTTATTGACTAAAGAAATCCTCACGCAGCAGGTTTTTTCTGTTTCTACATTCCTCATTTAGCCCATCAGTGATTCAAACAAGAACTGTAGTGAACACACTTTTATTGGTCTTGTTTGCACCCAAGGTTTACATGACAGCTTTAGAGACTGCTGTCTGAAGCTGTTCAATGGAGGAACTGCAAAATTTCTTTACTTATCTATAAACAGACCCCACAGTTTACAACTCAGAGCTCTGTTTTAAGTGGCGTCATACTTTAAAAATACCTGCTGAATGTTTCCTTGTCATCGTATTCACTCACCACTCCCTGTCCCCTCCCCCTCTCATTCTTTACTGTCTCCTTGTTGTCTTCAGGCGTCCGCCCCTTCCTCACAAGATTCATGTTGAGACTTGTGTGATCAGACGGCTCATTCAGTCAAACCGCAGCCTCTTTAGGCTACAACTGGACATATAGTGTACTATCACGTGTTCTGGTCTCTGCTCACATTTGATTTAAACTTTTGGAGGGTCTGGCTCTTGTAGCGGTTAAAGCAGAGACGGCTCAGGCCTTGTGCCACCCTCTGGGATTTACACAATACTTCTTAAGCCTGGAGTCGCCCACGTGAAAACCTCAAACCTTGTGATGAAACTGGATACGGCTGAAGGTGGAAAACATTCAGTCTCGTTCCTATTCTGCTTTCGTCCTGGTTTGTACCTGTCCAGCTCTTTTCGGGTGTTTGTTCTT
Organism: Cetoscarus ocellatus; assembly: GCA_037902135.1. Taxonomy (NCBI): domain Eukaryota; kingdom Metazoa; phylum Chordata; class Actinopteri; order Labriformes; family Labridae; genus Cetoscarus; species Cetoscarus ocellatus. The sequence goes on along the minus strand of JBAMNC010001558.1, from coordinate 604,970 downwards.
GTAAACAGGACTAATGGACCTTATCTGTAGTGGAAATGGACTCTTCTGCATCATTAAACTTTAAGAGACTGGAGGTCGGGTGGTGCCAAGCTGAACTTGGTCCCTGCTAAAGCTGCAGGGTTTCTGTCATGACTAAAATGGGATGATAAAGTGAATACTCATTAAATCCAAGGTTTAACACATTGCCCGTGAACAGATCCACCTGCTTTTCAAAATGCTGCCAACTCATTTGTGTAATTTAGGCCGCGCTTCCCCTCGTCTGCTCTTTGGTTAAAAATATGACTGAAGATTCAGTTTCAGTTCCCTGCAGCATCATTTATCTTTCCAGTGATCAAGATGTTATCATTTAGAAACATTAGTGTAAGAGCAAGAAATTTGCCTGTTTCGTCTGCACTTTTTTGTTTTTTAACTCTAGTGTCCCAATAAAGTGATTTCAGGTGGCACATTGCGGCTCAAAAATGATATATTAATATTTTTCTATTTCTACAGCACCATACTTCCTGTTCCTGTTTATAAATAAGAAAAAGATATTTTCTTTGTGAAGTTTATCCCTTCATTTGACAAGTTTGAGTACATAATATGCTGATATTTTCAGGAATAAATACACACTTTTTGGCATATACATAAACAAGACAGGGAAATTTCTCAAAGTCTTATCAGTGTTTAATAGCTCATCTAATCGAGGTTACTTTAATTATTTTTGTTCCTGCTTCAGCCTCATTAAAAATCCCAACTCTACATGTGAAGCCCCAAAATCAGGTAAACTGTCAAAACTTTTTACCAACTTTAGTTCAGTTCTTAGATAATTTGTTTTTCAGTTAAACCTTCATTTACCATTTTTCAAAAATGGACAAAACTTCAGTCCTATTCACAGAAAAGAAAAACACACATTTATATCTGAAATCTCAACATTCTATAAGCCGATTTCTGCTCGATGTGCAGAGCTTCCTGCAGGAAAAATTGCTGGTAAAGGTGGTGATGTTTTGATCAGCTTTAGTAAACCACAAATATTTAAGTATATAAACATCACCACAGGAAAATGTAAACGTCACAGAGACTTGACGTGTTGTGCATCACTGTGCACGATGCAAGGCAGAGCAGCCTCTAGCCATTGATAGTCATTTAACAATAAACACTTACAAATGTATTTTTGCAATCTTGCTAAGGTAGTTATGCCCTTAATATTTCAACTTTTACAGGATTATTAACACAAAAAATAAGCTAGAGGTGATCTCTTTTTTTTGTCACCAACCCAGCCTTGGACATACTGCTAATTATTATCAAAACTTTGAATTGGGGGCCTTTTTTATTTATTTATTTCTTTTTGTGCCAGCTTAAAAAATCTCTGCAATCCCCTGGAGGTCACCCACAGATTAACATGTTTTTTTTGCATTGGGGTACTAAAATGAGAAAGAGGTGCCATCCGGTGTTCAGAATAAAAACAACTCATTTGAAGCCTGGCCTGCAAACTAAAAAAATATAACATGATATAACATTAGACGTTTTTATGCTGCAGGAGTCATATGATCAAAAATCACAATTAAAATGGGTAAAGATGTAGATGTTTTTGATCTTAGTGGGCAAATTGTTATTATTTTCATTATACAGAGAACTACAGGCCTGAAGTATAAAGTGTAAAAATGTGAATTATGTATGGCCCATCAGCTGAAAAATCATTTTTGGTCTGTATTTCCAGCCCTATGGAGTAACTTTTGAAAAACTTTACTGTCTCTTACCTGGTCAGTCTTTTGTTGTGATGATGATTTACTTTGGATTTATACACTACAGTGTGTTTTTATTTTATCAAGAAACATTTCACAGATTCTGTGTGACTCATGGAATCATTATTTGAACCCTTTGGCACAGTAACATAAGATATCCAGATTATTTATGCAAAAAACCATCATTTTCAACACCGTATCAGTGTCGACACTGTATTCTGTTGCCAAATGTCTGTGATTCCTGCCACACCCCAATTTCCCTACGGGGACAAATAAACTAACTAACTAACTAGAAATCAGACATCAGTAGTTCATCCTGCCAATCCAGTTTTACTAATCAGAGTTTGAGAGGTTGTCAGTTTTCTGAGTTGTCAGTCCTGTTCATTAAAAACAGACACTGGCTTTGCCGTCCACACTCACCTGATCAGGTGTCAGGTCTAAAAATAGACAACAGTTCTGTAAGATAGAGCTCATGTTAATCCTTCAGTTGTTCTGGATTCGAATAGAGGGCGAGTCCACATTCCTGCATATCTTTACCTGATACTCAGACACATGTGAATGACAAGGTTTGACAGAAAGCTGTCTGTCAGATCAGACTGTAACCTGCGCCCTTTTTTTTGCTGTAATGATGACTGTACACGGTGTGCCACGTAAGATTTCTGTGGAGTGTATTTCCTCCTTGAAGTGCTCAGCGTGTTTAACCCACTTAGTCAGCCCTGAGTGTGAGTGAGTATGCAAATGATCCTGCAGCCATGTTACAGTTTAATCCATGAGGAATCATTCCCTCGCCCTGGTTCCTGCTTCATCGATGGTTTCTGCAGGATATGTCTCATTGTCAGAATCATTTTTTGTCAATTTTTAACCCGTCAGACCTGCTGCCAGTTTAGAGCTGTAAGCCTTTTACACTGGCCAGCTGCTTAATTATGTAAACCCACACAGCTGATCCAATCATCGTCCTCTTCTGCAGAGCAGCAGGCAAAGCAGTTCAATCCACACTGCTCTCTCCTCTTTAACACTTTTCAGTTCCTTTGGGACTCTCACAAGGCGTTCACAGTCCAGACAGGAAACATAATCCTTCCAGTGGGTTCTGGGTCTGCTGTGGGTTCTGGTCCCAAAAGACCTTCACAGGCATTCAAACAGGAGGCGTCCTTACTGGATGTCCAGACCACCTCGACTGATGTCTCTCCACAAAGGAGCAACAGCTTTATCCTAAGATCCCTCTGGATGTCTGAGCTCCTCACCGTATCTAAAGCCTAATTCATAGAGCATTTGAGATAAGAGAGATGCCATGAGTATGCAGTGGAATAATCTGTGTGATGCTAACATGTCAATAAGGACCAAAATCTCGGAGGGGTGTTCCCAGCACCTTGTGGAAACTATGAAACAAAGAATTAAGGCACTCTTAAAGGAACTAGCAAGGTGTACCTAATAAATCGACCTGTACGTGTATATTAACCCTAGAGGTCAGAGTCACTAAACCAGGTACTGAGGCTGCATCAGTACCTCCGCATCCATTTTCCACTGAGCCGAGGCACCAAAGTCTTGCTGCTTCATTTTGGTATGTTTGAATGTTAGAGCTGGAGATGATGAACCCTCTCTGCCTTCTCTGCTTATTTATCTCCAAATGTCCCCCGTTATGGACATGGGCCCATGAACACTATCAACGCTTTTTATTCCTCTTAAAGAATTTGATTCTGGAACCATTTAAGCACAGCACCTTTTTGAAAGTAACGATTCGGTGCTGCTGTGGTGAAAATCCAAATGATATCCAACCCTACTTAAAGTTGGAAAAGAATGATCTGGAAGAAACACGTGCATCATCCATAGACCACCAGCTGCAGTGACCCAGTGGACCAAGAAAGTCTCTTTAACCCGTGGTTTATGATGTGAATGACATAGAAATAGGACAAATATATTTAAATTATTCATCGATTAACACAGCTGCGTCTTTTTTCAGATACTTGAGGCGCCAAGATGAACCGGCACCATGGGTCCCTGGGTCCCAATGATGAGGTCATGCCGTACAGTGACGATGAGACGGATGATGACTTGGATGACAGCTCGGAGGAGGAGGAGGAGGAGCAACCAGCGGTGCCTCCGGGAGCCCCTCACCCTCCTGTTGAGGCCAGACCAAGCGGTGAGTTAGTGGAGATGCTCAGACTTGGACTTTGTTTAAACTTTATGTTGAATAAAGTCTATTCTGGAATATACTGCCCCCTAGCCGACTTTCACAGAGTCAGAAAAGAAAATTGTTAAGGTTATGGTGTCCATTAAAGCCTGAGCCGGAGACATGGTCAGCCGAACGTGGACCTTGAAATAAACCACAATGGCAGGCTAATGTTGTTGAAGTGATGAAGTGTGCCTACAGAAACTCCACTGCTGCCTGATTAATGAGGAATTGAAGAAAACACATTGATGGATACAGGTTATATTAACCCTTTTGTAATCTTTTTTTTTTTTGTTTTTTTTTTTGTTTTCATCAGAGATGGGATGGAAGGTGAAAGCCAACGACAGACCGTACCATCACCTGCCTGAGTTTCAGAGGAAAACTTTCCTCTGCTTCAAGAAGAGCAGATACTCAGTGAGTTAAGCCGACATGAATCTTCTGTTGAACAGTCAGGTGTAAAGTGCTGTAACTAATCCTGAGCAGAGCTGAGCAAAGTTTGGACACCCTGGACAAACAGCAGGGGAGTGAATCAATCATGTATGTTATAAGTGAACCAGTTCTCTTTTTTAATTCAGTGACTGTATTTGTATCCTCCTTCCAACTTTGTCACATGCTGTGCAGTGTCAATAATTACCTGACCTGAGCAATGCAAAATTTAGAGAAACAGATTTTACAAGTATTTCAAGAATAATGCAGATTACGTTGCAAATTAGCTGTATTCCTCAGAGATGCAACAACACACTTAGCCCACAGCTCATCGGCTTTTTGGCCACAGTTTTCAGTTCAGTTTGGCCATAGCTGGGCTTGCCATAGCAGGCAACTTTTACAGGAAGAGAAAGGGTTACTGAGGGAGAAAGGCCATATTTTTATTCCTAAATCATTTCTTTCTTTAACTTGCAGTTAGAAAAACCCATTCCAGGCACATTCTCAAGTCTCAAACCAACAGCTTTTTAATCCTTTTTACAGTGCTGGAAAACAAGTGTAATGATTCAAGTTTTAAGACAAAAACTTAATTTTCTTTTCTTGATTATATTTAAACACATCATAATGACATCCCATTTATTAATCTTAGCTGTCATTGAACAGATCACTACATCGGCATCAACATGGCGCCATCAAGGTTAAGTTTTTTGGAAGCTGTTTAGTTGTTTTTAACTGTCATCCTGTCAACTTCATCAAGGGCTTGAAAATGAATGAGAAATGTTGAATCAACAGGACTTTGGAAGAAGTCTGGGTGTGCTTCTCATGGACGTTTTAGCAGACAGAGGGGATTTTTTACTACAGAGGCCATTGTGACAATGAGTCTCTATTTTGACTTCATTTAATGCAAATTGCTGATGTGCATTGAGTTTGTATTCCCTACCAGTGGTTTGATATAATGACTGTGTCACAGGACCCCTGTGACTTAAAAGCCGTACTGATGAGCTCAGAGGTTATTGATCTTTAGGTTTGGCAAATGCAGGGCTCCCTCATCTTCCTCTTCTCACAAAGTAAACTGTGATGTCTTGGCCCAGCCGGAGCACAATGCGACCTGCAGAAGGAGTTCCCTGAACTCTGTGCTTGACTCACAGGCACAAATGCAGCAGAACAAAATGGAGGCGAAAGGGCTCCAATGATTGAATGATGTTTGGACTCAAAACCTAAAATACTATAATTCACACGGGCACAGACTCATGATTCCATGTCTGCTGTCAGGCAGATCCACCTTACAAAGTTTGTGGCTGAAACGATTATTCTCGATCAGAAGATTATGGAGCTCATCAGAATCCTTTTAAAGTCAGACCTCTGAGTTTGGGTTAGATGTGCTGAAAGTAAGAAGTGACTTTAAGGCTCTGACTGGCTCATAATGAATGTAACAGACAAAACATTTGTCTTTCCAGTGTTTGATGAAAGGTTCTGACCTTCTCAGTTACTTTCTGTGCAGTGTTTCCCTGATGGACTTGAAATATATCACATGGAGATGTGAAACAGTCTGACTGGTGTGTCAGATTAAATGTTTTTACTTACAATCCCTTCAGGCTTTACTTTTGAATATGTGAAAATAACATGTTTATCTGGGCTTGTTGAGTTAATGTGGCCTGTACAATAAAACCTCATGTCATAAAAAAAATCCCCCTTCAATGGCTTCCATGCAGAAAGATAAGTGAGTATATCCACAAGATGACATTTATTTGAGTTCAGTTCCAAAGAAACTTTGGTTATTAAAGGTCTTCAGTCCATGGTTAATAAATATAGGTGTGTATGAGACAGAGAGAATCAGCTGTGATGCTAATTGTTTTCTCTTGTCTGCTCCCTCATTAAATCACCTGCAGGGTTATTCTTGACTCTATAACACTTTCCTGAATGTATGCAGAGGTCATTTTTCCAGTCTGACAGCTTATGACTTTGTCAGCACTGTCACGTTTTACATGATCATTCTGAATGAGATGTAGATAATGTTAAGATAAAGTTGTTGAATGTTAGTGTCTTAAAATACTTTATTGATTTATTGTTATGTTTTCTCACCACCTGACCAGCTTCTTTAGCCCATCCTCTAAGTGATCAAACAATAACTTGATTACATTTCCTTCAAACTCATGTAAAGTCTGATACTCAAAGTGCTCAGACTGGCTGCTGTGACTTTTTCCATGAGCAGGTGGTGAGCAGAGGAGTGTTTTTGTGCAGTCGATCTTTGTGGAGGTTGAAACCTGATCGACCAGCCGAGCCGACCTCAATCTCACTAATAACCATTAGACACGACAGCAAGACTCAGCAGGCTTGAAACCAGGAGATTCAACATCCAAACTATGAAATAATCCATTTGTTGGTATTTTAGGGCAGATGGGGAAGTCTTGGAGAGAAAGTACTGAAGTATTGACTGTTTTGACCTGAGCCTGAGTCCCTCTCTATCTGATCTGATGGTTATCCAGAATAAAATGCTGCTCTGTTTCATTACTGACACGCTCACAAACTCTATCAACACGTGCGTGGTTAAGAGGAAATGACTACTCTATTTAAAACACTGTATTTACACAGGTTTACTCGATTTTGATGGACTTCATAAACCTCATACTGCTCAAATGCTTCTTTGATATTTAGATGTTTTAGTCACAGTGTCAACTGAATCGAAAACTTTGCTGATTCTTAACATCCCAGGACACCGTTGCTCAGGGCCTTGCTCACACAGATGTGTTAACATCTCCTGAAACATAGCACCCCCCCAGCAATGGCACCCATGATAACAGACAGACCTGAATGATTCAGGACAGACTGCCCCCTCTGAGGCTGGTTTTTCTCCCTAGTATTACATAATACATTATACTTCATCCCACATAAAGTATAATGACACAGAAAAAAAAAACTGCAGTTAGGACAACCTGATGCATGTGTGGACTTTAAGGATCATCAAAACCACGTTCACACTTGCTGAAAATCTCAGAGCTTAAGACCCTGTCGAAAAGGCCACATGAATACTTTGTCTTAATTAAATCAGCATCCTTTCAAGTCTCTCGGTGGCTTAATCTGGTGGTACACTTCAGCATCAATCAGAAGGTCGATGGTTTGTGCCCAGGTCTGGCGAGCACATGTTAATGTGTACTTGGGCACAACACTTAGCCTCAAGTTCCCTCCACTGCTGCATCAATGGTGTGTAAATGGGCATGAAAGGGCATGAATGTGTTAGCTAACACTGGTAGACAGCTAACATAGAAGTCAATACCATCAGTGAGAGGATGGGTGTAAACTAGTGGAGTGACCTGCAGTGTAAAAGCACTTGGAGTTGTCAGAGACTAGAAAAGGAAAAGCTCAAGTCCATTTACATTTTACCTTAGTTAGAGCCCATGTCTTTAAAATTATCTCCAATTTGTAAAATTGAGATTAGGTATTGGTGTTAAATTTCCAAATCCAGGTCGACCTGAGCTGAAAATTAAAATCTGTTTGCTGTAAATGTGTTTTCTCAAACTTTACCTTCTAGATTATTTAGCGTTATATTTATTGTTACTGTCAGGCCAAAACCTTATCAGCAAATATGCCTCTTCTCAAGAAATCAAGAAAACACTGGATGACTAGGTGATTTTTTTGTATTGTCCATGATAGACTTAATTAATTTGTTCTTGTAGCAGGTTTGAAATCTATGAAACCCACTCTTTGGCATGCCAAGTGTCTTAAACACTGCTCCATAAAAACACAGAAAATCATACAAAGTGGAGATTAGAGGCCCAGCATCTCCAACATGTTGATCTTCCTGCAGTTTAACAGCATATTAAAAATGCTGTCCTTACTTTTGTCTTTGTTGTGTTGTGTTTTTCAGGGAAACGCCATCAAGACGTACAAGTACAACGTCATCACCTTCATCCCTCTGAATCTGTACGAGCAGTTCAAGAGAGCTGCTAACCTCTACTTCCTGGCACTCTTAATCCTGCAGGTATGACAGCAAACATCACAACAAAACAACATCCTCCATTTTACAGAGACTGACGTGATTTTTCTGTTGTGTAGGTGATTCCAGACATCAGCACTCTGCCATGGTACACCACTCTGATTCCTCTGGTCGTCGTGCTCGGGGTCACCGCCATCAAAGATCTAGTGGACGACCTGGTAAGAAATCCACAATTTAACCTTCAAATTAAGGTCATGTTTCTGCAGTTTTCCATTTATAAGTCTCTGCTATATCTGGCTGACTTGAAGCAAATCTTGCATATGTCTTTATTTTTTTTAATTAAAGTTTGAGACAGAGACTGATAATGTTATCTGTGATATTTCTGCTGCAGTCTCAGGCTGTCACAATGCTTTTCAAGCTATTGCTTATTGTCATGTTCATGATTATTGATAAAATGGTTTATTTCTCTCAGGCGAGGCACAGGATGGACAAAGAGATCAACAACAGGAAGTGTGAGGTCCTGCTGGATGGCAGGTCAGAATCAGCTAACTCATACTTGAGTCAATAAATCATAAAGTCTTTGTTTTTAAGAGATGCAAAAGGCACACATACTTCGTTGACAATATTTTAGAGTTGAGATATGATCCACAAAGATATTCTGTAGAATAATAATGTGCTTTTTTTCATGAATTCATTTTTATTGAAGCACATTTTCACTAAATTTGCTCATGTACAAATGTTGTATTCTGTTATTACTTCTGTCTGAAATATGACGATGCATACAAAAACAGTGGTTGAATTCACTTCTTTTTCAGGTTTCAAGAGTCCAAGTGGAGAAACATTGAGGTCGGAGATGTGGTCCGCCTAAAAAAGAACGACTTTATCCCGGTTTGTGGTTCCACCTGATCATTTCTTTCAGGCTCATGGCTGCTTGCTGACATGAATAACACAAACAAATGTAGATATTTAAATATGCCTGTTAATCCACTGGCTTGTGTTATTTGATCGTCAGCAGTGTGTCTTGATATTGCCCGGCATGTTAAGATGTGTTTTTCTGAGCTAGTGAAGGATAAAGTTTATTGATTCTTGAGCAGGTTGGAAAATGTTCAAACACAGTAAAGTCGTGGATTAGGATTTGAATTTCATGAGTTTATATTCTAAGAAAACTTCTAATATTTGTTTTATAGAGTAATCCTGGACAAATCACATTTTCCCACATATCTTTAAAGTTTTATGTTCTGCAAATGACAAATTATTTACACATACAACATCAAATACATTTATTAAAAAAGCTTGCCATCCAATGAATTGACATGCAAATATAATACTACTGAAGATTAGACGTTTATTCATCATTCTTTCAGTAAACAATATTGCACATAAGTTGGAACAATTAAATATGTCCTGTCCAGACTGATAAAGTACTCCGACAGATGGTTTACAGTTTGTTTACACTTTATTTTTTTTAATATAGATTAATATGGTGTGCCTTCAGATTTTGGTTGAATTTAGGTGTTCCCTGGGCAAAACTACACTGATCTGGTATATCTAAAAACAGCACAGTACATACTTTACAGCATGATTTTTGTATGAAAATGTTAGTTATTTGACATTAACTGATATTTAAGACCTAAAAGGTAAAAATAAAAACAAGAATGAGTGATAGAATGTTCACATAAATTAGAGCGAGACTTGTCATGTCCAATATTTAAAATGCACATTATTTCTGCTCATGTTTTTCTTGATTTCTCTGTAAAGTTGTTAAGAATGTTATACATTTGAGTTGTAAAGAAAACCCTCACCTTTTCCTAATTTAGCTTTGTCTTGTGATTTCAGGCTGACATCATGCTGTTATCGAGCTCTGAACCAAACAGCCTGTGTTATGTAGAAACAGCCGAGCTTGACGGGTGAGACAAACCTCCTCATAAACCATCGTTCCCGTAAAAGTGGCGCTCTCATGATCTAAAGGTTGACCTCACGTTGGCGCTGTGACGAACTGTACTGGCTTTACATAATTGGCTCTATCTGGTTCAGGGCTGATGCAGGATTTGTTCTGTTTACTCTGATGAACTTTGTTTTGTGGTTTCTTAAGAGTTCAGTCAACATCTTATTCATCAATCAGCACCGAGTAAACGCGTGAACAGTTTTTGTAAATGCAGTCATGCGATCAGAGCTGCTGAATATTCTGCCATTTCAAAGGAACAAACAGGAAAGCTGACGATCTATTTATCAGAAAATTACACCTTAGATAATCAAAACACATATTTAACACAGAACTTTGTGGAACTTTTGTTTAAGTCAAATCTATTATTTTTTTTCCACAAATGACTAACTGTCAGAGGTGATTAAATAGAAGTATCATCCCTCTTTGAAAAAATCATCTTTTAATCTAGATTTTGCAGTTGTAAATCAGTCAAAATGTAGTTTCCTAGTTGCTTTTTCTTTTGTTTAATGTGTATTTTTTCTAACAGAATGTTTATAAGTTTTTTTTTCTATATTTTACAAATGAAAAAAAAAGCAATTTAAATAAACTAAAAAGGTTGATAGACAAAAATTGTTATTGAAGTAATATAGTTTGAGCACACTCTTAGACACTTAAAAGCTTTGCATGCCCTTAGGTTCAATTACTTAAGTCAGTTACACTGAAAAATGGCAAAAAAATTCATGTTTTATTAAATGTTTAAGGAAAAGAAAAGGTACCCTGTGACACATTAAAATTAGTATTGAAATAAAAGAGATAAAATAAAACCAAGACTAAAGAATCCATTCTCTTGGATAGTTATGCTTTAAGAGGTCATTTTATACATTTTACTACAGATATGTCCTCTGTTACAGATATTTATTCTTCTTCTCTATCTTCATCTAGCAAATGAGACAAGTCCACATCCCTGAGATATTGAATAGATGGATTCCAAATGCTGTGGAATAGTTCTTGTTTATCTTTAAGTGTATAAGTGATTTTTTTCCAGAGGCAAAAATAAAGACATTTCATTAATCCACTGTTTGATACGAGGTCTCTCACTGTTTTTCCAAGATAATGCTATTATTCGTTTTACATGTTAAAGACAAATAACTGTAAACATTCCTTCTTTCCTCTTTATATTTTGACCTTTGGGGTAAATGCCTTATAAAAATACGTCCTCTTTACACTTTTAGCATAAGGCTATGGCAGGGATATACCTGTAGAACTTTTCTGATGATGATGATGATGATAAATTCTCTTATCAACCATTTATACTGACAAAGTTTGAAATGTGTTTTCTGAATGTAGATGTTTTCTTCTTCTGCAGAGAAACCAATCTGAAGTTTAAAATGGGGCTGAGAGTGACTGATGAGAGGCTGCAGCATGAACGGCAGCTCGCTGATTTTGATGGTGAGAGCGGCCTTAAATATAAAAAGTGTGTCATACGACTATATTTTTACTGCATTTAGATCCTTACAAAAGTTAAACATTTTTAATGCTTCCAAAGGGAAAAAAAGTCTTGAAGTGTGTTTTAAATCACATTTAATGTCATAACATCTCCACTCTGACCTCCCCTACACCTCAGACAAACAGTAAGTGAAGTTTCATGGCTGGTCATGACTGAGTGTTAATAAAAAACAAACTGATGAAGGAAGTGAAGGAAGCCTCTGAGAGAAAAGATGAAGTATGTCAGCGTGATTAATGTCCCATGAACAACTGAACAAAATCTCAAGATGAAAACCTTCCAAATGACTCAAAGTACATCCGCCATAGTCGATTAAAAAAAGGTCAGGATGCAGTTCACCCTCAAAGAAACTCATGAATAATAGAAAAACTAAACTTTTCTGCCATGTCCTGCAGCTCTGATCGAGTGTGAGGAGCCGAACAATCGTCTGGATAAATTCACGGGGACGATGCTGTGGCAGAGGGAGCGTTACCCTCTGGATCTGGACAACATGCTGCTGCGAGGCTGCAAGATCAGGAACACCGAGCACTGTCATGGACTCGTCATCTTCGCAGGTCTGAACTCAAAACCAGAGGAAATAATGCTGATTGATTATTCTTATACTTTAAATCAAAAAAACATCCTTCAGGTTCATATCCAGCACCAGCTGAACTGTGATTGTAGTTTTTTTTTTTTTACTTTAAGCAAATGTGAGAAATCTAACCCAGAAATTTTAAGACTGATTTTAGGTCTTTCTTTTCATTTAACTGATGCTTTGTAGCGTTGAAGATCTTGTTAATGGAAGAAGTATATCAGCAATTTTTCAATATTAAGATAAACAGTTCTTTACAACCAAAACTAGTCAAATTAGTAAAAAAAAATCCACAATTAACAAACAAAACATTGTAAAAAAAAAAAAAGTTCTAAATACAATAAAATGCAACACATTTCAATAAGCTCTTCAGGGGACATAAGAATTTACTTGATTCTACTCTTACTGTTAGAAATACATTTTACATATGATGCAGGTGTAATTTAAGAAGAACTGTTATTTCTTTATATCAGTATCAATATGGGCATTGGCAAAAATAAGCTTTGAAATATCGACATATATGATATTGGCCAAAAACAGTATTGTACATCCCTTATTTACGAGGGCTGATTGATAAGTTGTGAGCCTCATATTTAATGGTTTGACTTTTGGCAGACATATTGCATTATTTTTCAACATAATCCCCTTCAGTATCTGTACTCTTTTGCCAGCGATGTTTAAGGGCACGGTGCCGCAGCAGGTAGTGCATGTGCACATGCCTCACAACAAGGTAGCTGGTTTCGATCCCCTTGACGTTCAGGGCCTTTCTGTGTGGAGTGGGCATGTTCTCCCCTTGCATGCATGGGTTCTCTCCAGGCACTCTGGCTTCTTACCACAGACTAAAAACATGCTAATTAGGTTTATTGGTGACTCCAAATTTGCCGTAGCTGTGAGTGTGAGTGTGAATGGTTGTCTGTGCGATCAGCTGGCGAGCGGTCAAGGTGTGCCCCCCTCTCGCCCTGTATCAGCTGTGATAGGCTCCAGCCCCCGGTGACCCCGAAAGGGATAAGTGGTATAGTTAATGGATGGGTGGATGTAATTTTTTGGCTTGCAAAGAAGACACCCTAAGACTTTAAATCCAAGCTTCTGTGAGCATGTTTTTTTTCATAATACTTAGAAAATGACTAAAATTGACAAATGCCTTCTGATTTAAACCCTACATTTACTTGGTACTAAAATAAATTTCAACATGAAAGTGTTTAAATCAGAATAATATTAAGGAAAAATTACTTTTTCAATTGTCTTTTAATTCATGCTGCACTGCAGGAGCGGATACCAAAATCATGAGGAACGGTGGAAAAACGAGGTTCAAGAGGACAAAGATTGACGAGCTGATGAACTACATGGTTTACACTGTAAGTGGAAGACTTTGCTTACATTATGCATTAACTTACAGTAGCATCCGTGCTCGGTAATGACACACTAAGTTTACTGCACTTTGGTGCATGCTTCAACACAGACATTAACAACTTGCAATCCAAACTGGTTCTCAGCTGCTCTGCCTTGTACAAGTTCATCTACGATAGAGGACTTATAGGACTCCTGTTTGTGACCAAATAAAGAGAAAAGCTGTTTGAAGAATATCTTTGCTCGTGGCTGAGTAAGGCAGCTATGTTTAGACATCTAAATGTGACTTAAAGGCTGTTGGCACCTATTTTTAACACCTTCTCTTTGTCATTGACATGCTGTCAAAGAAAAGAGTGATACACTGGTTAGCAGGTAAACCTTACAAGGTGCTGGTTTGGCTGAAATAACCTCATTCAGAGGAAAACTTGAACAGGCTAGGAGCTGCTGGCCGCCCAGTTTGTGGCTAACTCAACTTCACTGCGTATGCATACAAGACACAAGGGTGAGCATTTGTACTTCCAAACCAAACCAGACCAGACCAGACCAGACCAGATCAGTAAAGGCCCCCTAGACTACCTCTGTATGCAGTCTACCTGGAAATCACATTGTTGTCAGTGCAGCTGGATCACCTCTCTGTGTCAAATTACCATAAATTTATCAACAGCCATCACCTATCATCACGAAGACACTTCCTCTGCATGTTTCCATCCAGGCTTCTAAATTTATATCATCAAGTCACAGTGTTATGCTTCAGTGTTTGTTTGATTAGATTAATTTTCTCAGTTTGCCAGTCTCCACATTTTTTATCCTGATCTGTAGATTTTTGCCCTGCTGATCCTGGTCGCTGCGGGCCTCGCCATCGGTCACTCTTTCTGGTACGATGAGATTGGTTCCAAGGCCTGGTATCTGAACGACGGGAAAGACCAGGACGCCTCCTACAGGGGCTTCCTCAGCTTCTGGGGGTACATCATCGTCCTCAACACCATGGTGCCCATTTCACTTTATGTCAGGTCAGCAAAAAGTATCCAACACATGTTGAGCTTTTTTTTATACATACAGTATAATCAGCCTTTGTGGGATGGAGAAGGGAGTTGAGGATGAACTTATGCTAAGAGAAAAACAGCTTAAGCTTTTCCACCACGAATGTTTAAACATCAATGTTTGTTTCTGTTCAGTGTGGAGGTGATCCGTCTGGGTCAGAGTAAATTCATCAACTGGGACCTTCAGATGTACTACGCGGAGAAAGACACGCCAGCCAAGGTACAGCACTACTTCAACTATTAAGGTGCATACACACCGAACGTGACTCGAGCGTCCTGGGCGACTACTCTCCATGTAAAGTCAATGTACAGCCGCGATGGTTAACCCTCCGGCGACGCGATGGCCGCCATCAAGGCGACCACATCGCTCATCGCTCCGACACCGAAGTTGAAAAACTTGATCTATTCCCCCAAATAGACCTTACCAGGGATGAGGGGTGTGATCCCCCTGTAGTTGGAGCACACCTTCCCTAGTCTGCCAATCCAGGGGAACCATCCCATTTTAACTCACTCACTTTATCATGTTAGAGGCTTTAACTTAAAACTAAAGGGTTGCACTATGGAATAAATTTAATATGTTTAAGGAAATATTTCTCAATCCAAATCCAGTAATAAAAGATGGATTTTGGAGCCTTTCCTGGCTATGATGCCCTTTTTGGTATACTGACGTAGTCAAAGTCTTGGCATTTTGTCCACGATAAGAATGACATTTTAATTGTAAAGAAACTGATTAAAACTATGGAGAGTTTTATTCTGTCGGGACTTTCATCAGCGGGAGGTCAGCAGTGAAACCCTCTCCCTCTGAATTCTCTGCTTCTCGTCATTTAACGTCTTCATTTTCCTGTCTCTGCAGGCTCGAACCACGACCCTGAATGAGCAGCTGGGTCAGATCGAGTACATCTTCTCAGACAAGACGGGAACTCTGACGCAGAACATCATGCAGTTTAAGAAGTGCACCATCGCTGGGCGCACCTACGGTACTGATCCACTGTATTTCACAAAGAGCTCAGAGAACAAGCTTCCTACAAGGCTTTTTCTGAAATACTTAGCAGAGTTAGTAGAGGAAAAAGTGGGGAAGTGCCCAATGTCCGTGGTATTAAAAAATCTTAAAGAAAACCTCCTGGATCCATAATTAGATCACCACTCTTACTCCCTGCTTCATCAACATCTGTGGAGAACTCCTTGAGTTATCTTGCTCACAAACAAACAAACCAACAAATGGATGAACAGCAGCAAAAACAACCTCCTTGGTGGAGGTAATAAAAATCAAAATACAGACATTGAATATATTGTATTTTTCCCTTTCAACCTTGCCTTGCCTGAGGATCTTTCTCCACCTAAATTTATGATACATACTCGAGGTGCTCAAGGAAACCTGAGGAAGTAATCTGGAGTAAAATAGTGCTGGAGGTCAAATTAAGAAGAAAGTGTAGCAGGGCCACCTGCTGCCTGTTTTTGGCACTTAAAGCTTTTCTCTTGTACATCCTAACACCAAAAGATCGCTCTAATAAGCAGGATTTTTACAATCAAATGACATCTACAATTGTCACCATTTTCTTCCTCAGCTGTGGATTTTCTGTTATTCTTCTTGTAACCGTTTGCAGCACAAGGCCACCAAAGGGGACAGGAAAAAAGTCTTTTAAAAATCATTTTGAGGAAGCTGTTCAACTGTAGCAGGAAGTAGTGAAAAACAAAAGCAGAACACACTGTTTAAACACTGCTTTTATAGTTTGCAGCTTCTTTGCTATATTCAAATCCTTGCAGTGACAAATTGCATAATCAAATAAGCTAGTGGGTAAATATGAAGTCAGTGTAATATAATAATTGTAGAGAAGTGAATAGAACTAAGGTCAATTAACATTAAATACAAATACTTGGGAAAAAAAAATCAGTATGTTCAAGTTCAAAAGAAAGAAAATAATAGGCTTATTTAGTTAATATAAATAACAAGGGGATGAAGTAAGAACTTGCAAACATAAATGAAGGTGCAAAACCTAAAGTATGAATCTGAGCATTTCTACATAATCAAATATCTTGTAAATATAAAAGCTTCAGGACACGTTTCACTAAATTGTTGAAGTGTTGTACAAAGAAGAAGAAAACTGATGAAAGGAAGAATATTAAAAAATGCTTTGTCTTCACTGATCTACTTTTCACATAATCTTTGTCAGTTATTCGTCTCTATTTTCTCTCTAATTTAACTTAATAAGACTCTGTATGTTTAAGAAAATACAAGATAACTAAGCATGATTCTGTAAAAACTTGTATAAAGCAGCAGAAATAGAAACACCATTTCATCATGCAGACCATATGTCCTGTAGTAAATGAAGGCATCTGTCCTTTAACTCTGTAGTTTCTCTGAGATGAATCTTCCCTTTTTCTTCCTGCAGGTGAACCAACCACTGCTGAGGGAGTGACCCTCGACAGAGGGCGGGTAAGATATTAATATATTTATTTTAAATGAAAATGTTATTTTAGATAAAGACCACATTTAAGTGTGCACAATCTCTTTGTATTTTTGGCTGTGAATATCTGTTGACTGCAGTAGTGTATTTGTATGAAGGTCAGTCAGTGATTTTCAGGTCCAAGTACAGAAGCATGTTGGGGAATCATGTTTAGGCCTCCAGACTTTTGCTGCTTAACTTTCTGCTTCACATATATATGAATACATATCGAGACAAATATCTTTAAATTTAGTCATTATGAACATTAGTGAGTTTTTTAGCAATCAAAGTATTAATCTCTTAATTGTTAAAGTCATTAGCTTGTCCCTGGTTGCTTCTGCTACAGCTTGTCAATCAGGATAAAGAAGAAGCAAAATGTAGTGAAATAAATACGACTGCAAACCCTAAAACTGGTGAAATACGTACACTTCTTATCAACTATCAATACGGCTGAACCTAATATTAGCTTAAATGGAGGTTGAACTACATATTTTGTTAACGTCTGTGCTTAAAAGATGTAAATTTACCAGATACTTCTGTTGTCAAAATTAGTTTTCTTGTTTTCCTTATTAGCCAGTGGACTGGGGCTGGAACCGGCACGCTGACAAAAAGTTCCAGTTCATGGATCACTCTCTGGTTTCCACCGTGAGATCCAGGAAGGATAAAGACGCCTCAGAGTTCTTCAAACTGCTGTCCCTCTGCCACACCGTCATGGTGGAGAACAAAGAAGGTAATCCTTAAAGCTACACCTCAGAAAAGAGCCTCTGCCTTTCTTATACTGGTGGCCTGTTCTCACAGTCTCTGAACATACACGTTTAATGTAACGTTGAAACATCTCAGTTGGCTATATTTGTTTAGTTTTTTATTGTGCTTTATCATGTTTTTTTTTTTTTTTGTCTTTTTGCTCTGAGATACTTAAATAACACAGACTGATGGTCTGCTGCTGGGCATTTCTGCCTGATGCACCTCCACCAGTGCCTTTTGTGCAGGCGTAACACCTGTGGGCCTAAGCGGGTCATCAGCCGGGACCGCCAGTCATGAATGTTTCGCTCCTTTAACCCCAGTACGTCTCCTGGTGGCGGGGATCTCCGCCCAAATGTTAAAAATAGTTTCAGATGTATTCAAGGTATGGTCGACTGCATAACTGACTTGTCTTTGGGATGAAGTTTTCTAAATCTGAGTCGACCAAGGCCAAATTTGGCCCTAAGTCGAAGAACTGGAAGATGAATGGTAACCTGACACACCAGATGCATTTCACTGGTCCAACTGGGCAGCAGCCCATAGAAAGTGTTTGAAAGTGTCAGCAGGTGA
Source organism: Cetoscarus ocellatus (assembly GCA_037902135.1). Classification (NCBI taxonomy): domain Eukaryota; kingdom Metazoa; phylum Chordata; class Actinopteri; order Labriformes; family Labridae; genus Cetoscarus; species Cetoscarus ocellatus. The sequence continues at coordinate 586,584 of JBAMNC010001558.1, read as the reverse complement.
TTGGATGATTGCTCTGATAATTGCATTCTAGTCAAACAGTGTAGATGGGCTTCTGCCGCGGTGTATACAAAACCTGAGCCAGCCTATAACAAACTCTCCCCAAAACTGTCAGAGCTAAAACATCTTCTGAATGGAGAACTGCCACTAAAGCTGTTAGCATCTAAGCTAATTTCTGTAGCATAGCAGTCATCTCACTCGTAGCTCCACCTCTTCCTCTAATTCAGCCGTGACGCTCTTGGCCAAGCACAGACATTGTAGATGGGAGCTTGGCAAGATGGATCTGCCTGATTACAGACATTGAATCAGGTGGTTTCAGGGACACTGCAATGTTTGATGGATGTAGTTCAACAGGATCCTCATATGTACGTGTTTATCTGTTCTTCAGGTGAACTGGTGTACCAGGCAGCATCTCCAGATGAGGGCGCTCTGGTGACAGCAGCGAGGAACTTTGGCTACGTGTTTCTCTCCCGTACTCAGGACACCATCACCATCAAGGAGATGGACCAGGAGATGACCTATGAAATGTTGGCACTGCTTGACTTCAACTCCGACCGCAAACGCATGTCCATCATCTGTAAGAGTCCACCGCTTATCCACACTAATAAACATACCTAAGAGCAGAGTGCCTGTGAGAGGAAAATGAAGCATTGTGAACGTGCTGGTGCCACAGCTGCATTTATTCTCCTGGCAGGCAGGGGGCAAGTTAAAGTGTAAAGGCTTTCCTCTTGGACTGTAAAGGAAGAAATAATCAACATTAAGTTGCTGTGGACTTGAATCAAGAATTTGGACTGACACTAGTGCCAAGTGTTGACAAATGTCTCCCTCGTTTAAGCTGCTTAAGCCAAAGGGAGGTGCGTTTTGGCACCAGCAGGCACAAATAATATGGTAACAAAATTGGGGCTCAGGGGTTTTGACTTCGTTTTGACAAAAGACTGAAAAAAGTCCAGGACTAGACTTAAACTATGTTTCACTTCTTTGTGTTACAGTGAAGGCTCCTGATGGTCGTATCCGTCTTTACTGTAAAGGAGCCGACACGGTCGTCTACGAGCGGCTCTCCCCCGACTCCAGACACAAAGAAACCACTCAGGCAGCTCTCGATGTGAGTCGATGTGGCCTGTTGCACCAAACATATGTTCAAATAATAGTTCAATGCATGAGAAATGCTTGTTTTCTCTGTTTTTTTACTGAACTGGTATATGTTTTCTCCTGCAGATCTTTGCCAACGCCACCCTGAGGACGCTGTGTCTGTGTTACAGAGACATTAGTGCAGCAGAGTATGAGGTGTGGTCGAGGAAACACAAAGACGCTCAGGTCAGCCTGTCCAACAGAGAGGAGGCTCTCGACCGAGTGTACGAGCAGATCGAGAACAACCTGATGGTGAGAAGAAGACTGTGTGTTAAACTACAGATGTTTGATTCAGAACAGGCCGAACTCTGAATCAGAAAAGTGAGCCAGACGATTAAAGGGTTTGGAGAACAGTGACCAAGATATTGCTGCGTGCAATGGATGGGAAGGAAAACACAGAGTTTATTTATTTATGCTATTTGATAAGTGTCAGTATTTCTTGGATTTGAAGTTTGGGTGAAAAAGCAAACAGTGTGTACTATAGTTCTGAAGACTTATTGTTTTCTTGGGAAAGTAAGTATGATGAGGCCTTGTTGCAGAAGCTGATTGGTTAGTATGGTTGCCAACTGCTATCATGTTCCTCAAGCCCTTTTCACACATGCAGACATGCTCCTCTCAGCAGTGACTGTGCCCTGCTGGGTGGGGGAGAGGGGCAGGGGGGTCATCGACAGGCAGCACTCAACGTCAGATATATGTAACCCCTTCTTCCTGTCTCTACCTCAGCATACTGAAGACATCACTCAACCACTTAGTTCGGGTTCATGGCATTTAATTTTCAGCACACCGCGGTCAGAAAAAGCACAGGACACACTTGTTGGTGGTGGTGAATCATATGGTACAGCTCCAGCCCCGACCCATCAGAATGAAAATACAATTACACACTGATTAGATGTCAGTTTTTGTTAGCCATGCCGCTAGGCTGCAAACACGAGTGCACAAGGCTGGGTAGCTAGCGGCTAAGAAGCTAATACACTTAGCAGGCAACCTTTACTCAGCAAAACAGTAGAAGCAGAAAATAACCACTAGCAACCATTACAAAATGTGACGAGACCACTGATGTTGCTTTTAGTGCATTTCAGTTTGGGTAGAACTACTTTTGGACACTAATATTTGAAACTATTCATGGAGCTGTTTTCAGTACGTACTGTTTATGAGATCGTCAACCAACAGAGGGGACGAGCTGAGGATCTCTGTACTGTTACCACCACCACCACAAGAGGTCGCTGTTACCATATAAATTAAAGAAGCCTTGCACAGATAAGGATAGAAAACGTCTCAGATCTGTCTACACATATTTTCCTCACAGAATAAGGTAACATTTGACAGAAAAATGAGGGGAACACTGAATGAACATAAAAATAAATTTTGACGAAGTCAGAGTTTCTAATATTAGAGTGGGCAGACAATTTATACCCTAACTTAAGTGTTACATGTTAGAAAGAGTATCAACAGCATTGACTGAAGAGGAGCACTGAAGCAGCAGAAGTGAACATGAAGCAGCGTCACTATGTGCACGACGATCACATTGGAGACAGAAAGCTGCAGAGTTTCAGCTGTGTATCCAACAGCAGGTCTTTGGATCCACAAGAGACCCAGTGGTGATCATTTTAGAGCAGAACTTTGATGATGTTTAGTGGAAACAACACTCCTGATGCCCAAAGACACATTTGAGTTTGTGTTACTCTTTACACAATCAGATAAACTTCTGTCTCTACAATGGTTGTTTTTATCCGCTCTGGTTTGTGCCAGTCGCACAGGATGATGATCATTCACTGCAGCATTCAGACATGAGCTGCTCGGACTTTATCCTGATATTAACATACTGAGGGCATGAGGAGATCATCAGGGTAAAGTTTGAGTGGGACACTCAGCTGTTTACATTCACACATATGGCTCGCCTGGATAATCTCCAGACAATTTCAGGATTTTTTGGCAAGTGTGAATGGAGTTGACATTTTTTGGAATATTTTGGAATTTTGTAAAAATGGAGAAAAGCAGGAGAGGTCAGAAAAATCCAAATGCAAGTTGGTTCAGAGGTCCTCGTGCCTTTTAGTGGTGGTCATAGAGGGATGTGGGATTACTAAAATCCTCCTTTTCTCATGTTTTTGTTATGTTTTAAAGGGAGTGAGAAAACTTTCAAGCAATTAGATGTAGTTTTTCTGACTGACTGTATCTCTCTGCCCAGCTGATTGGTGCGACGGCCATTGAGGACAAACTGCAGGATGGAGTCCCCGAGACCATCGCCAAACTGGCCAAGGCTGACATCAAGATCTGGGTCCTGACTGGAGATAAAAAGGGTAAAATCAGCTGAGACCACAGAGAGACAAGTGTGCTCGTTTTTTATTTCCTATTGGATGAAGCAACATCACTGGAAGTGAAGCTGAAAGATTTTAACTTCCACTACTGATGGTCAGCGGTCGAGGTCATAACCCTGCAACTTCATGGCAGATCTTCAACATTTGACGTTAATGGGCACATCATACAGACTCATGTCAAACTCAGAATATTTTCTCAGTGATGCCCAGATGAACTTTTTTCAGATACATTTTGTTTTAACGTGTTATTTGATGCAATATGGAACCTCTAATTTAACACCTTGAATGGCAAATGTGGCTCCTTGCAGCATAGTGTTGATTTTGTAAGCATGAAAAGTATCCCACAAAATGTTTGTCAGTTACCATTTTCCTTGAATGTAAAAGACAAACACCAGCTAAAAATCAAACTTCGATAACAAAAGCTCTGATGAAGTGTAGGACTATATTTAGATTAGCGAACAAGACAAAGTTGTTGTTTTAAAGGAAGACTGAAGTTTAGGTCAACCAGCTCATTAGCCTTTTGCCTCAAATTGAACTAAAATGCAGAACCTTTGACTGCTTTAAGGTTAAAAATTCTCAATCAGAAGCTTTCAGATCATGACTATTTATTGATTTAATGCTTTTGAGTTTAGCAGGGTGTTCTAACTGAACCCGAGCATCAGATGTCTCATCTCTTGGTAATGCTCGTCTGCTGTCAACACTACATCCATTAAAAATATGTTTACATGAACCATGTCTCCCTTAATAAACAGTTGTTTAAGTGGTTTTACAGCTCTCTGTCAGCCGAGGAAAGTTTATCCCTCAGAGTTAAAAGTGAAAGCAACACCTTTCACTGACAGAAGTAGTTGAATGCTCCACTATCTGCATGTGTAACAGACGAACAGGCTCTGCTGTGTAGGGCTGAACGATTTTAGGAGAAGATCTAATTGCGATTTTTCTGGCAGATATTGTGATTTCAGTTTGATTCATGATTTTTTTCAAATCAAGCTTCAGTGAAATATTCACTGTGTGTACAGTATCATTTACAAACATGACAGAAAATTACATCATACCATCAAACATTGAAAGCTATTACTCTAAGGCAAGGATGAAAACTAAAGGTAAGAACTGCTCCCAAATGTCTTTATTAACAAGAAACATGCATGTACACTCTTTAAAGTCCTTGACCAATGACAGTTATTACAACTGAAGATCTAAAAAAACATCTTTGACTGTCTTCGCTTAAGAAAATGTAGTTTAAAAATACTTAATTGTGTTAAGTGAAAAAGTTAAGTAAAATGCAAAAAAACAAAACAAAACAATGTTAAATAAAGAATAATAAAAAACAAAATTCAACTATTCAAATAAAGGAAACTAAAAAAGCACTCAGAGAGCGCAGACCTCCGCCAAGCAGCTTTAGTCCACCCCTGGTCCTATCTCGCAATGTTAAAGAACCCTTTAAAACATTCCTGGATCCGGATGGTGATCCAGATCAGTCCTAGAATCTAATCACTTGTTCCTTATCCCATTCCACAAATTTCCTGAAAATTTCATCCAAATCCGTCCATAACTTTTCAAGTTATTTTGAACACAGACAAACAAACAAACCAACGCCGGCAAAAACATAACCTCCTTGGCGGAGGTAAAAAGCCAGCCATGCCAAACCAGCATGTCAACCTCTGATGGATTTGGACATGAGCGCTGACATGTGACAACATCTCCACGAGCAAACAGTTGACACAGCAGATCCTGGATCAGTCAGGAGTGCTGCAAAAAAATTGAGTTTCAGCGATCACATGATCACGTTTTCTGAAATCGTGATTTCGGTCAGAAAAAAATAAATCGTTCAGCCCTAAAAGTCACTGAAAACAGAGAAAATGCCTTCAGCTCTTCATCAATCTCCCTCTTACTTCTACTTTTCTGTGTCGATGTGAGCATTGAAGAGAGAAACAGATACAGGGTGTTGAGGCAGTAATGTTGAACCACACAGGCACACAGTATTCAAGGTAATTAGCCCTATCTGTTTCTGACACTTGGTCAGTAAGGACATGGTGTTAACTAGATCCAAAGTAAAGACTCTGGGCTCTAATTTCATAGACCAGGCGCAGGCGGGGCGCACCTGCCCTGCGCTGCGCCGCGCCAACAGGGTGTGTCCAGGGCATTTTGCAAGTTTCGTGCATGGCGCAGTCTGGCGCAGGCAGGCGCACCCACGCCTCCGTCTCTCCTACTGGCGCACGTAGCAGAGAGGTAGGAGATAAGACTTGAGTGGGTTTAACACAGTCGAGTGTGATCTTCACCAATCAAATGAACGCCTCTTCTCGCCTTTAAATGCGCCGCGGGTGAGGCGCAGTGACAATTTCACCTCGGTGGAGAAGAAGGTCAGAGCTGCTGTCACTTTTGCAGCAATTGGGAGAGCGCAGGGGCCACCGGGCCGCGCATTGGAGCCTCGATGCGTGTCACCGTGTGGACCACCTCACGGGACAGATGTAATCTGTTCCTGTCTCATAAATAGGAGTACAAAATTAAGTGATAATTACATTCAAACACAGCAGCAGGCTAATCCATTCATCATGCTTGTGATCCACCTGCATTACTGGTCTGTTATCGCCAAATAGCGAGACACCGAGTGACTTACATTCACTCAGCGAGTGTCTCTCTCTTTTTTCTTTTCTTTTGAATTTCATGAGATGAGAGAAGCCGGATACTCCGTATCGGATGATGTGGCTGTTTGTGGTTGGCTGAGAGATGTGAACTCGTTAGTTATGACAAACGTCTCTGATCTGACATCAGATGTGGCGGGACAATTAATATTGATACAAATGTATATGCTGGTTCAGACGGTTACATTAAAAAGTGGTTGTTTTGATTGTTTATTGCATTGAAATGTGCCTGACACTCTGGACACCTGCCTGTGAGGTTTTGATGACGGGGCAGTGGTAATTGCGCACTCGGGGCAATTACCAGTGCCCCGAGTGCGCCTCTCCTGCACCGAGAATAGACCAGGTTGGAGCTGGCGGGCTTTCAGCGCACCTTCCGAGCGTTTTTTTGGCACGAAATTGTCTCTGCGCCAAGCTGAATCTGTAGACACCTCCCCCTGGTGCGCCGTCACACCCATCTCAGCGCAGCCGGTCTACCAAATTGCCCAACTGGCTGCGCACGGCGGTGCGCTGGACGAAATTACCACTGCGCTGGGTGTGCCAGGCTGCGCCATCCTGCGCCACCCTGAGTTGCGCCAGGAAATTAGAGCCCTTGAACTTAAAATGCTGACAAGACTGGCACTGTTGAAGTGCCCTCAACCAGATTACTAGAAAAGAGGTAGATGGAGCATTTTGGCTTCAATTTAGTACCATTGATAGGGAAGGAGAGGTAATGTCCACAGTAATATGTAGTTAATGCATGTAACCACTGTTTTTATGATTTTTAAAATAAAAGCATTCCTCTGCTAGAGGGGAAATTAGCCTGTCACATAAAACCAGATTCATTTAGAATCAGAATTAGAATCAGAATCATCTTTATTGGCCAAGTATGTTTGTGACATACAAGGAATTTGGTTTCAGCAGGTGGTATCGCTCACGGAATAACGGCAGCAAATATAAACAAAACATGAGGGAAATCCTTTCCAGATAATAGAGCTCAGGTTTTGAAGTTTCATCCTTCAGAATGTTCCGCGTTAGGGATTAAAGATGTAAAAGTTAATCTTATGCTTCGACAGCTGTTTAAACATGTCGTCACACTGTCACAGATTACATGGCTTCATGTGTTATCGCTTTCAGAGACGGCAGAGAACATCGGATTTTCCTGCTCCCTTCTGACTGATGACATGCAGATTCACTACGGAGAGGATGTCAAGTGAGTTGGTTTTCATTGACGTGAGCGAGGACTGTGATTAAAAAGACACCTGCAGTCAAGTCATGACTGTTGTCTCTGTCCTCAGTGAGAAGCTGAGGATCCGTCAGACCAACAGGAGAAACGAGCCTCAAACTGTCCGTCGAGGGAAAAAGAGACCCTCAGAACCGTTCTTCCCCATGCCCGGCAAAAACGCCCTCATCATCACCGGAGGATGGCTGGTGAGTTCTAGACAATGATGAGTGAAGGATTTATGGATTTTAAATGTCATACTCATTCTGGGGCTGGGTAATACAGTCTGGGATGGTGGTTGATCGCTTAAGGTAAAATTCACATGGTCACACAAACTGTTTCTTTAACTCTCTGTTTCAAACATTATCGCTTAAAGTGTCAGACAACCTCATAGAAAGATGGCACAAAAAGACGGACCCTTTGGCTTAAGAGCAACAGTTGGTCCTACAAGAAAATTCCACGATAACTTGGTTAGAAAACTCATCTCAATAAGTAAGGGTTGGTAAACCCAAATTCCCTTTGTCTTTTCACCATTTTGACCTAAAATTAGAACAATAACAGGCCCTAAAATCAGGGCAGGGAAGGGAAACTTCTGTGACAAAGGGGCCACATAAATACAATTATTTTTGCCAGAGGGCCAAATTATTCAAAATTGTAGGAAACATTCAAAAATCATTTCAAATAGTTTATGGTTTAACAAAATAAAAGAGAAAATGAAACTTTTTTGGACACAGTGTGTCAGTATTAATAGGCAACTTTTAATGTTCAACACAGCAAAGTAAACATCAGAGTACAACCTGTTCAAGCTTCTTTTTGAGTGTAATGTACAAATGACTAACCAGGTAAGGACTGTAATCTACGTACAATTTTATAGTATAAATCTCTATATTTACAAGAACAAATTCACCCAATTAAACTCATAAATTCATTGCAAATGATAATCCAAACTGAAGAAATTCTAAATTAAAATTCACAGAGTTGTTGGTAGGAAATGACAGAAATGTAGATCAAATGTTTTGGGTTTTTATGCATGGTATGGTTTCAGGTGCTGTATTAAAACCTCTTGTTGCAGATTTAACATTTTTTCTTCATGTTTACTCCTTTGAAAATAACTTAAAAGGATTTGGGGTTGCATTAAGTAAGGTGGAAGACCCCAAGTGGCCCCTTGGCCGCCAGTTTCCCATCCCCTCCCTAAGTGAATAAACCTTTATAATGTCTCTGTTAGACACTGTTTTGAAGTACTAAAGAAGGTGGTTTATTTTTCTGTTAGGCTGGTCTTGGAATGAAAGAGCCAGTTAAAGAAAGCAGGTTATTAATGTTCCTCCATTTGACTTCAGAATGAGATCCTGTATGAAAAGAAGAAGAAACGCCGCCGTCTGCGTCTCCGCCGACTTGGAAAGCGACCGCCACCCAGCAGCCCTCAGGACGGACAGCCCATGGATGACTTGGAGAAAGAATTGAGACAGGTATGACTGAGTTACAGGCGGTGTATTACTGCCTTATGAACTTAATCATTGATCTCTTGATGATCGATGTGGTGAACTGTCCCTGCAGATCGACTTTGTGAACATGGCGTGTGAGTGTGAGGCGGTCATCTGCTGCCGCGTCACGCCCAAACAGAAGGCTAACGTGGTGAGTTTGGTGAAGAAGTACAAGAAAGCTGTGACACTGTCAATTGGAGATGGAGCCAACGACGTCAACATGATCAAGAGTAAGGACTGACAGGAACTCGCTGCGTTAAAGGACAGTTTTCATTTCCTGCCTGACATGTTTCCGTTAGTCTAAATTTCTTCTTCTCTGTTTTCCCAGCTGCAGACATCGGTGTGGGGATCAGCGGTCAGGAGGGGATGCAGGCCGTCATGTCGAGCGACTATGCCTTTGCTCAGTTCCGTTACCTGCAGCGCCTCCTGCTGGTGCATGGACGCTGGTCCTACATCCGGATGTGCAAATTTCTGCGTTTCTTCTTCTTCAAGAACTTTGCTTTCACACTGGTCCACTTCTGGTACTCTTTCTTCAGCGGATACTCCTCACAGGTCAGCTGGGCACCAGGATTTGACCCGAGATTCTGTCAGATTATGATTACATTTCTGTGAAAGTTAAACAAATTATAAAAATCTAAATGACAAGAGAAGTGTAGGGTTCTAGTTTGTCAGGGTGTTCTCAAACATGACTTTAAGCTGTAGGATTTTACAAGCAGCAAAAGCATCTGCAGGGCTCTCCATCTTTACAAAACACTCCCTGACTAAAACTGGTAAAAACACAAGAAAAAAATGTTTTATTTTTACATCCCTTTATTTGTTCTTCTACTTTTCACAATTATACTAATCACTGGACAAATAAGTCAGGAAAGGCTGTGAGCCAATCTTCAACGAGTTTGTTTTCATGTACAACCTCTTTTTAAAGTTTATTAAAGTTAATTTTCACAATGCTGTTATTGTCAGTAAGTTAAGGCCAGAAATAAACACGTTACTGATTGACTTGTGTATAAAATTAAAATTATGGTATGGATCTGAAGCTGAAGAAAAAAATGGCATTAAAACAAAGTGATCACGTGCCAGAGGACTTGGAACATGTTGCCATATTTCTCTCTTTTTCAGCATTTTTCATGTTAATTCCTTTGTTAAGATAGGGCAATCAAAAAAGTCAAAAACAGGAAAAGAGAGCCACAGGCGCCATGTTTAAATTCTTGCAGCTGCATGTGTTGAGGGCAATAGAGCAGTGCAGAAGTGAGTCCAAAAACATGGAAGTGAGTTAGCATTCAGATTTACAAGGCTGAACGTGTATGGGATTTTTGAATAGCATCATGGAAAAATACCTGTAATAAAGTTTGTGATGAATGCATGCATACAAGATTTTAATATTTAATCTGAAATAAAAAATGCTTCTGATATTTTAATTTTAAAAGGCTGTTATGTGTTTAAACAAACCGTTGCTGATGAACTGCTAACAAGGACTACAAAAATGGCTGGGGGCCATCATGCAAGCATCTCTGATTGTTTTTAATAAGAAAATATTCATACACTATCACCACAACCATTAGGACCAACGGGATCAGGTCATTAATTGACTAGGAAATTCTCAAACAAGATGTGACGTTATACGTTGCAAGTGTTGTAACTCTTGGTCAAACAGCCATGTTGTAGTTCCATGATAGTTTTTTACTCTCGCTGACATCATGCCTGCACCACCAGCTTGTTTCCAATAGACTGACATAACCAATAACCAATCCTGTCTGCTGACCAGTTTATAAAATGAATGATTTTTTTGTATTTCTGCAGGTTGCCTATGAAGACTGGTTCATCACACTCTACAATCTCTGTTACAGCAGCTTACCTGTTCTACTAGTTGGACTTCTTGACCAGGTAATAATGGAGCGAAATACAAGTCAAACTGCAAGAGTTGATGTTAATCAATAGCCCAGTTCATACTGCCATTTTAAGGCGTAATAAGACATTTCACTCCACTGTGAACACCCTGGAGATGGAATGGGTGGAGCGTCTCCAGAGGTAGTAACAGAGGTGTGATATTGGAGAGAATGAGGCACAAGGACTCAGTGCGAGACAGGAACACCGCAAGTGAGCATCTTTGAGTTTTTGTGTTTGTGAGGCCACACGCAGTGTTGTGCACATCCAAGCCATAGTGATTAGTGGACTGACAGATATTGGGGCCTTGGGGAATTAATGTGAATGTCCTTATATGTAAATATAGCAGAACCTCGTTGCAGCGCTTTTGCGTGAAGGCACTGTGAATTGGGCTACAATCATTATTTCATCTCTGGGTCCTACTCTTACAGTTATTGTTGTACAAATGCCAAACAGGTGTCTGAAGGTTTTGAACTAATTCACTGAGTTGGTTCAGATGAGAAACAAGCCGTGATGAGGGATGGGAATAATGATGCAAGTTAACATTTGTGGGCAGTGGGGCCAAATCAAAGTATGAATCTTTTTGGCACCTGGAGGATGAAACTGTTAATCAACATGTTTGGGAAAACACAGATCATTTTGTTGAGCTAAATATTATTGTGTTGATAAAAACAGGGCCTGCATCACTCTGTTTAAAGAGCGCCAACATATATTAGTCAGTCAAAGGATGTTGCAGTATGTGCTCTGCAGCTACACCTAGAGCTGCCTCTACCTGTCAGTTCTGCTGCAATTCTGTTGGACTTTGGAGAGTTAAATGGACCTTCAGTTCAGTTCAAGTGGCCATCAATTACCTTATTCTACAAGGCGAAAATGTCTTTGTTTAAGGGGCTGGAGTCTGGAAACTTTGAAATGCAGTATTGATAATGATAACCAAACTGAGCCTGTCCGTTGTTAAAGCACCTTAGTCAGATTTCTATGATGTGGTCTCCTGATGTTACAGCAGCAAGATGAAGCCAATCTCCTGGACACTAATAAATCTGGGTTTATGACTTATTAGATAATTATACCCAAAATATGTTAAAGTGATGCCCCTTATTTAATGTTTAATATCTTTGCAGGTCGATGTGTAGTTGACTGTATTTATCTCTGGCAGATCACCCATTCTCTGCTGATATCAGGAGAAACGAGTCTCTGAATAATCCCCCTCTGCTTTCTCCTTCTCCTGCAGGATGTCAACGATAAACTGAGCCTAAAATTCCCAAAGCTCTACCTGCCTGGTCAGCAGGGGGCGTTGTTTAATTACAAAAACTTCTTCATCAGTTTGTTCCACGGTATCTTCGTCTCCCTGATCACTTTCTTCATTCCTTATGGAGCCTTCCTGCAGACCATGGGGCAGGACGGAGAGGCCCCCTCTGACTATCAGTCCTTTGCTGTTGTCACTGCATCGTCGCTCATTTTCACCGTCAACCTGCAGGTCAGTAACACATTAACAGGAACTACAGCAAAAATCAAGAAGGTGTGATGTCTCTTTAGTGTATGAATGGAAGTGTTTTAATTTAAAATAGAAATATCAATGTGTTTTCATGTTTTATTTAAAGTCTTGAATATGAAACAAGGAGGACTTGGGAGAATAAGTTGAGCTTTCCAGCCTTTCAGATGCTCATAGTGTAAAACTGTTCACAATAAAACTAGGTTACCAGAGCTTTGTCATTTTTTTATGTACTTATTCTCTGTTTTGGTGAATGACTGCCTCAACTCTTGGTTTCTCAGATCTCCTTGGACACTTCCTACTGGACCTTTGTTAACTGCTTTGCAGTTTTGGGCAGTATAGCGATCTACTTTGGCATCATGTTCGACATCCACAGCGCTGGGATCCACGTCATCTTCCCCTCAGCGTTCACATTCACAGGTGAGTCACCACAAAATTTCCATACTTTGACATATTTAAATGGATTCACCAGCATAATCATTTCTTTTATTAATCTGAGTTGCCAGTCAGCTGCAGAGAGCATTTAATCAGTTCTTTAATTTGTGAGTTTTCAGCTAAAACTTGCATGTTTGTTCCTCTGTTATGGTCCTGAAAAGAGGAAACAAGACCAGAACTCGAACATGAACCTACATCGTCCAAATCAAAGTGTACCAACCGCAAACATGGCATGTCAAACTTTTACCAAAAGCTGAGGCAGTGCATAGGAAACAAGATACTTGGCATTAGGTTTTACACTTTTTACTTTTAATTCCCTTCCATTGACTATAAGCAACAGGTCCCTATCTCCTTTAGTTGATTTTAAGTGATTCCAAATTATTCATATGCACATTTTTGTTGTCAGAGTCAGTGAAGTAGAGATGTGGCTTAAAGTGGCCATATTTTGCCTGATCCAACTTTTTTTCTCGCTCTGTCTGAGACACTCTGTTGGAGCTCCACATGTTGGCTCAGTCTGGTCTTATGGGTTGACCGGTCTATTCTGCTGGTCAGACCAGCTCTGCGTAACAGTCTGTGCGTGGCACTGTAGGCTTCACCTACTAATGGGCATTGCTGTAGGAGAGTGCGCTTGGTCAGTAATCAGAGGGTTGCATGTTTAAGCCCACATGCTGTCACATGGCGATGTGTCCTTGGGCAAGACACTTAACCCCAAGTTGCTCCCACTGCTGTGTCAGTGGTGTGTAAATGGGTATGAAAGAGCGCGGATGTTAGTTGATACTGATGGACAACTGACATAGAAACTCCATCACAGTGAGTGTCAGAGTGAATGGGTGTGAAGCTGCTCCGAGTCTTCAAAGAGGCTAAATACGTGCTATATAAGCCCAAGTCCATTTACCTTATTGGTATGACATCATAGTGGTAGGTCTTTATGGGAGGGGCTCAGACAGCTACTGTTGCTGTTACAAAGAGGAGGGAAGGTGAAAGAGGGAGTTTCCAGTGCTACAGACTTGGACACCTTGCTCTTAGAAGTGCTTTAGCAGAAAAGATGTAAAACTTGAGCAGGCACATAGTGACCTGTTAGCAGAGCCACACTTTTTCCATAGCACACCCTCTGGTTAAGAAGTCCACACATTCATCTCACCAGTAAAACGTTAAATCTCCCATGTGGGTCCAGTCAACAGCCCAACAGATTTTTGTGTCAGTCTGAAGTCGACTCTGTTCTGGAAAGTTGTGACTTTTTTCAATACGTCTTGTGTTCAGAATGTCAAGTTTTATGACTGCATATAGTTGGTGTTAAGTCAGTGACTATCAAAATCTATCAAAATAATGAATTTTGCCATAATTAAGCAGACCTGACAGGCACCATGTCTTAGAAAAGAGCCATTCAACATTTATCTTGATTTGAATTGGGCTTTTGGATTGCTACCTAGAATGATTAGTAAAAAGAACGAATATCCAGCTTCACATTTGCTGTATCCTTGCCAGTCTTTTTATTAATCAATCAATCAGTCTTTATTTGTATAGTGCTAAATCATCACAAGTGTTATCTCAAGGCACTTTACAGTAGAGCAGGCTGAAGACAAACTCTTCAGTTTATGGAAACACATGCAGTATATACACATATACATGTACACATACACATACATCCAAACTCTCCATGAATCCACCATGAGTGCAGCACTGGGCTAACATACAGTGCAGTGCGTCTGTAGGAGGCTCACAGTAACAGCGTCAGAACAAACCTGTTTAGCAGCAGGAGGTCTTGAGTGGATCCAGTCTCATGATGAACAGCCACCACTGAAGCTGTGTTTGGGGTCTGGGTGAAGGGCGGTGAGCAGAGACAAAGGGACCAAACTGAGAACTGAAGGTAGAGACAGATCCATGGACCAATCATAGATCCACCCTCATCTTATTTATTTTGTTTTATATTTTTATTAATAGTTGGTACATTACAGTGCAAAGTGAATGAATTACACAACAACAATACAGTGACAACAGTGAAGCAGGGGCATAAATGGAATAACAAGGAAACAGCAAAAGGGGGGGGGGGGGGGGGGGGCAGTTCATGAAATTATATACTAAAAATATAGAAAGTCAGGTTTTGTGTGTATGTGATGGGAAGGAGATTTATTAAATTCTAAATGTAATATGCTAAGTTATTATGATCAGTATCACCATTTTTTCCCTTTTGCTATTATAATTATTTTATTTTTCCCTCCCTTCCTTTCTCATTTTTGTGTGGCATTTTATACATTGTGAAAATGGCACAGAAAAATATAATAATCATTTAATTAATCAGAAAAGGCATCTTACTGGTGTTACCGAATCCCAACTCCTTTTGGCCCCAGACTCCAGCCTCAGTTTCCCTATTTTTTTTATTTTTTTTAACTTATTTTGTTTGTTCTCATGATATTTGTCTCTACTAAATATAAATTTGTTCGAGGTTAGCCCCTTGAGATGCGGCATCTGGTTTTCAAGAGATTCCTCATGTCTGTGTGCTTGTAAAGGTTTTATTATGGTGGTGTAATCAATCACAACCATGGATTCAGTCAGTTGAATCAACAGTCAGTCCTAACCAAAAACATCTTGATGTTGAATTATAAGCTCAAGCCTTGCACCATCAGTGAAATATTATAGAATTAATTGCAACAAAATTGTGGATACATGGCTCTTATTTCTAAGCAGAGCTGTTATAGGTCTTTACTTTTTCTGTCTTTACTGACCCTGTGAACCCCGTCATCCATCTGACTCTCCTCATGTTTCTATTTTAATGTTTTAGGTGCGGCATCGAATGCTTTACGTCAGCCCTATCTGTGGTTAACCATCATCCTGACCGTGGGTATCAGCCTGCTGCCCGTCATCTGCATTCAGTTCCTTCATAAAACCATCTGGCCCTCTGTAGGAGACAAGGTGAGACCTCAGGGAGTCCAGCTTAACACTGAACAGCAGGAAACAAGAGAACGAAGAGACATTTTTGTTTCATTCATTAGTCACAGAAAGCAATTAAATACAAAAGTAAAAAGTCAAACGTGAATGAAAGGAGCAAAAAGAAAGAAGAATATGAAATTTTACACGTAATAGTAAAACAAACATCATCCACAGGTGAATTTTTACCCCTGAAGAGGTTATGTATCAAGTATTGTAGCCCCTCATGTCCATCTTTAGCGAAAAAGACTCATCACTCCATGTTTCCCATCATGCCCCAGGTTCACAGAAACAGGAAGAGATATGAGATGGAGATGGAAGAGGAGGAGAGAAAGAAAAAGCCGCCAGCCTTCGAGCGGGGCCGCCGTTCACGTCGCTCCGCCTACGCCTTCTCTCACTCCAGAGGTTATGCCGACCTCATCGCGTCGGGGCGGAGCATTCGCCGGCGACCTCAGGCTCGAGGAGGACCTCAGGACAGCATCAGGGAGGCCCCGCATCGAGAGGCTGAGAACATCTAACGGTGGCTGAGCCGGACAGACGGAGCAGCGCTGCGGCCAGAATCAGCGAACATGTAAACACTTGGAAGTGTGAGGAACTTCTTCACGCGCAGGAAGTTTGAGGTGTTCCTGCTCCGGCTGTGACCCTGAATCCTTCGCCCTCAGTGCCTCCTCAACGCACAGACTCATGACAATGAAAAAGCTCACCGAAGAGATGACCACTGTTACCGGGGTTGGAGGTCATGCAGTGAATGTGTGACTTTCTTCGTTGTTTCGCTCAGGATCTTTTAAAGAAAAGCTTTAGTTTTAGTCCCTGCCCAACACTTTAGCACCCAAATGTAGGGTCTTAACATATAAAATGACTGACAACTTCAGTTTTATCCCAAAGTCTGCAGAGCACTTCAGGTGTTAAAAATTCACAAGCCAATTTCTCCTTTAGCTTTATGAAATTGAAACATATCCTCTGCTTGTTAGAAATGCAAATGTATGCATTCTCCCTTAAGTTTAAACAGATTACAACTAAAAAAGTCCCATTTTAACATTTTAACACTAATATTCAGCTGTTACTGTACCAGGCTATGCAAGGTGGTCGGATGTGATGAAATGTGTCTTAATTTAAAAGTTGTAAATAATTTTTCCCTCTTTTCATGTATAAAAAGCTTGACACTTGCAATAATAATCCTATACCTCATTTTACACTACCAGAAACCTGCAGAGGCCTTTACTTTGTTGTCCTGGAGCTGCATTCGTAAACGTCTGTCATTTTTCTGGAACAGAATCAACACTGCAGTCCAAGCTGACCCCTAATTAAGTGTCTTACTGTATTTTTTTCTCTTTTGCTATTTTTAACTTCTTAAAACTTGATTCACATATCTTTAATCAGTAAAAATAAGGACTTATACTGTGCATGTATGTGTCAATGGTTGTTTACAGCAAATCCCAAGATGTTTTTCCAGACCTGTAATCAGATTAAGAAGCCAAAGCTGACCCGTCTGTTCACCCTCGATGGTCATGTTACTGTACGCACATGATGCCTTTTTAATACTGAGTGAATGGAGGCACAAGATGGAGACTGTTGTTTGTTCCAGTGACAGTTTTATCTTCATCTGCTGATGGTGTGTTATCATGTGGTTGTTAATAAAAAGCCAAGGGCACATTTAGCAGTCTGAAACGTGATTCGTTCATTGTGCTTCCAGAACAAGGCCTGAACAAAACTACCTGAGTACAGAGGCGCTCCAAGTGACAAAACTTATAGAAATGTCCAAACGTGGAGATATTTAGGAATTTCACCTTGACATTAAATGAAAAGTATCTTAAGGGAAAAAGCACATTTGAAAAGTTCATACTTTTTTTAAAATTAAAGGTTGGAAAGAAAAGAAGTGAAATTTAAGTGTTCAAAATAATATAAGGATATTTAAACAAGAACATTTCACATTTATTGACATTATAATGAAAAGTATTCGAGTAAAAAAATATTTTACAAGTTCACACTTTTTTGATAAATGGCTGGAAAGGAAAGGCATTTAAAGGTTAGTGTTTGAAATAACGTAGGAATATTTAGAAAATAACGTTTCACATTATTGTCGTTATAAAGTGTTCTAAATAAAAAAAAAATACTCAAAGCTCATACATGCATTTTAAATACATAGCTGAAAAGGCAAAAACATGAAAAGGTAAGTATTTGAAATACAGAATATTTTAGAAAAGCATTTTACATTTATTAACATAATGAAAAGCATTATTAAAAAAATAAAAATTAAGAATTTCATACATCTGGAAAGCAAAGATGATTTACTGATATAATGAAAAGCATTTTTAGTGAAAAAACACATTTGAGAAGTTCATAGTTATTTTTTTGTTAAATGGCTGGAAAGGAAAGAAGTGAAATACTACTTGAAATAATATAGGAATATTTGAAAAAAGAACATTGTACAATTATTGTCAATATAATGCAAAGTATTCTGAGTAAAATAAAATTAAAAGTTCACTTTTTTGGTAAATGGCTGGAAATGAAAGACATTTAAGGTTAGTGTTTGAAATAAAATGAAAGAATATTTAGAAAATAACATTTTACATAACTAACATTAAAAGAAAGTGCTCTAATAAAAAATACTCTAAAAAGCTCATACATACATTTTTAATAAATAACTGAAAAGTCAAAAAATGAAAAGGTAAGTATTTGAAATAATTAAAGAATATTTTTAAAAAGCATTTTAAATTTATTGACATAATGAAAAGCATTAATATAAAAATAAGAATTTCATACTTTTTTAAATAAATGGCTGGAGAGGAAAGATGTGAAAAAGTTAGTATATGAAATAATATAGGAATATTTGATAAAGAACATTTTACATTTATTGACAATATAATGCAAAGTATGAATTAATTTTTTAAAAACATGCTTTTTACTTTTTTAACAAATGGCTGAAAAGGAAAGAAATTTCAAGGCAAGAGTTTAAAATAAAAATGTAAGAATATATTTTTTTTAAATTTACGTAATTCACATCAGGATGTCCTCATGTTTGCAGGAATACTTTCCTTGGCTAGCAGTAACATTATCAGTATTATATAATGCACATGCTGCAGCAGGAAAAGAAGTACTCACTTCTTGGGAGGTTAGCCCTGGCTTCACTCCCTGTGCTCCACACCCTTCCTGTGTACGACAGTGTAAGGTGGTGTTTACACGGCTCCGTTTTCGGCCGAATCTGAAGAGTTTTCATTGCGTTTTAGCCTCCCGTTTACATGAGAACGGTGCCTGGAGCGCCTGAATCCGCAAACTTTTGAAACAAGGGTCCAAAGCGGAGAGTTTTGAAAACGCATCGCCACCCTGCTCCATGTAAACAGGATTCATTGTTTCAGGGGAAACGCTGACGTCACCACATGCGCAGTATTCTTTCACATTAAGGCTGCACGCGCATATCAGGAACAACAACAGCTTCGGCCGTCTATCGAGTAACATGTGTGATGCTTACCATGCTCGGTTTGTTATCCAGACAGATTTGTTGTCCCGACAAGAGACTCCTGCATCTTTGTGCGTCCACTCACCATTGTTGTTTGTAGAAAGTTTTCCTTCTTCATAAGTGTGTTGTAACAGCGCTGTTTCACTGCAAGTTGTCCAGACAAGAGACTCCTGCATCTTTGTGCGTCCACTCACCATTGTTGTTTGTGGAAAGTTTTCCTTCTTCATAAGTGTGTTGTAACAGCGCTGTTTCACTGCAAGTCTACATCGCCATCTACTGGACTGGCATGCACGCTACAGCGTTTCAAGTCCTTCTTCCATCAGCATGTGAACGCAGATCGTTTTTGAGGACGCAAACAAAAACCTTTGCGTTTCAGGTGAGAGCGTCTCTGTGTAAACAGAGCCTGAGAAACAAGAATTGGGTGTTAAACTGCACCAAGGAATTTTTCTAATTCAGACATAATATCAAATCTCAAATACACATTCCAGGGCTCACCTGGTCGGGGTGTACCTGGACCAAAAAGCAGGTTTACTGGTTTTTCTTAGTATCTCAGATTCAGGAATGATTCCCCTTCGTGAGATCCAGACCACATTCACTGAGCCACTTTATGCTGGACTTCCGGTTTGCCACGAATCTACAGCTGAGTTCAAGTAAGACGAGAGAATCAGGGGTTCAATTAATGGAATTCTAGGATGATGGACCAGGGCCAGGCTGGGAAATATAAAAGAAAAAATGATCCCTGTTGTATCAAGACACCAAATTCAGAATATCAATCAATCATTTAAGCAATCAATCAATCAATCAATCAATCAGTCTTTACTTGTATAGTGCCAGTTCATAACAAGTGTTATACAAACACAAATTAAAAACAACAAAAACACTTAAACAAAAAAAAAAAACACTATAAATTGAAACACCTCCAAAGCTCCACAAAGACAAAATAAAACACACACCTGGTGTAGCACAGAACACAAATGAAACACAGAACAGAAAGCAAAAAAACACAACAAATGAAAACACTTTATATTTTAAGCATGTAAAAACACACTCTATTAAAAAATAAAAACAAATAATATACTTAAAAAAATAAAAGACAACATGGAAAACTGCCAAAACTTGAACACTTTTGAAACATAGTAATGAATAAAACACAAACCAAAATAAGAAAAACTTAAAAAGTGTGACAACAAACAAAAAAACCCTCTAAATCAGTAAAACTATTAAAGCATGATAACAAAACAAAACAAACAATGAAGAAAAACACAACACATAAACACACACAAAAAACAACAAACAAATCAAAAAGACAAACAAAAAGAGACAAACAATACAACTACATGTATAAACACTACAAAAATACAAAAACAAATACGAACAACAAAAAGTAAAGAAAAATACACAACAAAAACATGTTAAAAAAAACAGCAGATGCAGATCAAACACAACAATGAATAACGCTACATAATTCACTTAAACAAATTTAAGTACAACAACAACTACAAGAACAGCAGAAAATAAAATACAACAAATATTAGAAACACCACAAAATGTTAAAATTGTCAAAACTAAGACATTTTTAACACAAAATAACAAATCCGGACACTTTATAAAAAAACAAAATAAAACAAACTCAAAAGGCACAACAACAAACAAAAAACACAAAAAAGTCTTAAACAATAAAAGCATAACAAGTTAAAAACAATGATAAAGAAAAACACAAAACATATATACACAAAAATAAAAAACTTCAACAAAGTCACATAGACAAATATTACTTAATAACAAATGGACAGTGCACCACAAAACAACAACAAAAAAACAAACACAAACAAAAAAGAGAGAAAGAAACACATTTAGGAAGGAGACAGCTAATGCAAATTAAACACAACAATTTTCTTATTTCCTAAGGGAGTCTTCCCAAGGGATTAATAAAGTTCAGTCTAATCCAATTTAATCTAATCTAGTAATCTAGTAAATAATTCACTTAAATAAATTTAAGTAAACAACAAATACATAGACAGGGAAAAAAAAGGAATGACAGGTTTGGTCAATGAAAATCTACAGTGGAGGATTAGGGCCAAAAAACAAAAAAAAAAAAAGAAAAATCCCAGAATTTTCAATCCCCCCCCCCCTTTTTTTTTTTTTTTTAGATTATTCTGAAGTCTGTAATTTACAACACACCAAACTTAGAGATTTGGAGTCTAAAAAGTCTCACATTTATGAGAAAAGATGCGTTTTAGTTTGTAAAGTCCTGTGCTTTTAGCCCAAAATGACCACATTGTAAATATTATAATTTAGATTTTTAAGAGTCCATACTGTGATTTTTTTGAGAAACAAGAGGCCATAAGTTTTCCTGTGTGAGAGCGCCCCCACGTGGCAAATGTTGAACTAAAAATATGATGATGGCAGATGATCCGGTCGTGAATCAAACCGGTGACCCAACCTCAGCCTCGTTTTGTTTTTGTTTTTGATTTGCTATGTTTAATATGTAAGTTATTTAACCATATTTTGATGTGACTTTAGTTTATGATCAGGCAAAACACCACGAAAATCATTAATTCATTGATGCTGTTATTCTGTACAAATCAGCTGCATTTGTAAGTTAACTTGAAATAAAATGCTGTAGCTCTGGTCTGAGTACTTTCCTTTTACTTAAAAAACTAGTTGTGTGATATAAAAACGATTTGTTCAACATTTATGATGTATCTTATTTTATCAGATAATGTTCATGTGTATTTGTCTGTTAGATTATAGCTACTTGTGTCATAGAAATAAACCCATCTGAAAAAGAATTGTTTGATGTTCTCTTAAATCTTGAAAGAACATATGTTATTATATTTGGCAACAAACAGGAAAAACACTGCTGCTCCAATATATGAAGAAGGTATTGGAAGTCATGAAGGAAATGAAATGAAGTTTTTAGATGTCATGAAAATATAAAACGCATTGCTCTGTGATGCAGGGTGAAGGATTTATTAGATGATTAAGAATTGTACCTTTAAATAACTCAAAGATTGTTTCATATCTGACCCGGCATCTCACACACCACCACCACCCATTACACACCAAACTCCATCTAAATTAGACCTATTCATAATTGTGCCTGTCTAATGAAGTGCCATGTCAAAACCAGACCATAATCACAAACCCATGTGTCAAAGACTGTCTAGTACAGCTATGGCTGACACAAACAGCAGATCGAATAAACACAACACAACCCACAATATCCACATAATGACCACCAGGGAGCTTACAAGAATGCTGTTCTTATAGCCACACAGCACAGCTAAATGCAGCCAACATATGAACTTGACAAACCAAATACAAAACACACACACACACACAACCCGAGTCTTTACAACTTTGCAAACAATTCTGTGAACTGAAAAGAAATAAAACTACCCCTTATAATAATATAATACATAAGATAATCCCTCTATGCATGCTTCTTTCATTGTTTATAATTGCTGCACTTGTGAATTCCCACACTGTCGAGGTCATTGAACGCTCCATCGGCTCAGAGCAATTGGCTGTACGATCTGCTGTGTGTGTGTGTGTACACATTAGTTTTAGAATACATAAGCTATAGGCCTACACAGACAGCATAATCAAATGCTCTTACCTTTTAGAAGTTTTTCTTTCTGGATTTGGCCTTGGCAAAGTCTGCCACTAGGTTTTTCAAAATCCGACTCCTTTATTTGGGCATCTCTCAGGATATAAGGTAAACCTGTCAAAATCAGCATTAATGCTGCTCAACGTAGACCAAGATAAACTTTCACTCCCTCCCCAAATTAAAGTTACTAAAGAAGTTCTCTACTTAGGTATCAAGGTTAGCACATCTGTATCATCAGTTGTCAAAATAAATTACAATTTGATTCTGACAAAAATAGAGGAAGATATTAATAGATGGAGACATTTGCCAGCATCAGTCCCAAACAGAATATCTGTGATTAAAATGAACATTCTACCTCGTATAAATTTTATCAGTTCAATGATCCCTCTTGCTCCACCAGTCGGTTATTGGCAGAAACTAGATAAGCTATTACGGAGTTATGTTTGGAATGGTAAGCGACCCAATATAAAGTGGTCGACACTTCAGCATAATAAGAATAATGGAGGCTGGTCTTGTTCAAACTTTAAATTATATCATTGGGCATTTGTCCTGAGAAATATTAGTTTTTGGCTGGAGGAGGATAAAAAGTCAGCATGGAAGTGTATAGAACAAGAATTGATTGCTCCCATAAGATTAAAAGATTTTCTCCTTACTGGTACGTCTACCAAAAGCTGCAGTTTATATTATGGTCCGATCCTAACCTATACGCTACATGTATTTAGAGCAGTAGAAAAATACCTTAAGTTCAAAGGAGTTTGGTGCAGGTCATCTCCATTATGGAATAACACTCACCTGTTATCTGGAGGTAAACCATTCAAAAACCAGAATTGGGAGGATAGAGGTATCAGGACTCTTCAGGATATTAATGGAGAAAATTCTATCCTTAGTTTCCAAGAGCTTGTCACTCAGTATGGTATTGATAAAAACTCTCTTTTCTTCTACTTTAGAGTGAGATCTGCTTGTAAAGCCTACAGGGTCCCCTGGGGAGCACAATTATCAGAACATCCCATTTTTGCTTGGATGCAGAATGCTCCAAAAAAGATGGTGACATACATCCATGATAAATTAAAATCCCAGAAATATAGTCCTACACCAGGAATGAAAGCTTGGGCTAGGGACTTGTCTGATACGAGGCAAAAGCTAGAATGGCCGACAATTTGGAAAAATGTTACTGGTGCTTCAAAAAACCCTAATCATCAATTTATACATCTAAAATTTTGTCATAGAGCATATATCACACCAAGAATAAGACATCAGATGGGACTGGTTCCAGACCCGTATTGTTCTTTCTGCTCCCCAGGAACTGTAGGATCATTCACACATGTTGTATGGGAATGCCCTGGTGTTGCTGAATTGTGGAGAAAGGTTATTGATATGATTTCAAAACTAACAGGAGTCAAGTTTCCAATGGACCCTATGTTGCATCTTTTAAATGATGATTCTCCCCTCTCTCTTTTGGAAAAGACTCGAAAAATCTGGCTAGCAGGACTTACAGCAGTGAAGAAGATTATAGCACAGCGGTGGAAACCTCCTCATGATATCTCAAGTACTCACTGGCTTCGACGTTTCTTGGACATTTCCTACTTGGAGCTTTCATCAGCAAGAATCAATGGTGCAAAACAGAACACAATATCAAATTGGACTAATCTGATATCAGATTTAAAAGATATACTCTCTAATCAAGGATCTTTGTTTGTGTAACTGGTGGTGTTTTTTCAGGATGCTTGTGGTGGTTTGGAGTTTGGGAGGGTGGGAAGGGGGGGTGGGGGGTTATGTTTAATAAGTTTAAAATTGTTAAAAAGTTTGTATATATGTATACATGGTAAGATGTGTATCATTTTCTTCAATAAAAAATAAATCATAAAAAAAAAAAATCCGACTCCTTTACCAGATCGCTTTCGATGGCCATCAGGGAGAGTGCTGAGAGTCTCTTTTGCGTCATTGAAGTCCTCAGTTCATTTTTTATCCTCTTCAAATGTGAAAATGTCCTTTCTCCCTCACAGTTGGATACCTGTAAGGTGAGGAAAAGACGAAGAGCCACGAAAACGTTTGGAAAAGTTGTCTGCAGTCCACTCTTCAAGACAACTTGCAGCAAGTTTGCAGGACTTGTGCATATTTCAAGATCAGACCTCACATAAGAGCGGAACTGGAGGAGCTCCTCGGCAAAATCAGTCCCATCAAGGTCCGCGGGATACGACTGCGAGAGCGCAGTTGCGCGTGTCTGCAGCTCAGTCTCACAGTGGGCCCTTGGTTGCCATGGGCCCCTGGGCACGTGCCCAGTGTGAACCAATTATAATCCGGCGTTGCCTATCACAGATATAGTGCACTATATAGTGTGTTCACCATTTTGTAGTGTTGTTCGAATTCTCAGCGGTTAATTTTATTCATTACATAGTGCACTATACAATACCCACAATGCGCAGCAAATGTGAGTGTACATATGATGTACCTATGTTGTTCTCCTGTATAGGACAATGCAGTACAGTCATGATTTCCTGAGGAGAAGAAGAAGAAGAAGAGCAAGATGGCTGCTACGGCACAAATTAGCACTGCTTTAGTTTATAAATGTAAGTAACGTTAAAGTAGCATTGAAGTAACGTTAAGGTAATGTTGAAGTATCTTTAACACGTTTGTAGCGTAGCTTTTTTACGTCTTTTAATGGTTGTAAACAGCTGCAAAATTTGCTACTTATCCTCCTGAGTGCCCGGTTTGCTTACGTGATGCTTGCCACATCCACTTGCGTCTCAGGAATATATCCGCGCATCTACTGAGGCAATTCTGTTCCGAAAATGTCAGTGAAGTGTCCAATATATTCATTCGGTCATTCCATATGTGGTTCACTATTTCATTAACACTATATCGGGAATAGTGATTGAGTGAATGAGTAAACGGTTTTGAACACAGCTAATGTGTAGTGTGCATGCACCCGTATTTTGGACGACGTGCACAGCAGATGTGATGTGTGGCGGCCATAATCTGTCCGTGCCCCCTGTATAGTTTACAGCAAGTATATCTCCGGCTGTACATCTTTGTCGATGTATCTAAAGGGAAACCTGAGTACTTAGCACCTATAAGCATGCGCTAGAAACGGCACATGCGTGGCGTTTTTCGAGTCTACCTGTCGGAGCTCTCTCAGACAAACTTTTTAAAACTGCCTTTTATCTGTCTTTTATGTGATTTTATATATTTTACCCCCGCTTCTATCAATCGCATCTGGCAAGACGATATAAGGACTTTTATCATCAGACTCCGATTTAATTGCTTTTATCACTGTTTTTACCACCGAGCATACCGGCTTGTTTTTAGCCAGATAGGCTAGCTAGGCCTGGCAGAGCACTATGCCACCACTCACCTCACCGCCTGGTCCCTGTGATGGCTGTCTTCAGCTGAGCCAGAAGGTCACAGATCTAGAAAACAGAGTCTCCCTTCTTTCACCAAATCGGGGAAGACGAGCGCTTCATTGATACAATGCTGGTGCAGGGCTCCAGCATTGCGCCTACAGCTGCTTTCGCCACCGGGGGAGACCTGGATGACACCGTGCCGTGGACTATCATCGCTCACCTCCCTACCTATGACCAGTGGGCACGGCTGGGAGCCAAACCCAGAGCTCTCCGGTGCTCTACCCCGGGCCAGGCAGCCCCGTGGAGGACAGTTCATCACCGCAGTAAATCCATGAGACTGTCACCGCCTTGTCCTCCTCCGGCAGCTCAGGATCTTCGTCTGTCCAACAGGTTTAACATCCTGGACGAAGATGAGTTTCCTCCACTGGATAAAAACTATAATCATACCACCGAGCAAAACGAGTATGCTCCCCCCTCGCCAGTGACGCACCACAGCAGCGCTGGTGTAGCGGGCTCCGTGGTGGCTCGTCCCTGCGCTGTGCGTAAACCAGCAGCGCTCATATTTACCCCGCGGTCAAATCCACCTGCACCGGGTTCATCTGGCCACCGGGTCCTGGCTCCAGAATGTCTCCGCCGGGCCATGGGATGGCTACGCGGTCTGCCACGGCGGCTGCCACCAGCGGGGGGTCACAACATGCCCGAGGTCCCCCGCCACCTCCACCGGACAGCACCCGGATCTCACATCGGCCAGCTCCAACGACTGCGATCAACGGGGACTCCATCATCAGGCGTGTGAGATCACGGCTATCAACAACACTGTACTTCCCTGGTGCCACAGTCAACGACATCACTGCCAAAATCCCAGATATCCTGGAGGCACACCACTCAGTCACAACCGTCGTGATCCACGTGGGCACTAATGATGTGGCGAAACAGGAGTCTGAAATCCTAAAAAAAGATTTTATCTGACTCTCTCAGTGTCTTTCCCAGAGCAATGTGAAGTCCTTCATTTCTGGTCCTGTGCCGACTCTCGACCGCGGGGTCGGCCGCTTCTCCAGGCTCCTGAGCCTCCACACCTGGCTCTCCACTGTCTGCAGGGATTATGGCGTCGCTTTTATTGACAATTTTAATCTTTTATGGGAGTGCAAGGACGCTTTTAAGCGGGACGGTCTTCATTTAAATCCCCGGGGTTCATGGCTGCTCTCTTCAAACATCTCCTTCTCTCTCCGACACCACATGGACAATCAATATGCACCTGGACAGCTTGGATCACAACCACCAACATCATCACCTCCTTCTTCTTCACGTCCCTGACTACAGATCACACACAATCCAGGTACTGTCAACACCACTACTCACACTAGGTCAACTAGCTCCCCCTGTAGTCTGGCTCCCCCTGCAGTCTCAACAGCGGTCCACTCGTCAATCCCTGTCATCATCAGCAATAGACACAATAACAAACCTCCCCATGGATCACAGCTACACCGCAGCCTTTTGAACATTCCCCTGAAGCGGTACGATGAGCGCGCGTTCAGCACGGACATTAAAATGGCTATGCTGAACGTGCGCTCTCTGTCTAATAAATCTTTTATCATACATGACGTTATTTTAGACAATAATTTAGATTGTATTCTCCTCACAGAGACATGGCTCGGCACTGACTCACCTTTTGTTCTCACAGAGGCTTCACCACCAAATTTTAACTTTTTATTTTCTTCTCGGGGGTGCAGAAGGGGGGGTGGGACTGCATCGATTACAAGAAATACCATGGTTTTAAAAGAGGTTTCTTTTAACAGCTATACATCCTTTGAATACCATGCCTTTGTTTTTAGCAGCCCACCCATCCTGTGTGTGACAGTCTATAGACCACCCCGTTACTCCACCGTTTTTATCAGCGAGTTTTCAGATCTGCTGTCTGTCATTCATACAGCTTATAATAGGATTTTAATTACTGGTGATTTTAACTTGCACTTGGACATTGCCACAGACCCAATGTCCAGAGATTTTTTAAACATTTTACACTGCCTTGATTTTAAACAACACGTCATGCAACAGACCCACGCCAGGGGGCGCACCCTCGACCTAGTCATCACCTATGGCCTGTCCGCGGGTGCGCCCTCTGTCGTGGATCTGGCCGTGTCAGACCATTTCTGTGTGTTTAGTAACATCGCCAGTTTTAACCAGCAGGAGGCCCCTGTGAGAACGGTGAGGAGACGCTACCTAACTCCTGAAGTGGCAGCAAATTTTATTCAGATTTTAGAGAGCACTCCTGCAGATATTTTACCAGCTCCCTGTGATTTTATTGTTGACAATTTTAACAACAAAATTATGTCAACACTAGACTCAGTTGCTCCACTTTTAACCAAAAAATTAAAACAAGACCTACACCACCATGGAGAACTGGAGAGATCAGGGAGCTGAAAAGAAGCTGCAGGAGTGCTGAGAGAAGATGGAGAAAATCCAAGTTAACGGTGCATTATGAAAACTTCCGTGAACACCTCAAATCATATAATAACGCAGACAAACAGGCATTTTCAAACTTTAATTACCAACCATAAAAACAACCCCAAATTCCTCCTCTCTAAAATTGACCTTTTAACTAATAAAAATTTTAACAGATCCTCCATTCCAAACGACACCTTATGTGAGGACTTTGCAGACCACTTCAGGAGTAAAATCAATGACATCAGGTTGAATCTTTTACCCCAACAGATTTTAACTGTCGACTCACCTAGGTTGTTGATTTTACCTGAGGAAACACTGGAGAGTTTTGCCCTGGTTGATGCAAGGACGCTTGGTCGAGTTTTCTCCCAGGTAAAGCCCACAACCTGCCTTTTAGACCCAATTCCCACACCATTTTTTAAAACATTTTACGGCTTCTTTGAGGAACAGTTGCTGTACATTGTGAATTGCTCTCTTCAGACAGGTGTCTTTCCTACTTCCTTTAAAATGGTGGTGGTGAAGCCCCTTCTGAAGAAGAGCAATTTAGACCCCAGTGTCTTAAACAACTACCGGCCTGTATCCAACTTACCATTTTTAAGTAAAGTTTTAGAAAAACTTGTTTTTAACCAAGTAAATTATTTTTTAATTCAGAACAACATTTTAGAGAAGCATCAGTCTGGTTTTAGGATGAATCACAGTACAGCCCTTTTAAAGATTTTAAATGATATCAGGTGCAATTTAGATAACCATAAACTCACAGTCTTGGTGCTGCTGGATCTGATGATACAGTAGATCATCACATTTTATTAAATAGACTGAGGCACCTGGTTGGCTTCTCTGGTACTGTTTTGAAATGGTTCAACTCTTACCTGACTGATCGAAACTTCTTTGTAAGTCTGGATACATGTTCCTCAGGAACCCATGAGATAAAGTGTGGGGTCCCCCAGGGGTCAATTTTAGGTCCAACTCTTTTTAATCTTTACATGCTTCCCCTGGGGGATGTCATCAGGAGGCATGGCATCAGCTTCCATAGTTATGCTGATGATACCCAACTGTACATCGCTGTGTCTCCTGATGACACAGGGCCTATTGATGCCCTTTTTAACTGCATTTTAGATATAAAATCATGGATGGCAGCGAATTTCCTACAGCTCAACCAGGACAAAACAGAGGCCTTAGTCATTGGCCCTGAAGGCCAGAGAGAGAAACTTTTACCAAAACTCCAAGACCTTAAACCAACAAATTCTGTAAAAAATTTGGGTGTGATTTTTGACTCTGAGCTTTCTTTTATTCCACACATCAAGAATATAACTAAGATTGGTTTTTACCATCCCAAGAATATAGCCAGAGTCCGCCCGTTTCTCTCTCAGGCCAGCACGGAGGTGTTAATGCATGCTTTTATCTCTTCTCGTTTAGATTATTGTAATGCCCTGCTCTCTGGTCTTCCCAAAAAGAACATGTCCAATCTCCAATTACTACAAAATTCAGTCGCACGAGTGCTGACGAGGACCAGAGGGCGGGAGCATATTACTCCAGTTTTAAAATCGCTGCATTGGCTCCCCGTGCGCTTCAGGATCAATTTTAAGGTTCTTTTAGTAGTTTATAAATGTCTTAACGGCCTCAGGCCTACTTATTTATCTGACCTGTTTTTACCGTATCAGCCCTTGCGGACCCTGAGGTCCTCTGGCACCGGCCTTTTAACCATACCAAAAGTTAGAACTAAGACACACGGGGAGGCGGCTTTTAGTTATTATGGTCCCCGATTGTGGAACAGCCTGCCGGAGAATCTCAGGGCTGCAGAGTCTGTTGATACTTTTAAAAAGAGCCTCAAAACCCACCTTTTTACTCGAGCTTTTAATTGATTTAATTGACTTATTTATTCCTTCAATATTTATTCTTATCCTACGTCATAACTTATTTATTCTATAATTTATTTATTCTTTTAGTTATCCTTCTTATCATATCTAATTCTTAATTTTTTACCTTATTTTAATTATCCATTTTATGCTATTTTATCTCTCTTTTTTATGTCTCCCTTTTCTTATGTTTTTATGACTGTTTTATTCTGATGGTTTTTAGCTTCAGTGTTTCCTCATGGGGGCTCTTCATGCTGGGAGCTGCTCCTGGTCCACTTCTGGGGCTGCTGCCGGTGGATGGCTCCACCTGTGTGGCTGGAGGCCCCTGCACTGTGGTGTGGGGCCTCGTGTCTGCGCGGGGTGGGGAAGTCTCCGGCTACGCTCTTCGTGGGCCGGGAGCCCTCCTTAGCGTTGATGGTCCCCAAAGGTGGCTTATCCCTTACCTCAGACCTCGGTGCCCAGCCATGTCTCTCTTTTACGATAGCTCGTGTGAATGTGTGTGTGTATGTGTGTGTGGGCGCAGGTGTGTGTGTGTGTATGTGTGTATGCTGATGTCTGTGAGTGTGTGTCTCGATATGTCTCTATATTTTTTGGGGGTGGGATGGACGGGTTTGTTGTTTTTATGTTGTTTTTAGCCTCTGTGAGGCACTTTGTGTTGCTTTTAAGTATGAAAAGTGCCTTATAAATAAAGCTTGATTGATTGATTGATTGATAGTGATCTGTCATAGAGTTGTAGAATTCATACAAAACTGGTAACACTAGTACAACAGCTGATTTGACTTTTGTGACATGCAGCGTTATCCTGGTGGAACTCTCCACCTGAAGATGGTCCACTGTTATCATAAAGGGATGGACATGGTCACTCGCCATTGTTGTTTGTGAAAAGTTTTTCCTTCACTGGAAAACATAGGTGTGTTGTAACACCGCTGTTTCTCGACAAACCTTCATCGCCATCTACTGTCCTGGCATGCACGCTACAGTGTTTTCAGTCATTCTCGAGTCTCCATCTGAATGCAGATCGTTTTTAAAACGCAAAGGAAAAACCCTTTCCGTTTCTGGTGAAAACATTTCTGTGTAAACGGGGCCTTAGGTGGTGCTGAGGGGCCAGGAATGTGCCAAGAAAATACCCCCACACCATCACCCCCCACCAGCCTGAACTGCTGATGCAAAGCAGGATGGGTCACATGAACAAGACAAATTTCAATGGCCCACTCACTCACTTTAATCATGTAACAAAAGTGGCCCAAATATGATTTTTTTGCCTACATGTGACCCATATCTGATCTTTTTATGACTGTCTGAACGGCACAAATCAGATTTTTTTTGCAAATCAGGCCCAAACTATTTTCACATGTGTTCCTGAATCCGAAACATATCTGGTGTTTCTCAAAATGACATAGTCACGTTGCATTTCATACAACTTTTATGTTATTGAAATGAGAAAGATGTCACAAATATGCACCAGAGGAGGAAGGATGCAGCAAGGTCCAATGTGAAGAATTAACAAAACAATCAAGGATGAACTCTGTGTCAGTGAAGACCCTCACATCACAATCCCACCACTCCTGACTCAGACTCATCCACACAGACCTCTGTGTACAGAGAGTAGGCACTGCTCCACAGAAGTGTTAAAATGTCTGATACACACAGGCTGACATGTAGCGCTCATATTTACTTCACAGCATCACGTCTTCTTCTGCACATGCGGGCCACTTCAGGGCCGTAGACGGTTCATACTGAAGTCTGATGGCAGTCACATGCCATTTTATATATTTGCTCTGGTTCCTTTACTGATTTTTGTACATCGTTGTTTATATATTTTATTTCTTTAATGCATTATGCTTGTGAACATGTATTTTGCCATGCACCTCTTGAACACTCCTGAGCCCAGGCTTTAAGAGTCTCATGGATCCCTCCACTACCTTCAGCTTTGAAGCCACGATGACCAGAGTGCTGAGGCTGCTTGATAAACTGTCTGCATTGCTTTAAAGTGAGTCTCCTGTCAGCAGCCAAAGTTCATTAAAGTGACTGTGCAGGTACCAACGTCATCCAACAGAGTGATTTTAGGGTACATTCGGTCAGTTGTAAAGTGAGATAAAGAAAAGTATTTAATGTTGATGTAGTGAATCAATGGCTTACAGAAAAGTATGGGGATCAGGCATGAGGGAAAAGGGAGGAGGGGGAGTATTTTAAAATGCATGTATAGAAAAAACAGAAGTGAAGTTGAAATGTCAAGGATCATTTTTGGTCCACTGCATGGGCCTCCGTTTACAAACCTGGAGGTTGCCGCCTGGTCCCCGGCCACTTATTAGCACTTTGTTTGAAACCCTCCTTTAAAAACACTGAAACTCTTTTACAAATATAAACCAGTGCACTATAAGAGGCATTTTAAGCAGCAAAATGAAACTTTAAATCTGATTTGCATTTGTTCATCACAGAACGTGTTTATCTGAAAAGGCTTTTCTCAAATCCAATCCACTTTAGGCCGTGGGAATCAGAAGTGTCAAGATGCTACTTACTGCATTTTTGGACTCATTTTTGCATGTCTATTGCATAAATGATGCATCAGCTATAAATAAAAACTGTTTTGGTGTGTTTCTACTTCTTGTAGTTATTTAAATATTGACAAATATTTTAGATTTTTGAAAAAGTAAATAAATAAAAACAAGGTGAAATAGTTGTTACACTTGCCATATGGCAGCAATACAGTTGTATTGAAAGAACCAAAAGTCCTTTTTTGTTTATAAAAGTCTTCATTTATTAAAATAAGAAAAGAGAACTACCGTCAAACTCTGTTAAATGTTTAAAAATATTTAGAAAGCTAAATCTTTTGACTTTGTTTTTAAAATGTGTGTCTTAGAGGTGTCAATAACTACACACAAAGATGTATTATTCTTGACCAAAAACAAATTTATTTCTTGTTTAATTCTATGAAATATCCTGCTGTTATTGGACCAAGTACTCAAAAATTGATATGTATAACTCCTTACTATTTATTCCCTAAAAATCTAAAAATAAATTACTTAACACTCAGTCATTATGAAAAGTAATGAATTAACTATAAAGTCATTTAACTTTACCCTTCACATATCAACTTCTTCCTCCTCATTTAAACTTATATTTTTTTAGGTGCATACAAATATATATACATAAATGCTCCTCTCGTTGCCTGTCCCTCACGCCCTTTGTCCTTTTCACGCCCACAAATGTCTCTGGTCCGTTTCTTCTCAGATGTTCATGTTGTTTACAGCCTTAAACCAGCAGCAGGAAGTCTCTCAGAGGAAACACTGACGCCTGCTGGTGCTCCATCAATGTCACATCATTCTGACCGCTCATCAACAAATACTTGAAATACTGTTTGTGTCAAAAGTTTGACTGCTTCTATCCTGTTTTCAGTGTTTTTCTTGTAACATGTTGTTGATGCATAAATGTGTTTATGCTCTCATTTTATAAAAGAGGATTTTTCATAAGTGAAGACTGTGATTCTTGTTTTACTTGGTAACTTTACCTGTATTATAAAGACTGATCACATCAGCTAAACTCTGGTGATCTCATACTAGAGGGTAACTGGTGGCTCTTAAGTCTAGGTGTGCCTTGAGATTTATGTTCAACCATGCTTTATTTATTCAACTAATAAAACGACTGACTGAGTTTAGGTGACACTGGATATAATTGTTGGACAACTTTGTCAAAAAAGCATTTTGTCAGTAATGCAGCTGTTTGTCATAATTCATTAGGCATTTGTTGACAATAACAAATATGAACAGATCGATGACATACTAAATTATGCACTAAAGAGGCTTGTTGCATAGATATGAATATGGACTGCCTTAATATTTTGGTTTGGTTATAGATGGGCCTTTGGCAAAACAAGACTGAAAACCTTTGCTCTAAACTAAGGTTGAATATCGAAAAACAATTCCAGACAGGAACCAAAAAAATATACCTATATACATATAATTATAATTGCTTTAAGCTTTTTAAACCTTTAAATCCCACAAAAGAAAATATCAGTTCTTTTGGTTTGTTTGCAGTTTTTTTTCAGTATCTTAAAACATTGACAAAAACAATGACGGGTTATGTTTTTTTTTTTTTAACACATTAAGTATTCCTGAATTTATTGATCACTGAAAAGCAGTTGAGCTGGTGTCATGAACTCAACCAGGAAAAGGACCCAAATGCAGGACATGAGGAGTTTCCAAAAAAATCTTGGTTTAATGACAGATCAAAGTTGGTACACAGGAAGGCAGTCAGACAGGCAGAGGTATCCAAAAACGCTAAAGCAAAAGGCAAGGTCAAAAAGACTAACCAGGATCAGATCAGGCGAAGACGAGACGATGAGGACTGCTGGAACGAGACACTGAGGTCCTGACGAACTGGCAACGAGACAGGGGAAGACATGAGGTTTAAATACATGAGGTAATGGGGCTGATGGGAAACAGCTGGGGAAGCACAATCAGCGATCAGGTGTGACAACGCCACACAGGAAGTAAAATCTTTGGAGACAAGGAAAGACAGGTGAATTTTCAAAATAAAACAGGAAGCACAAGACAAGACACAAAACATGAACACAATACGGGTAACTTAATTAAAAACACAGGAAACAGAATCATGACAGCTGGGAGTGAAAGGGTTAACAAACTGTTTGACTGATGAATGTCTGAGACCAAAACATTTAAAATACATTAATTCCTGGCAAGTTAGACATTTTTGTAAATCAAATGCATTATTGATTAAATAAGACGTTTTTCTTGCTTGATGTCTTTTACTTACACAAACAGACTGTTACTACACAGCAAACTGAAAAGAGTGAAAACTTTGGTTTTGGCCAAATTTGAGCAAAGGTAGAGTTCATTTAACTCTGGATGGAGTCAAATCCCTGAAAATGTCCTCTCAGTGGAAAAGAGTTGGTGTCAAAAACAAGAGGAAAAATTATGTTTCAATTAGTCAAGTTCTCAGTTGTCACTGTAGGATTCATGAACTCTGAAGTGTTCACTCTGAACTTGTGACACTTGTAGAGTCAGTCATCCTGCCTGTAACCCACTACTGAACGAGTACAAACAGATGCCACAAGTTCACATCAGGAAAACTGCAGTTCAGTATATTTTTGTTTATTCATGTGCTTTAACCGAACATGGTATCTTTATTGCAGCTAAATTTTTTAGAATAGTAAGCAGTAAATAAATACAGCAATATTTACACTCTCCGAGGGCTTTCTAGTTAGCCCTTCTGTGATTACGGTTTAAAATATATTTCAATATATTAAATATATTAACAATTTTATTTTTTCAATGTTTTAATTTTTCTTTTTCTTTTTTTTTAATTTAATAAAAATAAAAAAGGAACAACCGAAAGCAACTTGGCAATAATGTTAGTGGTGGTTTACAAAGCTCTTACTTTGCTTTAAATGGAGTCTGAGTGCAACACCCAAAACATCTTCAGCAGCACAACCCTGCACTAAAGTGATACACAGCACAAGTCATTTACCGTTTATGACGGTACAGGCAGAGGATCAGAAACACAAGCTACCATGTAGGCTGTTGAGGCCCTCAGCAGTGCTTACCTGAGGCCCTCCAGCAGCATTTCGTTGTTCAACCTGAAATAAAAGAAAAATGCAAAAGGTGATTCTTTTCCTCCAGAGTTTACAGGAGCTTTATTTTCAAACAAGAGGAAAAATTAAATCCTACTAGTGTGACGGTTGTCAGCAGCCGCCATCTTGTGAAGGTGATGAAGGTGACTATCTGATGTCTAAAACGTAGAACAGCAAAGTGATATTATAAAAATAATAGTCAAAAAATTGTAATAAAGAACGGACATACACATGTTTAAAGGAAAAAAAATCTCAGTTGTTTGTTTATAAAGACAGAAATGTATGATTTTATAAGCCAGAAATGTTCTTGACAGATGAAGCTCAACAATCCAGAGGTCAAAGGTTAAAAAAACTGAAAGAATGAAGGCACTGAATTTGTTTGTAATGTGCAAATATGTTTATGATCTAGTCATTTTTAAAGCTCATTTTATGTACTTATTTATTTTGAACTACATTGTAATTTAAATTAAACAAAGGAAGTTGAAAAAAAAAACATCCTGAATACTTCTTGACAGATAAACACATACAAGCATTCAGACATTCAGCTGAGTCGCAGCTGAAGTCCATCTCTGTAAACATGAATCCATCTAGACCTGAGGGGGGCGCTGTTCTCCCACAGCAGTGGTTGACAGTTCTGAACACTGTATCTCTGGGGACCACTGCTGCTCCGAGATCCCCTGCAGTTTAGCCTGGGACTGCCAGAGACCCAGTTACCGTGTGTGGCCACGAGGAGGCACTGCAGGGGTCTTGGTGGTGGAGAGGCTGTGAGCCGTTGGAGAAGATCTGAACCATCTTCTCCTGTGCTCACTGTGTCAGAGGAAAGGGCCAGCAGGAAGTGCAACACACTGACGCAACTGCACCGCCTACCAGACGCTGCAGACCACTGCACCAGACTCTCCACACACCCTGTGTGCATGCACACCCACACACACACCATTCACACCACATTCACACCCATTCACACCACATTCACACCACATTCATACTCATTCATACCACAATCACACCCATTCACACTCATCCACACCACATTCATACTCATTCATACCACAATCACACCCATTCACACTCATCAACACCACATTCACACTCATTTACCCCACATTCACACCCATTCATACCACATCCACACCACATTCATACTAATTCACACCTATTCACACAGCATTTACATCACATTCACACCACATTCATGCTCATTCGCAGTAATTCACCGTCATTCACACCATATTTACACTCATTCACACCACATTGAAACCCATTCAACCCATTCACACCTATTCACACAGCATTTACATCACATTCACACCATATTTAAGTCCATTTACAAAACATTCATAAAACACTTACACCACATACACATTTACACCACATCAGTGCTACAACCACACCACATTCACTCTCATTAACAAACACTAACACCACATTCACACCTATTCATAAAGCATTTACACCACATTCACACCACATTCAAACCTAATTTACAACCCAATAGCACCATATTCACGCCAAGATTCACACCACACTCAAAACATATCCACACACACACTCCATTCACAAACCATTTACACACCATGTACACCAAATTCACAACAAAACAAATCAGCATAAGACCTTTAACATAATTTTTTTTTTTAAAACAGGGAAACAGATTACAACGCAACAACACACAACATTTAACATATAATTTTTTTGTAGTTTTTGTGTTTTTTAACGGGAAAACAGAACACAACGCAACAACACACAACATGTAACATATAATTTTTTTGTAGTTTTTGTGTTTTTTAATGGGAAAACAGAACACAATGCAACAACACACAACATGTAACATATAATTTTTTTGTAGTTTTTGTGTTTTTTAAATATATAATTTGAAGACAAAGCACATGAGAGTCAGCACACCACTGCAAGGGTTAAATATTTCCAGGGCGCTTCCTCATGGGGGCGCCCTCAGGCTCTTTGGCACGTCTCTTACAAGAGTGCTGATGTTCCCCAGGGTCAAGTGAGGAAGAAGAGGAGGGACAAGACTCAGAGGCACAGGGAGAAGACTGGATCAAAGACTGGGGGGGAGGAGTCAGAGGGTGGGGAGAAGAGTCAGAGTCAGAGTCAGAGTCAGAGGAGGTGAATGGGTCTAAGGAGGAGATAGAGGAGCAGAGAGAGGACTCAGGGGTGTGGGGAGGACTCTGAGGAGGAAGAGGAGACTGAAGAGATGACTGAATAACAAGAGGAGGTAGAGGAGTCAGAGCAGAAGGAAAAGGGTCATAGTCATAGTCATAGGGGTGAGAGGAAGACTCAAAGTCAAAGGGAGGAGTCTGAGGAGATTGAGGAGGAGAAGACTGGTAGACACTGGGTGGAGGAGTCAGAGGAGGGTGGGGATAGTCACAGTCGGGGTGAAAGCCTGATGAGTCAAAGGAGGTGAAAAAGGAGTGAGAGGAAAACTCAGAAAAGTGTGGTGGAGTCTGAGGAGGAAGAGAAGGAGGCTGAGGGGGAGATGGCTGGCCGACAGGGGGAGGAGGAAGAGTCAGGTCAAGGGCAAAGGGGTCATAGTCAAAGGGGGGGAGAGCAGATTCAACGATATACTCAAGAGACTGAGGAGGAGACGGCTGGCCACCAGGAGGAGGTGGAAGAGTCAGTTCAAGGGGAAAGGAGTCATAGTCAAAGGGGGGGAGAGCAGATTCGAGTATGAACTCAAGAGACTGAGGAGGAGACGGCTGGCCGACAGGGGGAGGAGGAAGAGTCAGCTCAAGGGGAAAGGAGTCATAGTCAAAGGGGGGGAGGGCAGATTCAATTATATATTCAAGAGACTGAGGAGGAGACGGCTGGCCGACAGGGGGAGGAGGAAGAGTCAGCTCAAGGGGAAAGGAGTCATAGTCAAAGGGGGGGAGAGCAGATTCGATTATGAACTCAAGAGACTGAGGAGGAGACGGCTGGCCGACAGGGGGAGGAGGAAGAGTCAAAGGAGGGAGAGAAGAGTCAAGGAAGGAGTTAATGAAGAGAACAAAGGACTCAGTGTCATTTGGAGGAGACTGGGGAAGAAGAGGAGATTGAGGAGGGGACAGCTGGTCCAAAGTATGGGGTGGAATCATCACAGGAGGGGGAGAAGGTCCAGAGTTGGGGGTAGGAGTCTGAGGAGGAACAGGAGATGGAGGTGGGGAGGTCTAGTGCCAATAAAGGGTTGGAAGAGTCAGAGGTGGAGGAGAAGAGTCAGAGAGGGAGATATTAGAGGGTGGAAAAGACTCAGGGGGAGACAGAGGAGTCTGAAAAACTGGAGAAGAAGGAGACAGCAGAGGAGGAGGAGAACTTCTAGGCGGGGAGCTAGAAGAGGAGATCAAGGGAGAGCCTGGAGGAGTGTGGTTAATACTCCCACATTGGGATCCAGTGGAGCAGCTGCTTGAGGGGGCCTGAACCTCGCTGACCTCCATGTCACCTCCTGCAAAGCCCGGCTCAAGGGGCTCCATCTGGACCAATGTGGACTCACCTGTGTGCCCACGAGGGGGGCTGCTGGAGTGGTCCTGGATCCCTGGGGGGCACTGGTCTTCATCCTCTTCCGGGATGGAAAATGGAGTTGGATCGGGGCTCTGAAGACACAAACAAACAACATGTCAGGATATGAAGTTCAGAACACGACGTGACACCAACAAACTCAGCAGAGAGACTTTAAGTGGTCACAAACACACATCTGTCATTATTTACAGCAGAGAAGAGACTTTGGTCACCAACAGGGACACATAACTTTGACTCTTACTTCACATTTTTAAGAAGACATCATATAATCCCCTTTGAATGACAAAACCATCAGATTTAGCTTTTACAAGACTGTAGAAGACCAAAATTCACATTAAGAAACCCAAATGCATTTAATAACCAATGATTGAATGGGCTATAAAGAGAATGAAGGCCAATCACTGCTTTGTTTGAATGCACAAATCAGAACATCTACCAATAAGTGAATTATACTGGAATGTATTTTTAAATTAAAACATATAAAATAGTCTTTCTGACACAATTACAACCAAGTATTTCAGTCATTAATGATTATATATGTAATATTCCTGTATGTGTTTCTATTTCCAGGTGGTGATGCATTTGATCTTTGACAGCAACTCAGGTTCAATTCCTTCACGGTAGATTGTGAGAATTTAATTGGCATTAAATGAACAATTATTGGGTTTGAAATGAGGATAATACATTCATCTAGTTGCCTTATTGAGACAACCTAAGCTAAAATAAAAACACAGAGTAAAACTGTAAAGTTAGCAAAAGAAATGTTATGTCAGGAAAAGGCAAAAGCATAAAAGACAAAAACGTTGAGAAACAATCCCATGTTCACATACACTCTTTCTATTAAATAGAAATCAATGGAGGGCACTAAAAATACAAGTTTAGTGGATTCTGGCACCGATTTTTATCTAATTATTCAATCTTATTTTATTTCTTCTTAAATGTTTGTCTAATTTATCTACAGTTTTACTTATTATATTTGTACTTCGCACTGCACTGCTGGTGAGAGCTTCATCTCGTTTTTATACTGTATCACGTTATAAAATGACAATAAAAGGAATCTTGAATCTTGATGTATACACTTCATCAAATCTTCCATTACCTACCCTGTTTTATCTAATGTGCATTTGTCATGGCTCTACAAAG
This sequence comes from Cetoscarus ocellatus, assembly GCA_037902135.1. Classification (NCBI taxonomy): domain Eukaryota; kingdom Metazoa; phylum Chordata; class Actinopteri; order Labriformes; family Labridae; genus Cetoscarus; species Cetoscarus ocellatus. The sequence continues at coordinate 546,150 of JBAMNC010001558.1, read as the reverse complement.
ACCGATGTAAATATGTATGGTACAGGAATATTAGGCTGAGTCAGCATAGGTCAAATCAACATGGGCCAAAGGTCACACAGACATTTAGAGCAGCATAAAATGACATCAAATAAACAAAAATGAAAAATGTCCTTTTTAGAAAAACAATTGGAGGACATTATTGTGTGGTCAATAAGCATATTACAACAATCAGATCTAACAGTGAACCATTATGGGGAAGAGCAGTAGACAACCTGTAGCAGTATATGTTTATTTTTATTTTTCTATTTATATATTTATATTTTTATGTTTATATTTTCATTTTGTTCATATTTCTGTATATTTATTAATAGTTTTATTAAGATCTATCTTTTCTTTTGATATATCTTTTTCTCTGTAATAATCAGCTGCTTCTGATTTTTCATATCCCTGAGGGTATTTTTCCCAAAGGGATTAATAAAGGAATATCTCATCTCATCTCTCTCTCGCTCATCTTTTTACCGAGCATTAAGCCTGCTGTCTGTTTATAAAACTACTCTCATATAAACTATATTGATACAATATTATCTTATCCATTAAGTTATTTGAAAATACTTCAAGGTTTGTCATCAAAATTCAACATATTTCCCAGACCTGATACAGGCCAAACTCATTTTAAAGCAGTTTGTCTCTGAGTTTTATCGAAGTCTGCATTATTACACCATCCTAAATGATATTTCTATGACAGTAGTTAGCCCAATGAGTGGTTAAGCTGAGTCAAATGTCAGGGCTGTAGCTTTGCCATCATCTTTAAGAAGACTGAGACAGATAAACTGTTTAAATCTGCTTTGTTTTCTCCAGTCCACAGAGTTTTCATCTGTTTCTATACTCTGAACATATCCCTGTTTTTACCTGACATGGCGGTTGACCTCAGAAACATCAAATTAAACAAATAAGCCTGAATTTTAGCCCCTGGTGAAATATGACGGTGCACAGATGGTGACACAAACTGGGGCTTCAGATAAAACTGTTTCAGACTTCTTTTGAGACCTCTGAAATACTTAAAACATGTTAAAACAGAACAGAAGTAAAAAGTCTCACATATCCCCATAATTACAGCCTTTAGCTGATGTTGCTTTGTACTCATAAACATGTTCACTATTCTGGCTTTTTTATTCAACTTTATATATACGACCAGTAATATACTGGTAAAATGTGATAATTTAACCCTCAGAGTGTCGTTTTGGGACATATTATTGTGTTTGTTCGTTTGGTTTTTGACAGACGACTGTTTCAGACTCTCCGTAAAACACGAGGACTTTAATAAAATCAAATATCTTACGTTTGTCGAGCAAAGCTCACGTCTCTCCATTTTCACTGATGGTCGGTCGATGACTGCTCGCTTTCAACAACTTGAATCCGAAAACTTCCTTAAAAAATCACTTTGAAAGTCTTAAATCCTGCGGACTTCGGACTGTCGTGATGATTTCAAGTTTATTACTCGAATGATTCGATGTTGTTATAGCGACCGACTCCTGCTGTCAATCATTTTTTGACGTTGTCATTACGTCATCACGTTGCTCCACTCTGCTGGATTACAGTATAATAGAGACAGGTAGAACGATGGATAAATAGATATATATTAATCCCATTGGGGAAATTCGGGAATATTAATAGCCTGAATAATTATCTGTTTTTTTTTGTGCACATTAATTTAGTCAACAATTTATTTCTATGTTGTTATATTTTTGAAAAGGCAAAAGCATTAAAGACAAAAACGTTGAGAAACAATCCCATGTTCATATACACTCTTTCTATTAAATAGAAATCAATGGAGGGCACTAAAAATACAAGTTTAGTAGATTCTGGCACCGATTTTTATCTAATTATTCTATCTTATTTTATTTCTTCTTATATGTTTGTCTAATTTATCTACAGTTTTACTTATATTTGTACTTTGAACTGCACCGCTGGTGAGAGCTTCATCTCGTTTTTATACTGTATATGTACACACATTATAAAATGACAATAAAAGGAATCTTGAATCTTGATGTATACCCTTCAACAAATCTTCCATTATCTTACCCTGTTTTATTGATTATGCATTTTCATGGCTTTACAAACTGGGGCTTCAGATAAAACTGTTTCAGACTTCTTTTGAGACCTCTGAAATACTTAAAACATGTTAAAACAGGGAAGAAGACAATAGTCTCACATATCCCCGTATATCTTAAGTTAAACCCTTAAGCTGGTCTTTTTTTGTGGTCTTAAACATGTTCACTGTTCTGACGTTTCTTGATTTGATTCAACTTTAAGTATTCACTTACCAGCTCACTGACTCTCTCGCTTACTGACTCACATTATGGCTTTCTGACATGGTTACTTACTGACTCACTGAATCATAAACAGACTCACTCAGTCACTTTCGTAAAAGTTACAGAACTGTCAGTTGTATTAACAGATGAATGTACCCCAAAAGATGAATTTGCACATGTAAATTACGGCTGTTTAGATTCCTGAAGCACATGCAGACTTGTGCTAACTAAGGTATGCTCAGTCATTTCTGATTATATTTGAACTGAAGTGTAATAACACATCAAATTCATTAATATTAACATTTATCTTGAGTGTCTATTCTAGAAAATTGGCTGAATCTTACCAAAACAGCCGTTAATAAAGCAAAAGAGCACATGAGAAATACTCTCTTGATCAAGGCCACAAAAATCACATTCATAATCTAAATCCATCTGAAGTCTTCCCAAACAAGATTAATGGACTCCATATAACATGGAAAGAGACCTCCTTAAATTTGTTACTGATACAATATTTATCACACATTTCCATGATTTCCCCACTGAATATCATTAAAAGGGAGACCAAAAACATTTAATTTAAAAACAATCCTACTTAGAGATTCACCAGATTGATTGGTAAACCTGCAACACCAGAATTTCATATTAGTACCAAAACATTTGTCGGGTTTGTATCAAAAATGACGGAGAATCTTGGTATAATAGACACTTTGGAGTTATCCAGGAATTCTTTATAGCTATTTTAATTCATCCATTGGCTCACAGTGAAAATTCATCTGAACCATTTTCAGGGTTGTGGTGGTGGAGCCTATCCCAGCTGGCATTGGGCGAGAGGTGAGGTACACTCTGAACGGGTCGCCAGCCAATCACAGGGCCACATAGAGAAATGGGCAACCATTCACGCTCGCACTCATACCTAATGGCAATTAAGAGTCACCAGTCAACCTAATGAACATGTTTTTGGTCTGTGGGAGGAAGCTGGAGTGCCCAGAGATAACCCACACATGCACAGGGAGAACATGCAAACTTCACGCAGAAAGACCCTGGGGATCGAACCAGCAACCTTCTTACTGTGAGGTATGAGCACTTCCTGCTGCCCTTTATTAAACGTGTTGCAAATACTCATTCAGTGTTTGTTTTGTAAAAAAGAATCAGGAGAAATCAGGAGGAGTCACTGGAGCCATCCATCAAACACACTATTTGTAAAGTTAAAGTTGGTAAAATTTCATGAATCCTTGGATTTCAGAATCCCTCAAACTAGTTATAACGCTCATTAGAAAATCTTACCAACCAGCCTATACAGAAAGCATCTGAAGGAAGAGACCGTCCCCATAACTTAAAGGGAACAGAGGTCTTTGAAAAGCAGATTTAGAGCCAGACTGATGTGTCATTGTTTAACTATGAAAGGAGCATTTGTAGAACAATCGAGACCAAGACACCAAAGAATTCAAACCAAACTAAATGATGAAGAAAAGAATAAAAACATTACGATTAAATAAAGTGACATATGTAAACAAAGTTTTGTTCTGATGGTGCTGTGGTGTCAGCTTCATTTTTTTGTGACCCTCTGTATCTTGGGCTGGCCAAGGGCCCTGCAGCTGGGGGATCAGCCGGCTCACCCGCACCGCGGCACAGCGCAGTGGCGGCAGGCTGTCACTCCACCTCCCGCACCACGGACCGGGACAGTCAGACTCTGAGGCCACCGGATGATCGCGATGCTGGCTTGATAGTGGGGCTCTCAGCACACCCTGCCCACAGCTCTACCCCGAAGCCTCAGGTGCAGCCAGTCTGGTCTGAGGTGGCGCAGCGCGGCCGGAGGACAAACGCGTCCGGGAGAGCTCCTTCACCACCACGGCTGACCCTGAGGGATGAGGCCCAAGTCCGCGACGCTGATCCTGCCGCTGCACCGGCTCCTCCTTCTCTGGCGGACCCAGTTCCAGTGTGGGCGGCCCCCTTCTCCGCTGCGTCGGCTCCGCGGATGGCCGGCACGGGCCAGGCTGCACGGCCCGCCTCGACCAGGACGCTGCGCCGCCGCCTGCTGAAGGAGGCCGTCTCCAGGCACTCGGGGGTGGGGGCTTCCAACACCCTCACTCCACCTGGTCCATCTGCGCCTGCCCACCGCCATCAACATCCGCCGTCCCCAGCACAGGTGGAGCGCAGTGGGGCCTCCAGATTTTTTTCATAGGGGTGGCCAGATGGGGCCACTGAAAATTTTGGGGTGGCACACCAAAACCAAAACCAATAACTGAATTTCAGGAATTCTATTAAGCTGCTGTGGTATATTAGCTAGTCTAAAACTATGGGAATACGAGAATCACTTGCTCATATACTCTGGTTTCTTATTTCACAAAAATTGTCATCATGCAAAATGTACAAATCCCTCCTGTCAGGGCCGCCCCTGGCCAATTTGGGGCCCTAAGCAGAATTTTACTTTGAGACATTCAATAAGTGATAATCGGGGCCGCAGGGAAATTTAATCTCCAGTCCACATCTAGGTTTATTCTAGTGGGTATACTTTGACATACTCTGATGGATGTTTTTTCCTCTTAGGGCCTCCATACACTGAAGACATTTTTGCCATATTTTTACCTGAGTTATACACCGTCCACTGAAAACAGTTCTGAGACCCACTTATGGGTCTCCAACCACAGGTTGAGAACCGCTGCACTACTAGATTGTATCTGAAGCTTGATCCTTCCAAGGCTGTTCTTATATCATGGAGAATAAGTGATCAGGATACCTCAGGATGAATTTATCATTTAGAAAACAGTGAGTGAGTGAAAACAAGAGCTGGACTGATGAAGAATGTTGAGTTTTGATTCATCCAAATGCTGATTAGCCTTTTTTTAAGTCTTTGTGTTACTTAAACTGTGCACATGAGCTGTCAAGACACCGTTTGAATTATAAAATCACACGAAGTGACTGATGATCCCTCACTGTCCTCTGCGATGTGCGTGTATCTGCGTCTTTACGCTCACTGGCAGATGGGGGAGCGCGCATACACAGACGCTGCGCAATTTTGGCGGTATTTAGATCAAATGTTCACATGTGCGTTGGCTGCACTGCAAAATGACAGACAACAACGGTAACAGCCACACTTTAAATGGAAAATATCAGGTCTGTAGTCCACAAAGCGGATCGTGGCTGCATCAGACAGCGGAGAAGGCGTCCCTTTGCGCAAAATGCGGCCCCCCATGGATCCCGGTGCCCTACGCACAGCGTGTGTTTTGCGTATAGAGAGGGGCGGCACTGCCTCCTGTATCAGACTACGTTGCATTCAATACAGTTTCATTCGCCTGTTGCCGTGGCTTTTGGCAAACACATCCACAGCTCAAGAAACACTTCAGGCAAGTCAGCCGCCACAGTTTACTGAATACAAACTTTTTGCCTTCCTTTTTTTTTAATTAAAAACACGTTTTACATGACTAAGGCAACCTACCACTGAGCAAAATCACAGTCTCACTGCTGTAACCCAGAACACGGTATGCTGAGCTTCGCCGCTGCTGTCTGAGTGTCAGAGCGCTGGGTGGTGCGTTCAGGAGCGTCGGATTTTCCTATTCTACTGAAAATAACTGGGGTTACAAGACTTACACATGAAGGATTTGAGTGTGATGGGTACAAAATGACTTTTGACAACCCAACTGATGCCTATGAGTAATAATTAGAAGAATATTATGCATACAACTGGCGAGAGGGGGGAGGGCAGTGGGGGGGGGCCAATAAATGTATCAGTGTGGCCATGGCCCCCCCTTGATGGCGCCACTGGTGGAAGTGGGGCTCCCAGCGCATCCTCCCCTGGCATCCGGAGGCTCCAGCGAGCGCACATCCTCTCCTCGTCCTCTCCTCCCCCCCTCTGCGTTAATCATTGGAGACTCCATAACCAGGTATATCAAGTTTTTCAACGCCATAACTCACTGTTTTCCTGGTGCCACTATTCTTGTCATCCTGGACAAACTCCTCCATTTACTCCTCTTCCTCCCTCCCTCTGTCTCCAAGATCGTGGTGCACGTCGGCTCAAGTTCCACCTCTCGTAAGCAGTCCGAAATCACAAAGGGAGATTTTAACTTGCTTTTTAACGTTTTAAAGGACACTGGAAAGACAGTTTTTATCTCTGGTCCAATCCCCACTGTCGGTCGCGGAGCAGTACGTTTTAGCAGGATTCTCAGTCTCCATACCTGGCTCCACTCCACCTGCCCCGCCCACAACTTCTGTTTTATTGACAATTTTAATCTCTTTTGGTACAGAGCATTGCTTTTTAACCATGACTGCATTCATCCCAACAAGTGGGTAGCCAAATGCTTTCTGTCAATATCCAGTACACGATCCAGTCCTCACCTGTCTGACAGTCTGCACTCAGCAGTTCATCTTCCCACACACAGGCCAATCCCCCCTCTCCACACAAGAACCTCTGGTCATCTCAAAGCACCCCCATAATCCCCGCCCACTCACCTGCCGATCCACACCTTCCCCTGCCCCCCTGCATCAGTCCTGTCACAGAATCTGTTATTCCAGTCCACATCACCTCCTCATGTCCTCACCCCCGTCCTGTCAGAAATTGTACCCCCTCTAATTTAATCCACATTCCCCTGCTTCCTCGGCTACCCCGCCCTGCTTTTAACAGCAAACCTGCAAACTTGGACTGTTAAGCATCAGATCAATCAACAACAAAACATTTTTATGTCATGATTTTATCTCACAAAACAACAACAACAATTATACCTCGCTCATTGAAGCCCCCCCCCCCCCCCCCCCCCCCCATTTTACTCACCTCCATCAACCCCAGCTGTCAGGTCGGGGAAGGGGGGTGGCTATCATATACAAAAAGGTTTTTAAATGCACCCCCATCACCTTCAGCACTTTAAGCTCTTTTGAACACCTTGCTTTTATTATTAAATTGAAAGACCCTGTTTTAATTTTAATCATCTATAGACCCCCCAGACATAACACTGTTTTTATTCAAGAGTTTTCAGAGTTTTTATCCCATTTTATTTGTAAATATGACAGAATTCTTATTTAAGGTGATTTTAATGTACATGCCTGTTGTCCCTCACAACCCATGACTTTTGATTTTATTGAAACTCTGGACTCTTTTAATCTAACCCAGGCAATACAGGAACCAACCCATGTAAACGGACACTGCCTAGATTTGGTTTTATCGACTGGTCTTAGCCCCGGTGAGTTTTTAACACAGGATATCTGTGTGTCTGATCACAGCATTTTATTCTGACTTGGTTTTAGCCGATCATTCTAACCCCAGAGTTTTATTTAAGGTTTTAGATTCCCTCACCAACCCCTCCCCCTCTCATTTTACTGATGCTTCTCAAGACACGTGTGAGAAGTTTTTAACTCATTTTATTAACAAGGTTATGGACATCTGGCATCAAATCACTCCCCCAAATTACCCTGTTCATGCAAGTAGGGAAGTTCTTTGTTATTTTAATCACTTTGAGCCAGTGTCCTTATCCTTTTTATCTGATATTTTATCCCATATGAAACCAGCTACGTGCAGTCTTGATTTTATTCCCACTAGATTTCTCAAAGAGGTTTTTTACACAGTTGGGCCCAGCATTTTATCTATTATTAATAGTTCCCTGTCAGAGGGTGTATTTCCCTCTGCTTTTAAACACGCTGTGGTCCAACCCCTTTTCAAGAAACCAAACCTTGACCCCACTGATTTTAACAATTTTAGACCGATTTCAAAAGTTCCATTTTTATCTAAACTTAGAGAAAGTGGTTTCTACTCAGCTTTTATGTTTTATGTCTGAAAACAACCTCTTTGAGAAATTTCAGTCTGGTTTTAGAGCAGGTCACAGCACTGAGACGGCCCTCCTCAGAATGACCTATGACCTTTTTTTAGCAGCAGACAGAGGGGAGGGCTCAGTTTTAATTCTTCTAGATCTCAGTGCAGCTTTTGACACAGTTGATCATACTATTTTAATTGACTGTCTTCAAAACTGGGTGGGTGTCAGGGACACTGCACTTAGCTGGTTTCAGTTGCATCTTTTAGAGCGAACCTTTGCGGTCACCATAGGCAGTCACAGCTCCTCTACTTCTGCCATTGCCTCTTGTGTACCGCAAGGTTCAGTTTTAGGTCCAATTTTATTTTCTATCTACATGCTGCCCCTTGGTCAAATAATTCAGCGCCACCAAGTCTCCTTTCACTGCTACGCAGGCGACACACAGATATACCTTCCCCTGAGACCTGAGGACCCAAGAGGCCTAGCTGCTGTCATGGACTGTCTTAGTGACATCAACTGTTGGATGGCAGAAAATTTCTTCAACTTAACAACTCAAAATCTGAAATAATCCTCTTTAACATGAAAAACTCCCCCCTCATACAATCTTATCTGGGTCCACTTTCAGCAAACATCAAACCAACAGCCAGAAATCTAGGTTTAATTTTTGATTCAGATCTCACCTTCTCCACCCACATCAATAAAACCATCCAATCTTGCTTCTTTCACCTGCGTTCAATTTCAAAAATCAAACAAATACTCATCCCCCCAGACCTTGAGAAAATAATTCATGCATTAATTTTCTCAAGGCTGGACTACTGCAACTCTCCTCCCTGGTTTAAATAAAAAATCCCTTTCTCGCCTCCAACTAGTTCAGAATGCAGCAGCTCGGCTTTAAACTGGTTTTAGTGAACGGCATCACATCACTCCAGTTTTAGCTTCCCTCCACTGGCTTCCTGTCAGTTTTAGAATTGATTTTAAGGTTTTATTGATTACTTTTAAGGCACTCATGGGCCTGGCCCCCAGTTATATCTCAGATCTATTGATACCTTATGAGCCGGCCTGCAGCCTCAGATCCTCTGGCGAAGGCCTCCTGGTCGTTCCAAAGTCGAGACTCAAAACTAAAGGAGACAGAGCTTTCTCCATCAGAGCTCCTCGACTTTGGAGCGACCTGCTGGAGGAGATAAGGCGTGCTGAGTCTGTCGCTTCTTTTAAGTCACTTTTAAAAACTCACTTTTACAGAATTGCTTTTATGTGATGTCGTCTTTTATCTTTTTGTCACTCTTATCTCTATCTTATTTTTAGCTTTACTGTCTTTTTAGCTTTTTTCTGTCAGCATTGCTCTTATCTTTTATCTCCTACTACTTTTAGTCCCTCCTCTTTTATTTACATCTTCTATGTTTGTTAAGATATTATTGCCATTACTAAATTTTAATTCAGATCTTACCTACTTATTCTTCACCTTTATTACACTTTTAATCCTTTTATAGATATCCTTTAAAACTTTTATTGTTTTATATTTTATTATCATTATTAATATTGTCTATTTATAATTGTTCTTCTGTTTTCTTTTTTCACTCCCTTTTTACTTTTTCTTACTGGTTTTATGTTTTTTGTTTTAGCTTTTATTTTGGTCCTCTTGGTCACATTTTACGTTGCAGGGTTCCTGCATTGCCTGGGTCCTATACATTCTTATGTCTGTTGTGTTTTTCTGTAATAGTGCCTTGTTTTAAATTGAGCTTCTTTTTTTTTTTTTTTTCCTTGTGCTGATGTCTGTATGTTCCTGTCTGTTTGTCAAAGCACTTTGTAAACCTGTGTTTAAAAGTGCTATACAAAAAAACCTATTATTATTATTATTATTATTATTATTATTATTATTATTGTTATTATTATCTCAGTGTTTAATAGTGGGACGTGAATGTCTATTTTGGCGTGATGTTTTATTTACAGTTTTGTGTTTTGTGATGTCCTTGATGAGGGTTAGAGATCAATGACTCTTCTTTCATTCAAGTTTGACTTTTTTTGATAGCTTTCTGTGATTAATGAATGGAATAAACAATTACAAACAAAACAATAAAAGCTTCACTCAGATGGGGGCTGGTGTTTCAGTCTGTAATAAAACAGTACTGTATTTGGCCTCTGGGTGTCGCTGTAGGACTGTTTGTGTTGCATCAGCTGGGCTCTGATTTCTGACTTCACCCACTTCAGCTGGAGGGACTGAGGAGGGCCGGCACTCAAATCTATGAATCTACTGGCACTTGTATTTCCTCACACTTTCATGTAAAGCATCTTTTTCCATGTGTGCTGTTGTTTTAATCCTGTACTCTCCTCTTGTCCCAAAAACAGCCCGCCTTCACCAAACTGTACAATAAAGCGTCTAAACAAAACTGGAAACCAGAAATGTTGTTTGGATTATTAAGAAAATATCTAGATATCTGGATTTTACCTCTTCACAGAGGAAAAAGAGGGCAGGAAATCAATTTACGGAAAGCTGCTCTGACTCGCAATGTTAACAAACCTCTAAATATAATCCTGGATCCACATACAGATTTGGATCACCAACTCAAATCTAATCAGGTCTTTTTGTCCCATTGGCAACATTCCCATTAGATGTCATCATAATTTGTTAAAAGTGTTGTGCTCTATTAGTAAGAATGTTGAAAACTGTCCTGTCTTTCAATGATGAAAAGAAATCACTGCCTCCTTGTGCCATGAGCAACTTTTTCTGTAAATGTCATCAAAGTTTGTCAAAAACTTTGGAATTCTCAGATGGACAGGTGAACAAACACTGGCACAAACATGGCCTCTTTAGTAGATATGATTATCTGTATTCCTAAAGACATAAAACATTAGTGGAAGAGGTTTTATGCCTCAGATACTTGAGTGGCCAAAAACGTGTGTGAAAGTTGATCTCTTTCAAGACAACTGACTTCACATTTCAGCAATAAAACACTAATCTTCTGCCATATAAGAACCACTGCTCCCATTCGCAGAGGCCACGATCAATACATTAAATAAACGTAAATGTGAAGAAGTGTTCAGAAAGCACAAACCTCCACCGAGGCATTTCTGACATTCTTAGCTGGGTTATTAGAGCAAAAGTGGAAAACTGCCGTACCTCACCATGGGAACAAATCCTGCAAAGAATCCTGATTCACATCACCACCCAAATCGAATCACTTCTTTTTTGTGCCATGACCCACATTTCCTAAAATTTCTTGAAAGTGAACTGAAAACTTTTTGAGCTGTGTCACTAACAAGCACAACCTGACACACCAGATAAACTGTTCAGTATATTTAACTAGTCCCCCTGGGACAGAGCCCATAGAAAGTGTTTGGGCAGGGCAGAACCTTTAAGAAGCATATTTAGAAGGTGATTGGACAATTGTTCCATCAATCAGCATTTATAACTGGCCATCAGATAATGCGTTGGTGGGTGCTACTGGGTTACAGAACTTGAGCCACTTTATAAAACAAATACTGGTCAAAACATGTCAGAAGTGGAGTGAAAATATCCTTATTACAGAGAAGTTTATCATGTTGTTATTTGTTTTTAATTTAACCCTTTAAATACTGTAATTATAAAAGTCTGCCTGCTCTTTTTTGTCAATACATTTGTTAGGAAATTAAGTTATTTTTTCCACCCTTTTTCATGAAAAAAAAAAAAAAAACAGTTCTGACCAGTATTTGTCATGTTATAAATGCTTAAAACAGTGTGAAGTTACAAGAAAAAAACAGATTTGAATTTTCAACAGGTTTTTCCTTATAAACAATTGTAAATGAACATGTGCAAATTTTCTGAGATGACCAAAAAAACAACTTAACCCATTTTACATACACTCAAACATTTTTGTTTGCCTACAGCATTTAGTGTCCATGTTACAGCTTGTTATATTAGACCATGTCCAGGTGTTTCCTTCACTGATGATAGTCGTTGAAGCAGTTCCTGTCCAGTATAAGGGTTAATAAAGAAATGTGGTCCAGATCTGATCAAACTGCTACTGTAGCTGTTAGCAGATATGCTAATCTCTGTGCCAGCAGTCACTTCCTGCTGTCGTCACAGACACTGAATCAGGCTGATCCAGCTGCAATGCAAGGTTTCACAACAGACAAACAAACAAACAAACAAACAAACATCACCTCCATGGTGAGTGTGATTAAGTGTGATTGTTACACTGGCTTAAGTATGTGCATGGACTCTGCAGATGTGTTTCTTCACACAGTATTGGCTTAACGGTAGGGTGACCATATGTCCTCCTTTTTGGTCGTAAAATTATGTCCGGGTGGATTTTCTAAAATTCCCTAAAATGTCCGGTTTTGCTCAGCTTGCTCTACAGATGAAGCTGTCGCCGGTGACAGAAAAAGACATGCATGATTCAAACTACCATAACTCCACGAGTATCCACGCTATCCAAATAATTCCAACGGATTCTGAAAACTGAGAAGTGGAACTTTCCAGTGATATACGGTCCATTACGGTAAAGGTTTGCCTGAGAGGGGGGGTACGGGAAGTGAGCTAACTGAGCCAGAGAGCACGGAGAGGATTCAGAGACAAACATGTGAGCCATTTATCGGTGGTTTATCGGTATTTTCTGTGTAAAAATTGTAAAAAATACAGTAAATAATATTAGGATCATTCTGAAATGTTTTCTTGACATTCTTTTGTTGTATTTTTGCCTAGTTCCTCTTTTTCATCATTGTCTATTTCGTCATAGTTTGTGATATATGGACACAAATAGTTAAATAATATAATAATAAAAATTACAGTAATATAATGATAACATAAATATATAATATAATAATAATAATAATAATAATAATCATAATAGTAATTAATATAATAATTAATACAAAATAGGATGAGTTTCGGTTTTGTCTTCTCAAAGTGTTGTACATGTTCATTTAGAATTGTTTATAAAGAGGAACCTGTTGAAATTCAGATTTCTTTTCTTGTAATTACACACTGTTTTAAACATTTACAACTGAATAATGACAAGATAGAATGTTTTATTTTCACCTGTAAAAAGGTGCAAAATAATTTACACAAAGGGCATTCTCCGACACATTCATTGACAAAAAAGACCAGGCGGACATTTATATTCATAGTAGTAAAAAGGTTAATATTTATAATAAAGTGCTGCACTGGACCACTGGCACTATTCCAACGTACCTACCTGTCAAGATATTGAGCGTGCATGCAGCAACACATGCTGCTGAGGGTCCTCTTTTTGGGTTTTCAGAATATGGCCACCCTACTTTATGATCTTTCCTTGAGGGGCAGATTTGACATGAACTCTCTGCCCTCCAGCTGGGGCGGCTTCAGCAGGGCAATGAGAAGGACAAGATTCAGCTCCTGTTCGCCTCTTATGAGCTGCTGTGATGGGACGGTGCTGAAGAACCTCTGATGACGTCGGCCTGTGGTGATCACTATCTCTGAAAGAGTTGGTCTAAAACAGTTGGAACTTTGGATGTGACCCTGATGAGCTTTGCTGCCCCTGCATGAGAGATTTTCAGTCTGGTGTGAAAGGAGAGTCTGTGAGGAACCGTCACACTCTCCCCGTGCATGTGTGGTTTTCTCCAAGCAGGCTTGGTTTCCTCCCACAGACCATGCTGGTGAGGGAATGGTTGTGTGTCTATCCATGCTGGCCCTGTGACTGGCTGGCTAGTGACAAGTCCAGGAAATACCTTGTCTCTCATCTACCAACACCTACGACAGGTTTCAGCGCCCTGCAGCCCTGACAGGGGTCAGTGGTGTAGCTCAGAGGTAAAAGAAAAAATATGTTATGAATAATAAAAGAAGGGTGGCAGGGTGGCGCAGCGGGTAGTGCAAGTGGCTCACAGCAACAGGGTTGCCAATTCGATCCCCAAGTTGGTCAGGGCCTTTCTGTGTGGAGTTTGCATGGCCTCCCTGTGCATGCGTGGGTTCTCTCTGGGCACTTCAGCTTCCTCCCACAGACCACAAACATGCTCATTAGGTTGACTGGTGACTCTACATTGCCATTAGGTGTGAGAGTGAATGGTTGTTTGTCTCTCTATTTTGACCTGTGACCCTGAATGTACCCCGTCACTCCAGCCCCCTACGACCCCATAAGCAATAAGAATAAATAATGGATGGGTGGAAACCAGCGACCACATAAATAAGAGAGCACATTTACAGGCGGTGTTTATCAGTATGAATGCAAGCATTAAAAATGTAGCTCCTGAATGAGGATCTCTAATTGTGTGTGTCTTTCCTGTTTCTGGGTGAATAACACAATAGAGGATGTATTAAAGCAGAGTAGGATCATGTTTCAGACCAGGTTTAAGGGGGTATAATTTGCAGTTATTTTTCGTGAACCTTTGCACCTGACCACCAGAGTCACTTCATGCTTCTGGCACAACTGGCCCCCTCTCACAACTGCTGCCTGTTTGTCCTTAAAGGGATACACCAACTTTTTGATCCTTTTCATGTCATACCTCACAAGTCCATGACAAGCAAACAGACACCATTCTTTGTCTGTGCATGCAGTAACAAGGGAGAGACGGGCAAAGGTTGCCCACTGCTAGTTAGCTTAGTATAGCTAGCCTGCCTCTAACTGCAGTCATCATCAGATCAATTCTTCCTGTGTACTTGTTGTGACTTTTTACTGCGTTATATTATTATTATTAATGTTCGCGAACGAGTTGAGTCTTTTGAGCAGCTTTTTTAAGTAACGCTGAGAATCAATTTGCAGTTGTGAGTGAGCCTTTTGTTTGTGAGCCAATCTTAAATTTGCAGGCCATTTGCACTAACAAAACAAAGCCTGGAAGTAGAAGAAGATAACATGATGATAGCAGAAGATAAGGTAACATAAGGCGGTAAAATACGAGTCACAACAAGCACACATGACTGTTTAGAGTTGCTGAAGAGGTTATCTGATGACTGTAGGCAGAGGCAGGCTAACACTACCAGTTGACTCCCAGTGTTTGAGCTAAGCTAATTAGTGGCGGGCGAGCTCCACCTGTCTCTTCCTCGTTACTACATGCACAGTCAAGAGAATGGTGTCTACCTGCTTGTCATGGACTCGGGGGTGAGGCAAGACACGAAAATAATAAAAACATTTGCATATCCCTTTAAAGCAGGGCAGAAAGCACATTCATTTTCTGACCGGGAACATGTGTCCCAGTTTAAAGCTTTTAGAGATGGCCGACATGGACTCTGGCAAATCTGCCTGCTTTGCAAGGTTACACTGACCAGAGTTTGATGTTAAGACACATGTTGGTTTTCACTACTAACAACAGAGCGGCTTCAGAGCTGAGCTTTCCTGCTCCCTCTTAATCCTCTGCCTCCTATGCTTTTGAGAAAAACAAGGCCAACCATTGCATTAGTTTGCCTCAAAAGCAGTGGGGTGGGGACACTAAAGAGGCATCCTGGGTGTTATTACCATTACTTTGGTTTGATGTCTCCAAGAACTTTATTAGAATTCAGTGTGCACATTTGGAAATGTTATTTCGGTCGAGTATTTATTCCCCTTTAATAAAATCAACTGGTATTTTATATCATCAGGAAGCCTGATTAGTCAACTTTACAACGAGGTACAACTTCATGTTGTTGTTCTTGGATTGAGCAACACAGCTAGAATTCCTGCAACTGGAAGCTGTTGCAGAGACAGACCATGAAGTGGACGTGGCCATGAAGAAGATCGGCTCCTCGTCTTTGCTTCAGGAAGGAACTGTAGGCTTTCTTCCAGGGGAGAGAGGGGATTTTGGCACATCATTTGGGGGTGTTTCTCACATGTTTACCTGTTTGGCTTATTCTACTGATGCAGGACCCTTATAAGTTGTACCTGGTTGTAAAGGTGACTAATCAGGCTTTTCAAACTATATAAAATAAAATACCAGTTAGTTTGATCAAAGGGGAGAAATACTCAACTGATAAATCCTTTCCAAACATTTTGAAGAGTACAGACACTGTATGTTCCTCCAAAAATGCTAAAAAGATAGGATTTGATGATGTGATCCATGTAATTTGTATAATGCATACATACATTGTTTATCTTTCTGCATGAAGAAGATCTTAGTACCTAAAGCTTCAGCAAATCAGTCAAAATGAGAGACGAGAGATAAAAAACTCAATTGAGGGAGAATCAGAGGAGAATTTAACACAGAGCATTTCAAATGTCTCAATTTAGCCTCTGAGATACCTAAAAATATGGATCTTAAATTCTCATTTTTCACCATCCTTATATATGTTCATGCAAAATCCTGCTTGAATGTCTCCATCAGGGTTTCCTCAAAGTTCAAACTGTACTGGATTCATCCCTACAACCAATAAAATTACTGCTGTAACACTGCTAACAGCATGTTAAATCACCTTTTTTTTGGCCGCTATCTCTCAGTCTCTCTGTCAAATCTGCATCAGTTCCACATCGGAGGCCTGCGGGCGGACTCCGATAATGCTCTCCATATTTACAGAGGCAGGAGGATTGGGAGCTTTTTGACTAGATCCCATTTGTGTGAACCTATTAGTGCTGAGCGCTCTGAGCTCCCTCTGATACGCCTCTGAGATTAGGCAATGGTATTACTGTAAGAGGATCGACTCGCCTCGAGGTGAGGGCCGAGTGTACGCAGAGGGAGAGAGAGGGAGAGGAACACACACAAAGAGGAGAGCATGCTCACACAGATAGGACCACACACTCCTCTGAAAAAAATCAAGTCCTGGCAAAGGGAGAGAGAAGGAGATAGAGGGAGGAACACACACACTTAAAATTAAAAAAATAACCCTCCAGCGACAAGGAACGAAATCGGAGGAAGCTTTTGTTTGGGAGACAGAATGAGGAAGAATGTGAATCAGGTCTGCATAACATCTGACCCCGAATGTCAGGTTTGTTATGTTTTTTGCTAACACGAACAAAACTTCAACAAATTTTATGACAAATTAGATTCCTTTCCACCTTTTCGTATTGACTCGACAAGGCTCAGGTCGACTCTGCTCGGTTAATAGTCTTTGTCATTATCTGGGAATTGCACACTGTAACCTTGCGGTCCACCTGATTGCATGACTGTGAACAGGCAGAGCTGTCCTGAGAGAGGCTGATCCCAGTCTGCAGAGGCACTGACCAATCAGCATCCTTTGAGGAGAAAGGGGTGGAGCTGGCAGTGTGAAGCAGCTGCTCATGCACAGATTAGCATAGAAGCTGCAGTATGTATTTTGTTTCATTTCATTGGCTCCAAAAAGCGGCACAGCAGGTAGTGCACATGCCTCACAGCAACAAGGTTGCTGGTTTGATCCCTGTGTCAGTGTGCATGTTCTATGTGAAGGTTCTTTCTGGGCACTCTGGCTTCCTCCCACAGACCAAAAACATAGTCTTTAGGTTGATTGGTGATTTCAAATTGCCCTTAGGTATGAGTGTGAGCGTGAATGGTTGTCTGTTGCTCTATGTGCCCTGTGACCGGCTGGCAACAGGTACAGGGCGCACCCTGCCTCCTGCCCAATGACCTCTGGGATGGGCTCCAACCCCACGACACGGAAAGGAATCAGTGGAATAGAGAATAGACGGATGGATGGATGGCTCCAAAAACATAATTATCTGTCAGGATGATGTTATTTGAGCCGTTTGGGAGCTATGCCCTCTCCTGGCTTTATTCAACCTCTACCTTCAGCTTTTTGGCCAATAAGAGGCCAGTTTAGGGAAAGTGCTCTCAACATACACCAACTTTTCAGCCAATCAGGGAAGGCGATCCAACTGGCTGTTCTACTAAGGAATATGGGCGTACACTTTCGCTTGCCGAGAATGTAAACAACAGCGGAGGTATCTGTAAGCAAAGTCACCATACCGGCACTGGCAACGACTGCCTACGCTTCCAAACAACCAAAGAAAAGGGGATACAGAGGGAACTAACCGGCCGTCAAAGAAAGCCAGTGTCTGCAGGGGAATAAGCCAAGGGTAAACATCGGTAAGGCATTTAGAAGACAGAGACAACTCTGCGAGTCCATCGGTCTAAAGCTGGACCAAGCGTTGGCAGCACTTCACATGGATAGATAAGCTGTGGATATGTGTTCTATACTTTATCTAAACTTGCTCCGATTGTTGATTTTGGAATGGCAATTTATGAGAGGATGCCATTGTAGCATTTTTAAAGCTGCAAAGAACTTCTGAATTACTTGTGACCCATTGAATCACTGCTAGTGTGCACGGGAGCGAACATAGGCATTGCTAAGAGTACAAACAGACAAGGAAAGTGGAAGTAGAGTTGAAACCACTCCTGTCTCATCAAATGACATACTGCAGCTTTAAATGAAGGGCAGAGAACAACACTGAAAACAGGTCTTGATGGAAAAGGCATTTTGTCCCTCTGACTGTGTGCTGTACAAATCATGTACCTCACTCCACAGCCCACTCCATCACCTGATTGGCTCATAATGAACTAAACTGACAATGATCATCCATTCACCATCCAGGTTTGTTTCACCGAGGGAAGGACAAGTGGATTCTTCTTCATGCTAAGGGCAATCCCAGAATGCTTTGGAGTTCACAGCTGCAACCAGAATGCCCTTTTTAAGCATTTTTCTCTCACATTATGAACAGTTTTCTACAAAACAAAATGAATTTTTTCCAGTTAGCAATAAAACTCCACAATGAGTGGGCAATATTAGGAAAAATAGTTGGAAGTAACAAGGAACTTATTTGTGCAATTTGGACATTTTGCAGGAAAATGCTAATTTCTAATCAAAGAAAGACAAGACTGTCTTTTTTGCGCTAATAAGTTGGCAATTTAAGATTCAAGCAAGACTAAAAAGGCAACAGGAGCCTAGGCTGTGAGGAAAAGGAGGGCTGCTGCAGTGAGCACAGAGGCCTAGGGCATGGGCTGGAGTCTGGAGTGGTGAAGACAGGCCCACGAGGCGCCATCATTAGAGGAACCACAGCTTCAGACATTTGGCATATATGCTTGGCTGAGGAGCCAATGGTGCAGGTGTCTTAACCCGGCTGTCCGGTCATCCCCCAGTGCTAGTTCTGCTTATTTTAGAAAATAAAGATAATTTGGATAAATATAGCTTAATTATATTAAAACTTAGCTTCTTAGGATTTCAGGCAATTCTCCTGACACCTGCCAAACACGAGCAATTTAGCACAGGACAAATGGCGTGTCAGAGGAACTAACAATGTCTGGGCAAGTGGATAAACCTGTTTGTACAATTTAGGCAGAGCGCATTGGCCCAAATTTAAAATGCATTCATTAATGATCATTTCAGATGTAGGCCTATGCCTCATATTTTTCTTTAGGCCCCTTGGTATGGACAGAGGTTGGAGCATAAATTTTATATTCACGATGTCAACCGTAGTTCAGCTCTACTAGTGCTCAAATTTGGAGTACATGTACTCAATTTTGGTTTACTAGTGCAAGAGTAGACTTTACTGGTGAAGCAAAAAGTGTCACTAGTACTACTAGTAGACTTAAAAATGTTCACTAGTACAATTTTTTTTATTGTGTTTCACGAGTAAGGTCTACTCATGCACTAGTGCACAAAAACCTTTACAAGTAAAACAATTTTTTTGTTCACTGGTTCTATTGGTAAACTCAAAATATTTCACTAGTAGTAGCAGTAGACCTAATGCAAATGAAGTAGGAGGGATTATAACCAAATCCAGCACCCTGATGGGTTGTAATATTTTCAAATGCCAATGGGAAGCCTGATTTTGCTTTTTCCCACCCCCGTATTAGCATGTGGCTTACTAGTAGTACTAGTAACAGCTTTTGCTTCACTAGTGAAGTCTAGTGAAGGTCCAAATCTCGACCTTCTATACCTTGGAGCACTGATGCACCTCATCATCTCTGCCTGAAAGTAAAACTGACAATATTTCATTGATGCTAACAGAAACTGAAAAATCTGGAAAAATAAGATCCACGGTTTACCTGTGTATGTTTTTATGTCTCATGTTGAACCTTTGCTTCTGTTTTTTGGTCTATGAGAATATTTTGCATATCTTGTCCAGCCCTTTGCTTCCCCTATTCCTAAACTTGTCCATGACAGAAGAAATGTTTGTGTGTGGAGCTGGATGAAGAAGGTTGACATGGAGGAAGTCACATCCCCCTTCGTCTCTGTCAGCAGAGGGAGGGAGAGCACCGTGTCATAATTTATGCCTTAAAAAGCATGAATTTTTCAGCGCAGAGTGGCAGGGATGGCACTTCATGTTTACGACAATCATTTCCTTAGTGAATGATTCATGTGGATGTGGCTCTTATGAATCTTTCAGGAAACAAACAGAAACACTGATGCTCAGAGCTGCAGACTCCAACGACGCTTCGACAGCCAAACTGAGATTCTCAGATCTGAACAAACAGCAGAGCGGGGGGGTGGACATATACCTGCACCCTCCTCACTTTGATTTCTTTGTTTGATTATTTTTAATCACCATCTGGGCAAAAGGTGGAAATACACTGACAATATACTCTTCAATTTCTTTGGCTGTATTTAACAGGCACCTTCCGAATGACCCTCAGCTGCAGAAACCTCATTAATAGGTCAAAGTGTCCTCCGTGGACTTTGGGGGCTTTTGTTAAATCGCCCCCTGCTGGTTAGAGAATCTCGTTTTCCTGATCCCCTGAACAGATTCTTCAAAACTTAGGTTTTCTGTTCCATTGGAATCAGTTCTCACACAGTGTCCAGTGTTTATTCTGTGTATTTAGCAGCACAATTAAAAACAAATCAATAATTATGATTATAATAATTAATAGCACTGCTGGAGTTTGTCCAGATTTCACCCCTCTTAGATGTCAATATCTGAAAGAATGTGGCCAAAGATTCTGTAAACCACATGCTTTAAATCAGTGGTCCCCAACCTTTTTTGTACCATGGCATGGTTTACTTGCAGACCGGCCTTTGCAGGGGATGGCAGCGAAGAAAACAAACAAGCACACGCTGTGCAGAGCATAACTCACCATGGGCCCTTTTCTAAACCTCAAATAAAGAGACATTCAGGAGCACTCGCTCTGTTCCTATCAGCTGCCTACACTGTAACAAGGTTGTAAATTTTACAGTAACTTACTGGCAACATGATGCCAGTAAGTTACTGTAAATGTCTTTACAGTAGCATTTCTCGATAATTTACAGCATTATTACTGTATTTTCTATAATAGTTTTCTTACTGTACTTTAATTCAAGGTAGCATCCTCTTCCTCTAGTTACATACATTATACAGACTCAAATATTCTTTCAGCTTCGTCAAAGCACAGGTAGAAGAGTGCATGAGCACAAGGTCTAACAGTGAGTTTGCAGCAAAGGCTGTTGGAGTCTTGGTGAAGCCAGAGAAGGCAGGGGCGGAGCCTGAGACGGGGGGGGGGGGGGTTGAAAGTGCCAAAAAGAATAAGAAGAAAGTGCAACAGTGGCTAGGTCTGATAGTGCGCTCTATCAGAAATTAGGTGGTTAATCAGCTATGTGACTTCCTTCAAAACAACAGCCTGTTTGAGGACTTTCAGTCAGGATTTAGAGCTCATCACAGCACAGAGACTGCTCTAGTTAAAGTAACTAATGACCTACTCTCAGCTTCAGATGAGGGACTTCTCTCGATACTTGTTTCGTTGGATCTTAGCGCTGCTTTTGACACCATAGATCATAATGTTCTTCTACAGAGATTAGAGGAACTACTCGGGATTACAGGAATTGCTTTAAATTGGTTTAAGTCCTACTTATCTGATAGATACCAGTTTGTACACATGAACAGTAAGTCCTCTGTGTACACTAAAGTAACTTACAGAGTTCCACAAGGCTCTGTACTAGGTCCAATTCTCTTCTCCGTATATATGCGCCCCCTCGGTAATATCATTTGGAAATACTCTTTTAATTTTCATTGTTACGCTGATGATACTCAGCTGTATGTGTCAATGAAGCCAGGTGAGACAAATCAGTTATCTAAACTAGACGCGTGTCTAAAGGACATTAGGACCTGGATGGCCAAAAAATTTCTTCTTCTTAACTCAGACAAGACAGAGATCAATGTGCTGGACCCCCGACACCTTGGAGAAACCTTTTCTAGTGATTTAACTGCCATAGATGGCATAAGCCTGACGCCAATCACCACTGTTAGAAATCTTGGTGTTCTATTTGATCAGGATTTATCCTTTAACTCTCACATAAACCAAATTTCAAGAACAGCCTTTTTTCATCTTCGTAACATCACTAAAATTAGGCCTATCCTGTCTCAGAGCGGTGCTGAAAAGCTAGTCCATGCTTTTGTTACCTCTAGACTGGACTATTGTAATTCTCTTCTTTCAGGCTGTCCCAGTAAGTCTCTTAAGACGCTTCAGCTGGTTCAAATGCTGCAGCACGTGTACTGACTAGAACTAGGAGAAGAGACCATATTACTCCTGTATTAGCTTCTCTGCATTGGCTTCAATAAAATCTAGAATAGAATTCAAGATTCTTCTTCTCACCTACAAAGCTCTCAGTGGACAGGCACCAGTTTACCTCAAAGAGCTTGTAATGCCGTACAACCCCTCTAGAACATTACGCTCCCAAAATGCTGGCCTGCTCGTGGTCCCATCAGTCTCTAGAAGTAGTCTGGGAGGTAGAGCCTTCAGTTATCAGGCTCCTCTTCTCTGGAACCATTTACCGACCGCGGTTCAGGAGGCAGACACCCTCTCTACCTTTAAGGTAAGACTTAAAACATTCCTCTTTGATAAAGCCTTCAGTTAGGGACCAGCTCATAGTCCATAGTTTAGACATATAGTTAAGATGCAATAGGCTTAGACTGCCGGGGGGATCTGGCACACTGGGCTCTATCCCTCTCTCTCTCACACTCTCTCTCCATATCTGCCTCTGCCCCTTTCTGTTTGCTCCTGTACTCGTCTCTGGCTCTGGTCTTGTAGGTGGCCTGGGATCCTTGGTGGAGACTGCCTGCTGCGGTGGAGTCACGAAGCCTCAATAACTACAATTACAGACATAACACATATTTGGCAATTTCTTTAGCCCCATTCCAGTTCATAACCATTGTAGTTGTTATTGTAGACATTAGCATGATCTCTCTATCCATGGTTGATTACACATCCACAGTAACCATCTTTAGCACCATATAGACATGAGGTCCCTCTTGAAAATGAGATGTCACATCTCAAGAGGTCTACCTTTAATGAATTTATAGTCAATGGAGACAAATATAGTGGGGACAAATTTATGGTCTGGGCGTCCATGAGTCTGTCACTATTATTTTCAGTCCTTTGTCTCTGCAAGGCCCCCCCCCCCCACACACACACACAATTATCAGCTGAAAATACATCACTTATACATTCTCATATTGATGCTGTTGTATTATTCAGCATTAATGTAAATATTATATTATTACTCTTCTCATGATTATTATTGATTATATTTCTATAAAAACTATCACTACAACCATACAGACATGAGGACCCTCCTGAAAACGAGATGCTGCATCTCAGGGGGCTCACCTCTAATAAGCAGAGAGCAGAGACAAATATGACAAAGACAGGTCTATGATTGGTCCATGGATCCGTTACTAACTTTAGTTCTTACTTTAGTCCACTTGTCTCCGCCCACCTCCCTTCCTTCACCCACACCCAACACAGCATAGTGTGAATTTGCTGTTCATCATGAGACTGGGATCCACATTCAAGATTTCCTGCTGTTAAACAGAGGGTTTTTCTTGCCGCCATGACGGATTCATGTTGGGTTTGGATGTATGTATGTGTATATATGTACATGTGTATTTTATATGCACATATGTATCTTTGCATATATGTGTATCCATGAAATGAAGAGTTTGTCTTCAGCCTGCTCTATTGTAAAGTGTCTTGAGATAACACTTGTTATGAATTGTTGCTATACAAATATAGATTGATTGATTAATTTAATGATTGGTTGCAGGTTTGAGCCCAGCTCTGGCTGTCATGAAGATGCTTAACCCCAAGTTTCTCCTCTGCTGCATCAATGGCGTGTAAATGGGAATAAAATAAGGAGGATGTTTTTGCCAATACTGATGGACGACTTACACAGAAACTGAGTCGTCCAAACACGAAAAGAGCTTCACATGCTCAGGTCCATTTACCATTGACAGTATTGTAAACTGTAGCCAGCATGTGCACACAGAAAACTTGACATAAATTGTCATAAAATGAGGATAATTTATGACTCACATGATCATGTTAAAAGTTCAGCTAAATACAAGCTACTGAGAAATTTTCTAATAACACATCGTTCACTTCTCATGAATCGTGGTAACTGATTTTACTACGAGACATTCACAGTTACACCCTTGGCAGCAGCTTTGTCACATTTTTGCCTCTGCCAGTCAGTCTGTTTCTCTTGATCCAATTTTCTGAGATTGCATCAAAGGCGTCTCAGTAAATCTGGAACTAGGTTATGATTAGTTAAAATAAAAATGTTGGACGGGCTGCTGTCACCCCGATACTCACTGTTGCTCCTCTGCTCAGTGGAAGCATGTCCTCCTTTAAAAAAATCACATTTATCTGTTGCCTGGAAGCTGCAGTCGCCTGGTGGAAATCTTTCATCTCGTCTGTGTAGTGCCCTTCAGAGGGCCCTGCCGGCTGTTTGGATTTTAGCCAAGGTTACTATAGAAACACACAGAGGGAGAAGAGCTGGGAGACGGGAGGGCTCGCTCATGCTAATGGAGAACACGCGACTGAATCACACCAAAAAAACAAAATGCATGTGTAGAAATGAACAAAATAGGAAAAGAAATTGTCACTTTTTTGTCTTTCAAAGTTTACACAACCTCTGTCCTTGTATTTTATTTGATGTGAGAGTCAAATTTGTTTTAAAAGCTAATAGACTCATATGGTTTAATTTTCAAAACTCAAATATAAATCTATAGGGCTGAATTCCTCATAATTGTTAGAACAATATACTTCTTGCTTGTAAAACAGAATGAAATGAGATATTTTTGTATTAGTTTTGCATTATATTTTAAGACACTTAACAAGTCTGCAAAGGCAGATTTCTATCACATATAAAAACAAACTCAGGTTTCATTTTTGCTTTCATAGTTTAAAACACAAGATGTCTTGCTGGAGATTTATCTGGTCATAAATCTGCTCAACAGATGCAGTATCAGATAAGTTATTGGCTTTGAGTTTGTTACCTGTGGGGTGGTGTACTTCGAAAATTTACCATTGGGGCTTAAAAACAGGACAGATATTTACTTTAAGTTCTGTTAATTGAAAAGATTTTACCAGAATGTGGTTGAAGAAGGAATCTCCGATAATCACAGACTTGAAGGACACAGTCAAAGAAATTTACACAATACAACAATAGACTTTTTCTCTGAGACAAGAATCAAAAAGGGTTAAAAATATTGGAAAAACTGGATCTCTTATGTCATGAACCCAGAGTCGACATTTAATAACTTATTCTGGAATACTGTAAATAAAGTCTGTCTGTGGAGAAGAGTCTTTGTTTTGTGAGCCCTGTGCATTTAATGCCTCACAGGTTGACAAGCTGAGCAGGGACTTTAGGTACATTATCTAAAATGTGTTTATTATTACCCTCTGCCTCGAATTCTCTCTTTTTTGCATTGAATATTGCAGAAGATTTCATAGAAAAAACATAAATCAAGTTTTGTGACAGAAAACTTGCAGAGGACATCAAATTTGCAGGGCGAGGCACATAATGTTGCTGAACCTAGACCTGACCAACTGCAGCAGCCCCAGATCATAGCACTGCCCCCACAGGCTTGGACAGTAGGCACTAGGCATGATGGGTGCATCACTTCACCTGCCTCTCTTCTTACCCTGATGCTCCCATCACTCTGGAACAGGGTAAATCTGGACTCATCAGACCACATGACCTTCTTCCAGTCCTCCAGAGTCCAATCTTTATGCTCCCTAGCAAACTGAAGCCTTTTTTCCAGTTAGCCTTACTGATTAGTGGTTTTCTTAAGGCTACACAGCTGTTCAGTCCCAATCCCTTGAGTTCCCTTCACATTGTGCGAGCAGAAATGCTCTTACTTTCACTATTAAACACACCCCTGAGTTCTACTGTTGTTTTTCTTTGATTTGATTTGGCCAAACGTTTAAGTGATCGCCGATCACCATCATTCAGGATTTTTTTCTGACCACATTTCTTCCTTGAAGACGATGGTTCCCCACTATCCTTCCAGTTTTTAATAATGCGTTGGACAGTTCTTAACCCAATTTTACCAGTTTCTGCAACCTCCTTAGATGTTTTCTCTTCTTGATGCATGCCAATGATTTGACCCTTCTTAAACAGACTAACATCTTTTCCACGACCACAGGATGTGTCTTTGGACATGGTTGTTTAAGAAATGAGAAGCTACTCATGTCATCAGCTGGGGTTAAATAACTTATTTCCAGCTGAAAGATTATCGCCCATGCAGTAATTATCCAATATGAGGCTCGTACCTATTTGCTTAGTTAAATCCAGGTGGTGACTTTTTTTTTTGGCCGGGCAGTGTATGTTGAACGGGCCATCAGGGTTTGTCTGGATAACAACATTTTATTCTTTTCTTTTTCTCTTAGCCTTCAGCTCAGTGGAGGTGCCTCTTTTTTAACCACATTTGGGCCCTCCATGTCTTAAATTCAGGGCTTACCTGTGAATCTTTAGCAGTTTCATTTAAATTACATTTTTGGCTGCCAGATTTATCAAAACACTATTGTTCGTACGCTGGGATTTGACAAAAATGCACATCTGATGAATCTGTGCAAATTTCTCTGCCTAATTGATAAGTGAGAGCCATGGTCGCCATTTATTTGTTCACAGGTTTAACTTTTGTTTGGAAAAGGGTACCATACTGAATGAATGTGTTTTTCCTCGTCATTTTATTTTTTGAGTTTTGTCTTCTGTTCATTAACATAAGAGCCTTCAAGAGCCTCCAACCATTAACATGCTGACACTGTGTGTGTGTGTGTGTGTGTGTGTGTGTGTGTGCGAGCTCAGAGCAGTGTTATTCTCTTTGAGGTGAGTTTGGAAGTCGTGGCAGACACCTGCACAGATCACAGCTGAAAAATTTAAATGGTGTTGACGGAGAGAGTATGGAAGCAAAGAACGTACCTACGAACAGATGAATTCATTAAAGTGCTGATCAAACGTATTAATTAAAATGTATGTCTGATTGAAGTCAACCACAGTGAATGCACTCAGCGTGCATATTAAATATAAAATACATTAACATGAATGAATGCAAACAAGAGAGAGCGATGGATGAGTGAGAGGGGCTGTTCTCTGACACTGCTCTTCAAAAACCTAAAGGATTCACTTCATACAAAACTTAGGTGATCACGAGAAAATATTGGGGTCTGATCTGATGCAGAAGTGGAAAAAAGGTGCTTTTCAAGGCAGCTGGGATGTTTTTAAGAGGAGGAAAACAGATAAAAACTGAATTCAGTGCCAAACATAAAACTTCAGACCCTTTAAAGCGTACTACTGAACAGATGCAGGAGTTCTCAAAATACTCAGTCTGAAATTTCATGTTATTGTGTCACAATTAAATATCATTTAAAGTAGTTATGGTGCAGGAATTGTAATGTGAGATAATAGTAGTAGGGAGCAGTTCTGGATGGGAATCAAAAATCAATTCTAGTTAAGAATCGATGAAAACCTCTTCAAGTAATCTATATTCTTTCTGCGTACCTCACCAATCAAACACGTCACGCTTTCATCAGAGGAAGTCTGTGGAAACGATAAAGAAGTAAAAGATCATGGCAGAAAGGAGGCAGAAGGGGCCAAACTGTGGCTTTTGACATAATATACTTACTGTACAACTTGCAGAAGCATTTATCTTTGCATTATGGCGTTGTTGATCATTGTGCCATGTGTTTGAAATGGTTTCCACTAAGAAACCTACATGGGCCAACTTTTGTCCACACAAAAAATGATTTAATGAAGCAATTGTTAAGGAATCGTCTTTTCAACCTGTCACCAGGAACAGTGCTTATGACTTTAACTTGAACTAAAAACAATGTAGAACAAGGCTTGGTCACCCAAACCTGATTAGTCACCTGAGTTACTACTGATCCACATCTGTGTGTTCGGCCAGATCAAATATATGGGTGTGTTTTCATTTGCTTTTATGTGAGATATATTTACTTTTGATGGTGTTATTAATTGTGACTTTTAACTTATTATCGCTTTTGGGTTTAGACCTCCTGTCTTCCTATTTTTTTATAATTTGCTGTATTTTTTTTTTAAATAAAAATATGCTTCTAGTCAGCTTCCATGTTGGTGAGTGGGTATTATAAACTTTTAACCATCCATCCATTTTCTATACTGCTTATCCAACTGAAAATAAGTTTTCATTTTGGGGAGTCCACTGGTTCTCCTTTTATTCGATCCATTAAGGAGGTATATGTTTACCTGTCTGTGAGCAAGATTATCAAAAAGTTTTCATCTGATTTTGATCAAATTTTCAGGGAATATCGAGGTTCCAAGAAGATGTCAAGATTTTGTTGGTGATTCAAATCTGGATGCAAATTTACAAGTGTTTAACACATCAATAAGGCAGTTCACATTAATAATCAGTTAACGATGTCAGAAATACTTTGGTGGAGGTTCATGCTCTGAATACTTCTAGTCATATCATGCAACAATGCTCTACAACTGTCCCTCCACAATTCCTACAAAAAAGACAGAATGAATGAATTCTCAAATTGATGAAAGATAAAAAAGTATGTTGCCTCTAAAAGGGCCATGAATAAGTTGATGAAGCCATCCTTCTGGTGTGAAAACTGAGCAGAGAACAACAAACCCCTTTGAAACACAATTAATGAACAATGAATTAAACAAGTCAAATGATATTGCTGTGAAACAGACAAATATTTTTTCAATACCCTCTCAAAAATACGAAAGATGTATGATAAAAATAAGTATGTACAAATGGATGGGGTTAATTACAGTACAGAAAAACACTGTGAGATCTTAAAATGTTTAAAAGTGCTTCCTATAATAAAAAACTTCCCTTTTATTCTGTCATCTGAAAAACAAAACAAAACAAAACAAAAAAATAGATTTCTGTTTTTATGGAAATGGATTTAGGGCCGCAGCTGTATAATAGTTGTAACAATGCATGTTGGTCGTAAACAATGAGCATATTTAAGGATGCTCAGTCTTCAGTGTTTTTGTCTTTAACCCAATTCTCCACAACATTTACGCTCCCATGGTGCACATCATCCCCTGGGATTTAACATTTGACTCTGAATCCATTCTCCCTTTATTGCATATAAACATTTGTAATATTTTGTCCCATTTAGCTTGCCAAAGTTAGCTCTCATTTTAAGCACATGTGGTCCCACAGGGAATCGAACCCTTGCTCTGCTTTCTTTAGTGCCTTGCTCTGCCTGTAAGACACAGCAAAGCAACAAAATGCCTCACCCAGGAGACCAAAAAAAACATAGAAAACATACATAAAAAGAAAAAATGTGTAGATCTGAGCCGATAAATCAAACTGATACAGGACCATTATGTAAATTTTAACCTCACGGGGCAGTTTCACTTAGTGCTGATGTAACTGTGTGTGTGTGTGTGTGTTTATGCATCTCATAAACTCACAGACTACAGCTTACATTGTGCCAGCTGAGACCCTAACAATGAAAAAACAAGTATCAAACTCTTCTCTCTCCTCTACATCCTGGAGGACACAGTCTTTCTTGTTCTTTCTTTTTTATCATTGTTCCTCTGAGTCCCTCCTTCTTTTGTTTGCCTTTCAGACTTTATCAGAGAGACTCGGGAGAGAGATTGGGGGATAATATGCAGTAAAGGGGCCACAAGTTGGATCTGGACCTGGGTGGACTACCTTGAGGACTTCAACCTACACACGAGACACAAACTGACCACTATAGGCTATGAGCAGTGATGTCTCATAGTCTATAGTCACTCTCTCTGAAAGTTCCTCGAGTCTCGCTGAACTCGGTAAATTGGCATTTTCCTTTGATTCCCCTCACTCATGGAATTCCCTATAACAAACCCTAAAGCTAACAGCCTTTCTCTCTCTTACAGAGTTTAAGACTTTGATTACTGACCACTGTTCCTCTGTTTGTAACTGATTCCTTTGCTGTTGAGATTGATTGTGTTTGTTTATTGTTTTTATAATGTCTGTAATCTTGACGACATTGAAAATGAGGGAAACCTCAATGTCTTTTCAAGAATAAATAAAGCTTTGAATGTCACAATGTACTGGCATGGATGATAACTGTCTACATTAAAATATGAAATAAGTAGAATGAGCTAAAAATAGGCAGACGGTAATTCAGTGTGACTATTTAGTTTTCTCTGTGGACGACACTTTTATTTATTAGCCTGCCCCCTCACTGGGCCAGGCCCTCTGTCCCTTGCAGGGGGCTTTGCATGCTGTACTGGACAATCTGAGGGAGCTAATGTTGGTTTTGAATCCTGACCAAACAAAACTCCTGATGTTTTCAAAGTCAAAGAAGTCACTAAGCCCAACCTCAGGGTCATGTGACTGAGTCAGTATCTTATTATTTATACCTTGTGTCTGTGAGTGATGATTCTCTGCCTTTTAGCTTCATATTTAACAACTTGTAAAGAAGTTAAAGCAGTGACTTGGCTTTCATTTATTTTTTTGCTGCTGAAAACTGACTTGTTGCTGGCTTTATGCCTCAGATGATGATGGTGATGCTGTACATAAACATGCATCTTAAGAGTCTAAACAGCCCTGGTGAAGGTCTGCTGGATGTGGACATCGGTCTTCTCCATACCTCAGAAAAACTGTCTGCAAAGGAGGAAATGATGTCTCCAGAGTTTCTTTGTCCTCTATTTACTTCAATCAGCTGAGGAACATTTTTTTTTCCTGCTGCTTCAAAATGCTTTTTTTCTGTGATTTTCTGCTTCATTTGATGCTTTTTAGGGGTGACAGAGGAGACGAATGGAGAGGTTGGATATTGCTGTAACCTAATAGAGGACACATAATATGCAAAGATTTATGGCTCTCATCAAATATAACACTTCTGTCAAAATCATGCAGAAATTAGAGACAGACTAAGCAGCATCTGTTTTGTCTGTGTTCATCTTTTGTTTTCTATCCTTTCTTCTTTGGGCAAATCTTGATAAATGCATCATGTGTGACTGTTTTTGAGTTTTCTGGTTCAAAATATTGTTATTTTCTTTCAAACAGAAATAGCTCAACCACAGCTGAATGGATGAGAAGAAAAACTATCATTCTGCATTTGTTGTTCAAAATAAGTTTTCAATTCTCAGAGAAAAACTGTGGCACTTATGAGATACCTTAACTCTGATGGCAGAATCATGCAGAGTTTTAGCTTCCCTCTTAGACTCAGTTTTAATATCAGAATCAGAACATGGTGCTAATATGGTGAACAAACATGGTGAGGAGCAAAGTCCTGCATCGGGTTGAATGCTTGCAGGTGTGGCTAAAAAACATAAAAAAATTGTGAGCTGATAGCGGGTGAGAGAGGGGAGGGAGAGAGCAATTAGAGATGAAAATTAGATTTTAAACATATAAATAACATATAACCCTGTTTTTGAAGCTGCTGTCTGATCACTGCTCGTGCCCACCCCCAGACTCATCTCGTCCCTGAACTTAACATCGTGAAATCTGCTGAAATCTTTGTAACTCTGGATCTGCAAATCCTGGTCCAGAGCTGGAGATCTTGTTGAATACAGTTGTGTTGTCATCTTTTAAGAGGACTAAGTCTCTCATTGTTAATGATACTTGCTCTCCATCAGCTCTGCATATCAGGCACAAGGTAAGGATTCAATCAGCAGAGACAGTTCAGGTTTTCACAAGTCAGGTCTTTAATTCGGAAGCAAGGTTCGGTACACGGGAAGGCAAATAATCAGGCAGAGGTAATTCGTCCGTAGGCTAAGTCGGGTCGAGATCAGGCTGGGTCAAACACAAGAGCAATCTAGAAGTTTTCTAAGGCTGGAGAATCGACTAGTGAGTAGTGATAATCTGGCAGGGAAGTGAGGGAACACCAGAGCTTAAGAAGGAAAGGGGGTGAGTATAACAAGACACAGGTGCGAAACATTAGGGAGGGACCCGGTGATCACAGGTGAGGGAACCAGCACGACAGGAACTGAAAGAGACCAGAGACAAGGGTTAGCAAAACGAGACAAAAAGAAAGTTAACTAGACAGATACTGATAGTACCCCCCCCTTAACGGCCGGCCCCTGACGGCCCAGGATCATCAGGATGGTGACGATGATAGTCCTCAATGAGGGCGGGGTCCACGATGTTGGAAGAGGAGACCCAAGACCTCTCCTCAGGACCATAGCCCTCCCAATCCACCAGATACTGACGACCCCGCCCACGACGACGCACAGCCAGCAGACGTTTCACCATGTAAACAGGACCTCCGTCGACCATCCTGGGAGGAGGTGGGGGCTTGGAGGGAGGGACCAGAGAGCTGACTCTAGTGGGCTTAACCTTGCTGACGTGGAAGGTGGGATGAACCCGCATGGTCCTGGGGAGCCTAAGCCTGACAGCCACCGGGTTAATGACTTTGGAGACTGGGAAGGGTCCGATGAAGCGAGGTGACAGCTTGCGGGAGACAGTCTTAAGGGGGAGGTCCCTGGTTGACAGCCAAACCCTCTGGCCTGTGCGGTAAGTAGGGGCTGGGGTACGATGGCGATCCGCCATCTTCTTGTAGCTTTTGGACTTCCGGAGGAGGGTCTGACGAGCTCGGAGCCAGGCGCTGCGGCAACGACGGACCAGCGCCTGCGCTGAGGGGACCGCCACCTCCGGCTCGAGGGCTGAGAATAAGGGAGGTTGGTATCCGTAGACACACTGAAAAGGAGTCATGTCAATAGAGGCAGAGGGCAATGAGTTGTGTGCGAATTCAACCCATACCAGTCTTTCAGCCCATGTGGAGGGGTTGTGAGCGGCTAGGCAGCGTAATCCTGTTTCCAGCTCCTGATTTACGCGTTCTGACTGACCGTTAGACTCGGGGTGATAGCCAGAAGTCAGGTCCACCTGAGCCCCCAGGAGTTTACAGAAGGCCATCCAGAACCAAGATGTGAACTGGGGACCCCTATCAGTCAGTACCCTGCGGGGAAGACCATGGAGGCGGACAACATGTTGCAAAACAATTTCAGCAGTTTCTTTAGCCGATGGCAGTTTAGAGAGTGGGACGAAGTGAGCCATCTTAGAAAAACGATCCACAATAGTCAGAACGGTAGTGAAACCCCGAGACGGGGGCAGACCTGTCACAAAGTCCATGGCGATGTCGGACCAGGGGCGATGAGGAACTGGCAGGGGTTGCAGGAGACCAGAGGGGGGCATCCGAGAGGTCTTGTTTTGAGCGCAGACAGGACAGGCACTGATGAACTCCTGAACCTCCTTCCTCATGTTGGGCCACCAGAACCTCTGACCTATGACGAACGAGGTCCGCTTAGTACCTGGATGACAAGAGAAGTCAGAGGAATGTGCCCAGTCAATTACCTGTCCCCGAAGCGATGGGGGAACAAAGAGGCGATTGGGGGGTAGACCAGCAGGTGTCAGATTACCAGCAGCGGCTCTCACAGTGTCTTCAATAGACCAAGACACAGCCCCCAGGAAGCAGGCAGCTGGCAGGACAGAGGCCTTGTCTTTAATCTGGGAAGAGTCAATAAACAGGCGAGAGAGGGCGTCGGGCTTCCCATTCTTGGACCCTGGGCGATAGGACAAAGTGAATCTAAATCTGGTGAAAAACAGAGCCCACCTGGCCTGCCGAGAGTTCATCCTTTTAGCACTCCGTAGATACTCCAGGTTTTTGTGATCTGTCCACACGAGAAAAGGTTGCTCCGCCCCCTCCAGCCAGTGTCTCCAGTCCTCCAGAGCTATTTTGATGGCCAACAGCTCACGGTCCCCGATCCCATAATTTCTTTCTGCGGGTGACAGTTTTCTAGACAGAAAAGCACAAGGATGCAGTTTGTCATCTTCCACTGACCTTTGTGACAGGACTGCCCCTACACCGGTGTCAGAGGCATCTTCTTCCACCACAAACTGGCGCTTAGGGTCAGGCATAACCAGGATGGGTGCTGAGGTGAGAGCTAATTTGAGTTTCTGGAATGCTAGTTCGGCCGACTCAGACCAGGAAAACGAGACTTTGGAGGATGTTAGAGAGTGGAGAGGGGAGGCAACAGAGCTAAAATTTCTAATAAACTTCCTATAGAAATTAGCAAAGCCTAAGAATTTCTGAACCTCTTTTCGACTGGTGGGCACTGGCCACTCTGACACAGCTTTGACTTTGACAGGATTCATACTTACACGCCCCTCAGACACTATCAACCCCGGGGAAGGAGACTGTGGCCACGTGAAACTCACATTTCTCAGCCTTGACGTAGAGCTGATGGGCCAGCAGTCTCCGCAGCACTCGCCGCACATGGTTGATGTGGGTCTCATCATCGGGGGAGAAGATGAGGATATCGTCTAAATAGACAAAGACAAACATGTTAAGGAAGTCTCTCAGGACATCATTGACAAATGCTTGAAACACAGCGGGGGCATTTGTTAAACCAAAAGGCATCACCAAGTACTCATAGTGGCCGCTGGGGGTGTTAAACGCCGTTTTCCACTCATCGCCTTCCCTGATGCGGACCAGATGGTAGGCGTTTCGTAAATCCAACTTGGTAAAGACCTTAGCACCCTGGAGAAGTTCAAAGCCTGATGATATGAGTGGCAAGGGGTAGTGATTCTTAACAGTAATGTCATTTAGATCCCTAAAATCAATGCAGGGCCGGAGTGTCTTGTCTTTCTTTTCTACAAAAAAGAACCCAGCTCCTACTGGAGAAGAGGAGGGGCGAATAATGCCAGAGTCTAGGGAGGATTTGATGTAGTCTTCCATAGCTTTAGTTTCAGGGCCTGAAAGGGAGAAGAGTCGCCCCTTGGGGGGAGTTGTACCAGGTAAAAGTTCTATGGGGCAGTCATAGGGGCGGTGTGGCGGCAGAGACATGGCCCTTCTTTTGCTAAAAACTTCCTTTAAGTCATGGTAACAGGCTGGAACCTTACTCAGATCAATGTCCTCACCCCCCAAGCCCTCAGTCGGTAACGGGGAGGATTCAGAATGGGCCAGAGGGGAAAAACACCTGCCTGCACAACCCTCTCCCCACCGAGAGATGGCGCCAGATGACCAGTTAATTTGGGGATTGTGAGCGCACAGCCAGGGATACCCAAGGATTAATGGGTGCTGAGGAGCGTTATAGATATGAAAACTAATCTCTTCAGTATGACCATCCGGGAAGGTGAGGATTAAGGGAGAAGTGCTGTGAGTTACCCTACACAACAGTCTGCCATCTAATGCGCTAGCATCTAAGGGTTGAGGAAGTGGCAAGGAAAGTAGCTTCAGTTCATGCACTAAACTACTATCAATGAGATTAGCGTCCGCTCCAGAGTCAATAAGAGCTGGTTGTCTGCGTGAGAGAGAGGAAGAGGTCAGAACAACCGGTGTGAGTTGGCGAGTAATATGTGAGGATAAGGTAGTCTGACTCACCAACACCGGCTTCTTTTTCTCTCTGGCACCGGTCTTACGAAGAGGACAGTTCATCAGAAAGTGGCCGGGGTGGCCACAATAGATACAGAGTCCCTCGCTCATCCGACGATGCCTCTCCTTGGGTGAAAGGCTGGTTCTTCTGACCTGCATGGGCTCCTCCCCTCCGGAGGAAGCAGTGGCAGCTGGCGAAGATGTTGGTGGTCCCCTTACCTCTAACTTCGTCCACTCGGGCCGGAGGGAAAGGGAAGAGGGAGGTCTCGCTGCACGAATCTTCTCCTTCTCTCTCTCAAACAGTCTTTTGTCGATCTTACAGGCCAACGCGATCAAAGGCTCCAGTTGTTCGGGGAGATCGAGGGGGGTCAGGTGATCCTTAAGGGTCTCTGAAAGACCCCCGAAGAAGGCGTCCGAAAGCGCAGTCTGATTCCAGTCGCTCTCTGCCGCCAATGTCCGGAACTGGATGGCATAGTCCGCCACCCTCCGCCTCCCCTGCTTCAGCGAGGTGAGCGCCCGCGCCGCCTCGCGTCCCGGGTGTGTGTGTTGGAACACCTGGGTCAGGGCGTCACAGAAAGCCTGGATCGAACGGCAGCAAGGGGATCGGCGATTCCACTCCGCCGTTCCCACGCCTCTGCTCTCCCCGTCAGGTGGGAGATCATGAAGGCAATCTTTGCTCTCTCGGAGGGAAAAGAGTTTGCTTGGAACTCATAATGTAGCTCGCACTGGGAAATGAAAGGACGACAGTCACCTGAGTCCCCCGGAGAATCTGACGGGAGGGCAGAGCTGAACCTGGGGAGCCGCCGAGGGAGGCGAAGTGGAGTAAGCCTCCTGAGAAAGTGGAGCAGGTGAGTAGCTGGGCTGCTCCGGTGCCGGGGGAAGCTGTAGCCTCTGTAGCTGTTCCGCCATGTAATTCATCTGTGTTCCCACCGATGAAAGGAGGTGCTCCTGCCGCCCGGAGAGTTCCCGCACCTCTTGGCGCAGAATGTTGATTTGCTCCTCTTGAGAGACCCACGGGTCTGCCGACGGGAGTGGGACCAGGGACGGATCTATCCCTTTTGAATCCATTCCTGGCCAGATTATACTATCAGGCACAAGGTAAGGATTCAATCAGCAGAGACAGTTCAGGTTTTCACAAGTCAGGTCTTTAATTCGGAAGCAAGGTTCGGTACACGGGAAGGCAAATAATCAGGCAGAGGTAATTCGTCCGTAGGCTAAGTCGGGTCGAGATCAGGCTGGGTCAAACACAAGAGCAATCTAGAAGTTTTCTAAGGCTGGAGAATCGACTAGTGAGTAGTGATTATCTGGCAGGGAAGTGAGGGAACACCAGAGCTTAAGAAGGAAAGGGGGTGAGTATAACAAGACACAGGTGCGAAACATTAGGGAGGGACCCGGTGATCACAGGTGAGGGAACCAGCACGACAGGAACTGAAAGAGACCAGAGACAAGGGTTAGCAAAACGAGACAAAAAGAAAGTTAACTAGACAGATACTGATACTGCAGCTAAGAAGCACTGATGGGCTATTGGCCTACACAAGAGACATTTAAGGCTGTTGAAGCCTAATTTACCAAGAAATCAAATAATGTTCTTTGGGTATAAAAGAGCTTGAATGTGTTAGTTGATACTAATGGATAACTGACAGAAACTCAAACCATCAGTGAGTGAATGAGTGTGAATGTGTAGATGTGACCTGCAGTGTGAAGCTGCTTTGAGTCTTCAGAGAGACTAGACAAACTCCAACTCAACACTATTCTCAAGAAAAGGGCACAATTCATGCTACAAAGACTACGATATAACCATTTTGAACACAAAGACAAATTTAGCAAATACTTAGCAAATCAACTCAAACGCAATAAGGAGAAATCACTCATCACTACAATCAAAGACTCAACAGGGAACATCACCAGTGACCCACAATACTACTGTGATCTATACAATGACAACAAGGAAACAAAACCAGCAGCAACAGAAAAAAATCCTGGACAGTAGACAAGGACCCAGCTCACTGTTCAAGTTACAGACCCATTTCTTTAATAAACACAGACATAAAAATAATCAGCAAGGCACTCACAATCTGGATTGAATCAGTAATCTCATCACTTATTCACCCAGATCAATCATGTTTCAATAAAGGCAGACACTCATCAAATAACAAATTTGAAACAAAAAAATGTATCCCATAAAAATAAATTAAAAACTATCATCCTCTCTCAAAACCAAAAATTTGGTTTTGGACAGTCAAACATACAATTGATTAAAATATTCTACTACAAACCAAGAGCATCAGTCATTACCAACAGCCTAATCTCACCAAACTTCACAATGCACAGAGGCACAAGACAAGGATGTCCACTTCCACCTTCACTATTTGCACTTTTCATTGAACCATTAGCAGCAGCAATTCGACAAAATAACAATATTAGAGGTATCAGCACTAATAATATAACACATAAAATCAGCCTATATACAGATGATGTTCTCTTATTCATACAGAACTCAAACAAATCTATCAACAAACTTATTACAATCATCAATACATACTCTGATGTCTCTGACTACACAATTAACTGCAATACATCCACCATCCTTAACACACACTTAACGGAGACAGCTCTCACGTAACATCACAAATCCCAAAATTAACACCCCCTACTGACACCA
This sequence comes from Cetoscarus ocellatus, assembly GCA_037902135.1. Taxonomy (NCBI): domain Eukaryota; kingdom Metazoa; phylum Chordata; class Actinopteri; order Labriformes; family Labridae; genus Cetoscarus; species Cetoscarus ocellatus. The sequence continues at coordinate 508,099 of JBAMNC010001558.1, read as the reverse complement.
TTACATATTTAGGTATTCAATTCTCCACCAAGCTGTTAGAGTTGTTCCACCTGAATTTCAATCCGCTCCTTAAAACAATACAAGATGACCTAAACTGATGGATGACATTACCACAATAAACAATTGTGTGCCAGCTGAGACAATAAACAATTGCTACAATAAAAATTATGATTTTACTGAGAATCAATTACCTATTCACAATGATTCCAACCCACAGCGAAATGGTTTACATCACTGGACACAGTAACAATAAGATTCTACTGGAAAAAGAAAAAACAGAGAATAAAACTTACCACACTACAGCTATCCAACCATCAAGGAGGCATAGAAGCACAAATTACAATACTTCTTCTTAGCCAATCAGTTACAATTTCTTATCAAATGGATTCACGCAACTCATCACCACCACCCATGGATCGACATTGAACAGACTGAATGCCAGGACATAGCCATTACAGACCTCCCCTTCATCAGCGACACAATCAAACACCTCAACTGCTTCAAAACTCTGGCAGCTTGATGGAAAGTCAATAAAATGAAACACCACAATCTCACCTACTTGAACACCTATATGGAACAACCCCGACTTCATAGCAAATAAATCACCTCTAACAGGCACTTTTGACTGTAACTCTCTGCTACCATTCCAACAACTTATAGATATATATGGCATTGAAAAACAACAAATTTTACAATGCATCCAATTACAGAATACAATCAAGACAAAAATAGACGTATCAAACACCCATTTAGAACAACCACCACCATTGGACCGCATCAATAAAATCACAAAATATAAAAAAGAAACACTCTCAAAGCTGTATAAACTTATACGCTCCACTGACAAAACACACTATATTCCAATAAGTAAATGGGAAAAAGACCTCAACATCACCACCAATAACCAATTTTGGAACAGCATTTGTAATAACATCTTCAGTATGTCCAGGAACACCAACATAAGACTAATACAACATAAGATCATCCATAGAACACACATTACACAGCACAAAATGCACTTAATGGGATTAATCGGCTCAGAAATATGCAGTCATTGTACACTCGATACAATAGATAACTACTTCCATGCACTCTGGACCTGTCCACCAATACACCATTTCTGGAAAGAAGTAACCACCACATTATCCCAGTTTACTGGCGGTAACATCCCACTCTCCCCTTCCATATGCATACTCGGAAATCTGGACACACTCAACACAGACTCAAAACAAATCATAACACCCCTGCTATTGCTTATAGATGTAACAGCAATATGTTGGCTACCTTGGTGGAGGTTTGTGCTCTCTGAGTGCTTTCTAGTTACTTTTAGTTGACCTCTTTCATGAACCTGATTCTTAACATTTTGGTTTGTAAAAGTGACTCATTTACACCAACTGATCAGTTCCTAATAGTACATTTGTAAGATATTTTGTTCCACAGGGAAGAGGCTCCATGACCTTGACCTTGACCTGATGACCTTTAAAATATAAATACTTTATCTTTTAGTCAATGTGAACATTTGTGTGAAGTTTAGCAAGAATCTCCCCAAGTGTTTCTTTATGTTTGAGCTTAAAGTTATGACCCCCAGAGTGCGCACAGGTCAGAGAAGAGCACAGTTTTGTCCTCGCAAGATTACATTCAAAACCAAAGGTTGACCACGAGCTTCAATAACATTGACCCTTGACCTAAGATCTACAAAAGATGTACAGATGTATGTAAAGGGGAACAAGGAAAACAGAGCGCATCCAGCCTGGATTGTCAGGATTTGACGGCACAAAGGAAATTTTCAGGCAGTCACTCTCAGAGAAGTCTTTTTTTTGTCTCGATTTCTCTTAGGTTTGTCTTGATGGGTGAACTTCCGACATTTCCTGTGATAGCTCCCAAAATATCTACATTACAAACAAACTTGTAAGCAGTTCATCTTTCATTTCCAGGTTTTTTTTTTATAAATGGATTTTATTGTAGTTTCTTGCTGAGCATAATAAAATAAAAAAGTGATTTGGTTGTCCGTGAAAAAGATTAAAACTCTTAAAGTTTTTAAAATTGAAATGTGTAACTGAATGCAAATGCAGTGAGCTTTGACACAACCATTAAAAATACACTCCAACGTCAATAGTCAAATAGTCAATTATTATTTCTTTCTCCTTAAGTCAGGTTTACATATTCATTTAGCCAATGGGCTAAAAGTAATGATGAAACAATGGTAGGACATCACACTGGTAGGTATACTTGGGGTGATCATGGAAATGAGATGTTTCAGGCAGCTGCTGACATCGCAAAGAGGGGTAGAGGGCAACGACCTGATGCAACAAACTTTCGTTTTGTTCACATAGGTGCTCGATCACGCGGAGGAGACGTTAGTTACACGCTAAAAGGCATAAAAGAAAATCACGATATGACCTCTCTAAATCATTTAAAACACAGGTTAGAAACTTTGTGTTCTTCATAAATTGAAGAAAGAAAGTTTTCTATTATGGCAGCAGGGTGGCAAGAAGTCTGATTCAAACCCGGTGTTGGTCAGGGCCTCTCTGTGTGGGGTTTGCATGTTCTCCCCTTGCATGTGTGGGTTCTCTCTGGGCACTCTGACGTGCCCTTAGATGTGGGTGAGTGTGTGAATGGTTGTCTGTCTCTCTATGTGACCCTGGGATCATCTGGCAACCAGTCCAGGGTGTACTCTGCACCTCTCCCATGTGAGCTGGGATAGGCTCCAGCCCCCACGACCCCGAAAGGGATTAGCAGTACAGTATAGATAACGGATGGTTAGACGGATATAATTAGAGCAACAGCATTGCAAGTCTGTTTGCTTTATCAACAATGCAGTGAGTTCATGATAAAGTCTGAACTAGATGTTAAATAAACAGAATACTGAAGGTAAGAGCAAAATCTGTGTGAAACTAGAATCTGTAACAATCATACCAAAGTGGCAGCGACTCTGACAGAAGGTTTGAGTTTAAACATTTTGGGAAATTACTTTTTTTTGTCATGACTTAAATTGAATCAAGAGTATAAGTAAAATAATACTGAATTCTTTCTGCACCATTTCTTTAAGCACACACATCGTTAATACTTCCTTTCTAACTACTCAGAGCTTTGTGTTTGTGTGTAATCTACATCCCTCTGTCCCTCAAACACACACACACACACACACACACACGCACACACACACACGTGATCAGTGAAGGATGCAGAATCATGGAGCTCCTCTCTTTCCCTCTTCGGCACGTCAGAAGCATTTTGCCGGGTGATTAATCGCCACGGCGAGCGCTCGAGCCCCGTGGTCGGCCCTGGGGCGTCGCCACGATCCCTGCACCTGCCACTGTGATCCACAGTGACCCCCCCCTTTACACAGTCATGCACACAGACACACACATTCAGACTTAAAACTACAAATAAATGTAAAAATAAACATCCTCACATTAGGCATGGAGGTTACATAATTCAAACTTTCAATTAAAAGAGAGAAAGTAACACAGGCATGATCACTTCTCTTTATACATAAATATCAAACTTAAATAAAATCATTGATAAACGAAAAACATTCCTGTACTTTCTACAAAAAGAAAATGGCTGTTGGTAAAACTCATTCAGGGCATGTTCATACCAGACGTGTTTGGTCCAGACCAAATGAGCTCTGAATCTCTTTTTTGAAGTTAGTCTGATTTGGGATGGTGTGAAAGCTCAAACAAACTCTGGTACGTAACAAACACATTAACTCTGGTTCACCTGAAAAAACAGGGTCTTGGTTCTCTCCAAGAAAACCAGAGTTCAGTTATCAAATAAGGGAAGCAAACCAAAAGGCAAGGCATTGTGGCCTGAATCTGTCGGAAAATCACTAGAAACAAGCTGACATGGTATTTATAAAGAATGTCCAGCAGAGTGTAGATAATGTTTGCACTGCTGACACTGCCCTCCTCCACCTCTCTTTACAGGTTATCGTCTACAAGTCTGCTCTGAGTAATATGCAAGTGTATGCAAATGTAAAATACTGCCAAGCTGCTTCAAGCTAAATGATGTTATTACTTGAAACCTGTTGTGTTTTCTGGGTCTGAATGACAGGAACAAAGACTGCAGCTACAGCCCCAAATGGTGGTAGGTGGCTTTATTATTATGCAACATTTAATCCGCCTGATGAAGTGCAGTGTGAAAGAAGCCAAACCAAATGAAAATAGCTAAAATTTAGCAACTTCATCCCGAACACAACCAAGTCTGCCAAACTGTATGGGTGAAAGTGACCTGAACATCCAGGAGAAAAGCTTTTGGTTGCCTCAAATTTACCTTTTTATCCCTTTACTACTTTTAGACATACAGATGAATTTTCCCTTCTTCCCTTGACTGAGTCTTGAACAGGCTGGGACCTGTCCACTGGTGCTGCTGTGTAAATACTTAGAGACTGTTAAAGGGATATGCCTTTTTTTTTTTTTTGTGTCTTGCCTCACTCCTGAGTCCATGACAAGCAGATGGACAACATTCTTTCGACTGTGCATGCAGTAACAAAGAAGAGACAGGCAGAGCTGGCCCACGGCTAATTAGCTTTTCATTCAGCCAATTATCTAAAACAGTGGGAGTCAATAGGTAGTGTTAGCCTGCCCACAATCATCAGATAAACTCTTCAGCAACTCTAAACAGTCCTGTGTGCTTGTTGTGACTTGTTTTTTACCACATTGTAAGTAGGACACAAGCACTTCCACAGTGGTTTGTGCATGAGCCCTGTGGTTTAGTTTCGTATCTATTTCTTTCAAGAATTACAAACATTAGTTACAATTAGTTATCTTATTAAATTAGTGCAAATCTTATTCTAAAAATAGATAATGTAACATAACACAGTAAGAAAACATGTCACAACAAGCACACAGGACTGTTTAGAGTTGCTGAAGAGTTTATCTGATGACTGTAGGCAGAGGCAGGCTAACACTACCCACTGACTCCCACTGTTTGAGCTAAGCTAATTAGCCAAAGGCAAGCTCTACCCATCTCTTCCTTGTTACTGCACGCACAGTTGAAAGAATGGAGTCTATAATAATAAAAATAATAATAATGATAAATTTTATTTGTATTGCACTTTACATTCTCACAATCTCAAAGTACTACAGGATATAACAAAAACAGTTAATCAATTTATGAAAAGAGTCAAGATAAAAAGATTCTATATCTGTTTGTCATGGACTTGGGAGTGAGGCAAGAAATGAAAAGAAGCCAAAAGTTGGTTTATCCCTTAAACACTAGAGCTACTGAAATAAAGGCACAGGTTGAGGCCCATTGGTTGTGTCCTGAGAGAAGCATGATCTCAGCTCAACTCAACTTTATTTATAAAGCATTTTAAAAACAACCAAGCCGAAACAAAGTGCTGTACATCAATAGACAAAACAATGCAGACATAAAAACAAAACAATTTAAAACAATGGATAAAGCAGGTATAAGCACTAAAATAGTTGTTTCATTGTTTATAAAAACAATTTCAAAACAATGGAAACAAATAACTAAAGACAAAACCGTAAAACACTTAAACAGGAGCAGAGTCTCATGCGGGGTTGAAAGCCAAGGAATAAAAATGAGTTTTAAGGTGAGTTTTAAAAATGAACAGTGAAGAGGCTTGTCCAATGTGGAGGGGAAGCTCGATCCACAATTTAGGGGCAGCCACAGAAAAGTTTGATCCCCTCTGAGCTTCGTTTTGACCTTGGTACCTCCAGGGGCAGCAGATCAGCTGACCTGAGGCACCAAGCAGGAGCGTAGGGCTGAAGGAGCTCAGAGAGGTGAGACGGGGCTAGACCATTTAGAGATTTACCCATACAGGGCATCACGGGGATACCCTGCAATTTGCATGAATGGGTGTTTTATGTTGGAATTTAGGCACATCTCAGCGAGGTATGGGGACTCCCAGTGGCTGGAAGATGGCTGGTAATTGGCTGGAACTCTGCAGACATTCTGTTGGAAGGGAAAATTGAGTGGCTACATCTTTAAAGAGTAGAAGAGGCTAAATTTGGGTGAAAGCATGAACGGACATTGCTAAGTATTTCACTTGTCAATCACAGGAAGCCTCACATAAAGGGACAGTTTGGAATTTTTGAAGCGGGGTTGTAAGAAGTTCATGGCATTGGTCTGGACATTAGCCACAGTGATGAAGATCAGCTCTGTGTCAAACAGAGAGAGCCTATGGCTATACAGATGGGGCCACCAATGTAATTTTAAGAGTTTTCACTGAAAACAAGCCACTAAAACAGCATAAGATGAGTGCAAACTATATTGAACACATTTACAACGACATACGTTTCCACTAACAAGACTTTCTCTTTTTGAACTACTTCACTATGCGTTACAGCCAACATGTCCTTTTGGTTCCTTGAACATGACAATGAATTCACTGTACTCTAGTGGCCTTTACTGTCTCCAGATCTCGATCCAGCAGAGCTTTGGGATGTGGTGTAATGGGAGTTTCTCATCATGGATCTTTAGTTGTGTGTGACGCTATCATGTCAACATGGACCAAAATCTGAGAGGAATGTTTTCTGCACCTTGTTGAGTCTAAGCTTTAATATGAGGACCTAAAGGTGAGAAGGGCCAACCAGGGACTAGCAAGGTGTACCTTATAAAGTGGCCGGTGAGTGAGATGATGGAAGTGCTTAATTATGTAAAAAATAAACATAAATGTAAATCCTAACATATTGCCCCTTTAAAGGCACTTTCATGGGTTATTCAGAATATCTTCATATTGTCATAGTTTAATAATTATTCAAATATTCAGCAATAAAACACAAACTTCTGGTCACTTCATGGGCTGAACTTCTTTGCTCGTCCTCCCTCTCTCATCCTCTCTCTCTCTCTCTCTCTCTCCACCTGAGTCGGAGGAGGGCGAGCATGTGTCTCAGGCCCACACTACATCTGTTACACTCCAACGTGTGTGTGTCACACCACCGGTTAGCATGTTCACTGCGTGTTACATATACTCTTGGTGGTAGCGAGATGGTTCGTGTGTGTGTGTGTGTGTGTGTGTGCAGCAGATGTCATTTGTTCTGAAATAAGCAGCTGGATCCCAAGTTCCCACTGGGACCTTTAATGTCTACAACTAACACACAATCACACACGTGCACACACACAGAGCACACAGTGAAACACACACACTCGTGGCCAACAGGTTGTGTTGATGGTTGTGGAGGTGAAGCTATGGTCTGAGGGTGTGTGTGTGTGTGTGTGTGTGTGGGTGAGTTTGTGTGTGTTTTGTTAATATTACTAAAACTAAACTGCTAACTGTTAACATATGGAGCAGATCATGTGAATATTTAACACATTAAGAAAGTAAAAAACTCGACATTTGAAAAAGTTTTCAGAGTTCACATCAAACAAAAAAAAAAAACCTTTTTTCCTCAACTAAAACAGAAACGGCATAAAACTGAGTGAGAGTGTTACTTACTGCCAGGTGTCAGAAAAAGCCAACACAGGGAGAAGTTACAGATAAATTCTGCTATTCATGACAAACTTCAAATGTTAAGAGTAAAGTCAAACTCTCAAAAGAAAAAACAAATCTTCCACTGCAGATTTAAATAGTCATCCAGCCCTGATTTATTCTGTTTAACCGGTATAAACAAAAAGTTTGAATGTCCTGACTTCATCTTTAATATGCAGAGTTCATTCCTGAAGTGCAAAATTTGATGCTGAATTTTAATGTTTGGATTTGAAAGACTTTTATTGACAAAAACAAAACTTTTGTGATGAATCATCTTAATTTCACATTTAAAGATTTTTGAACAAACTTTTAAAGTTTTCTTTCCTTTCAACAAAGTTTTTTTTCTCCCTTCCTTGGCTGACAACACTCTATACAGAGTGTTGTCAGCCATATATATATATATATATATATATATATATATATATATATATATATATATATATATATATATATATATGTATATATTTATATATATATATATATATATATATATATATATATATATATATATACAAAACCCAAAACCAGTGAAGTTGGCACGTTGTGTAAATCGTAAATAAAAACAGAATACAATGATTTGCAAATCCCTTTCAACCTATTTTCAATTGAATACACAGCAAAGACAAGATACTTAACGTTCGAACTGGTAATCTGTGTTATTTTTTGCAAATATTAGCTCATTTTGAATTTGATGCCTGCAACATGTTTCAAAAAAGCTGGCACAAGTGGCAAAAAAGACTGAGAAAGTTGAGGAATGCTCATCAAACACTTATTTGGAACATCCCACAGGTGAACAGGCTAATTGAGAACAGGTGGGTGCCATGATTGGGTATAAAAGCAGCTTCCCTGAAATGGTCAGTCATTCACAAACAAGGATGGGGCGAGGGTCACCACTTTGTGAACAAATGCGGACCTGTCCCCCATTGAAAATGTGTGGCGCATTATGAAGCGTAAAATACAACAACGGAGACCCCGGACTGTTGAACAACTTAAGCTGTACATCAAGCAAGAATGGGAAAGAATTCCACCCGAAAAGCTTCAAAAATTGGTCTCCTCAGTTCCCAAACGTTTACTGAGTGTTGTTAAAAGGAAAGGCGATGTAACACAGTGGTAAAAATGCCCCTGTGCCAACTTTTTTGCAATGTGTTGCTGCCATTAAATTCTAAGTTGATGATTATTTGCAAAAGAAAATAAAGTTTCTCAGTTCGAACATTAAATATCTTGTCTTTGCAGTGTATTCAATTGAATATAAGTTGAAAAGGATTTGCAAATCATTGTATTCTGTTTTTATTTACGATTTACACAACATGCCAACTTCACTGGTTTTGGGTTTGATATAAATATATATATATATATATATATATATATATATATATATACATATATGTATATATATATATATATATGTATATATATATATATATATCAACTATGGAAAACAGTCAGAAGGGAGTGTTAAAATGGATTTCTAAACAATATCTCAGTTTGCAGATTACTTTTGACTGGTGAGCTGGTTGTGAGTGTTGAAGAGAAATTCAACATTCAAAAGAACAGCGGTGTCCCCATTTTTCATCAGCGTGAGGGTGCAGTAGATGACTATTAATGTGGGATCTTGATCTCACTGTGCTTGATCTTAACTCTGACACTGTGCCAATCTTATTCCTGCTTTTCTGCCTCCCTGTCGCTTTAGTCTTTCATAAAAACATGCTTTATTTTTTATTTTAACATAAGTTTTTGCATTATTTTCTCTTATTCCATGTCTCCACGTGGAGTCTGCTCTCTTTTCCCATCTCTCTCACTTTCCCCTCGTCCTCCTCTCATCTGGCCGTGCTCCAGATCCGGCAGGGATTTAGCCCGTGGTCCTAATTGTCAGGACGAGGGTGGATCCTGTATGAGACAACCATATGGTGCCTGGCTGCAGGGCTGAACTCCCCGAGCGTTTTATAAAAGGTGAATGTTTGTGAAATGGACACACTGTGAAAGAATATTAAATATATATGAATGGTGGAAAGACAGAAAGGCTGGTGAGAGAATGAAAAATGAGGAGACATTTGCTCTATTTTTCTAACTTTGCCTGAGTGTGTAGAGGAATATGTTGTTGTCCTGAAAGTCCTCTGTATGGTGGCCTGAATAGGACATTTTAGACTCATCTGATTCACCTCCTGGATAGAAGACTCAGCCCAGATCCCATCACCCAAGAACTGATAGTTATGAATGAATCATTAACAGGTGAGACTAGAACAGTTTGTCTTTGGAGCATGATAACTCGCTCTGCTCAGTGACAGTGGTTGGTCAGTTCCTCTGCCGAATGAGATCAGTAGTTTTAGCTTGAAGCTCCACAAGATGGATCTGCCTGATTTGGTGATGTCATCAGGAAGATCCACCTGCACTGCAAGATTGAGCTAAGTATCAGTTAATTTGGAAACTGCTGCTTCCAATTTTCTAAGAATTCTACATATCACCTTGATGAGCATCAATGATTGTATTATCAGTATCAGAGGCTATCTAAAATTATTACTATCTGGGGCAAAATCAGGAAGGAAAAAAAACCAAAATGGTTTAGCACCAAAGTTTATCTTTTCTTATTCTCTGATGCGTCCTATTTTTCCTTTTATCTTACAGCAGCTGCATTGCAGTTAACTGCTGCTTATTATTTTTTCTGCTATACCGTCTTCTGTCTATTTTTTTGGAAACAAAGAAGCAGAGAACTTGTCAGAAGAAACTGAACTGTCATTTAGTGATTTGATGGAGTATTAAAAAGCAATTCAGACACAGCAACACACGAATATTAATGCTCCAGACAGCGTGGGGCACTTTAGCACAGGCACAGCGTGGCTTCGATGTAAAAGTGTAAAAAAGGTACAAAGTATAAACTGTTACTAGCAGCAAGACGCCACTCACGAGGTCAAATGCTGCCTGACAGAAAATATGTGAAGTGGCAACAGTCAGAGTGCAATTGTTAGAAAAACAGTTATGTTTAGTTTAAAACATCAAAAAATTAAAATTCAGTCCTTTGGGGCCTATTTTGTGTTTAATCCAATGCACTCCAGCATGTAAACATGGAAACGAAAACAATCATTGGTTCTGGCAGACCAGTCGTCAGCTCTCTGCTCCAACCACTGCCATCGCCATTTTGTCTGACTCACCTCCGCTGATTGCTGTACATTTACGGGACAGGTGTAAACATTTGGGATATTGAGAGATCATGCAACAAAATAATGGAAATGGCATGACATCTTCATGGAAGACTGTAAATGCAGTTTTATTTTGATGAGACCAAATGCTCTGTGTTGTTTTTTGACTTCCTGGCTGGTGCGATCTGTCCTGTGTATATTGAGGCACCAGCACTGCCGTAGCTGTTGAATACAGACTCGCCGCGTATATTTGGCCAGTGGAAATATGACTAAAACAAACTCGATCTGACACAGTGGGTATGGTGCTGCTCTTGTGCGGTGCGGCGCTCCTGGGGGAAATAGGGGTTAAGACAGGCAGAGCGAAGGAAACACTTCATCCCCACATTATGCTGCTGCAGCGCCCACAGTGAGGGCGACACATCCCAGGGGCCTTCATAGTACAACTCGAAATGCCATTGTGGAGAAGCCTTGATCTGATGCTTCGTCATTATGCTTCGAACCATTTGACCTTGGATGTTGGAAAATTCAAGTTGCGCGTCAGACACGTCACTTGAAATACCCCCCCGAGGTCAGAATTCCAACACGGACATTCAGAGGACCGGAAGTATGCCAAAGCTTGTCCCTGATGCGCAGTCATCTTTGGTGTGATGTCACTCCTACCTCCAACATCTGACTTCTGAGCTAAATGGTCTGCACCATCACAACCACAGTCATGCATGTATTTGTTTTGCTTCCTGTGCCAGCCTGTTTGCTCTCTGATTGGCCGGTGCTCCACCTGACAGTCCCTCTAGTGTGTGCCCGGCTGTCCTCTGTGAGCTCCCTGCACTACAGGATTTCTGACCATTAATATTAAACATGTTGAATATTCACATTTTTAAACCAGGGTGGCCCTGATTGTCCTGTGAACAGACTGAGAAGGACAAAACCAAAATCAGCCCAAGTATCTTGTCTTGTGGATCCTTGTTCAGTCAATCCAGTAATGACTTTAAAGATCCTAAAAACATTTGATTATTGGTTTTATTCACAAATCAATAAACTGGTTAACATAACCTCAACTGTTCAACATATACTTAAAATATGTTTTAAAAGGCAAAATAATGAATTTCTAAATTTAATTAAAGCTGTGCATTCTCAATATTAAGTAATAAATTAGGCATTAATTGCTACCATGATATTAAACAATTTGACAGCCCGAATAATAATAATAATAACACTTATAATGGTTATAATGAAAAGAGTCAAAGTAAGGGGGAAAAAGTGACTAAGTGGGCTAAACAATGTTTAGTCAATTAAGCGTTGCAGAGGAATCCATGTGCACAATGATCCATCCATGACTGAACGCAGAGACTGAGGCAGAGCTGCTTAATTACAGCCCGGAGAGGAGAGAGGCTCCATCAGAGCGGAAACACAGCCAGGGAGACGGAGCGAGCATAGTCTGAGGAAGGAAGGAAAGGAGAGAAGGAAATAAAGGAGTGATGTTACATCAGGAGAGAGTTTAGTGTAAAAATAAATCACTTTTGTCACCTTTTTATTAGCCGTTTTCTCTGATGTACCTGTGAAAAAGAGAAAGAATAAATCACACCAACAGTCACACACACTTGTGAATAAACAGAGAGAAAAGCAAAACAATGAAATTTATTTGTGAAACACAACAGCCCTGGAGATGATAAAAACATCTCACCTCTGAAAGGAAAAAGCAGAAAGTGGAAAATAAAACAACAACAATGAAAATGAAGCCTCATATGTGCTCAGGTATGATGAGAGGGGATCTGCACGTGTTCTGTTTAACACATGAGAGTAACGTCCATTTGGAAGCTGTGAATACAAAGTAATACACTCTTTGGAGAGGAGGCAAAAAAGTGAGGCACATTTATCTGCACTGTCACCCAGAACCATGGTCTAGACCTCTTCAGCTCCCTGTATTTGAACCATGAGCCTAAACACATAAATGTGCAAAGTCCTTAAAGAAGGGGTGATATTATTGTTTTAGATATTTATACATTGATCAAATATTGACAACCTTCAGAGCTGACAAATCCATCCATCTCAATGTCATTAAGAAAAACTCCCTGTGAAGGAGAGACATATTTACAACTGCACTGGAATCATGGATGTTGATCAATTCATAAAGATGTACATGCACTTTATAAGGGTATAAGATGTTCAGTTGCTTATTAACATGAATACCTGATCAACCAATCACTTGTTTTAATGTTGACATGATGAAGGTGACCTGCTGCAGTTCACACTGAGCATCAGAATGGAGACAAAAGGTGGTGCGAGTAACTGTGAACATGGTTATTGGTGCCAAACGGGCTGGTCTGGGCATAGATGCAGTTGTTATTTGGTTAAATAAATATTTACAAGGTCCACCTGCTCAGTGCTTAAGCTTGATGAAATATACCTGATCTTTGATTTTTTTTTTTTGGTAGCTTTTTTTTAGTGAAAAATGAGTTCTCCATTAGCCTCTAAACATTGTTCTTAGCTCTTTGTTTCCCCTTGGCGCTGACCAAACCTCACATTTTTGGTCATTCCCCTTGAACCCTATATTTTCGAAAAATTGCTGATTGAGTGGAGATCAAATCTGGGTTGAAAAAGGAGGTCCATGTGGAAGTGCCAACAACTGTAGTTCCTGAGTGACCTCTTAAGACTGGCTGCAGATTTCCTGGAGGTTACATGATTGTGAATATGCGTCTTTACAGCCAGGATCAAAAACACAGATTTGGTCTGAAACTGTAATCCATCTGTGTGCTCTCACTGTGAGGGAAGAATTTGTAATATTGCATCTGTTTCTTTTCTTTTAAGACTTTCTGGTTTTGGAAATTAACCCTGGGGCTAAAAATGGCACACACAGACACACTCAGACACACACAAATGCAACAATCTAACGTATCTAATATTTTGAATAAAACAGCACTCTGTGGATCTGTCTCTTTTTCCTCTCTTCCTTCGCTCTCTTCTCCCACACCTTCTGTCAAAGTGGCAGTTTCAGCAGCACTGTTTCACAGTACCTTAATAAATACCATACACATCACATATTGACAGAAAGCACAGCTTCTCAGCTCTCTGTCAGCGTTGGAATTCTCCCGATTGAGCAAACTTTCGAGGCATTACGGTACTGAATATATCTTGCGATATTTCAGGTGTTTTCTGACAGGTGCCTGCGTCATATGGTTGAGACTACCGTAATAATACACGTGTGCATGCCCATAAGTCTCAGCTTTCCAAGACTGTTGGAATTTTTCAAATCAGACAAACTTTGACGGAGTTACTGTAATAATACTCCGGACACAGAAACATAGCTCCGACGCTATGGCAGTAGGCAAGGACATGATTGACGTGATTGACATGGGAACAAGTCTGCACAGACATGCTACTGGGTGAATGGGTGTCCCGCTTTGTGCCACATGTGATTGGCTCCAGTGTTTCAGGGTGCAGGACATCAGCCCTCTAAATCCCACCTTTCTTCCAGTGGTTAATGAGATTAAAAAAAAGGCTATTGCTGTGACAGCTGTCAATCAATCCTCGCTCATGTGAGGTCAGGAGTTCACCGACCTGTAACCTCTCCAGCGATACGCAACACTGACACAAAACAGCTACATCGATGCACGTTTTGGCTGACAATGATGGAAACTAACAAAAAAAAAAAAAACAGCAAATGCAGCTACAACTCTGGCAGAGGGAGACTCTCCAGGAGTTTTTGTGAAGTTTGTCAGTTTTTTTTCAATCAAGCACAGAGATGAAAATGATCTGAAACAACTGGCTGTGAGATTCACAAGAAAACCGTCTCAAAGAGAAACATGTGGATCCATGGAAACTTAATTACAAATATGTAAATGACAAAATAAAAGCAAAATGCACAAAATGCAAAGGACATCATTCTTTTATTTACATTCCAGAAGTTAATTTATAGTAAATAATGTCTATAGATGGTTTGTTTTAAAGATCAGATGGATGTTGGTGCAGTGATGACCTGTCCCACATTGTCCCACACCTTTAAGCTTTGTTCCACATGGAACAAAGCTTAAAGGTCACATGGCAACTTCATATTCTGTCCACAGTCAGTGGTACTGAATGATCCCAAACCAGGAAACCTGAACAAAATATCATCGGTTATGTTTTTTTTTTAAAAACAACAAGAAGCTTTGGATGTGTTTATATTTAGATCAAAGATGTATGTTGAACCAGGCTGTCTGTAAAGATGTTTATCTGGGCTGTAAAAACATCCGTATCCCGCTTATAGTCATGTGAATTCTGGGTTTCCTGCAGCCAGCCTCAAGGGGACACTTGAGGAGCAACAGTTTTTTTCAACACTTGTGCAAAACTGCTTCGTTTTTTTTCCCCAGAGTTTTCTGCGCTGGTTCAGGGCACTGGTGCTGTTCTCCCTGTCTAAACTTACTGTGCTGCTCAGCTTTGAAACGGTTATTTTAAGGTGGAAAATATACTTATTGTTGCTCTAACTGTGCTGGATAATTCAGTGTTTTATCTGTGAGTTGAGGCGACATATGAAGCCCGTAATGGATCATGAATAAATGTGTTTTCAAGGAGAAAACCAAAAATCTAGAAAATGTGTATCATGCCATTACAAATAAATCAAACAGCAAACACCACGACTAGAACCAGACACTTCAGTAAAGACAGGCTGGAGTAAATAAGGGATTTACAACCACTTAAAGCCAATAAGATCTGAGGCTAATGTTACACATGAGATGCAGCTTATGCTGTTAATGCTAAACTGAATAATAATGAAGATATAAGCTGATGGGACGCGTCTCCGTCCACCTGATATATGAGGATAATAACATCTCCGTTTATTTTCTGCTGTGCTGCCTGGCACACA
This sequence comes from Cetoscarus ocellatus, assembly GCA_037902135.1. Classification (NCBI taxonomy): domain Eukaryota; kingdom Metazoa; phylum Chordata; class Actinopteri; order Labriformes; family Labridae; genus Cetoscarus; species Cetoscarus ocellatus. The sequence continues at coordinate 492,687 of JBAMNC010001558.1, read as the reverse complement.
TGTTTAGCCCGGGGTGACGGCGAGCAGGAAGTATTTCTAAAAACAGGGCAATTCTGGAAAAATCACTGGCAGGAAAAATTCTCCCCCCCCATGTCTTTGGCTGTGTCATTGCATAATTTAGTAATCAACTAAATTAAGGTATGGAGGGATGAACTTGCAGCTCGTGAGCATTTGTGTCAAGTTCATCGACTTTTGCAGGAAAACTGCACCCAGGCAGCCGCCGCCGTGCTTTAATGAATCTCAAACTGCCTCCGATTTTCATCTGCAGCAGCAACGAGGGAGGGAATTAGCCGGGGCCCCTGCACACACACACACACACACACACACACACACACACCTACACTCACACACACACACAGGAAACAGGCACCATTTGGTGTTTATGTAAATGTGCAAAAACAAAATGGCTGCCTGCCAAATCCTGTCAGTAAACAAAGCGGGTTTGAGTGCCAGGCAGAGAGCTGTTAAGGTGGACTGTCAGGATGCAGTCTGAGCTGAAGGTCTCCCGCCGAGGCTGAAACACCTTAAACGAGCGTGCTGGTGACCATGTAAAACAGACATTAACTTGTGATCGGGTGCAGGAGCGGCGGTCTGCATTGCTAAAATGGGAACATTGTCTCTGGGCCTCCTGTATTTGGGGGTGGTTGGTTGTCATGACAGCTGAACAGCCAATAATCAGTCAGAGCAGAACAGCTGATCTGACCTAAATCAGGCAGAAGATCTGACTAAAGGTTTGATGTAATCATGCATCCAAAGGCGGACGAGGTGTCTGTTATCTGCACCGTGATCGCTGATGGTTGTGATCACAAAGTGGTCAATCACTCGGAAGAGAAGGAACGATTATGACTGTAATCCTCCGCCCGGCTGGTGGGGCCTTGGAAGAGGGGACAATAAAGTCCCCTGACAGCGGTGACGTGTTCAGGCTAAAATTAGGGGCGTCTGCCTTTTTTTTTCTGAAACAAAATGTCAGAAAATCTGGGATGACTTAAAAACACAAAAAATGACCTAACCATAGGCAGACTGTCTTAACAGATGCACAACAGCAGCAAACTCTCTGAGTTTTGATCCGATTCATGATTAAAATAAACTGCAGCCCCTCAGTGTCCCTCTGAGGCTGTGAGCTCACAGTCACTCACTGTGTGTTTAAATGAGGATTTTAACAGAAACAAAGATTTACAGTCTGCTTCAAAAATGACTGGTTGTTCAGGATCAGGTCTGGGCTGCACTTTGGTGAAGCGGTCAATGCTGGAGCCTCAAAGCCGGAGGCTGCAGGACGACTCCCTGGATGGAAAAGGCCTTTTTCACATGCTCCCTGTGCACAAGTTGGTTTTCTGTTGGTCTTCTGGTTTCCTAACACAAATGAAACACATCCTGGTTACTCTAAGTTGCCCATAAGTGTAATATGTTTGGGTTAATGTTTCTGTATGTTATCCCTGTGATTGGCTGGGGAGCTATCTAGACTGTACCCTGCCTCTTGGCTGATGTAAGTGATCACCCCTCTTTCAGTTAACAGTTTTATCTAAAGTAAGTTCGTGACAGTGTTTTAACATGATGGCAGCTGTGAATTGTTCTCAAAAGCTCAAAAGGCTGAGAATTTGTCCGGTATTTTCTATTGCCGTTGGTGTGACGCTTAGAAGTGAAGCTTTTGGTCTGGGACTCATGTAAAGTAAATCAAGTGCAGTTTAGAAATGTACAAATAAAACCTGAGAAAGGTTGAGTGCTCCCCCCATAGAAAAATCCCACCTCCTGTCCTTCTCTCCACTAATATGTCCATATTCATGTTATGTCATATTTTATCTCATAACTCGTAATCCATGCTATCTTTTCAGGTTGTCTGTACATCCATCCATTTGGGCAGTTGTTTCCTGAGTAAGGGTCGGGACCCCTTTGGGTCATGAGACACCAGCTTTAAACAAGAAAAAAGAAAAAAATGTCAATTATTTTGTGTTTCAAAATAAGGCATCTATAAATAAAATGTTCTATTATTTTTATTATCATTATACTTATATGCCCAATACAAGACACTATAAGTGTGTTTATAACTCATTTTAAAGGCTGATATTATAATGACCAATGTGTGCTGTTATAAAGCATTATTAATTATCTATGACTTGGATGACTGAGAAGAAGAAGGTGACTATCACAGGTGCTTATAGCTATGATTATGAAGCATAATAAGCACACTATTCCTGATACATTATAGACATGTTTTAAAGAAAGTGTCACGACATTTCTACCTTATTACCTCCGCTAAGGAGGTTATATTTTTGGGAGGGTTTGTTTGTTTGTCTGTCTGTTAGTTAGTTAGCAACATTACTCAAAAAATTATGGACGGATATTGATGAAATTTTCAGGGAATGTCTGGATTGGGATAAGGAACAAATGATTCGATTTTGGAAGTGATCTGGATCTCCGTCTGGATCCAGGAATTTTTTAAAGGATTCTTTAACATTGGGAGATAGGGCCATTTTCGACATTTCTGCATATAACTCCACAAATAATGGTCAGGGCACTTGGGAAAAAAATACAGGACAAGTTTCTAACATGCTCTACAGTATATCAAAGACTGATCCGGATAAAGGAATAATCCCGGATACTATGATCCAGAATATGAAAAAATAGGGGACCTTTGGAATTTTCATCATAGGAAGAGAACAAATGAAGCTATAAACACGCAACAAACACCATTAAATAGCCAAGAAACTGTGGAATCTGGAATATGCCAACGGATTGGCTGTATCTTCAAAAGCTAAGGAGCTAGATCCAGAAGAAAACGTCATTATGGAAAATGTGATTTTCGTGAATAACTGCTGAACTAATGTTGATATCATTATGAATTCAGTTGCCAATGGTATGTTTTCATGGTCAAGGAATCTAAAAATGTAGTCAAAATAAATGTGTGACTAATATTTATGGTGCAAATGACAAATAGGGGGAACTGTGGCGCTTGGTGGAGGTCTGCACTCTCCGAGTGCTTTCTAGTTAGACCATGATTTTCAGCTTCTTGACCCTTCCCCTCGACCACTCTACTTTCACTGTTGTGCGATAATATACAGACAGCTAAAACCACATGGCAGGGCTCAAGTTACTCTTATTTTTTGTTAACCTTATAAATTTGAATTTTTCATCCTGAAAAAGTTTGTACTACTATATAACCTCTGCTTCTTCCTTCCTTTTTTAGACCTCAACCTCTAAATTTTGTTTTACTTTGTATTTGTTGATTTTTTACCCAGGAGAGTCAGAGAGGATGTGTCTCTCCCGGGTTTCGGCCCCCAGCTCTCAGTTTGAGTAACCACGCAGCAGAGCTGATAATAATTAGCGATCAGGGACTGGATTAATTTGGTCGAAGCGATGGCGGTGGTGGGAGCTTCGCCCCCTGCAGCGTGGCGCTGTTTGCTCAGCTCTCCAATAAGAGGCAAGGAAAAATTCGAGGGCTAATTATTTCAGATAATGCAATTAAGAGATGCATATTTAGCAGAAACTCCACAATGGAAAAGTCGACGTCAGCAGGTATCCAGAGTGTGTGCAGTCTCTGGTGGCAGGTGGAAACATTAATCTCCACACGTTTTGGGGTCTCTAAACTACGCACAGGTTACAGTCTGAGTCTGAGCAGCTAAAAATAACCTCAAACGAAAACCTGAGAAAAAGTTTATTTATCTGTGCCGCTCTCTGCTCTGCACACTCACTCTGACACACACGCTCACATTGGACCAGCTGCAGGAGTGTGTCCGTCCACAGTGTGTGTGTGTCTGCGTGCTCATGGTAGAAGGCTGTGTGTGTGTTTTTCTACCTGCTTCACTAATGATCTGCACCTGTCAGCAACACACACACACACACACACACACAACAACACAATAACACACACCATAGATGCACACAAGTACTAGAACACACATGCACTCACAGAGCATGGAGACAAGGAGGGGCGGATAAATGAATGAAATCCAAAAACAGAAGAGAAACGAGAGGAAAAGGATGAACTCATGAAAAACAAAGATGTGAGTTAAAAATAAAAAGATCAAAAATATTTTAAACATGATAGCGTGGATGGTGGAGGATCAGGTTTGGATGTCAGTGTTAACACGTGGATCAAAATGAGACAAACATACAAAATGTACCGGTTAAATTTATCCACTTTAATTAATGTTCAACTATTTTGTTCTTTCAGGTGCACCGTACTTCAGCCGCTGTACAGGGGCAGCAGCTGGACAGGATAGTACTCACCAGGGCTGGAGAGGAAACCCTCATGGTTTAGACCAGCCATCCAGCCAGATCCCTTTCAAGGTCCCGGGGGAGGCTGGAGCCTGTCCCAGCAGTCACCGGGCGAGAGGCGGGGTACTTTCATTATTATTTAGGAGTTAATATCATTTTATTATTTAGTACATAATGAAGAGGGAAGACTAGATCAATTTGACTTATTTTATTGATCTCCTAGTTATCTATAAATATCACAGTAAGAGTGTTATGGTGATATTTTTTGGCCATGATAATTGAACGATGAAAATCTGGTATTGTGACACCCGATTCACCCAAAATTCCATCCATCCATCATCAATACCACTTATCCATTTCGGGGTTGGGGGGCTGGAGCCTATCCCAGCAGACATTGGGCACGACGCTGGGTACATCCTGAACTAGTCGCCAGCCAATCACAGGGTCACACAGAGAGACAGACAACCACTCACCCTCACACTCATACCTAAGGGCAATTCACTATCAACCTAGCATGTTTTCAATCTGTGGGAGGAAGCCAGAGTGCCTGGAGAGGACTCATGCATGCACAGGGAGAACATGCTAACACAGAAGTGCTCTGACTGACACGGGATCAAACCGGAGACCTTCTGGCTGTGAGGCACGTGCACTACCTGCTGCAGCTTTGACTCTTACCCTTTAAATAGAGTTAAATGTGTTAGCCTGAGTCAGAGCTCTTTTCGCTTCAAACTTGTTTTCAAAGTATTTTTTTATAAAATATCAAATTACATGTCAATATTAGTCTGTCTTTGTGCAAAAATATAAAGTTTTATTTTAGACTCTCTATCTAAATTATGGAGCCTTTTAGGATGGGCTACAGCTCAGATCTTAGTCTCTTCTACCCCAAGATTCTTATATATATATATATGTCTCTATTTTGATGATATTTTTATGAACTTATTGACATAAATATTTATTTTTTGTGTATTTTTTTCAACAAAAAGTTTCTTCCACTTTATTTCAATTTATTCTTTATTACAATTATTTTTGTATAAAACTCAAAGTACACATTTTCTTTCTTTCTTTAACTCTGATTTCTCTCTTTTTCATCACACTTTGCTGTCTTATTGAAATTGTTTAATATCTCTCTTGTATAAGTCACAATAATAAAAAAAACTCTAGATACGGTTTCTTTACTGCCAAAATATTTACAGTGCCTTTACCATTTTAGAATAAGGTTATGTAGAGACCACATTAATTAAAGATTTAAGTAAATCTGAATCTGTGTGTAATAAGATATGCACAACATGCAGTTGTTCAGATTTAATGTGTTATTGCACATTTGTACAGTTATGATATTAGCCATCTATCATTACAAATGTATTGCTGAAGGGAAAAGTTCGACTGTCGTCCATCACTTTTTTTTAATTCACAACAGCAAATATTAAACAGCTGTTCTGTTGATGTCTTACTTTTCTCTCTTCGTGGTCTGCAGCTCTATTTGTTTGTTTGACTCATAGACATGTTTGGCTTCGAATCCAGCCTGTTTTCAGAGTGTCCTGCCCTACTCTCTTTCGCCCCCTTCACAAGCCTATTCACTGTATTTGAGTCGCCCTTGTGCAGCTGGCAGCGGTTTGGCTAAAGGACCTGTTTTACCTTACATCCTGAAAATTACAAATAGAAAATTTACATTAAAATGGCAGCAGTATGAGCAAAGGCTCTGATCTTACTAATAAAGGTGAGAATTATGTTTAAAAAACAAAAATATTGCAACAGAATTATGTTAATTATGCCAGAATATTAACAGTAAATACATTTACCTTAACATTTGACCCTCACAGTGTCTGTCAAGAAACAAATTGGTATTTGTTCAATGAATGCTGATAAAAACTGTAAAGCTGCATAACTTTGGTGAAACCTTTAAATTATCCTAACATGTTTTATTTGGTTCATTTTCAATAGTTATGTGATTTTTTAAATAAAAAAATATGATTGCAAAACAAAATTGACATTAACAACAAGAGAATGTTAGGTATGTATGCTTTAAACACTAATATCTTCACTGATTTCTTAGGACATCACTTGGTTGTTTTTTATTCACTTACTATTTTTTGTAGTCTGGTTATAATTTGATTTAAAAAGAAACAAAAACGCCTGGAGTGTGCAAACTGTTTTTCTGTGTAACTCTCTACTATCTCATGATATTCATGTTTTGATGCCATTTGTTGTGTTTCATTTTGTTTTGTCTCATCTTTTTATATGTTGTCCTGTATGGACCCTCTTGAAAATCTAAATTTATCCTAAACAACATCAATTAAAATTTTACAACAAAAATCAATCCTCACTCCATCTGAAATCCACATGCTTTTGCATTTCTTTTTAATATTTAAGATTTAAAAGGAATTTAGGAAGTGCTTATGTGCTTATGTAAGCTGTTTTCTGTGGGTGTCTGATGGGTTATCAAATATTTTTCTCACTTTCATACACCTTCATATAATCTTGCCACACCAAGGACTTTTGCCATGCAGCTGTGTTCTGAATCTGAAGTTAAATAGTATTAAAACAAAGTCATCAAAGCTTCTTATAAACTCTAATTTCAGTTTTTAACAAATAAACAAACCATCAAGCAGCTCAGTCAACAAAGTCACCAACATGCCATGCTAAAATGTCACTTTTCTACTGCCCCCTTAGACATTTCCATGTTATTCATTCTTTGAAGTTGCAAGATCTTTTTGTTTTTGAATGAACTGAGTAACTTCTGATCCACAAGAAGTCACTTTTTTCAAAACAAAAGCAGGTTCTTATCAGAACATGAAAGTATGATCCTCATACAAGGTAAATTTCAAAGTAAAAGTACAGCTGAGAACATTTGATTAACTTTTTTCATGCTTAATTTTGACTTATTACTTTGACAGAGACAGGAAATAAAGTTGAATTTTCAGGAAGTGTGAATGTCTTCACCCAAACCAGGGCTCATTGAATTTCAGTGAGCCATTTTGCAGACGTCTTCATGTATAACAGACAATTTGACAGAGAAAACACTTTAAACCTCCGAGTCATGGGCTTGGTACTCTTTAATAACATATTCAAAGGTAAACATTAGAGCATACATCTAAAATATTTAATTTCACTCAAGGTACAGGTAAAAAGTTGCTCCACATTTACAACATGAAAAATTTTGCATTTTATTAAAGATAATCTAACGTTAAACAGGCAAACAAAAGTAAAAAAAAAAAAAGTCAATCAGAAAAGCTATTGTTTGAGAGTCTTTAAAGGTCTAATGTTCTGCAAAATATATTTTATTTGACGGTTCTTGTGGAGCAAAATAACGTGACACCTTTTACTAAACCCTTAGTTGTCAGAGAAATGCTCTAAACATCCTAAAAGCATTTTTTTTTACTTCCTGAGGTTTATGATGTCATAGCTATAAGGCATCCACCTACATGTATTTTCTGCCTCCTTGCTCCCTCAGATATGACTGTGTCCAAAGGAGAGGGAAAAAGAGCTGCACCCGATTCTCTACAGAGAGGAACATCAATTTCTTGTTCAACTTAAATCAAATCCTAGCTTAACAGACACCAAAGACAGGAAGTTAACGGTCAAACACAGCAGGACATGGGACTTTTCAAATAAAAAAAAGTATGAAGGAAAAGAAAAGACTAAGGTGTAGGTGTGTGTGTGTGTGTGGGGTGGGGTGGGTGACAAAGACAGACAGATGATGATTGTGAGAGGAAAGCTAAGAAATTGACAAATCAACACTACAAAGAAAGAGGAGGGGGGAAGCAAAGAAGGAAAGAAGGTAATATATAAAGAGAGTATAAAATCTGTGAAAGAAAGGACAAGTGATGGGGAGGTAGAGGAGATGGTAAAGGAGACACAAAGGAGAGGAGGAAGAGAAGGAGAGGAGGAAGAACTGCTGGCTCTGGTCCAAATGACAGCTTCCTCCTCTCCTGCGTTCTGGTTTGAATACCGCTGCATGTCATTAGAGCCGTCAATCAGCAGCTGCTGCCGCTCTGCTGCAGCAGACACAAAAACACTGAGCACAACAACCTGCACAACAACGGAGGCTGCAGGTCTATCACAGAGTCCTCCTGCAGGACCACAAGACTTCAAGCTAACATGCAAAATGTAAACATCAAGCTGTAACTTAAAGCAGCAAGAGGGGAGAGTCTCTGAAGGCCTCTGAGAGGGCTTTCACCATGGGCATCCAGACCCCCTTTACTGGGCCATGTGCCCCAGTATAAAGGGCTGTGCCCCAGTATAATCCCGGGGGGGGGGACGCAGGGGTCATGTCCCCTCCTTCCACAATGTTGTGCACTTCTTTGACAAGCTCACTCAGAACATGAAAAGAAACATTTCAACTCCTTTGTCTGCCAGAATGTTTTAAATAACACAGCACGCTGGTTAAGCTAATTAATACAGTGTTAAGAGTTAAGCTAAAACAAAATTTGCACTGTATACAGCACAGCTGGTCCTCCTGGTTTACGATGAATCTGTGAATTGTCCAGAGTTTTCCACTGCTGCTGCAAACATCCTCATCCTCTCATTTATGACACAAATATGACACTGTTTTAGATTTCTCTAGTGAGATATTATTGTCCTGAATTATAAATTCATTTATGTAGGCTATTATTACTTTAAGTTTGGTGTTATATTCTAGATTTATTGATGTAAAAAAGAAAATAGTGATAACTTTGACATAGATGTTCACTTGAACAGATCCAGTTTCTAATTACATTCTGTTCATTTCCACGCCTTATTGTCCTCAAATTAAAATCACCACTATTTACATAAATTTTCAAGTCAGATTCTTTTATACTAATGTATAAAGGTTGGTATATTTTTAAGTATTGTAGCATATTCAGTTGCACTTTATAATTTAATTGTGTAAAGGTTAGTGCATTTTTAAATTTTGTGACATTCAGATTTTGTTTTGTTGCTGCTTGTTTACAGTTTGCTAAAAACAGACGTTTGAAGTATAGTTTGGTGTAGTTTGGTTATTCATTAAAGTATTTCTTCTAGTATTATAACTTGTATTGAGCTTTCAGTTCTTGTAAAGCTGCTGTAGTTGTGATCAGACTGGTGTTCATAGGGAGTTAAGACATCTGATAGGTCACACATGGTGTAACTGACACTTACCACCCAACACCACTCTTGGAAATGCTGGTTGAGCGTAAACAAAAATGCCACTTGCGGTTCCCAAACCTAATTTTGAATTGGCTGATGTGTTCAGACTGGAAAAAAATGGTTTGGAACCTAAAAAGTTGCTTCACGACTGGAACCAAAAAAAGTTAGTTCCAGCACGGGAACCATGACATCATCTGTGGGTGTATTGTTTTCTATGTTGATAAAATTAGCAGGAAGTCAAGGAAGTAGAGGGAAATGGAGAGTGCTCAAGTGAGGAGACGAAATGTTGCGTGCTTGGTTGCTGGATGAAAACAAAAACCTTCAGCAAACCATCAAACACTTTGTCAAAGCCTTCTGAGTGTACCAGCCCTGTTGTGTACACAGCACTTTAACCCGTCCTCACAGACAATGTGCATGTTCTGTCATACAGAGGGGGGAGGCTGACCAGTACATTAGCTGAAAGCTATATTGGCTAATAAGGGACAGTGGTATTTTTTTTCATGTGAGAAAGTTTGGTTTTTCTTGGGTCAACAGCCGTCCTCTCAGAGCGTCTACGGCACATGCTGAAGTCAGCTGCTTCAACCTCCTGTCCATCTCTTCCAAGCACATCAACCCAAAACAGGAAAACAAGCACTCAGAGTTTCCTGGTAATTTCAAAATAAAAAGACACAGACAGAAAATTAGCATTAGAAACAACCTGTTGTTCATATGTTGCTCTTCCTCTGTCTTTGCCTTTAATTGTGAAAATATCATTGTTCAGTTCTCAGGGGGGTTTTGTGAGCTCATGTTTCAAGCTGCTTAGGGCTTCACTCCACTGCACAACATTTTTAAGGGTCAATTTTTTGTTTTCTTCAGTTTGTTATGCCCCTCTGTGTGTTTTACACATCTTCTCCATGAGATAGAGTACTTCTTTGCATGAGACAAAAAGTCTGCAGCATTAAGGCTTCTCCCTCTCTCCACCTTTGCAGTGCCAGCATCTGATAGATCTACCGGTGTAACATCCTACCGTGGTTTCTTCAACACTTTAAGACAATTGGCTAAGAGCATGAGCCCGGCGCATAGACACAGAATGAATGCAGAGTTGTTGGAAACATGACTCCAAGCAACAACGAACTGACCAATTACCAACAAGTCAACCAATCAGAACTTACTGAGGAAAGGGGTCGTAAAGCAGCAGAAGCTCAAACATAGCATCTCAGACAGAGTGAGAGTAGAGGTAGATCAGTCTATGAAAACTAACAGATTTTTGAAAGAGTAACAACTAAGTTCAGTACGGGACCCTTAGTTTGGGCAAAATACGGACAATCAGACACACTTTCAGAGAGCAAGGACACGTGCCATTAGGTGGAGCAGAGCTGCAGCACCGATAAGACTATTTGCCAGTGGACTATGTGGAAGTTTCAGGATAGCATCAGCCATTTGGAAAAGATGAACAGAGACGGGCAAGCTATCTCTCCTCTTGGCTAATCGGCTCCCTGTCACCGAGTGTGACCTGGTACCATAAAGCAGTATGTGCTTCTCCCCAAATAAACTTACATAGTGCTATATGGAGGTGAGCAGCCCTCTGGATGAGAGGGATGGACACTATTCTCTCTGTTGACAATTCTCCGACTGTTAGATGGATTTTGAAACTACTATTCCAGGAGTGGGAAACTTTTGGCCCAGGGGCCACATGCAGCCCTCCACCTCTCTTAATGCGACCCCTGAGTCGGTTTCAGTTATTTAAAATAAATATATATACTATGCTTGAAATAAACTAATAACTAATAAATTTGTCAGCATTTCTTTTTTCCATTAGTATTTTTATTTAGATTTTAGCATCATCACAGATAGTACATCCATCCATAATCTATACTGCTTATCCCTTTCAGGGTCGTGGGGCATTTGGAGCTGATCCCCACTAATATGGGGTGAGAGATGGGGTACACCTTGAATCAGTCACCAGCCAATCACAGGGCCACACAGAGAGAAAGGTAACCATTCACTGTCACACTCATGCTAAGGGCAATTTAGAGTCACCAGTCAAACTAATGAGCATGTTTTTAGTCTTCGGGAGGAAGCCAGAGTGCCCCGACAGGATCAATGCATTCATGAGAAGAAGGTCCAAACTCCACACCAAAAGGCCCTGACTGACCCTGACCGACCCTGACCGACCTGGTGTTAGAAACTGACAACCTTTTTACACTACCTGCATCACCGTGCCGCCCTAGTAAATACAATGAGCTTTATTTATCAGAAGAAGTGAAGAGCTATCATAGCAACCATAATGACAAACAAAAACAGAATAAAATTACCTCTCACATCACAATAAAATTGAAAAAATGGTAATCTAGGTCTATAAACATTTGCTCATTCATTTTTGCTATAATTATGTTTCTTTGGGTATACACCTAGCAGACAACTGATTTTAAGATGATCTTCTCTATTGTAAGTCATACCTCTTCCCAAAACATCTGAACTTTGTCAGATGTCAGACTGCAGGTCCCTCCATGCATCCATCTTACAGTCCAAGCTCTCCTCTGAGTTAGATGGCAATACATTAGAGATTTCTGATAATCTCTTTTCTTAACACTCTTTCAGCATTACTTTTTTCTAAATGTGAATGTGCAGGTCTGGTTAAAGCATTTGAAGTTGAAGATACTTAAAGAAGATTTTCCTGTTGTAGTTTGTAATCAGCTCATCGAAAGACATCATTGCATCAGAACCTGATAGGTAAACTTTAAAAGGGACATATTATGCTAAATCATTTTTTTAAGGCTTTTGAACACATTTTTGGGTATTCGGCCTTCCTCCCAGCCCACAACATGTGATGGTAGACAACAAAACCTGTATTTAGTAGGCTGCATGAACGTAAACTCATGGTATTTGGTGAGCTGTTGAGTCTGTGGATATACTGTTACGTAACAGTATATTTTTTTATTTGCATACCTAACCTGATTGGTCTACTATCACTGCTCGGTTGTTGGCTGTAAACAGCCACATATATCTTCACACATAGGCTACCAGCCTCAGAGGACCAAAGGGCCAAGTGGATTAATTTTATTTTTGAAGGGAATGAGCAGCTACAGTCGGCTAAAACCTGTATGTGTGTGCCAGTCACTTCACGTCCGACTGCTTCTTCAACTTCAGTCACTTCAACACAGGACTGGGAACTAGACTTTTCCTGAATTCAGGCTTAGTACAAACAATCCGTCGCCAAACCTGATGATGGAAATGTGAGTATTTTAATGCTGTGTTGTTTTTATTTTGCTCATTGCTATGAGCTAATGCTAACAGCAGGGTGAAGTGAACTAGAGATAACTGCAAAACATGTTTGTCAGTGTTAACGTTACTTGTTGAAGGATAAACTTCAGTGTATGAGCATTCTTACATTAGTCAAGAAAAGTTTAACAGTTGATTGAATATAACCAGTCCAACTGTGGTGACTAGGCCGAGGTTAGCATGTTGTGCATTAGCCTGTGACGTTTGGGCAAAAGAGCTTCGCTGTTGTAACCGTGTGTGTGGTAACTAGCATGAATTGAGGGTTTGTATGTGTTCAGGACTGTAAGCGGCACGTGGCTGGACAGCCCTCTCTGCTTGAGTTACGCTGCAGGACTATTGTTAAGTACCCGTATGTACGCTGCTTTGCTCTGGCTCATTAGCATATGAAGGCGACCGCCCTCAAAACCAGCCGTTGTGAACAGAGCGGTTATGTGAGTGTAAAAAGAATGCAGCTGTGCTTTATTCACAGGCTTTTTGGACCAAAGCATGTCACTAGGGTTTCATGAAGATATCAAGGATCCATGCTAAACTGCAGAAAAGGAGCACAATATGGGACCTTTAAACATTTTTAATCCTTTTAATTCCCATATTTAAATACAACATCTGCTCTCCCTGGAATCAGGAATGATTACCCCAAATTGGGCTGAATTGTGTTAGTGAATGAGTTCCTTTAAAATATATATATTTTTTTTACATTACACCACCTTACTCATATGGTTTAAAATTGGATTTTTAGTTTGTTTCTGGGATTTTTTTTATTATGTTTGAGTAGCTATATGCAGGCAGATTCCATTTCAAAACAATGAGGAAGATCATTAGTTGAGAAGTAGCAGCCCAGTAGTACGACAATAAAGGACCTCTTTCACAATACATGTAATTTTGCCCACAGCCCAATTTTTTGTTTATTGTGTGGTATTTGTAGTACACCCAGAGACTCCCAAGAATATCCCTTTAGAAAATCCAAAAGTCATCCAGGGCCTGTACTATGACCTATTTTATGATCATTGCCATAGGTGTGAGCCAGGGTGCACATTTTACCCCAAAACTTACTCAAACACAAATAATAAATCATCAAATTGGGTCAAATCACCTTCACTGAAGTCTGGTGCATCTTTTGAAATCAAATGTAAAGCTAAGTATTACAATTGAAAGAAGTTATTGAATTTTAACTGGAAAAAAAGTAGTTTTTTTTATGATTTTTTCAACAAATTCAATTCTTTGGAGATGTGTCTGACCAACTTACAGTTGCTGTACACCTAAAATACTTACAAATTATTTGGCCACATATATATTCTCAAAGTGGGAAAAAAATCATCAAATTCTGAGACCAGGTAAAGTTGTTCAATTAACAGGTTGGGTTACTGTGGTAGAATCAGGATACTGTTCCATATCTTGTATATCAGGGAACCTTTAAAGATTTGTTCAGAATTCATCCTTTAAGTATGATTTCTTTTAGAATTTGAATGCTAGATTCAAAACAAACATTTCACATGAAATGTTATTCATTTTAATTTTGAACAGCCACAAAGGGCCTGTATATTATGCCTTTGTGATGAGATAATAATGAGCCATTGATACAAGTAAAAACCGATGCAGTTTTGGATTGTTGTAATCAGATTGTATATATCTACAATGACAGCAATACATAAACATTACTTCTGTCAATTTCTGTTTCTAGTACTTATATATACATGTAATCTGTTTTATGGCCTTCGTGTCTTTTTGCATAGCAACGGCTTGGACAATTTTAATTTGTAGACTGGAACTATAGTGAGGGAAAGGGGATCTGAGAAATCCATAAGATGTATGATTGGCTGGTTATTTCATAGAATGGAGTCTTTGAATTTGCTTGTGTATGGTTGGAGGGGTTTCTGATTTTGAAAATGTTTATAATATCCCAAATAATAGACTACAGATGCAACATGTGCACACATGCCAGAGGTTCTCTTTCCAGCAGGACAGAGACAATAATATGCCTTCACAGGATCATCTGATGCATTCTTGTCAAATTGAATCCAAACATTGTATTTTATTTGAGATCTGTGACGAGAATGAATCTGTCCCCTAATGAGATCAGCATCATGCTGGTAAACCCAAATCTCATAGTCACCATCATTTTTTTGATGCTCAGCAATGTAGCCAGGGGACTGTTTGATTTGGTATGTACCGCATGTTATGGTCTCAAGGTATTCCAGATCCACATGAGGGAACGAGATATCAGATGCTTCAAGCTTCTGCCATTCACTACGAGCTCTACGTGACATATTTGTTTTTTATTTTTCAAACCTTTCATGGAATCAAATGACCATGCTTACTAATCTTTCCCAAGCTACACTGTCAAGATATTTTCATACAATTGCAGATATTTGAAAAAAAAAATGATGGTATATATATATAAAATACAATGTTTGGATTCAATTTGACAAGAATGCATCAGATGATCCTGTGAAGGCATATTATTGTCTCTGTCCTGCTGGAAAGAGAACCTCTGGCATGTGTGCACATGTTGCATCTGTAATCTATTATTTGGGATATTATAAACATTTTCAAAATCAGAAACCCCTCCAACCATACACAGGCAAATTCAAAGACTCCATTCTATGAAATAACCAGCCAATCATACATCTTATGGATTTCTCAGATCCCCTTTCCCTCACTATAGTTCCAGTCTACAAATTAAAATTGTCCAAGCCGTTGCTATGCAAAAAGACACGAAGGCCATAAAACAGATTACATGTATATATAAGTACTAGAAACAGAAATTGACAGAAGTAATGTTTATGTATTGCTGTCATTGTAGATATATACAATCTGATTACAACAATCCAAAACTGCATCGGTTTTTACTTGTATCAATGGCTCATTATTATCTCATCACAAAGGCATAATATACAGGCCCTTTGTGGCTGTTCAATATTAAAATGAATAACATTTCATGTGAAATGTTTGTTTTGAATCTAGCATTCAAATTCTAAAAGAAATCATACTTAAAGGATGAATTCTGAACAAATCTTTAAAGGTTCCCTGATATACAAGATATGGAACAGTATCCTGATTCTACCACAGTAACCCAACCTGTTAATTGAACAACTTTACTGGTCTCAGAATTTGATGATTTTTTTCCCACTTTGAGAATATATATGTGGCCAAATAATTTGTAAGTATTTTAGGTGTACAACAACTGTAAGTTGGTCAGACACATCTCCAAAGAATTGAATTTGTTGAAAAAATCATAAAAAAAACTACTTTTTTTCCAGTTAAAATTCAATAACTTCTTTCAATTGTAATACTTAGCTTTACATTTGATTTCAAAAGATGCACCAGACTTCAGTGAAGGTGATTTGACCCAATTTGATGATTTATTATTTGTGTTTGAGTAAGTTTTGGGGTAAAATGTGCACCCTGGCTCACACCTATGGCAATGATCATAAAATAGGTCATAGTACAGGCCCTGGATGACTTTTAGATTTTCTAAAGGTATATTCTTGGGAGTCTCTGGGTGTACTACAAATACCACACAATAAACAAAAAATTGGGCTGTGGGCAAAATTACATGTATTGTGAAAGAGGTCCTTTGGACATTTTAAGCCCCTTGATCATGTGGAAGACACAGTAATGACAGGTTTAGTCCTGACCCTTCTGTTTGTCCATGTACATTTCAAAATGGTCTTTTAACCCTCGAAAACAGATCTGAAGGTGGTGGCAAGGGAATGTTCAACAATGAAAACAGAGAATATAGAGATTTTTGCAGACAATAATTTTAAATATATTAATTCTTATTTGTCACCATTTCTGGTCTTTTCTACTTTTATTTGTATGTATAATAAAAATATTTAAAAAGTTGTATTTTTGCAGTGAAATTGTTATTATCAGATGAAATTAATCCTGTAAGGGTGTTTCATACAGACATTTTATCCTGAAACTGAAACTGACTGGTAAATAAGTGCAGTGAGCTGGTAAAAGAGAAGCTAAACATCCCTCTTAGAAATGATTTTTAATTGTAAATATTGATAGATTATATCTTAAAGAGAGGGGTAATCATCTTTTTTTGTGCTTAATCATAAACTATTTAAATGTTTTGTTGAAAATTCTGTTCATCCTTTAAAACCTGGCCCTCTGGCTGTGTCACCAAAGTTGTCCTTGTACCTCTCTGAAGAGAAGAAACTGCATATCGTTGCTTTATTTCTGAAACACATCCTGCAGTGGTACAGTGAAGAATTAAAGTGAAAATGTTGAACTGCAGACCTTTAATGTCTCTTTGTAAGAGCTGACCTTGATCCAAAGTGACAGTTTAATCTGTTTTACACCAGGGTTTTGGTCAGCTTTGGTTTTTCTTTAATATCATATTTAGCAGCATGTGTGCAGTTTTAAGAACCCAGAGCAAAACTGGACATTATTCAAGACCCTCACAGAAACTTAAGACTTTATTTTTCTGACTAATTTAAGGTTTTATTCCTTCATAGAGCACAGAGTCAGCTGGTAATCGTCAATATTAAGTGTTTTAGACACAATATGTGGACTCCAGCACACAGTCCATGAAGGTTCATTGGGAAAGAGGAAAATTGTGGATCATTTTCCTAATTTTCTGTAAAATTAGCTCTCACTAGAAGCTATTATCCTGTTATTATCTCTTGGCCCGGCAGATTACAAAAGCAATAACGGTGATAATAAAATCTTCTGCTTCATGCCATAATCAGAATTTCACTCAAACTACAAAATCAGATGGATAAAATAATAATCTACAAAAGAATAATTTAAGATTCATTAAACATTAAACAATGTATTTATGTTCTTTAAATGTACTGTAAGGGAGGATACCAGTGCTAAAAAGAGACCCATATCATGAAGTATAAGAGTTTTAAGATGAAAACAGATTAACTGTTGCTAATCTTTCAATTACCTGACGAAAGACAGAAATGTCCCACTGCCCTGCTCAGATCTGAACCTGATACCCACTCTCATCACAGCAAAGTTTTCCAGACAGGAAACCCAAACATGAAAATACTGGAGCAGGAAGACCGTCTGTCGTTTAGGCAACCGGGTAAATATTTAAAGATGTGGACAGTTTGTTCAACTGGTGGACGGATGGCTGAGGGCTCCGTCTCACCCTCCTGACCCGCCTGTCTGTTCTCTATCTGTTTCTGTTCCTCCAAACAGCTGGATGTTCTGCTCTGTCAGCTCTTTACAGGTCAACAACAGAGAGGGAGGACAACAAAAGGGACTGGACTTTGAGCAGAAAGAGGGGGAATCCTTTAGACAAGTTTGAGATGATCTGAGCTCTGAGACATGGCGTGTTGTCATCAGAAGATGGTCCACTGTGGTCATATAGGGATGGACGTGGTCAGCAACAATACGCAGGTAGACTGTGGGGTATAAACCATGCTCAGGTGGGACTAAGGGGCCCAAAGTGGACAAAGAAAACATCCCCCACACCATCACAGCACCAGCAGCAGCCTGAACTGTTGATCCAAGGCAGGATGGACCCGTGATTTCATGATGTTCATGCCAAATTCTGACCCTCCTATCAGAAATCCAGACTAATCAGACCAGGAGGTGCTTTACAGTATTATATTGCCTTATTTTGGTGAGCGTGTGCCTCAGTTTCCTGTTCCTAGTTGACAGGAGTGGCACCTGGTGTGGTCCTCTGCTGTTTTAGCCCATCTGCTTCATGATTTGATGTGTGTCAAGAGATGGTTAGAGCAAGTGTTTATTTGTGTTACTGTTGCGTTTATATCATCTTTGACCACTCTGATTATTCTTCTCCGACCTCTCAAAAAGGCCTTTTTGCCCAGAGGACTGCTGCTGGTTATATATTTATTATAGATATTTAAATAGAAATATAGATATTTTCTCTATTTTGGACCATCCTCTGTAGACCTTAAGAATGTTGTATACAAATCCCAAAAGCTCAGCAGTTTCTGAAATACTCTAACAACCACACTATGGTCAAAGTCACTAAAAGCCCCCTTTCCCCCTTCATTCCTTTTTGTGATGCTCAGTTTGAACTTCAGAGGGTCATCTGACCATCCAGATGCCTAAATGCTTTGAGTTCCTGCCATGTGATTGGCTAATTAACTATTTGTGTGAAAGAGCAGTTGAATGTTATTCTTAATAAAGTAGCTGTGAGTGTATTTGGGTGCACACTCTCGTGAAATCTTTTCATTTTTCTTAGCTCTTGTTGCCTTGACTTTTTAAACCTTGGACATCTATCACGTTACATATTTCCTCTGCAGCTCCTTTAAATCTTAATTTAAAAAGGAGAAATACTGACGGCTGACACAGTTAGAGCAAACACAGCACAAATCTAGTCAAGGACATTACAAAACTTCGACTAGGGAGAACAGGAAATGAAGGGAGGACATAAAATTTAATGTTGGGAAAGTATATTTCCTACAAAGAAAGAACGATGACCATCTCCCTTGGTTTCTGTACACAGCAGCTGCTTCAGCTCAGACTGTAGTGTGTGTGTGTGTGTGTGTGAGGTATCAGATTTCGGAGCATATTTTCTCACCAGCTGACTGTATGGGAAATGGATTATCCTTAAACCAGCAGGTTTACATTTCATTACATTTCCACTTTACAGTCCAAACCTTAAATATATTACAATAACAGGCACTCAATGCTGAGGACCACTTGTTGTTCATGATATGCAGCTGATAGAAAAGAGAGAGAGAAAGTCATCAACAGTGAAAAATAGATTTACAGTATACGTGTTCAATATGCAGATCCTGGAAGCTGGTTGGACTTTGAATCCCACTGCACATCAGGAAGACTTCAGTCCTGGTACATGAGATATGACCAAGGCCAGCGGTGCCTTTTTGCTCCTATAAAATCAAGCATTTCAGGACAAAAGACTCATAAAAAGATAAAATCCTGGAGTGAAAAGTGAATAAATATTGGCAAGTCTATTTAACATTCTAAGGTACTGTTTGTCTGTCTGCCGTCTCACTGTGAGCAAAATAACTCGAAAAGCTCTGAACAGATTTGGATGTTTTTTTCAGGGAATGTTGGTCATTGCACAAGGAAGAAGTGATTATATTTTGGAGGTCATCCAATTTCAGATGTGAGTTCTGGATTTTTTGAAGTTTGAACATTGTATGATTGGGCAGTTTTCATATTTTCAGTTTTTCAATTCACCCAAAGATGTTGGGAATGTCTTGGCCGAGCTTTGAGCTCTCACAGCTCTTTTGGTTTGTAGTACATCTCTGTCAATGACATAGGTCAATCCACTAAAATCTAACGGGGTCCAGTTTCAGAATTTTTCACAGCAATGTCTGCAGTCATAATATCATATAAATATACCAAACACTAGACATCAATTCTCATGACAGGCAAGTGAACAAAGCCAATCATTTTTTTTCGAAATAATATATACTAAAAGAGGGGTACTGATAGAAAAATTTAAATGTATTCTATAATATCTCAATTTCTATATATATAAACATACATACATACATACATACATACATACACACACACACACACACACACACACACACACACACACACTTATATACGCTATATTGCCCAAAGTATCCGCTCACCCATCCAAATAATCAGAATCAGGTGTTCCAATCACTTCCATGGCCACAGGTGTATAAAATCAAGCACCTTGGCATGCAGACTGCTTTTACAAACATTTGTGAAAGAATGGGTCGCTCTCAGGAGCTCAGTGAATTCCAGCATGGAGCTGTGATAGGATGCCACCTGTGCAACAAACCCAGTCGTGAAATTTCCTCGCTCCTAAATATTCCACAGTCAACTGTCAGCAGTATTATAAGAACGTGGAAGTGTTTGGGAACGACAGCAACTCAGCCACAAAGTGGCAGGCCACGTAAACTGACAGAGCGGGGTCAGTGGATGCTGAGGAGCATAGTACGAAGAGGTCGCCGACTTTCTGCAGAGTCAATCGCTACAGACCTCCAAACTTCATGTGGCCTTCAGATTAGCTCAAGAACAGTGCGCAGAGAGCTTCATGGAATGGGTTTCCATGGCCGAGCAGCTGCATCCAAGCCATACATCACCAAGTGCAATGCAAAGCGTCGGATGCAGTGGTGTAAAGCACGCCGCCACTGGACTCTAGAGCAGTGGAGACTCGTTCTCTGGAGCGACGAATCACGCTTCTCCATCTGGCAATCTGATGGACGAGTCTGGGTTTGCCGGTTGCCAGGAGAACGATACTTGCCGGACTGCATTGTGCCAAGTGTAAAGTTTGGTGGAGGGGGGATTATGGTGTGGGGTTGTTTTTCAGGAGCTGGGCTTGGCCCTTTAGTTCCAGTGAAAGGAACTCTGAATGCTTCAGCATACCAAGACATTTGGACAATTCCATGCTCCCAACTTTGTGGGAACAGTTTGGAGCTGGCCCCTTCCTTTTCCAACATGACTGTGCACCAGTGCACAAAGCAAGGTCCATAAAGACATGGATGACAGAGTCTGGTGTGGATGAACTTGACTGGCCTGCACAGAGTCCTGACCTCAACCCGATAGAACACCTTTGGGATGAATTAGAGCGGAGGCTGAGGGCCAGGCCTTCTCGTCCAACATCAGTGTGTGACCTCACAAATGTGCTTCTGGAAGAATGGACAGAAATTCCCATAAACACACTCCTAAACCTTGTGGACAGCCTTCCCAGAAGAGTTGAAGCTGTTATAGCTGCAAAGGGTGGACCGACGTCATATTGAACCCTATGGATTGGTGTCACTCCTGTGAAGGTCAGATTTTGTCTCCTACACATAAACAGTTGTATAATATATCTACGATGCAAACCTACTCCTGTTTGCTTTGGCTGGTTGCTTCTTCTTCCTCTCTTACTCCAGGATGTCTGCGAGCGCCATGGCGCCATCTGTACCTCCCCTGAGTCAAAGCAGTCTTGCACCCTGACAGAATATGCGCCATTGTTCCTTTCCCTCCACACAACCTGCACAGCGAGTCCTCCCTCATACCTCACCCGTGCAAACTGACTGGGGTAAGTAAGGTGTCGCACACTGCTCGGAGTAGAGAGGATATCCAGAGGGGCTCCAGCTGCCACAGTTCACTCCATGTGATAGATCTCTTCGGGAGGTTCCACCTTGTCCAGGCTCCTTGGGTTGCGAGTGAGATGGATTTTGCTCGTCTCCCCTCCTCTTCAAGGTTTCGGACTTCCTCTGTGATGAGGGTTCTCCTCTCTTTCGCAGTGGACTTTGACCACTGCTGTACACGACCTGACCCTAGACCCTGTCTTCCTGTGCAAGGGTTTCCAATGATGTCCTTGGTCCTGAGGGAACACTCTGCCTGGGTAATTGCTGTACTGGTGGCCCACTTGCGGCCAGATCTTGTTCTTACTCCGGCTTCCCTGGTGAACTGGTCTTGAGAGTCCCTGAATGTCAGGGACAGTCTGCACTTGGCAACTTTAAACTCCTCCACCACTGATGACAAGGGAAGCTGGAGCTGGCCTGACCTTATGTACAGTCCCAAGGATGTAAAGCTCGGGGGTATTCCCAGCCATCTTCGAAGGTGCTTGTTGAACTTCCTCTCCAATTCTTCAACGGCTGTCAGGGGCACCTCGTAAATGGTGAGAAGCCACATAAGTCTTGGGAGCAGGCCATGTTGGTAGATCCAGCACTTGTATTTCCCTGGCAGGCCTGACTTGTCAATCCTCTTCAGCCACTCTTCCACTTGTTTTCCCATGTTGGAGATGTTGTTCTTGTCTGACAGAGAATCATCAAACCACTTTCCAAGGCATTTAATTGGGTTTCCCCGGATGTTAGGGATCACTTGCTCTTGGACAAGTAGCTCAAACCTTCCAGTTGCGCTGACCTTTTGGATCACCAGGCTCCTTGATTTCTTGGGCTTGAAGACCATCTTTGCCTAGATGGCCATGCAATCCAGTTCTGCCAGGACCCATCTTGCCTGCACGTGAATTGGTGTTATCACGGTGAGGTCATCCATGAATGCCCTGATTACTGGCTGTTGACAACCTGCAGTGGTCTTCAGCCCCCTTGATTTTGTACTCGCTGCAGAGATGATCAAGTTCATTCCCATGATGAACAAGATGGGAGAGATTGTGCATCTTGTCACCATCCCCTTCTCCACTGGCTGATGTCTCTCAGGTAGCTGGTGATCATGCCCTGGATGTTATATGGGATGTGGTAGAAATCCAAAGCAACTTGGATCAATTTATGGGGAATAGACCCACGTGCATTTGCATAGTCAAGCCAGACAACTGTTAGGCTGCCTTTCTTTTCCTTTGCTTCTTGGATGAGTTGGCTGAGGATCCCTGTGTGCTCCAAGCACCCGGACACATCATGTGTATTGAATCATATTCAAAGCCTGTCATCATCTTCTTTTCTTATCCAGATGCAAAGTGTCTGGTTTCCCTCAACTCTCTTTGTTTCTCCTGCTGTGCTGCTCATGTTTCAGTTTATCTGTTCTGTGAAAAAGGCCCTGCAGCCTGTGCTGTTCACTTGAGGAACATTAATAGTAGTAGGCCCTGGTCCGCTTGGGAGGACAAGGCGGTCTGGATTTGGACCTGAGTCCTGGTGAAGCCTTGACTTTGACCTGTTTTTACCTCATTGCTCTGCTTGTTTGTCAGAGTGCTGTCAGTTGTTCACACCCCATAAGCAAGCATTAAAAACCTGTTCAGAGTGGTTTTTTTACATCCTCAACACCTAATTTATCCAAAAAAGGCGAAAATCTGTAGCGGTCCTTCAAAAATCTGATGTTTTATTCTTCAGTCTGCTCTGTGCTGTGCGTGTGTATGTGTGTGGCATTAAACTCTAAATAAGGTCACATCCCGAGTGTTGTCTGCAATCTGCTGTTGTGCAGATCTAAAGGTCAAAGGTCACTTCAGTCACAGGGTCGATCTGCAGATCCACTTTTACTAATGAAATTAATGATAATTAAATCTATGGAGTTAATATGAATGAAAATGTGATGAAGTGCTCCCGGTGCAGAGAGCAGCCTGGAATCATCTCAGAGGAGGATTAAAGACTAACAGAATTTTTATGATAATTATTTCAGTTCATTATGAATGTTTGCAGGGTTATTATTAGGACAGGAGGATGGCCATGTTGTCTGTGATGGTTATACATCCAGTAAAACAGAAAAAGTTTAAATAAATGACAGAACTAGAGGTTAATTTGCATAAAGCTCTGCCAAAACATAAAAAAATTCCTAAAACTATGTAACATGTTTTTAGCAACTGAAAATATTGTCATGTGAATTTAGATTAGATTAGATTTGATTAGATAGAATTTACCATACCAAAGCGTACCATCTTCTTCTGCTTATTCAGGGTCGAGTTGCGGGGGCAGCAGCCAGACCAGACTTCCCTCTCAGCCACTTCGTCCAGCTCTTCTCGGGGGATCCCAAGGTGTTCCCAGGCCAGCTGAGAGACATAGTCCCCCCAGCATGTCCTGGGTCTTCCCTGAGGTCTCCTACTGGTGGGAGGTCCCCTGAACACCTCACCAGGGAGGCGTCCAGGAGACATCCTGATTAGATGCCCAAGCCACCTCATCTGGCTCCTCCTGGAGTTAATGGAGAGCTTTGCCCTTCTGCTCAGTTCGCTTTTCACCACAAAGGACCAGAGTCTGCATCACTGCAGACGCCGCACCGATCCGCCTGTCTATCTCTCGCTCCATCCTTTTCTCACTCGTGAACAAGACCCTGAGGTAGTTGAAATCCTCCACTTGGGGCAGAACCTCATCCCCGACCCGGAGACGGTGCTCTACCCTCCTCCGTCGAGGGCCATGGACTCAGATTTGGAGGTGCTGATTCTCATTCCAGTTGCTTCACACTTGCTGTGAACTGATCCAGCGAGAGTTGCAGGTCATGGTCCGATGAAGCCAACAGGACCACATCATCTGCAAAAAGCAGCGACCCGATCCCGAGGTCACCAAACCGGACCCCCTCAACACCCTGGCTGCACCTAGAAATTCTGTCTGTAAAAGTTATGAACAGAACTGATGACAAAAGGCAGCCCTGGCGGAGTCCAAACCTAAAAGTAAATTTGTTTATATTGTCAAAAAGAAACCCTTTGAGGACTGACTAAACATGGACCCTGCTTCCTTATTCAAAATAACTTACTAATTCAAAAACACTCAGTAGTTAGCACTGTTAGACCAGCATCTAAAAGTCATGTAAGTTTTTAGTTCATATGAAAATGTGTGCTTTAGAGGGTTTAAGGCCTTATTTTCAAGAACTATGAAGATCTATGAAAAACATGGTTGATATTTTGTTTTTCTGAAATGATTCACAAATACAACAAAAGAGGGTGTGTATGCCAGGCCACTGGCTGTGGGGCTGTGATGGTAAGAAAATAACACCCATGAAGGCACAAACACTCAATTTTCTGAAAAAAATAATTAAAACCCAGATATTTATGTGGATGGACAGTGAAGTTGGGTTTACTACACTTGACCAAAGCAAGTTGTTACGTGTGAAAAGTGCCTTAACTGAACGTCAGATATTTCATTTCAGTGACTGTAAGAAAATGCTCACGGTCATTTATGCTTTCGCAAACATAGTGCCCCTGATCCAGCTGTATGCCCTATTAGTCTGAGACACTCCTGTCACTTTAAGGCCCTCTTTCCTATGAGGGGCCCAGTCCAACCTGATATGTGGTGATGGGTCAGCTAAGCCATGTTGTCAACAACTCTGTAATCATTCCAACATCCCTGCTCTGAGCCAGCGAGCTTAAACTTCTGATCTAGCAATGATATGACATCACACCGGTCGGTGTTTTAAGCAGGGGACGAACCTTTTTGGACAGCAACTGGCACCTGAAAGAGGGGGAGAGGGAGAAGTCCTGGTGTGACTTTTTGTCTCTTTCATGGAAATATTTTATCATGTCAGGGAGGAATGTCAAACAAACTAAAGGGCGTAGTATAATACAGGACTTTAGTAAAGATGGTTATTGTCCGTAAGGGTAAGCTGTGACAGATCAGACCCAGCTCAAGGCCTGGTCCAAGTCGAAACATTTCCAGAGATATCAGACAAGCAGAGGACGTCACTGAATCCTTTATCTGCTCAATGATCAGGTGTTTTTTTGTTACTTCTGAGACGGTCCCTGAAACTTCCTCCTTTTTCTTTCTCTCTGATGGACTCATTATTGTCGTTGTTCTGCCGCTCGCGCTGCTGGCTGCCAAATGGAATTAAAAACCAATTATTGATAAATGAAGAGTGGCTTTAGCTGTGAGTGTGTGTGTGTGTGTGTGTATGTGGGGGTGTGTGTGTGCGTGCCTGGAACGAAGCCTGGACCAGAGTACTACATCTGTCATCCAAACGCCGTGACAGCCACTCATGTGTGGCGTCGCATCCTGTGCATTCAGCGCACACATCTGCACGGCAACGCCCTCACTGCAGGAGTGTGTGTGTGTGAGTGTGTGTGATATCTGTTACTGTGCATCTGTGCTTTCATATGTGTGTATGAAGTCTATCAGTGAGGCTTTAGCATGTGCATATGTACATGTGTGCAGGTGTGTGTGCAGATGTGAGAGAGTGAGAGCTGCTATCTTTGACTCCATGTCTGCTGTCTGTTTGTTGTGTGTTTGTGTGTTTGTGTGACAGATTGACGTGAGCACAGATGGTGGGTGATGAACATATGAATTTCACTTCACACTTTACATGTTGACATGACAACAGTGTTAAAGCACATGTGATAAAAATTCTAAAATAATCCTGTAAAGAACTATTGATCCACGTGGAGTGCTTGATCACAGCAGTGGAAATTTTAACCTGATTGATTCCAAACTTCTTTTCAGTGACCTTGCCTATCAGACATGCACCTGTTCAAACACTGGATCAGATTTAAGGTTGTGTCCACACAGAAAGGCCACCTTTTCTCTACCTGAAGTCACAGCTCACCTTCTGGCTTGTATTATCAGCATAGCAACTGGTGTCAAAGTTTGCTCATGGGCACAACTGTCTTCAGGCACTCTCTCCTTTTCTGTGAATGTCTTGACTTTGGGCCCTTAGACGGTTGTTTCGGGACTCCTGCCAGGAAGACTTGAAGGTTCTAGTGGCTCTAATTTGATGGTGTGAAGCACATTGTTAAAAAAGTGTGTGGTGCAGAGCATCAACATTTTACAGACAAGAAGATGCACAATACCAGAACAAAAAGGCCTGTGCAAAGTGTAGAGAGGATGGATTATGAGCTTTACTTATCCATCCAGGTAGGCTTGGGTACCACTTTGGAACCGACTCTAAGAGACAAAAAGACTAAATCTGTCCCTGCTGGATATAGATTTATTGAGGTTACTCTCTTGAGATGTGGCATCTTGTTTTCAAGAGGGTCCTCATGTCTATATGGTTATAAAGGTATTTATTCTGGATGTATAATCAATAACTACCATGGATAGGAAGGTCATTCTATTATCAGCATTAATATCTATAATGAATATAATCTGGAGAGGACTGATGATGATTTATATAGCATTGTCTAGTGGAGCTGACATTAAAATGGGTTTAACTGGTCTAAAAATATGAATTTATGTTAAATGATGTCATTTCTGTTGATGGTTGATGCAGGATAGAGCACATGGAGTGGAGCAGGTCCAGAGCAGCAGGTCAACCATGATTGTTAGTCAAGGTCATATTAATACATGTGTGCTGTTTGCAGGAACCACTATGTATTTAATCTTGTTGATCTTTCTAAAGTTAATATCAAAAACTGTAATGATAATGGAGTGGGGCTAAAAAAAAGAGACAAAATAATTGTAATTGTAGCTATTGAAGCTTTGTTGGTCCACAGCAGCTGGCTGTCTAAACCAAGGATCCTAGACTGCCTACAAGACAAAAACTAGAGATGAGTACAAGAGCAAACAAAAGTGGCAAAGACACAGAGAGAGGACAGAGAGAGTGTTGGAGAGACAGAGGCAGAGAGGGAGGAGCTCTGAGTGCAAAGTCCCCCGGCAGTCTAAGCCTATTGCTACAGTAAAGACATTTACAACGACCCAGTGAGGCCGTACCTTCAACACAGTGTGAATATGAGAAAATACACTGTCCTCAGTGTTTATCTACTGAAGCCATAACATTCCCAGCCACAGGTGGACAGCACAGCACATTCTCATTTCTGCCAAGGTAATTGAATCATTTTGACAAATTTTATATATATTCTTTAGATACAACTCCAGAGAGCACCCCATTAACCCCTGTTTACAGTTAAGAGACCCTGCAGAGCTCACTGTAGTAACCAATGAATGAGCATATCATTTTATCAACATGGTCAATCTGAAGTTATTTTTAGGAATATAACAAACAATAACACCATTTAAAGAAAATAGTATTCTTTTGTTATTATTAAACAGTATTTATTGTTTGTGTCAATTTGTCTTCATAGTAAGGACGGTAATTATTGTATTGAGAGGGGAATATTTAAATATCTCTGTAACTGCAGATTATTGAAGAAGAAGAAGAAAAAGAAGAAGAAGAAGAAGAAGAAGAAGAAGAAGGCATACTTTGTTAATCCCTCACGAGAAATCCAATTCTTTATACTCTGTTGTCCTGATGAAACTGAGCAGTGTTGGTGTTCAGTGCCTTGCTCAGGGGCACTTCCACCGTGCCCAGGAAGTCTCCAGCTACTCCAGCTACCAAACCAACTTCCAGACATGGTTCTGTCGGGAGTTGAACAACCCTTCGGTCCGCAACCCAAGTCTTCTGGGCTGTGCTTCTGCTGCCCAATTGAGATCCCAACAGGGCCAATAATATTTGCAGGCAGGGATGTGTTCTCAAATATAAATCATATTTTATTTTCTAAAAAATATGGAATCAGAATTTGGAACTGTTAAGAACCAGAACTCATAAGGAGGACTGGAAACTACATCAAAAGTATTAAAAACTTAACAGTACCCAACCCTAGGTGTAAAATAAAACAAGTCAATCGGAGTGCCAGCTCATATTCCCCTAAAAACAGTCATTTAGTTTGGTCACATGCAGTAGTGCACAAATGTGCATGGATGAGATGTTCAGCAGTGGATCATCAGTGATCTGTTGATTATAAAATGCTCAGGAACACATCTGGATGAACCTTCACTGTGAAGTGTGTCTGTATGTTTTTATAGAGAGCTGTTAAAAGCCTCTTTCAGCAGGAATTTTCCCCAATATTCCAATAAATTCACAAAAACATCTGACTTTAGGCGTCCTGAAAACTGTTATATCCTCCTGATAATAAAAGGATGTTGGTGCAGTGTTAATAACCTAATTTTATCAGATATCATAATACAAACAGCGTAAAGACGTATGATTCATGTTTTATTGTCTCTTATTTTGAGCATAATGTGTTGATCGCTCCAGCGCTCTCTTTCTCTCTCCTTTATACATTATTTAATGCTTGAACAGGCAAAATCAACTCAACCTCTTTATTTTTTACAGTGGGAGCATTTTTTTAAAGAATCGTCTCTATTTATTAACCTCTGATTAAGTTCTGGCCATACAGGCCAAACTTTATTGCAGTCCCCAGGTCTAGACTCTTTAATGGATAAGCCACCATAAGTCAATGGGCTTAGACTGATGGTGAAACAATGGTGGGACGTCACAGTGGTATGGGGCCTTGTGAACAAGACATTTTAGGCAGCTGAGGTGCTTTATCGCTCAGAGGAGACAAGTTAAAAACACCAAAGGGCCAGTAATACACACAAAAACAGAATATGGGCTCTTCAAAAGAAAGAACAATATGTGAACATGGATCAGTGCAGTTTAATCGAGCTCTACGTTAGGACGAGAGTTAACCTCTTCACAGGAATCTGGTGTAATCAGAGTGTTTTTACAGAACATCTACATGAGCAGGGACTTAGGCAGCTTGAAAAACTGCTTGGCTTTTGTCATCGTTTAAAAGAAATCTCTATGAAAAAACTGAAAATGACAAGTCTTAATAACATGATTTATTTAGTGCACCATAAACACACTTACTTACATTTACTTATAGTACATGCAACTTATATTGTTTATGTTTTTTTTTCTCTTCAAAAAGCATTTTTTGACTGATGCGACTTATACTCTGGAGCGACCTATAGTTTGGAAAATACGGTAACAAGACAACTTTTTTCCAATGTGTTGATTTTTATAACTTGTTGCAGTGACATTACACATTGCTGTGGTTGTCCCTTTTATTATAACTGATGATGGATTTAAAAGTAATATCTGCTTTAAATTGACATTTAAAGACTAATAACATACAAGGTGTTGCAGTAAGCTAGTTTACACATAGATGTTTCTCAAATCTTACACCCAGGTCTTTCAGTGCTGTACAAAAGTTTTAGGCAGGCGTGTACAAATCCTGTTAAGTAAGAATAGTTAGGTCTGCTAGTTAGGATGACCCTGATGGGGGGCAGGGTTTAGAGAGGACTTAATGCTGTTTCAAGAGAAACAGCAGGTACACAAAGTTAATGTTGGTATATGAAAGGTACAGGTTCAATCAGCTAACTTGAGTGTGTTTCCAATTTTAGAAGTATCCTGCTAGCAGCGAGGGTGAGCTCCAGGACAGATCCCTGTTTATGGACCTGTTGTATCATCTTCTGCACGTGGACTGGAGATGGAGGACCACTCCCAGTAAGGCTCTGCTGCACCCATTTTTCCGCATCCCATCAGCGCCCATACCAAGCCAGCCCTGATGGGTAAGTGATTCTCTTCATACTAACACAACTTCAAATTAACACAAAAACATTCTGTTGAACTTCAGGTTTTGAACATTTGACTAAAATATGAATGTTGTTGTCCTTCATACAGTGTTGATGGAGAAATGGAGGACATGGGGACAAACCCTGAGGAGGCTCCAGACATCAGCTGCAGCCATCCATCCTCCAGCCTCAGTGAAGACACTGAGTACAGCACCTCTGAGGACGACGAGAGTTAAGACGCAGACGAAGAGGACAGTGATCATGACAGAGATCATTCTGATGTTGAGGACCATGATGAAAACAAAGAGATCCTCTTGAGGAACACTTTTGTCCTCTGTGACAAGTATTTTGCACGCCAAGCCCGTTCTTGGATGCAGACTCGGGCCTGTCTGACCGCTCAGCATCTCTGATCTCCCCTAGAGAGCCACCTGTGGTCTCTGATCGAGGACTGAACACTGAGTCTGGTGTCTGTTCTTTTGATGGAGACCTACGTCCAGGCTACTCTGATGTAGACTCTTGTTCTGAGTCTTCTGAGGAAGATTCCTGACCTTCTGGCTCACCTGACACACTTGGCCTCTCTAATAATGAGCCCTTGTCTCTGTCCTACTTATGAAGCCCAGGAGGTGGATTTTAGCTCTTATGAGGTAGAACTGGGCCCCTGGAGTAGTCATGTCTCCGTCCTTGCCCCTTGTGCAGATGCTCCAACATCATGTGTACTTGATAGAGAAGCACAGTTATCAGGAAAGGATGCTAACGGTGCCCACACCGTTACCACCCAGCCCCTTGGCTACCCTGATGGAGGAACACTAAGCTTCACAGAAGATGGAGTCTTTTCCGCGAGGGGGGCTGACCAGATGACCTCCCTGGCTGAAGCCCTGGAGACCCCAAACTGGACAGAGAGGGTGAAGAAGAGGATCCAGAAAAGCTGTCGTTCACTTGCATCTTGCTTCTGCTTTCACCCCTGTACGGTGAAAGAGTAATGTTTCAACTTCAGCTTTTCTTGTGCTTGTTGGACCTGCAGCTCCAACTGCTACAACTACTACTATTCAGCCTCCCAAGCGAGAGGCGGGGTACACCCTGAACTGGTCACCAGCCAATTGCAGGGCAATATAGAGAGATGGACAACCATTTACGCTCACACCCATACTTAAGGGAGGAAGCTGGAGTGCCCGGAGAGAAGGCATGTGCACTACCTGCTGCGCCACCGTGCCGCCCGCTCAAGCAGCCATCAAACATAAATATTAAAGTAACCATTAGTTCAGACAAGGACAACCTGCTGCTGTGGACCTTCCCAACTTCAGCTGCTTCATCCTTCATGAACCAACATCAGCAACAGCAGCATTTTACTTTGATTCTCATTATAAAAACATTAAACTTTGTTTAGTAACAGCTGAACCAAAAGCTACTGTAATCATCATCATCAGTCCTCTGCACTTCATAATCATTAGAGCTGTTACTGCTCATATTTACTGATCTCTCTGTCAATGGTTTGTTACGGCTAATACTACCATAATAACTACCTTCATTTCAATATAGAGCAAAATATGATATGTAGGGATGGGACTTTCTTAAAATCAGAACTCGAGTTATCGTGTTGCCTTATGACCAAGAACTAAAGTATTTGTTTATTATTTACCTTTGCACACAGACCTGCTGATGGCTTCTTTTTTGACCGTGGCAGCTTATCCGTACTTAAATCCCAGTTATTGTTGAAATATGAAGCAAAGGTAATTTAACCGGGGGTTTGAGCTGTGCTTTGATGGACAGAAAACATCCTCAGCCTCCTAGTTTGAACAGGATGGTAATGCTGTGAATGGGGCTATACTTGGCCGTGTGCATGTAACTGTAATGGACGCTGTAGCAGAGAGGAATATCGTTGTTTTTTACTCACTTTTTGTCTCTCCCACAATTTTAATGACAGACAGTAGCTATTCTCCTCACTGAGCAGTCTGCAACACCTTTTTATTGAGCAAATTTGATATTCAGTGTTAATACTGTCTTTGTACTGGGGAGGAGGCAAACCCAATGATGTTAGTAGGAAAAATAAGTAAGTTAATTAATTAAATAAATAAACAAATACATAAATGAATAAATCAATAAAGGTTAGAAAATCCGCCAGAGTGTCTCTTTTTTAGGCACTCTTCGGCATCCCAAGCTCGGATAAAGGAGGAGGGTTGGAATAGTGATATTAAGAAATTAAGAATCAACAGAAGAAAGTCTATTTGTAGCTTTAAACATATTTAGGATGTTTTTTATTCATTTTTCGTCTCTCACATGATGTTATTCCTCTCTCCTGCAGCGTCTATTAAAGTTACATGCACATGGTCAATCATGCAAACAGGCGATGATGTGATTTAGTGACCTTTAGGACAGCTAATAGCTACTTTACTCACTGTCCATTTATTCACATTTAGAGTTACTACTGTCTTTATGCTGGCAAGGAGGCAAATCCAATGAAGTTAGCTATAAAAAGGAAAATAATCGAGGAATAAATTCATAAATAGATAGATAAACAAACCTAAGTAACTCTGCCAGAGTGTCTCTTTGGGGTCACTCTGTGTGTTGGAATAGTGATATTAAGAAATTAAGAATCAACATGAGAAAGTTTATTTTTAGCTTTAAACATATTTGAGGTGTTTTTTACTCACTTTTTGTCTCTGTTTGTGATGACGGTGGCAGTTGGTCTGACAGTCACGTTCAAACAGCTGATTGTTGATATTAAGGTAAAAACATCTGAATTTTCTAATAAAATACAGATGTGAATGTGTTTGTCTCTGAATGTTTCTCATTCTTTTTCTGGTAAGTTTCTTTTGGTAAAAAAAAAAAAAAAAAACCTGTTGGACAATTTAAGTAGGAAATGACGTATTATTAAATGAATGCTCCTGTTTAGATTGACTGATGACATTAATGTCATTTGCTGAATGTAAACTCTGTATTTTATATAGACAGATACTGTTAGGATGTATCTGCAAACCTGGTTATTATTTATTTGGTTTTATTTACATTACACCCTGGCATTCATTAATGATTGGCATTATGACAAACCATACTAAATGATGAATGTATGAAGCTTCTACAAATAAAAGTCATCAGTAATTTGGAATACGTGAAATACAAAACTCTTGACTGGTGCACTGATATTGAACTGATTTTGTGAGAATTATTATTTGATATAAAATCTTATCAAACAGACTTTTTCTTAAACTGTTTTTTTATCACATTCCAACTCTCAAGAAACTGATGGTTTATAATCATTTCATTGGTCCATTTAACGTCTGTTTTTAATAGTACTACAATAAACATCCAAGAACTGGAGTGTGTACCATGAAAGAGACAAAATAATATGGACCTTCAGGACGTCATTGATGTTAGGAGGATTTAAAGTGGACCAGATCCTCCAAGGAGACAGGGCCTAAGACCAAATGATCCCAGAAACCTGAGTCTGCTTGCTGTTAGGCCGTCACCACCTTCACCTGAGCTCTTTCACGCTCATATTTCATATATCTACATAAATATATCAAATCAGCGGTCATGAACATACCCTAACACTCACACATATATTAAAAAGCAGCATGTGCTGCATAGAGAGGGAGAGTTCCTGACACAGAGACTAACTAAAAAAGTTTCACTTTAAAGTTAAATTAATCTGATGTATCTCAAATAGCAAGGTGTGACCCCAAATGGGGGCCTGACGTGTGAGCAGGGGCGTGGTCAAAATGGGGCATGGGCCCCTGGATGTTTGATTGGCCACCTTCGCAGCTGACATGTCAGTGTGGTCAGCACCATGAAGCAGCATGGAGCTGATTTTCAGACTGAAAAAGCAGGAACAATGATATTTGTGTACCTCTGGCAAAGTTTTTCAAGGACATAAAGGGGGAGTTGAGTTCTTTTGAAGAAGGCTTGTGTGAGCTTTCTTTGTCTCCATCAGCCACAGCGTTGTCTCAACAGAACTAAAATGGACCTGTTCCTCACAGAAATGTTCATTTCAGCAGATGATGATACTTAAACCATTGAACTATTATCTTCTGATTCTTATTTTGTACCCATAATATTGTGCTGATAACTTTTTTCATCACTATCATTATTATTATTACTCTATTTTTTTAACAACATATATATTACAGAATCATAACTAATGAAACAGTTTTGAAATTATTTGCTTTACAGAACACACACACACACACACACCCCCACACCCACGCACCCCCCCCCACACACACACACAGAGTAAATTACGATTAATCCCAGTAATAAAGGCCTCGGTATGAATCCATCAGCTGATCTGTATCTGTGAGGACCAGGCTATTTTTAGAGCGGCTGCAGGGCGTGCATGCGTGTGTGTGTGCATGTGGGAGTGTGTGTGTGTGTGTGTATGTATATCAGCATACATATGTATTAAAGTGTGTGTGTTTAAGTGGGGGTCGTGGGACTGGAGTTGTTTTCAAGTAAATAGTTTTGTAATTACATCTGCGAGGGGGGGAACTCGTTATCTGCGTTAGTGAGCGGCCGACGGCAAACGCTTTGAAATATGGCTCCTCTTCAGCGCGGCGACGCCAAAATACTGGTAATAACTGCTGATAAACAAGCCCAGTGTAATTGCATCTATTAGCATTTTTAAATAATGCCGCTGCAAAAGTAAATGTGTTTACTGTAGACAGTGGCTGCTAGGTGTTTAACTGCAGTCGCTCCCTCACGACAGGAAACTGCTATTTTAAATGTTTCTGTCTGTTTTCCTTTCAGATTATCATTTCAGCATTTTAATAAGCTGATCTCATTATATTTAGGATTAATATTAATATTTTTCAGATAAAAACCAGGGGGACATGGCTGCCCTTCACAAGTTTTAAATGCTTCTCAATGACAAA
Source organism: Cetoscarus ocellatus (assembly GCA_037902135.1). Lineage (NCBI taxonomy): Eukaryota > Metazoa > Chordata > Actinopteri > Labriformes > Labridae > Cetoscarus > Cetoscarus ocellatus. The sequence continues at coordinate 457,652 of JBAMNC010001558.1, read as the reverse complement.
AGAAAAACTTGTTTAGTCTGTTTTAATTCCTGCTGCTTTCAGTGAAACCAGCATCTTCTGTAGGTTTCAGTTTCTTAAGAACTCAGCCATAGCGCTCTATTTTTTATGCTGAATAAGCAGCAAGACCCCCAATTTCTCAGGTTTAATATTGTGCTAGAAGGTTTAGACTCTCACAGCATGTGTCAAATCTCACAGCAGATTTCAAAGCTCTAATTTTGTTTTATTATCAGTCTGTAGCTTGCATTGTTTTGTGTAGATTCGGGTGTAGAAATGATCTTACACCAGTCCCTATTGACTGAATGTTTGATTGATTGATTGATTGATTGATTGATTGATCAAAGGTGCAAATGCAAGTATGTGGACCATATTTTGCCCCCTTAAGTTCAAAGTTCAGTTCAGGGTTTACAGCACAAAGGGCCATGTTAAATACACATATATGTCTCTCTCTCTCTCTCTCTCTCTATATATATATATATATATATATATATATATATATGTATATATGTATATATAAATATATATGTATATATATGTATGTATATATATATATATATATATAGATAGATAGATAGATAGATAGATAGATATATATGTATATATCATTCGGCAACCTGAAAATTTAAGTAAAAGGAGAAACCAAATACATTTTATTTCAAGGTCACCATATTCACTGCTACTTAGCTGCTTATTAACATGCTAATTAAAAGGGCTTATTTGTACCTGCATGACCGTAATATATGGCTGGCATGCTGTTAGGGAATCTCCCAATTACTGCTTACTGGTAAATAGTTAGGAAGTTGTTCAATATTTATTATGATCTTAATAAGCTATGCTTAGTAGGGCCCTTATAAAGTAGGTATCCCAGGAATAGTTTCTCTCTTAATTACTCTTTGTAAGTATGGTTTATTTGTACTGATACAAGTTAAAAAATATGAAACTACAAGGAAGTTAGTTATGAAGAAGAACTCAATTAAGAGTTACACATGCTTCATTATGAGTTATTAACATTGAACTACAACCACAGATCTGTGGTTGAAGCAATAATAAGGAGCTTTTTGAGAAAAACTCACAATTATTATCCTACTAGCTGTATGTCATGGTAAAGCAGAATTAGGAACTATTAATCCCTCAATTAACAGGCTAATGGTCAATTAGACATTGGCTAATAAACATCTAGTTAACTGCCAATTAGCATGCTAATAAGCAGCTTCTTAGCATTAAATATGGTGACTTTAAAATAAACTGTTACCCCAAATACCATTTTAAACATTTACCCCCAAATTCCACATAACGCGAATTCGCCGCGCTGCACTCTTGAATCGTACTGCAGGGCACCTAGAACCCATTCTAGTCTATCAGACAAATTCCACTGCCCGTGCTACGGCATGCTAGCGCTGCATCGCTGAAGCGCCATCACGCGCCATCACGTGCCACAGCGCTGGAGATGTGCTTCAGGTCTATTTTCTGCGCTGCTGCTTCAAAACCTCGTAAATTCACTGTCGTTGAGAAAGCACCAGACAGGAAGTCAACGTGTGGAGTATCTGGAACTTTCAAAATAAAACACAATGCACGGCACGGACTCTCGAACGTAAATTTCCTCAATAGTTTGTCATTACTTCACAACCAGAGGCACGAGCAATAGGTCAACAGTCGGTCAGAGGGTCTCAGAGGCAACACAACACCATGGATGAAGAACAGTGAATCGTAGAGGTACAGAAATATATAACATTGTATGTATGACACCAAACATCCTTTCTACAAGGATATAGGCAGACAGAGGTGAAATAAATCACGAAGCTGTGTGGTTGGGACCAGCAAAGGGACCTTAGAGAAGCGAAGTGATGTGTTGTTTACTTCTTTTCTCAGTCTATAACATGTTTTATTGACGTATGACATCGCTGTTTGCACAAGAGCTTGTGATCAGCCCCCCTCCCTACAGGGCTGCGCGCCGTGGCGCTGCTCGGCGCGGCACATCCAGTGGGGTTTGTTGGTTGGAGAAACACCGCGGCGCGGCGCTTTCGTGTTATGTGGAATTTGGGGGTTAGGTTAACTGGCGACTCCAACCTGCCCATAGTTGTGTGTTTGTGTTTGTGTGAATGGCTGGCTGTCTCTCTATGTCCGACCTGTGATTGGCTGGCAGTCAGTCTGGGATGTACCCTGCCTCTTGCCCAATGTTATCTTGGATGGGCTGACATTAGGCCACAGCCTCCTGACAGGGACAAGCGGTTCGGATAATGTATGTGATTGACAGATGTTTCATTAATCTGGTTCACAAATATGATCAGAAGTATACCCCCCAAACCGTGATGGTAAAGTCAGAGAACGTGAACTTCTTTTTAAATCTCTGCTGGGAAGAATTTTACCTGTTAATTTGATGTGAAGCTTTAAAAATTCGAGAACCTAAAAATGTCACAGTGATTTTTGTTGTTGTTTGATTGGTTTTAATAAATTTTTCAGACTGTTTTAGGACAATTATGATATTAACTTTACTTTTTGTAATCCCAATGGGCAGACATTGACTTGTACACATACTGTCTGTAAGTTTGCAAGATTTGATGTAAGAAGCAATTAACTGCAGATTTAATAATTTAAAGATCCATTTACTTACAAAAAAGAGCATTCATACATCCGAAATTCTACTTACTTCAGGACCAAAGCTGTTAAGTTAAGTTAACTTCTTTGTTCTCAATTTTATTGTCACAAAGTTTTTTTTTTCTTCATTTTGTCAACAAAATCTGGCTGGTGTCTCATTTTTTTTTCTGATTCTCTTCTTTTATTCCTGCTGTTCCTCTTTGTTTTTTCATTCTGTACTTCAACATCTCCTGAAAATAAAAGGGTTACCCTGCACAATCCCATGTTTTTTGTACCTCCAGTGTCGAAACATTTTGTCAGTCTTGAAATGGCTTTATTCGTTTTCCTTTCCCCACATCTTTGTTTCTTTCTATTTGATTCTTCCTTCTGTAACTTTATCTCCCCAGATCTCCCTCTTCTCAGTCTCTTTCCCTCCTATCACATGTACATCAGGGTATGGTGGGGTGCTAGGGTTGGTTTAATTAATACCTCAGCATCTCCCCACCCTGCTCCCCTCTCCGGTTGTGGACATTAATCACAGGTATTTTCGGGGGAAGCGAGGCAGCACAGGTGCAGATCGTCGGGGCAGGGAGAGAGAGTCAGATGATGTATGGAAATACACGGCAGACCCTGATCCGGCCGGCCAATCATCATCCATCATCATTCGGTCACTGGGCGGAACAAGTTATTCCCACCAATAAAAGAAAGGAAGGCAAAGACTTTACAAGAGCTTCACCTGGAAGAACAATTGGACATCCTGTGAGGAAAAATCAAGAGGCAAGTTGCTCTCAACTCTGGACTAAACGGAATAAAGTAAAAACCTGGGCTGTCTCCTCTTAAGCTCACATCAGTGAAGAAAATAAGCTCTCTTAGGTGACTGTGATAGTTTAGCTCGGTCAGTCTCAAAGCCAAACATATGTAGCCACTTCAAATTTTGCCTTCCAACCGAGTGCCTGCTGAATTCCAGCCAATTACCAGCCACCAGGATTTCCCTCGTCTCTCCGGAGATGTCCCTAAAATCCACCATAAAATGTCCATTCATGCAAATTGCAGGGTGTCCCCATGAGACCATGCTTCCATTACATGAACTCATCCAGTGGGCCTCAACCTTTGCCCTTATTTGATTTTGGGCGCTTTCACACTTAACACATTTGGCCTGGACCAAATGAACTCTAGTTCATCTTTGAGGAAAGCACGGCTGAAGCACAGTGGTGAAAAAGCTCATACCAACTCTAGTGCAGACCAACAAACTGAACTCTGGTCTACCTGAAAACAGCGGTCTTGGTTCCCTTCTGAGCGGATCAGGGTTTGGTTTACATCAGGTGAGAAAGCCAAACAAGGCACGTGAACCAAACAGTGGTGAATTGTGTCTTAAGTTTAGCCAAAAAACATGACAGTAAGCATGCCATCTCAGGGATCACTGACAATATCATGCAGAATGCGGCCAACATTAGCATTGCTGGCACCACCAGCCTCTGTTGCTTGAAACAGGCTAACGTCTATTACTCTGTGTGGCATCACTAAAATCAACATTCATTTGTGGTCCGATGCTGATTTAACGCAGCTTTATTTTTTATCTGTGGCCAGAATACAGTGTTATAATGTATGCAGAAGACTGTCTCTGAATGCACAGCATGTCAAATCTTTAGACAGCAGCAGAGTCCCACACCAGGTGTCACTCCTGTCAGCTGAGAACAGGAAACTGAGGCTACAGTTCATACGGGCTTATACTGAAATAGGACACCAGAAGACTGGAAAAATGTATCCTGGTCTGATTAGTCTAGATTTCTGCTGCCACATTCAGATGGTTGGGTCAGAATGTGTTGTAAACAGCATAAGAACATGGATCCAACCTGCCTTGTGTTAGTGATTCAGGCTGATGGTGGCACTTTTGGTCCCCTGAGTACTGATTAAGCACTGTTTAAATGCAAAAAACCTACCTGAGTAATGGTGCTAACCATGTCCATCCCTTTATGACCACAGTGGACCATCTTCAGCAGAGTAACGCGACATGTTTCAAAGCTCAGATCATCTCAAACTGGTTTCTAGAACGTGGCAAGAAGTCCTCTGTACTCCAGTCTCCTCCACAGTCACCAGATCTCAATGCAATAGAGCACCTTTGGGATGTGGTGGAGCGATAGATTCTCATCATGGATGTACAGCTGAGATATCTTTGGCTAGTGTGTGATGCTATCATGGAGATATGGACCAAAATGTTTTCAGCACCTTGATGAATCTGGGGCATGAAGAATTGAGGCAGGTCTGAAGACAACAGGGGGTCCAACCAGGAAGGTGTATGTAATTAAGTGTATGAATATACTGAAATAGAAAACAAAACACCTTGTAATGAAACTGAGTAGAGTTCAAATGAGTTGAGAAGGTATCTAGTTGATTCTTTATAAGAAGACAACATTCCTAAGCAGGGTGAAATAATAATAAAAGAATGATAAGTCTCATCAGCTTGTAAGAGTCTACAACAAATCAATTAAAATATTCATCCAGTAAATTAATTGTTGATATAACTAATCAGCATTAAAGTGCAGATGATGATGGTCATGATTAGAGGAACAATGAAGGACAATCAGAAGCAGCGGGCGACAGATAACTGAGATGGTAATTACCACTCCAATAAAGTCACTCTTATCTGGTTCATTATGATAATGTTGTTAAAGCGGGTGAACACAGTCACTCACTCCATAAATTGCTCTTTCTATCTCTATCCAGCAAAGCAATTTGAACATCACAAATTCATTGACTTTGGTGTAGAATCATGTTATTTCCTTGGGTTTTTGAAAATATAAAGTAGTGTTTGCCTGATTTTAAATGGAGTGCATGTATCCTCTCTCTCTTTTTCACACATGCACACACACACTCTAATGCAAACATGCCGTCAGTGTGTCAGGTCAGGCTAATGTATGTAGATCAAATAGTTCCGGCTAATTGCTAGCTTTAATTCAGCGTCAAGCCGACTTATCCCGTACACACTTAATGTTATTACTTGTCATTTAGAGTCTATTAAGTCATTAATAAAGACTAATACCCTTCATGATTAACTGAAAAAGCTTACCTCCCATGCACACACACATGTTTACACTGAACAGTAGATTACTGGATCAGCTCTGGCATCATCCAACCAGGGCCGAGCATGGATCTCTCTCCTTTAGCTCGGTTGAATTGAATATTTCTCCATAGAAAATGTTTTCAGAGGCTGAACCTTCAAAACAACTGCAGCTGGTGATTGGACGATCGGTCTGCCAGTCACACTCATCACAGACCAATCATATCAAGCCACAGTATGACATAGCAGCTAGACCCTGTTGTTGGCCATTAGCTACACTAAATTATACCACAGAAATTTATCATTTACTGCTTATATGTGACATGAACCTCGTTATGACAACACCCACTAAGTTCTCCGGGGAAACTTCTGAGGAGAGCACATTTCACCAGGTATCATTGAGTAACCATGACTACCATAGACTAACCGGCATCATCCATGTAGGATTGTCACATTCTCTCCCAGTGTCCCAGCAGAGATCCCCAGCTTCCTGGCTGCTCTGATTTGATCATCCATGAGGGCAACCAGCGGAGACAGGATTATCACAAGGGTTTGGAGTCTTGGAGGAGCCAGTTGGTAGATCAAACAGTTATCGAAAGTGATCGGGAGAGGAGCAAAAACATGATTTCCCGTATGAAAAGTTTTCAGTGACGTTCTTTGCTCCTCTTTTAGCAAAGTTAAGTCAATTTCTGATTAAACCGCAGATATTGCTGCATCCACAGAGACTGCTTCAGTCACTTCCCACTGTCGTCACGTCTTCAGTTTCCGCGTCTTTCCCCTGATTGGGTCACCCACCTTTTTACCCTGTCAATTCATTGGAGCTTGGAGCTTGGCAAGATGGAGCTGTGTGATTTCAGACGATGAATCAGGCAGAAGAAAGGTGTGTTATTAAGAAGATAGAGCAGCATGAAAACATTAAATTCATCATTCAAGTCCCATGAGTTAAGAAATTAAACACAGACTCGATGCTGCCTTGCCAAAGTTCACTGTCTGAATCTAATTACTTTCTGGAGTGCACAATGGCAAATTAAGAACACATTTTTTCTGTTAAGATGGTCACTGTGTCAGATTAGAGGGATGCAGAGTTATACATTTGTTCAGTGACTGGACCAATAGACATGACAGGCTACAGCATGGTCCAATCATCAGAACCGATATTATGATGTTGGATAGAAAGGGGCCAGACCAGACAACATGAAAAAAGTCCTGCAACCCAAGGGTTTCCAAACCACGGCCTACAGAACAACTGTGGATTGGATCCATTTAATTGAACAGATGCAAATTTGGCTCACATGAGCACATATAGCTATGATTTATGAATAATGACCAATTGATTACTGCTACAGATAGCATGAACTGACTTATTTTCTGCCCTTCGTGCCCAAGCTGAATGGGCTAAAGTGATTCTTTCAGTTAAATTTACCTTTTGTTTTGTTTAATATGTGTAAATTTACCCTTTAATTTGTTTAATATGTGTCCCCTAATGGTAGGGTACTTCTATGCACAAAAAAGTCGATGGTGGCTGGACTTCTCCCTCTTTCTTTGGTCTAACCCTACAGTTGTAGGGTAGGGCTAACCTGAGCAAATGGGCAGTTTATGCCCATTTGCTCAGGTTAGCAAGCCCAGTGCAGAGCATAGCATGCAGAATGAATGCAGAGTCATTGACAACATGGTGCCGAGCAGCACTGAACTGACCCATTTCCACAGAGTAGACTGATACAGTAGACTAATCAGAGCAGAGTGGGCAAATTTGGCGAAAGGGGCCTTAAAGCAAAGGGAGCTCCAGCAGGGCATCAGATGGACTGAGAACACAGCTGGATCACATCAGGGGTACTCAGGTTATGAAAACTAGAGGTCTTGGACATTAGTGAATGTGAACATAAGCGAGCAGTCATTTATTTCAAATATATGAATTATGATAAAGTATGAGCTCTATTAAGTCCTATATTCAGAGCAAATTAAACCATAATCCTTCATACAGTTTGCTCTTGTTTTGGGCCTGACTGTGGAAATAATCTGTCAGCACCTTCTCTTCGAACCCCCAAATTTCTAAAAGCATGTGTGCCCAAACATTCAGTCTATACAGTGGTTTCTGTTGGTCTGACAGTGCATGCCCTCTCCCTCTTACTGGATCTGCTCCTGAAGCTAAGTGCAGTTCACGGCAGAGAAATCAGAGAAGCTAAATTTGCTTTAATTTGAAATGTTGTGCTGTGCCTTCAGTGTCTGACTTCCTGTGTGGGTCAGTTATGCTCCACAGAGAGTGACAGTTTGAAGCTGCTCGATTAGAAAATAGAACTACTGTGAATCTCCAACAAGCCGGTGCAAAGTGGCCCCTCTAGTCCATGGAGACAGATCAGGGCATGGAATAATGAAACCAGTTCATTAGCCTGATTCATACTGCTGTTTCAAGAGGTAATATTTACCCCTCTGTGATGTTTCAGCTTCGCTGTGAACGTCATGGAGAAAGAACGGGGGGGAAGGAGTTTATCCCCTCATTGTTCCAGCTCCAGAGGTACTAACAGAGGCAAGACATTGGGGAGAGGGAGGCATGTGGACTCAGCGGGAGACAAGAGAGCTGCGAGTGAGTGGGGCACACACCGTGTCATGTGCATGCAAGCTGTATTTTAGAGTGAACTGACAGAGTTATTGCAGCTTTGCTGAGTTCATGTGAATGTCTCGAGGTAGAATTATAGCCGAAACTTGTTGCGGCGCTTTTGTGTAAAGACACTGGGAATTGGATACTTTGATCAGATACAATGCTGTGCAGAAACTGAAGGTAAGTAAATGTTCCTTTGGACCAACTCAACAAAAACATTTGTCATCTTTAAATCTGCGTATTTCTAAATAGAAGCAACTGGTTTAGACTGGGTTGATGGCAAAGCAGAGTTAAGATTGAAAAGATGTCCTTGTTTAATGTCTTTACATTGATGGAGCTGCTGTGCTTTGATAAAGTGGTATTAACATTTTTGTTTGGAACTAGAACCATTCCTATTTTTCAGTTCTATGACCAGGAGGTGTAAAATTCTCACAACCATAGTGAGCTAAAACAAACAAATGAAATGGCAGGCAATTAGTTTTGAGTCTGTAGACATTCACATACATGGATGTGCCGGATTTTGTTTGAAATTATGTGCCTACTTGTTCATTATGAGCCTGTGTGTGTGTGTGTGTGTGAGAGCACAGTAGCCAAGCTAATACTCTGGTATTAATTGGGGGGGGGGGGGTTATCCTCCTAAGGTTGTTCTGACATGGCCACTAATCTGACTGCCGGCTCTCCTTTTAATTTAATTACAGTTTACTGTGTTAATATTTCATTAAAGTATTAGATAGAAGACCGTGTTTTAATCAGAGCAGTGCTGCAGCGGTGGGGTTCGTACTGCTACGTGTCACCCTCCGTCCCTCCCTTGCCATCATCCGCTGTCTGCTCGCACAGTTACTCTCTCGAGACTTCCTCATCCTTTCATCCTCTTCTCTGGCAAAGCTGGCATGAACACACATAAACTACAAACACACACACACACACAATTGCGCACATGCTAATGCTGGAAAAATGTCCAGAAAAACATGTAAATTAGAGTTTTTTGTGTAATATCCCTCCACACCCTGAATACACAAACACACACACACACACTGACACACACTCAGCTCTTGTTCTCTCCAAAGGCCAGGGCAGATGTCTCTTGTCATTCTGCACAAGCGTCAAACAACCAGGCTGTCATATTTTCATATTTAACTATTCATCTCATTCTAATTTATGGAGTTCAAAAGCACACACACAAACACACACACATGCACACACACTCATGCATGCCTACTGTACGTCGTCATCAAATATTTAGGACTAAATATTGAAGGTTTCTTGCAGGATGTTGAATAATTTGCATTTTATAATGACCTTAGGTTTAACATCTATCACCCTGTGGTGAAGTGAATCTTCTCAAACTGAACCATTAAAACTCATCAAACATCATAACAATCCTTAAACGAGTCCGACCAGGTTCTACCTGAAACAAACAACATGGAGCCATCCAATTGGCCCACCGAGAGCAGGGCTGGGCTAGGATTTGGGTGCATTGTAAAGCTGGAGATGTACTTGCTGTTAACTACAATGATGTGGACTCATTATGGCATCCCCTGCATCGGTTGTGCACGTCACCCAGAATTAAAACACAAGCTGCAGTCTATACATGACCTGCAAGATCAGTGTAGAGGTGGAGGCCATAAGACAGAGTCAGCATTTGGGCAGAAACAACTACAACAAACTTTTTAAGACAAACTGATAAATCAGATCCACAATCAAACACCTAAATAATGTGTGAGACTCCACAGACACAAGCATGACTGTTAACCTGGTCGATGACATGGAAACCCTCTTTTAAAGATCAGGAAATAGTGAAATAAGTTTGGCGTAATTGTTAAACTAGTGACCATGTTAACTGTTGACTTTGAATTTGACTTGAGTTGAGTTGAGCTGTCTATGAGTGTGTTTGTGTTAGCTTGGACTCTTTGGCTGTATTTTCTAACATATAAACTATTGATCAGTAGGCCTGTAATGGTACACATACTGAACTTAACCATTTCAGTATGCACCTGTTCGGTTTGGCACACAGCTGTACTGAAACTACACAGTATGTCGAGAAAAAAAGGAACAAAAGACAGCGTTCGATGCAGACCTTTAAATCTGCATGAGTTCCACACGGATATATTTAAGGAGCGCACATTGAGCCGGAATCGCATGCATGGAGTACACATAGCAGCTCATTCATTCACACTACACAGCCCACTTTGCCATAAACAGATGTCAGCCTGGCAGGGAGAGATTGAAGACCCTCAGCCATCATTACGGTCCCCTGTTGGGGATCACTTTGGTTTTTAAGCAGCCTTATGGCTTTGTTAAAAATACATCTAGTTGAAGTAATATTTTAGTTATTTTATTTTATATTTGGTTTATAGCAGCAGGATTATATTGTTTCTATATTCTATTGTCTGAACAATTGGAGAAAAAGTTCAAAATTCATTATAAATGAATGAAAGACATTTTGAGGGATTTTGTTTCTCCCTATACCCAAAAAAAAAAAAAAAAACGAACCGTGGCTTTCAAAACTGAAAACGTACCAAACCAAAAATTTTGTGTACATTTACAGGCCTATGGGTTAGTACTTTTGATACAGTGATTAATAAAATGCTTCCCGATGAAGCTGGTGCGAAAACTATTTACATCTATCAGCATAGATGGCCAAAAATTATCAGTCAACATGGTCAAGACCATCACACTGAGACACATACAATGGTTCACAAAATACTGTAGAGGCACAGTGTAGAGGACACTTATGGTGAATACTGACCACAGCTTAATGTTGGCATTGATTATTGGTATTTATTCCTTAACTTTTGCTCTGGGAATTGCCTCCATGTTTGTAGTTTGTTTCTAACATAACAGTGTTGTTTTTGTCAACGATGACGATGACGACATCATTTCGTTGACGCCCCTTTTTTTCATGACGATGACGAGACGATGACGAGACGATGACGAGTTAAACATGGCTCTTTGATGACTAAAACATGACAGGACGTGTGTGAGTTTTTCTTGATGAGACGAGACTGGACTAAAATGTAAGTGGGTGGTCTGTCAGACATTCAAAATGCACAACATTAATGCCTATTGCGTGTAATCTGTCTATCAAAAGCTAAAAAGTATGAGCAGTGCTGCTGCATCCTGTCCTTGTTTGGACACGCCCACCACCTGGCATGCAGCGCACATTCTGCACAGCACACCTGCGGTCAGTCCTCACACACAGAAACATTTAATAATTCACTGGAGGACCATGGCGGCAGCGCCAGCAAAGGAGCTTGGTGGTCAGAAATGACGAGATGATCTTTGCACATTCTTTCAATATAATCCAAAGAAGAACAGAGTGCACTGTAGAGGGAGATGGCGGTCCTGATAGATGATCATTTCTGTGGCGCATGCTGCTTCTGCTGCTGATACCGCACTGTAACGAAGCCGGTGAGGCGGATTGTAAAACTGTGGAGGGACAGAGGGGCAGAAAAAAGAGACTCCACAGAAGAAAGGGCAGAGGGTATCCCAAGTGTGGGATCACTACAAGTTGAAACAAAAAGGCATTATAGTGCAGAGTGTCTATTGTAAAACAGAGTTAGCTTAGCATAATAGCGCATCGACAAAGCTGCAGCACCTCAGCTGTAAACATCCGGTCTGTGCATCAAGTCTGCAGAGCGGACACAGGTGTAGGGCACCAATTCATATATTTAATAAATGTGATTTTGCTCTTTATAATATCTTAGTATCTAACTATGGTATTAATTACAGCCTAGTAACAAAACATGATAATAATAATAATAGTATAGAGTTAATAAAACTAAAAAAAACTTACTATAATAGCAAGTTATGGACCAGAGAAAAAATAAAACTGCAAGAACAATAAATAAAACAAACTCAAATGTTCAAAAATATTTACACCATTGCACATGGGGAAATATCAATATCATTTGATCTGTGTAACTGGTTTAGTGCTCACTGCAGAGACAGTTATCATAGCAACTATAAGGGCCTGTTTATCCATTTAGGTTTTTACTGTAAAAGGTTTTTGCCCATCAGCAATGAAGTACAGCACTGCAGTATTGCATCAATGGGAATGTCTAGGCTAGAGCTATCAATCTGGTAAGGAATCTGATTATTATACAGAAGCATTAAGGTTAACTGTTTTATGAATTGCAACACTTGATACAACCTGTCAGCGTTCCAACATCCACTACTTATTGACATAAATTAATTCGTTAAAAGACTAATACTTTTTTTTTTTTTTTTTTTACTAAAACTGACTAAAACTCAACTAAAACCTTTTTGAGTATTCGTCAACTAAAACTAGACTAAAACTATCAGGTATAGAAATGACTAAAACTAATAAACATTTTCAGCCAAAAGACTAAGACTAAAACTAAATCTAAAATGGCTGCCAAAAACAGCACTGTAACATAACAGGTAGTTACATACAGCTTGAGGTCTTTTGCACCCTCTAGTTGTGTCCTCCAGTAACACATGTATAATACAGGCAATTGAATAGACAAAAACACACAACATTAAAAGACGAAACTAGAAAAGCACTCAGGGAGCGCAGACCTCCGCGAAGCAGCTTCGGTCCACTTTGGCGAAAATGGTCCTATCTGGCAATGTTAAGAATCCTTTAAAAAATTCCTGGATCCAGACGGTGATCCAGATCAACCCCAAAATTTAATCAGTTCTTCCATATACCATTTCCGACAGTTCCTGAAAATCTCATCCAAATCCATTCAGAACTTTTCAAGTTTATAAGACGGGGCCAGAGTTATTCTGAGAGTTGAGCTCGATTACTCATATTGGGCCCATGCTCATGCAAAGCTCTGGCTCCAACCTCTTGGAGAGGGGCTGGACTCTACTTTTTTAGGTCTTGCCCAAGGTTAGAGGAGATGGTCAGATGTGGATATAATCACAAACCCTGAAGGCCCCTACACATCGAACGTGGTTTGCGTGATGGCCACCGCGCGAAACCATGCAGAGTGCGCACAGAGCGAGCGTAGAGCAGGGCGGCGGCGCGACACGTCAAGTGCCAGTTGCTAAGCCACAGAGCATGAAGTGTACTCCTTGGCGAGCTTGGTTCGACAAGTAGTGCATGATGCTCTCAACGACGCAGCAAAAATCTTTAGCTGTAATCCTCCTGAGGAGGCGGAGAAGAGCAGCAGCAGCAGCGGGGAGGAGAAGGATGTGGGTCCATCCGATCCTGATGGCAAGGCAGGAATTGGGGGAGTACAGGCTCGTCTGGGAGCTGCATTTTCACACAGACCGCTTCCAAATGTACTTCAGGCTGACCAAGGAGCAGTTTGAGAGCCTGTTGTCCCGAGTTGGTCCAAGTCTGGTGAGATTGCAGACACGCTACACTTTTGTTTTCTGAACTTGCCTCTCCTATGGGACGCACTAATATGTCGTCACAGCGCGCTGCGCCCGAATTTAAAATTTTTCAATTTGGTCGCCGTACAGAAAGGTGGCAGGCGCCCCCCGTGCGCGCCGCCTTGCCGCGCACCGTGGAGCCCCGCTTGCGCGGCGGTAGCACATACACAATGAATGGGTTTGCCGCCGACCGCCTGCGCTTGCCGCGTTTGGTGTGTAGGGGCCTTAAGCCGTGTTGCAGCTTTGCCCCATTGAATAAAAGGGCCACTTCTGTATTACTGCAAATGGTACAGAGTAGGGGTGTAAATCACCAGTTAAATGACGATACGATATGATACGATACGATACGATACGATACGATGCGATACGATACGATACGATACGATACCGATTCTTTGGACAATGATACGATATTTACCGATGTCACAAAGTCTGCCACGATTCGATTTCGATTCAATACGATTCAGGGGCCTTCGATCGATTTAAGACGATATTGTGTACTCATTGAACACAATCAGCTACATTTCACCTAAAGCAAGAAAGAAATATAAAGCAATTTCTAAGTTTTGACAGTTTTATTACTGAAATGTGAAACGATGTGCTGACCTTTGGATATGATAGGTTATAGAGGATTATAACCATCTGTATGATCTAATCATGTTTAAAATTAAAATTTGATGAATTAGTAGTCGGGTGCTTTTTAGACTTTGCTTCACTGTTTAATGGTAGGTGTGGAGGAAGAATAAGAACAAGCTCTCACTGTTTTCCTTTCATACAATAAGTAATGTCATTAATCAGTGAGCTACAAAATCAAATGATGAGATAACTTACTGTACTCGTGTGATCACTCCTGTCGTGTGTGTGCAGTATGCATCCTCTGCTGTCAGATCGACCGTATCTTACCCGGATACAGCAGTGCTATTTTCTGATTGGCTGACATGTCAAGCTCCCGTTTAGCTCTGTGATGCTAAGAGCGTGTTGCTACACATTAGCATGTAGCGGTGTTACTCAGTGGGCACTACACAGTACATTTTAAAACAGGAGAAATACCGGGTGTGCTGTGTGAGAGAGCGAAAAGGTGCGTATCTCATACGCTGAATGCGTGAGACTTGAGAGCCCTGTGAAGTTGAAACTTCAGAACGAGGCACTATTGGCCGGTCAGAATTTCAAAATTAAGGCGTTGAAGATGATGATGTTGATCGATGTTTTGAGTTTCCATCAATTTGATTGGATCATTGCTTAAACAATCGATGTATCGATCCAGATCGATGGATCACCCCTAGTACAGAGTAACTGTGGTTACACACTGGATGTATTTTAGCGGTGGGTTAATGGAGCATGCCTGTTTTTATTTGGCATGCTTGTATTTTGTTCTGTTGACTGTGCACATTTCTTGGCCAAAATAGACAACATAATGAGAAAAGAGGACCATATTTGCATTTTTTGAAGCAGATATGTTTTCACTGATGGACTATAAGATGGAAATGCAGGGGAGTTGATGGCGCAGTCTGATAGTGCACTTGGTCAGTAATTGGGAGGTTGCAGGTTCAAGCCCAGCTCTGGGTGTCACATGGCGATGTCTCCTTGGGCAAGACAAGTAACCTCAAGTTGTTCCCACTGATGCATCAGTGACGTGTAAATGGGCATGAAAGGGGGTGAATGGGTTAGTTAATACAGATGGATAACTAACAGAAACTTAGAGCCATCAGTGAGCGAATGGGTGTGAATGGGCAGATGTAAAGATGCTTTGAGTAGTCAAAAAGACTAGAAAAGCACTATCTAAGCTCTAGTCCATTTACCACTTTCAGTTAAACTTCCTGTTTGTACCTTTCAAAGTAAACTGTTAGTTTGTCATTTTGTGGAGAAACTCTTGTACAGAATGTTTTCATTATTAAGTTTTCCTGAGCCAGTTGAAAGAATTCAGGTCGCTTGTTGGGAGATTTGTAATGAGTCTTCTTACACTTTTTACTGACCTTTGGTTCTGAGGTCAAATTTAGAAAGGGCAGGACAGCAAGAAGAAGCAACAATAAAGCAGCACTTGTGTCAAGTCTGAAAGGCAGCCATGTCCGTCACTGCATCCAGAACTAAGACACTGACTTTTTCCTACTTGTGCAAATGCAGCAGTTGGGAGAGTAAGAACCTCTCTGAGCTGCTGGTTGAAGTCCTGGAAGATGTTCTGCCCGGGGACTCAGATACATACGAGGAGGTAACCTGGGGCCAGCACATGAATTCATATGTGTACCTGGAGCAATAATACCCTAAAGACGAGGATCAACTTTGTTGTTGCTCCATCAGCTCTGCGACTGCATGTTTTGAACACTCAGATGAAAAGAGAGAAAGAGCTGTTAGTTGGTCAGTACCTGGTGGTGAGTTGGATGGGATGGCAGGGGTAGACTGTTGGGCATACTTGTTAAACCTAAACAGGTAATTAGGGTGAGCTGGGAACATTTAGGTCCTTGTTTGTGAGGTACTTGGTTCTCCTTTCCAAAGGAGTTTCTCATCAGTCATGATTAGGTCTTTCAAGCTTGGCTTGTCCATAGGTGGAGGACTGCTATTGGATGTCAAGGAGGGCTTTGACTTCGTTAGCTGTGGAAGGATCAAAATATGTGTGTTACAGGAGTTTGGGGAACTGGAGAAGGATTTTGGTCTCCCCAGTGGGTATTCTAATAAACAATTTAGGAGGGGAAAATGGGGACAGGCTCTGAGAGTCCAGAGCTGCTGACCCATACAGGGACATTGTTGGGTGGTGAATTGACCATTTTGAGAACTTCTCAGTCCACCAACATGTTGGATGACCCAGGGGAGGCCTCGCTTTTTTGGCAGAGGGTATAGTCAAAAAGCCTCTGAGAAGCATGATGAGATTTGCTCTGAGATGCTGGTCGTTGTTGGACTATCGCAGTAGTATTGGGTGGGATTGTGGGACAGTGCCTCTAGATTAACAGAGTGGGGCAATGGTTCCCATTTTCAAAAGTGGACTGCAGCGAATGCCTCAACTATCACAGTAAGTGAGTGATATAAGGTAATTATAAAGCTGAGGAATAGGCACTTTTTAGGCAAACTTATGTCATGTTGGCCCTCAGCTGGACTACAGAGAGAGAGTATCTTTAAGAGGCTTATGACCAGGATTCCCTTTAAAACCAAGCAGCAACTCTTTCTTCTTATTCACAGTCTTTGGTTGATCCGAAACTTAATGTCCAACATACTTCTCCTGACTTCCATTGTGTTGACAGGATTATAAGTTACTCCAATATATCTCTTCTCACTGCAAAATAGCAAACCCTGCATCATCACTACAGCTGTTGCCAGGATCCATTTGTGGTTCCATAACTTATGAAGCTAACCAAAACAAACTAATTAAGTTCAGATTAATTAAGGAATTCCTGGCATTGTGTGTGATGACCCAAAAAAAGCTGGATTGCTGAGTTCACATTTAGTTTTTCTCAAAGTTTCCTAGGCCTTATGTCGAAATCTACATGATTTAGTTTACGTTTATCACTCACACACACACACACACATACACACATCTTTATTAAAAAGTGTGTGTCAGGAGTAATATTTGAAGCTTTGATACACAGATGGTGGTGCTGTCTACACCTGCCCTCCACTGGGACCTGAGTATGTGTGTATATGCACGGGTGTGTGTGTGTGTGTTTGTGTGCGTCGGTCTTCAGCACTTGAAAGAGACTTGTCAGCACTCCTCTCTGAACTACCTCTGCCGTCTATTAATCTCTCTCTCTTTCATTCTGTCATCCTCACGCTCCCTCTCTCCTCCTCTCACTTCCTTAAATTTTCCCCTCACTCTCTGCTTCTCCTCTCTCCATAATCTTGTTCTCTTGCAGATTCACACCCACTATCACCTTGTATTATCACTCCCACTGTCCTGTTGTTAATGACTTGGTTTGCAGGAGTTAACTGGCAGATTTGGGGTTTTGGTTCAGGCAGTCGTGAAGCCTCCGGGGCAATCATTATTTATTATAATGCGATAGATCAGGGGCTCCTAACGACCAGAACATGGACCAGTACAAGACCATGGCTCATTTAGAGATACAGATAATTCATTCATTTTCTTTTATTGACTAAAAAGGTCTGCAATCAGGCAGATCCAATCTTGACAAGCTCCAATCTATAACATGAGCAGCCCAAAGTGGCAGTTAGCGTCCTTTAGAGATGAGCGAGCAACGAGGAATGCAACAGCTTCAGTAGCAAGTTTGTTTTACGAAGTGGCTCGTGTTCTGTTGCACAGTAGCCCCTGCCTACGACATTATCTGATGTGCCTGTAATAAATGTGACTGAGGGAATGATGGTCCAATCACCTGCAGGATATGCTTCTGAAAGGTTCTGCCCTCCCCAAACACTTTCTATGGGCTCTGTCCCAGATGGGCCAGTGAAGTATACTGAATGATCCATCTGGTGTGTCAGGTTAAGTCTGCACAGTGTTTCATTGATAAACAACAGCAAAAAGAGTCCCTCACAGCAGAAAACTGTCAAGACTTAAAACACCAGCTTCCTATGACAGCTGTGATGCCCCAAAAAGTAAGGCCTGAGATAAACTTGCTGTTTAACATGCTTTTATGTACTCCTGCTGCATCACTAGCATAATCATAAAATATAGCTGCTGCACACATGTGTTACTGAACAACAAGAGAGGGCTCAGGGCAAATGGACTTCAGCTTACACAGCACTTTTCTAGTCTCTTTGACTCAAAGCAGCTGTATACCACAGTTCACATCTACACATTCACTCACTAATGGTTGGCGTTTCTGTGAAAGTTATTCACTAGTACTAGCTAACCCATTCATGCCCTTTCATATCCATTTACACTCCATGGGAGTACAGCAGTGGGAGCAACTTGGAGTCTAGTGTCTTGCCCAAGGACACATCACCATGTGACAGCCAGAGCTGGACTCAAACCTTCAACTTTCAGACTGCCCCACCGACGCTCAGAGCCACATACAACTACCTGCTGGTAGGAATGCAAACTGCAAACAATTCTAAAGATCAAAATATGTTAGCAATCAATAATCAAGAGTATTGTTACATCAGCTCAGACTGATTGTCTGTGTGCGGTTTTTGCTGATATTGTTGTTATAGCAGGTGTTGAAAACAGAGCAAGTCCTACAAATGTCTCTTTGCTTAATTGATAATAATGGAAAGATATTGTCATCAGATGTAAACAAGAAAAAAAATAAACTAATAAAAATTTAGCCAAAAGTCACCAGCTTTAATGGTCACCAACTGGTCTGAGACACTGTTGTCATGTTTAGATGTACATTTTGAGAAACATAAAGCTCATTATTCTCATGGATTCTGATTTATAAGTCAGATTCTATAATAACATCATATTTGTGTGATTTTTGTAACAACCTCTGCATAGGCTAGTCTTTTAAAATATTGTCTTGAAGGTTAATCACACAATCTACTCTGTTCTACTCTGTTTCTGCATGACATGGTGTTTCAGTAGTTTTTGGATGAATCTAAAAGTTAATGGTTTTCTGACCTTTAGATGTGGAGCAGCAGCACCTGGTTATGTTAGCACTGGCCAAAGCAAACTGATATAAAACAGAAAGGAGACGTGTGGATCAGTGATGATGCCCTCAAGGAACCATCACTTTTATTCTGGCGATATTATCAATCACTTTGTCTAAGACTTGAGGAGGTCACAGTCCTGTGAATTGCTGATTGGGGTCTCACTTCCAGCATGCGTATGTGAAGTTAAAAATGTCCTGTACCCAAACTTAATCAAAGGAGTTATCTCAACTGTCTTTATAAATGTTGTAAAGTTGGTCTGATTTCTTAACTTAAGTTGGCAAAACAATTGACTTAAGGTCAGACCAAGGTCTGAATAGGGTACACATAAAGACACAGTGGTAAGCAAACACAACGTATCCTGCCTAAGGTTTTCTCTCAACTCAGAATTGTGAGTTTTAACCCAAAACTCAAAAATCTAGTGCAGACAGTTACCTTAATTTTTTTTTTAACAGTGAGATGCTGAATGAGTAGTATCCAGCTGCTTCCCTACTATGAGCTCAATGGACAAAATAGCATGCAATTAATGTGACTTAACCATTCAATCTGGTAATCACAGACCCACGTCACTCACCTCAAACAATAACCAGTTTAACAGGTTGTATGTCTAAAAAGTGAAACACTAAGAGAAAACTTAGAATTATAACAACAGTGGAGAAATTTCCACCTAATTGTCACTTTGAAAGGAAATATGAAGTCTTTCACAACAAACAATGGGAGCCCCACTGTGTCCATGTGAATGTGGGTGTGCTTACATGTATGTGTGTGTAACCAGCCTGAGAGCACGATACCCTCATACTTCCTATGTGTTAAAACATGATTTACAATACAACAAACAGACATGGATGTGTACACAAACACTGTTATTGCCAAGGGGAAATCAATAGGTGTTAGGGTGTGGACGCCTTCGTGTGAGTGAAATATGTTTTCTTGGCTGTGAGAAACTAAACTGAGACTCACATATGTTACAGGAGAAGCAAATGTGTGGATGGAAGAGGGAAAAAAGAGGGGTTGGGGTAAATAATGAGTATAAAGGAGTTCATGTACACATCTATTTTCTTTATTGAAGAACAACACACACAGAGGACAACCACAGTACATAGTTTAGGGAATGTTCCTGCTGTTTTTTGTACTAATATTGTTAATAAAAAAGTATATTTAAAACAGAACAATTTACTTTTTTCAATTAGTTATGCCTGGAAAAATGAATGCTCTCATATAATCTGGTAGAAGCTCAAAGCATCGTTAAAGGACTCACTTGCTAATTTACAGTACCATGAATGCAGCTGTTTCTTTATTTCCAAACCATCAGGTTTCTCTTTAGCCTCTTGACAGTGAAGATGAAAAGTTGATTGCCTTGCTTTGTGCACTTTCCTTGGTTTAGACTCGAGATGCTCAACCACAGACAACATGCCGGTACAGGGCCTTGGTTACATAAAGTAATTCAGTTTATTTAACTTTTGTTTTTTAAACTAACAGAGACCATGGAGTGTTTAATTTTAAAACAATACCCATTTGACTCCACATTCAGTCTCTGTCGTCGTAACCAGTCCAACCAGATTTTTTTTCAGTAACTTTAACAAATTGGTTAACCCTTTCAAGCCTGAAAACAAAAATTATAGCCAGAAAATTCTAATTTTTCAGAGCTGAAATGTTTATTTCACTTTCTATTAAAATCCATAAAAATAAAAATTTCCATAAAATTTAACATATATATTTTTTTGTATCTCATTTGATACATTAGGTGTTTTTGGCAACTGAAAATCCACTTGAGGACATTTTTATCATTTATCTGATTGTGTTCAGATGTTTCTAGTAATTTGCTGATCATATTGATTAGATAGAGATATCATAAAAGTATGTATCAAATATAATGCAAAGGTTTTAAGGGGCTCATATCAGAATTGTTGTTTTTTATACAGTAGATGTCCAGAAAATGGTTAACAATATAGTTATGTTTTTACTTTAAAATATAGTTAAAGTATCACAGAATATATTTGACTTAACCCTTAGATGCATGAGTGAGGTCAGAAATGGCCCCAGCATTTGTTTGTTTTTGTGCAATATCTTTGTAATTAAAAAAAATTATTGCTTAACCTTCCATAGATTTTCTTTGACATGACGCCATTTGGATTTGTATCTCCTTGTGATATTTTTTAAGTTGTTGCATTTTTTGTATTAGTACCACACTTTTCCATACCTGGGGTCAAAAATGATCCCAAGCATTTTCTATGGAATTTCAAAGGTTGACCCGAGGAAACTTCTGATCTCTATTAACTGTGACTGTCAGGCATACATTTACTGTCACTCCACACATGTAATGGCAGCAGTCTCACCACCTTAAAGATTATTTTTACACAGCAACATTCATGTAAGTATTATCATCATTTTTATACCTCATAATACATGTGCTTTTATAAAATATGAACTTTTTTCCAAATTGCCCACGCATTGCCCATGCCTAAAACTGCCGCTGTTTATAGCTTCCTGCAATAGAATTTAACCCATTGGGTGGCCTATTATACTATTATTGATAACTCAATAATATTATAAGTGTGTGTGTGCATGTGTGACTGGCGCGTGTGTGTATGTGTATTTCTGTGCATGTTCTTATGCAGTAACATATTGATTCATATTTTGTCTGCCAATCAAAAATCATTTTTATGTTCTCATCTAGAGTATCATGGCTGCTAGGATGTAATGATCAGCTTTTCTCCCTCTTTCTTTCTCTCTATCTTTTTTGCCAAAATCGTTGGAAAAGGAAAACAATGAAAAGAAATCGCTTTGAAAAGAAATCTGGCTTGCCATTGGTCAGATTCTCCTGAAAATGAATTACAGCAGTGACCTAACACTTTCCCACAATCCTTTGTGATCAACAGTATTGTACCGTGTGTACCACTTACAGTAAGGACCTGATGATTACAGTAAAATACTGTTAAATTTACAAAAAGCCTTTACAGTGTGAGCATCCAAAGGTCAACAGAAAACTAGAGTTATTAATCATTTCCCAAAAGACTTACAAAGAAAATTTGTTAAGGGTATGTTGTATTTTGGGAAAAAAATTTCTTACAAAAATTGGCACAATTTACAAGATGAACCAAAAAATGTAAGAAATCAATTTGTAAACACGAAATCATTCTCATGTGGAGATCATTTTTGGATGTTTTTACCTTTCTCAGAGCTGTTTTATTAACATTTTTTTAATCACAAAAGTGATTAATGAACAAGTCAAACATGAAATAATTCTTTTGTTGATCAAAATATAATCATCTTTAACCAAAATGAATGAAAAATGTGATGTTTACAGCATAAAACACATTCATTGTAATTGGGGTCATTTTTGACCCAGTCATGGAAGAGTGTAGGTATTGGTAGGTCATGCATCTAAAGGTTAAGTATTTTACAACTTGTCTGTGAATTTTACAAAAAAAAAAAAAAAAAAACTGCCAGAAATTTTTACTCAGTGTACATTTCATTTATTGAAATAACTCCAGCCTGCCTCCATTTTTTCTGAATTAATGTGAACATAAATCTTTGTCTTGGTGTTTGGGTTTGAGGTAATAGCCGGTGATTACAGACTGCTTACTGAGGCATCAGTCATTAACCTTTACTCTATTAGTCCTGTTTAAACACTCGGCCCCGCGCTAATGCAGCTCACCCCGCTTAAAAGCATTCTGGGTAATTGGCTTTTTGGCACGAGAGTGGTCAGTCAATTTGTGAGAGTGTTTGAGAGCGAGGCCAGGTAATTTATGTTTCTGCTGTGAGTGAAGGATAGAGACGGTCTTCGTATGTGAGGATGAAAGCGTGTCCTGTGAGAGTGTTGCACAGAGAAGGAGCGGCTCACTCACAGCAGACGGTTTAAAGAAAATACTGAAACATGAACGCACCCGTGGGCGCCGCCATCATTTACACTAAAGACCCGCACACACTGAATGACTGAGGGTGTGTGTGACCGAGGATATTTCTGTTAAAGCGCCTCAAAAGGTGAAACTTGTCTGCAGAAAAAATGGAAAGCTGCCAGTTTCAAAATGGTTGGTAACTGGTTTGAGAAAACTATTGGCTGTTTTTAAAGACCCTCAGGTGAGGGGACAAAACCTCTTATCTCCACTGTTTGACTTCTTTTTGTTTTTGTTTGACAGATTGTGCCACAGGTCACCTTCCATGTTGGCGCTTTTACTCGCTTTTACTCAAGTACAGTCTGATCTAAGAGTTGGAGGTAATGAACTTTTGGGATAAAACCCATCATCAGACTGCTGTCTTTATAAGAAACATTACAAAGGTGATGAACAAGGGGCATTTGTCACGCATGGACATCAGTCCCACTTATTGACTTTTTGCAGTCATATGACTAACATGATGTCACTGTGTTCTGTGTATGGCGGAAGTAGTGCTGTTTTCAATAGACCATAATGAATTTTAGCCAATAATAACTGCAGAGATGCATTTTTTGAGACACTAAAGTAACAGAAACCATCATTAATATGGTGGATCAGCTGCTTACAGGGAGGCTCAAAAGAGGAAAAACAACCACTGCCAGGAGAGATAATGTGGTGACCTTAACAGGGATTATGACTAATGTTTGTTTTGGATGCATGAGGAGACTTTAATGAACTCGCACTACACACAGCAAACATGTCTGCTGATGGAGCAGGTTTGAATCATAAATGTCAGAAACTTCAATGGAGGACACAAGAACATTCAGGTTACCTGTGGAAGCTGGTGTTTAAATTTTGGGCTCATGTCGTCAAATTCAGTGAAATGTGAGAGTGACTTTGTAAAAACACGTCAGGATGCTTCAGGATCAGAGGACAGCAGCGGCTGATGTGAGTACATCTACAGTCTGTGGCACTCATGCAGATCCTCCTGCTGTGATGAACATTTTTTCAGACCCAAAAGTTTTTCAAACTTAAAAAACAAACCAGAAAGGCTGAATGAAAGTTTATCTTCAGAGTAAGTATTAGGCCCCTTTTACAAAACATTTTCACCAGAAACGGAAAGGTTTTCCTCTGCATTTTCAAGAACACACAGAGCGTGCATGCCAGGCCAGTAGATGGCGATGTAGGTAGAGAAACAGCGGTTTTACAACACACATACGCTTTCCGGTGAAGAAAGACTTTTCACACTTTTAACCTGTGCTGAATTTTTAACTTGTGTTGAATTTTATTTATTTATGATGTCTGTTTTTATGTAAGGACTACGGATGGAAATTAGCTTCTCTGCTAAATCTGGTGCAGTCATCTTTTTAATTCTCTGGAATAATTTATGTCACGCTGTCCTGCTATAAACCAATAAACTAAACAATTAACTAAACAAACAACAATGGCGAGTGGATGCATGAAGACGCAGGAGTTTCTTGTCTGGACAACAAATGTGTCTGGATATTTTTGTCTGGATAACAAACCGAGCAAAGTAAGCTGCATACATGTTGCTTGGTAGACGACTGAAGCTGTTGTTGTTGTTGTTCCTGGTATGCGTGCGCAACATTCATGTGAAAGAGTACTGCGCATGCGGTGACGTCAGTGTTTCACCCTGAAATGCTGAATCTTGTCTACATGGAGATGGATACAGATACGTTTTCAAAACTTTTCACTCTGGACCCTGGTTTCAAAAGTTTGCGGATTCAGGCACTCCGGGCAATGTTTTTGTGTAAAAAACTCTGTTTTCAGCCGTATTCGTGCAAATGAGGCCTAAGGCTCACACTGACTGCTCATTGGATGAAGCCACAGCCATGTTTTCATTAATAAGTTTACATGATGATTGCGAGCATTAGTGTCAGCCCAAAAAGTGTTTTTGTTGTAAATGTTAGTTGAAGCTTCATAAAATGACTCACAGATATAAAACTGACATTTAAAGCCTTGTTAGAATGGTCCACTACACAACAGCAGATAATTATTGTTGAATATGTAGTTTTAAATTCACTAAGGGGTCTAAGGTATCAAAGCTCTGCAAATAAAAGTAATGCCAGGAATCACACTGACACATAGGCATCTGTTTAAATATGACACAAGGATGCCACCTATGCCAAAGAGAAACTATCAAAGTTTGGGATATTGTGATGGAATAATAATTATTAAAAAGGAACTGTGTGCACCTTAAGACATAGAAAACCATCTAAACTGTGATTTTTGATTAATTTTGAATGTCCTTGTTCTTCTGGACTCACTTCTGGTCAAACTCCTACTCTGTCCTGGTCACATCCATAGCTCAGGGACCACTGTCTTGAACAAAGATGGCATATTTTTGAAGATTTCTCCACTTCTTGTTTTGCAGCGATGACTGCCAACTCCTACATGGGTTCATTTTCCATCATCCCTCCCTGAACTCCTGTCAGCGTGGATACCTTTTCGGGCTGAAGCCTGTTAGTGTTAATTGGCACTGATCTATTCATAAATAACTGGGAGAAGGTAAATGTGACAAAGAATGATGCTCTGTAAGATTGATGTTATAGTGTTATGTTTGACAAGATATAGTTCACAACTCTGAACAGTGTTGAAATAATCCCCCTCTCATACTTGCTGATTATTTTTCAGATTTGACATGTTTAAAGCTATGTTTTCAACAAGCTGTCATTGATTCGGCTGCATTTTCTGTATAACATTAATAAGAGTGTTCTTCATCAGCCCGTGTGCTTCTTTTCTGTGAAGCTCTGAGTGTCATTAAAAGGTAGAAGAGTCTGTGGTGCAGAATGACAATGAAGACCATTCTGCTGTTCTTTACTTTCCCCATGCAAATGGAGAGTGAGTGTACTTGTGTATGTGTGTTTTGTTGCCTGCGATGTACTGTATGTGTCTGTGTTTAATGCGTGTGACAGCAGGTCTGAGGCCGTAAAGCGCCAATAAACCCAAACCCGAGCTCATCAGGGGGACGCCATGCTGAGACTGAGAGACGAGGAGAAGACACTTGCTTAAAAGAGGTTTGAGCATCAACAGCTACGTGATAACAAAGCCACAGCACCAAACAACATCTCTGTTTAGAGTGTAGACTGGACAAAGACTTGGACAAAGCCATGTGATGTCAGCTGTGATCATTTCTAAGAGCCAGAATTATTGCTTTGCCATTACCATGTCCTCCAGGTTGCTTTGGTATAATCTGTAAATCACAAACCATCACATTCCTCATATTCTCTTTAATTTTCTTTTTTTTTACTCTGAATGATATAATAATAAAGATAAGTTAATACATTTATTAAGCTATTGAGGCTACACATTCTTTCAGTTTGGAGTTTGGTGATTGATGCAGCACTATGTGATGCCTTCAACGGCCACATCACTGGGTTGGTAACGCACATAATTATTTTCCATCACATGGTGGCAACTTAATACATTGAGGCATGTAGGAATGGTCAGGACAGCCCGCTGAAATTGAAATCAAGCATCAGAACAGAGGAGAAGGGAGACTTAATTGACTTTGAATGTGGTTTGGCTTGTTGTTGTAAGACGGACTGGTCTGAGTTTTTCAAAAACTGCTCATCTACTGGAATTTTCACACACAACCACCTCTGGAGGGTTTTGCAGAGAATGGTCCAAAAAAGGTAAAAGTGGACAGCAGGTCACCAGGTGAAAATGCCTGGTTGATGCTAAAGGTCAAGGGTGATAAAAAAGGAACAGGATCTAATAAAAACCAAGGTATGTAGACGTCTCTGAATGCCATGTAGTTGAATCTTGAAGTATGCAGGCAACAGCAGCAGATAACCACAGCAGGAGACTGAGGTGACCATTTGCTCAAGCTCACCTAAAGTTGACAATAGAAGATGGAGATATGTTGCCTGGTCTGATGGGTCTGGATTTCTGCTGCCATATTCTGATGGTGGGGTAACAATCTGAAAATCTTTTGGCCGGTGCTACCCACATGTTCAGCTGTGCTGCTCATTCCACAGATGCACAGTCCTTACAAGTTGTACCTCATTGTAAATGTGGCTAATCAGGCTTTCCAACAGTCTAAAATACAGTACCAGCTAGTAATATCAAAGGGGAGAAACAATCAATGGAAACAATGTTTTCAGACTTTTTTATGTAATATAAATGTATTGATGTCGCCAAGTAAATATAAGATGACAATGAAGACTGTGGTGACAGAACACTGGACCTGCTCTTCTAGGCAGATCACTGTTCTTGAAAAAGCTTGTTTTAAATTGCTGTGGTTTGTTGTGTTGTTTTATCATGTTTTTGTAATTTTCCATTGACTGCTACCTTGGGCAGGTCTCACGTGTAAAAAAGATTTTTAACCTCAGTTGGACTTCCTGGTAAAATAAAGATAAATAAAATAAAACAGGGGGGCAAACCAAGAACTAACTAGGTGGACCTAACATGGTTGTGAACAAGCAAAGTCCAACTAACTGAAAATTAAAAATTAAAGCACTCCAACTTTTGCTTCCTCTGAAAACAGAGACACTACTTCCAATTTCTTTAAGCAGTTAATACCTCAGCACTAGATTTTTAGCCTTTAAGATGATTTTATGACCGCTGGGTTATTTAACAAGCTGCTAGTTTGATGATATTGGAGGGGGGGCTTGTCTGGAGTATGTCACACATGAATCTGTGCTAAATCTCAACTGTTTGTGTCACATTTATGAAGACAGACAGGAATGAAGGAAGGTGTGGAGTGTGTGTAGCATAGGAGCACACACACACTCACAGTCACACCTGTTAAAATGAAACCCTGGCAGATTTTCTTCAGCCCGTTCGTCTGCTTGCCAATTTGAAGCTTCCCTCGTCCGTCTCCACTAATAGACTTTGTTACCATGCCAGAGGTTCAGCGCATCTTAAATCACTCTGCCGGTCCAAATCTGACAGTGTGTTCTGTGATGTTTAATTAGAAATAATAGTTTCTAATATTCCACCAATTAGGGCCTGCCTGCCGTTCAGTCAGGGGAGTTGTATAAAGTGGAAAGAGGCAGAAAAAAGGAGGAAACTCAAATGAAATGGCTGAACAGGTAATGCCAGGTTGGTTAACCCCTGGGGTTTTCATTTAAAAAAAAAAAAACTGGCACTGCTGAAGGATTTCTGACTAATGATTCATTTAAGCGCTTCTCGAAGGAAATCACTAATTAAAACGAGGCTGAAAGTCCAAATGTTCAAACCTGCAAATATGTTTAAAAGAGGAGTTTATAAAGGGGCTGCTGGTAGGTACTCGTGTGTGTTTGTGTTGCTTAAGGCAGTAATTTACAAAGGCAGGGAGGTGAACTAAATTATGTTAAATCATCCTGCAGCCAGAGAACCTGCTGTGTTTGAGTGCCAAAGCCTAACTAAGTCTGAAAATCAACGTGGTCGCTCTTCAGTCGGGTCACTCTTCAACTACAGGAGAGGATCAAGAAAAGGTTGGTGCAAAAAGGCAACAACTGTTAAACTCTTTGAGCAAATACCACTAAGACTCACCTTTATATCCTGACTTAAATACATTTAGTTAATACATTCATCTCTGCAGGGGAATGGTGGGGTGTTAGGAGGTAGTGGTCACAGAAAGTTAAGAAGTTTGTCATTTGAAAAACAAAGGTCAGTATGTACTTGTAAAAGGATCTGCTTTATCGAGCAGGTGAACAGTAAATACTTTACTGACGTCCCTTTGAAAATATACAAAAAAGATCTTCAAAAGGAGAGAGAAGCTCTTAAAACCTGAACTTGGTCTGAAAACTGTTACAATACTGAAATAGAAATAAAACAGGCAGCATAAAGCATTTTTCTTTCACACTGACATTTTGATTGAGCAAAATTATATGAAGAAATAAAACGTTGGATATTTTATGTTATGGTATCATTTCGGAAAATTGGATACATTTTATTTTTTTAAAAGATGGAGTAGTTTTAGAAAGGGAACCACAAATAATTCAAAGATGAAATCAAATTAACAGTTTTTTAAACACTGGGGGGCAGCAAAAGCCTTTTAAATATCTTTGCAGTGCAGCTGGATCCGCCTGATTCAATGTCTGTAATCAGGCAGATCCATCCTGCCAAGCTCCAGTTTACAACAACTGTGCTCTGCCCAAAGTGTCACTGTCCAGTCACAGTACTTTAGAGCAGGAGGAGATGAGAGAGACGGGCAAGACGATTAGTATAGATGCTAAAAGCTGTAGAAAAGGTATTTAAGCTCCACTTCCAACATGTTTTGGAGAGAGTTTGTGCTCTGAAGTGGCTCACATTTTGCAATTTATACCTACAACTATCTGATTGATCCTTAAAGAATATGCTTGATAGAACCATCATCCAGTCACCTGCAGGATTATGCTTTTGAAAGGTTTGTCCCAGTCCCAAACACTTTCTATGGGTTCTTTCCCGGATGGACTAGAGAAATACATTTAACAGTCCATCTGGTGTGTCAGGTTACCTTTAAGGAACATGGTTATAAACATCTGTTTAGACAGTTTTATATATCCTTTAATGTGTTTTGCCTCCTCCAAATGATAGAGTACTTGTATGCACAAGACAAAAGGATGGTGCAGCGAGCTATGCAAATAGGGTTGCTCAACTGGTGGCCTGGTAGCTACATGCAACCCTCCTTCTCTCTAACTGAGGCCCACCAGTCATTTTCTAATTTCCATAAAAACTGTAAACATGACGCTGACAACCTGCCAGGTATTTCAGTCTGAAGTCCCTCCACAGTGACATATTTAAAGGCAATTCGTGGACACTGACAACATTTTCATCATAACCTTTAATAAATGGTAAATGTGTCTTCTTTACAGGACATTAGTAGATACAATTGCTTATAATAGTTTCTTTTAAGGTCTTCTATAAGGCATTACCAAATGCATTCATACTGCATTGCAAAAAAATTCCCTTCAGTTAGTATTAATTCCATATTTACCTCATTAAATTCAACTTTTTTTACTTGAACCTAAAATATTAATGCAAGCATCGTAAATTTGAAAACAGGCTTTATATCATTGCTCTTGGAAAAAAAACTTCCGTCCATCCATTATCTATTCCACTTACCCCATTCAGGGTCATGGAGGGCCGGAGCCTGTCCCAGCTGACACTGGGGAAGAGCCGGGGTACACCCTGAACCGGTCACCAGCTGGTCTCAGGCCCACTGTGCTGGACAGACAACCATTCACTCACTCATTCATAAATAATTGCAATTTAGTTACCAGTTGCCTGAAGAGCAAGTTTTTGGAGCCTATCCCAGCTGAGTTTGGACTAGAGCCGGGTACACCCAGTCGCCAACCAATCGCAGGGCCACATAGAGAGACAGACAACCATTCACACTTATAACTAAGGGCAATTTGGAGTCATTAGTTACCTTAATGAGCATGTTTTTAGTCTGTGGGAGGAAGCCAGAGTGCCTGGAGAGAAGCCCTACATGCACAGGGAGAACATGTAAACTCCACACAGAAAGGCCCCAACCGACCCGGGGATCGAACCAGCAACCTTCTTGCCAGCAGGCACGTGCACTACCTGCTGCGCCACCATGCTGCCCGCGCTAAGTTATGAAAAATTTCAAAATGTGGATGTAAGTGTCTCCCCAACAGTGACCACATTTATGCTTTTGATATATATTACTGTTATTTTTGATTGTCTATATGCTTCAGTTTGTAACAACTTGGTGCTCTGATCAACACTTCTGTGGCCCTTATGGTCTCCAAAGTTGCCCAACCATGGTGTAAACCAAATCAAACTGTGGCCAGAACTAAACATTGCCACTGGAAAAATGCAGCGGGCCTCTGGTTATGTTTCCACATGCAGACATGATGATAACATGATTATGGACCTGTTAGCTGAAGTTGAACCCATCTAAAAATAAAGCGATAAACTAGTAATTAAATGGACATATAAAGCAGCAGCTTGAACTGAATTGTTGTTTCAACATTTGCTGAAATGTATCTTTATTTTGAGCAGCATAACAATGCATCTCAGTTATTTAAAAAAAATGATAACGGGGCATTTTTATTCAAACAGTGGTGTTGATAAAAGCAGGAAAGCTCTTTCACAATAAAGCGCTCTGATTTCTCTTTCTTATTGGGTCACTGAAGGCTTTGTCCCATAAATAGGACCAAACATACACAAACACACACACACGTACACACAAACACACACACAAACAAATACACACCATGTCCACTGCTGTCTGAAGCAACAACAGAGAAACAAACAAACAAATAAAAGGAAGAATCACCCCGAATGGATTTATCAACCCACTGAGAGGATGTTGTGTTTTAGGATGTCCGCTCACAGAAAGTAGGTCACAGCACACACACATTCACAAAAACACACAACAATGTCTGACCTCCACCAAAAATTACATCAACACATGCACACAAAAACATGTCTTTGCAAATAAGCCACTTATGAATGTTTTTTCTGCCCTTTTTCTTTGCATATATTTTTGCACTTAAATCTCAAGGCCAAGAGTAAATGACTGCAGCCTGTCTGAATTTGTGACGGAGCATCTTTCATTCTTTACATCAAGTTTGCATTTTGTCAGAAGGCATTAAAGCAAGGATAAACCTTTTCTTTTTACATACATTTATGTAGGGTTCTTATGTTGGAAAGAGGGGATAATTTTAATGATTGAATTAATCTACAAGCTCCAGTAGCTATCCACAAGACTTCATATTTCCATGTGGCCTGATTCCCAGCTGTGTGTGAAATGGAGCAGGATTAGCACTCACAGAGAATCACTGTGTGGGTATGTATTTAAACCGTGGGTCTCAAACCAGTGGCCCACGGGCCAGTTGAGGTCCACAGGACGATATTTTGTGGCCCCCTTACTTGACATCTCAAACATACCAAACATACCTACCTTAAAAGTGTTGTTGGCTTCCTGCAAAGTGTTGTTTTATATAAATGAGACAAATCTGCCTTCATCATAGATTTGATATTATACGGTGTATAATGTAATCCCGTAGCTCTGACTTGGCTCCTTGCCTGTGGAAAAGCAACGGGGTCTGAAGAGATGCTTGGGCTCAAACCAACTCAGCATCAGCTCAGCACCGGCCCTAGCACCGGTTCCAAAGCAGCACTGGCTCTAGCTTGATGGAAAAGGGTGTAGGTTTCCTTATCTGAGACAAATAAACAAGTACATTTTTCTTTCTCTAGGGTGGTTGATAACACATTTTTTACGACGATCATGTTTCCTGAAGTTCAGAAGTTCTTTGGTATTTGTGACCATTTTTAATCTCTCTAATTTTCTCTGAAAATTTTTCTCAAATGGAAAATGAAATAAAAATAACTTGAGATGGTTTTTGCAGCTGTAATTGTGGTGGTAATTTTTGGTGTTCATAAATCAGGTAATAGCGTGGTTTTTTTTTTATGTGTGTCAGAAAAAAAGGCCTCTAAAAACAAAAATAAAGAAATAAATAGAGGAAAGGGGTAAATATTTCTTCAAAATGACAAAAAACACAGACTACAAAATCTGCACATGCTGCTGTTTCCGAGGCTCGTTTGATGAATGTTTTTTTGTCGTTACTAACGCCTAATAAAAGGTTCACAAACCATCTGTTCCTCTTTCCCCCTGATGCCTTGCCCAAAGGTCCCCCCATCCTGAGACTGGCACCACGCCCGAACACATCCATCCATCCTTTCCTTTCCCCCAGTCTCCTGCCTCCCTCCTCTTCCTCCTCCTCTCTGTCCCTAAATTCTCTCACTTCTGTCCTTTCCTTTTTTTTGTCTGCTCCTTCTCTTCTCCCCTTCCCCTCCATCTTGATTTTACTGCCTGCCGTGTCCCCTTCCTCCTCTTCTCTTACACGCTCTTTGTTCCTCCCTCTTTCCCACCTTTTCCCTCCTCATGCTGTTCCTCTCACCCACCACACTTCATTTTTATTATTTTGTCTTAAAGGTAAAATATGTTGCAATTTTGCTCTGAAAAGTCATTAACTGAAATTGAAAAGTAACGAATAGCTGTTTCAGGTTGCATGTGTGTTGGCTGCAGCGCATCTTACAGACTGATCGTGTGACTCCTCACTGTTATATCCCTCTATGTCTCAATGGGGAGCCACAGTTTATGACATCTACCTGTAAGTAACTGGACTTATAGTATAACTGACTCTGGAAACTCCATAATAGAACGATTCAGAACAAATGGGGGAGTTTTGCTAGAGAGGCCAAACCTAGTTTGACTTTGAAAAGCACAAACTGGAAGTGTTTCCATACTGTGTTTGTCTCTCTGACAAATTCCAATGATGTGGACTTACATTTATCTGCTGAATCAAGGTGGACAGTGCTCCCCTATTATTACTATTAAGATTCTTGGGTGAGTTATTCTCAAAAATGTGGAATCAAGCAATGTCAGTAAATCCTTAAAGAAACAGATCTGGATTCAGATGACCACCAAAATCGAATAACCACTGCTGTCTTGTGCCATGACCAACATTCCCTAAAAATGTGATTCCAAACCACTGAGCACTTTTTGAGTTATCTTGCTCACAGAGAACGGAAAACAGAGATTATAGATAGATATTCAGGACTTGCATTAACTCAGATATTTCTTCAAATAGTTAATATTTTCTCTAGTTAAAACAGTGTGTGTTATATTGTTGTGGAGCCCATGGCTCAGCCACCATGACAGACAGACCATTCATGGGCGCTGGTACACTGGCTGTAACGCCAAAAATCACAACCAAATAAGAGCAAACTGCTGCTGCTGCGGCGGATGATGATGATGACGGAGATGATAACTTTCCTCTCATGCTGGAACATGATTATTCTCTGACATTGAATGAATGATGAAGATGATTGGCTACTGGTTGTGTTGCTTAATGGATAACTGCACCCCCCACTGCAGCTCCAATAATGTGGTCCAACTAAAACTTTCCAGTTCATGGATATTCATGCTGCTCTGCTCTGCCTGACTCTGCTGCTTATTTATTGCTTATTGGCTGCAAAAACAAAAACTGCATTTCAGAAGATGTACGTACAATAAACAACTTTTTTTTATAAACTTATTAGAGATAAATCAAGTAGTAAAAAAAGTGGTTCAAAGATTCCCCTTGGGGGGGGGGGGTCCAAGTAGCCTGATGATTAAATCCACGTACCACATGTGTGTGCTTGTTATCCTTGAGATAGGCAGATCCATTCCTTGAGTCCATTTCAGGCCTATTCTCTCTTTGGTCCAATCAATGGTTTAGTCCAAAAGTTCCCATTGGATTTTGATTAGACTTGCTGGTGAGGGGCCTGTGCTGAGACTCTGAACGCAACTTTTGCGAGACCCTGCATGTGATCCATCATGGTGGGGATCTGTTGCTGAGTCAAAACTAATTTTTCGCTGCAAAATTATTACATTTCGCAATGTTTTTTTTCTTATCTTGGACCATTTTACTCCACCATTTGTTGCTGATATAACCCCACTTCACCAACCTGGAGGACATTGAAAAGTAAATAGGTGACTGTTTTACTCACAACTGCACGATGAAGGGGAAACATCCTCACCAAACTCAGAGAGACTCCGACCAGGCTCATTCAACAGCCCTGGATCATCTCAGTCGACTCCACCAAAGTCTTCATGTTGCCAAGAGGTGAATGAAATTGTAATGTCTGAACTCAAAACGCGTCAAGGCTAGAATACCATTATTCAAAGTTCCACATGATGATTTTAAGTTAACACATCAAAGCCTGGGATTCAGCCTTCAGACTGAGTCCCTCACAAAAGAAAACAGATCTCCAGGCACCATGAGAGACAATTGGTATCAACTGGCATTCCTGAAACTCAAATCGAAGACCCGGAAAAAAGTAATAAATCACTAAAAATAATCTGAGATCTGGATCTGGATCTGGAATGGGATCACTGTTAAGCTCTTATCTGTCCTTACTTGTGCCATGATCAATGTTTCCAGAAAATTAACATTGCACAGTGTTTTGACATTTTGACTTATATTAGCAATGCTACAAAACCATGCAGATGTTTGTCATCTGGGTCCATGCAAAAACACATTAAAGCTTGGATCTGTATCAAGATCCTGACTTTACTCTGGACTGAGCTCTTTGGGTTAAATAGGGGCCTTTTTTCCAGACAATAGTGTGCAGCAGGGGCAGGCGGAGCTGACAGCGAGTCTCTGGATGCCAATTTTTGTGACAGTGCTAATTCAGGGCTCTTTGGTGGCTAAATTCAACTCTCCTTGTTTGTAATTCTTTGTCATCTCTGATATTTTTCCTTAAGTTTTTATTATCCTCATAGGAATAGGCATTAAAATAACAATAGAAAAATAAAGTATATGTATATATATATATATATATATATTTATATATACACACACACACATATGTATATATATATAAATATATATATATATGTATTTTATTTTGTTTTATTTTATTTTATTTTATTTTATTTTTTCAATTGTACTTCATTGAAAACAATTAAAATGACAAGAATATTTTGAAAAAAGTGGAAATGTTGAGAAAAAAAGTCAAATATTTAGAACATTAAACTCGACGTTTGGACTTTTTTTTATGGCCATCTTTGACATTTTTTCTCTAACTGATGCACCAAGTTTAAAAAGATCTTTCTCTGATTATTTCTTTCTCTTGCCTGATCCTAATAATCATCTGTATAGATTTATTACAACTTTCTTCCTATTACCTTTTCTTTCCTTCCTTCTCTTCTTTCTTTCCTCTGCCTTTTCCTCAGTTTTTCTCTAGTGGTCCATCTCTGTCTGTCATCCTGCACCCCGTCCTTTCTGTCCCCCTTCTCTTTCCCCTCTCCCTCCTATTCCCTAAATTCTTTCTCCTTTCCTCTCCCCTCATCCTCATCTTCCCTGACATCACTTCCTCATTCCTTCCTCTGCCCCCTCCTCTCTTCCTCCTCATTTAAACCTCTCGCCCATCATGCATATTCATAAACCTGCAAACATTCCCATCCAATCACGTTTAATCCCTCCCTGCATTAGTGCATGTGTGAGAGAGTGTGTTTTCTCCCTTTAACCCTTTATAAACACACATATACATACACATACACATACACATACAGACATGCACACACACACACACACCTCCTCCCCCTCCCAAACATCTAGCAGCTGGCCGACAGATGGGGCCCGCAGCCAAAAAAGCAGCAGAGGCATCGCTACCAAAATAAAAATTTACAAGACGCCGGTGGAATTTATTTAAGGACAGGAGGAGGAAGAGGAGGGAGGAGGAGGAAGGAGCTGAGGGGATGAACCTCCTCTTTCTCCTCTTCCACACATCACCCCTCTCCATTAGCACCTTTCTCCCTCATTGACCAAAATGTGATAATGCTCATCACCCTGTGCTCCTCGTTCTTTTGATTTCTGCCTTTAGGATGATCTGGTTATAAACAGAGGGATTTCAGGTGCTGCAATATGGGTAACTGTTTATTTGTTGTGTTGATTTTTGGTCATTGTCTCACATGCTTAACACGCTACTTTAAAGCTTCTGACGTGTCCATGCAGGGGCCATTTTGGAGAGGTGCATTTTCAGTTTTTAATGGATAATTACAAATTTTATGGCATCAAATCTTCATCATACTCTTAATGATCACAGTGGCTGGCCCTCACAGGACACTCCAGGACTGAACCATTGGTACGTCCTCATTTACAAGGCTGAACTTAAAGTGTTTCCGTCATACGTTAATAACTGTACTCAAGTGAAAAGTGCTGGAGGCTATAGTCTTCGCTCTGTGACCCAGTCAGAAGACTTATTCACACTATCTTTCCCCAAAGTTTTGCAGATGGGTAAAAGAGTATCTGCTGCAGGAACCAAAACTGGGTCTGAGGGGGCTGATCTCTGTAAATCAGTTTTAAAAGCAGAATAAAGACACTGGAGAAGGAAAACTATGAAAAAAACATGCACATCCCAGAAATATTAAATACTGGGTGCTGGACAGAAACATATTAAAAAGAGACAAAGGGTCTGCACACCAGGAGCTGCTCCAGTGATTAAATACAAACACTCATCAAAACATGTCAGAAGTGGAGCAAAAATATCCTTTCTACAGAGAAGTTTACAGCTTTACATGTTTTTCATTTAATAAAGAAATGCAGTCCAGATCCAATAAAACTGCCACTGAAGCTGATAGCATCTATGCTAATCTCTGTACAAACAAGGCACACAGTTGTTGAAGACTGCAGCTTTCCAAGATGGATCTGCCTGATTACAGATATTTAATCTGGTGGATCTATCTGCACTGCAAGGTAAAGGGCTGGACCCCAAACGTCACATTTCTGGGGATAAACAAACTTTCTAAAACTGCAACTATAAAGATGAAAAAGACTGCCATGGGGTACTTCTGTCTGATTTACCCCTAGGACACCTCTTTAACAAGCAAAACACATTGCAACATAAAAAAAGAAAATGAACCATATAGTTTTGTTTCATAAATGCTTTAATTCCATTCTCTATAATAATAACAATAAAACAAAATGATGTTATTTGAAACTAGTTTTATTGAAGGTCTTTCTTTGAGGCATTAATAATGCTTTTGGGAAAAAGTAGTTTGAATAAACCAAGATTTTGTAACTGCCATCTTGGCCAGATTACTTTTATAAAAAGAGAAAAAAGCTCTTATTGGACTCAAAAGAAGGTTGATTTAATCAACAAAACAGTATATACTTGGTTATTGCACTGAGAAGGGGCACCTTTAATTAGCATCATTTCTATCATTAAATTTAGCTTTATTGCTTTTAATTTTGAAAATGTAAACTTAAATTCTGATAAAGCCACATATTCAATGTTTTGTTTGATTACAGGCATTTTGGTCTTTTTTTTTCTTATTGATAGTACCCTTTAATTTGGCACAATGTGGCCCCCACTTTGGCTCTTTATGGCTCCTCCCTGTTTTAGAGGCCTTGAGTCTGTGCATGACCTGATTAGTTCATGTGTTTTTCATCCTTTTGTTTCTGTATCTCGTTCTGCTGCTCACCTCGACTTGGACACTTTGGCAAATACGATTCTTGATCTAAATGTGGTTCTGGTGAAATAAAGTTTAAATAATTAAGAAACTATCTTTATCAGACAGAGCACACTCCCATATTTTAATTCCACAATTATAAAGAGCCCCACAGAGGAGTACAGAGCTCACCTCAGAACTTACCACTGGGCCACCTTCATTTTCAGGGACTAACACACACCCTGTGAAGGTCCTCACATTTACAGCTGCTCCATGCATATCTGCACATAAACAGTCTAAACTCAGATTTTTATACTGAAATTTAAAGGAGGATTTAAAAAAATAAATGAATAAATAAATGAATAAATGAGAATTCAAAAAGAAGTTAAGAGAGGTGTGAGTTGGAGATTCCAGTCTGCTCAGGCTGCAGGTGACCCCTCCTCTCTCTCTCTCTGTCTCTCTCTCTCTTTGTTTGCCTCTCTCTTTCGGACCATCCCTCTCCTCTCCTTTTTAAACATTTCTAGAAAAGTACGGAGGAGGGAGAAAAAGGACAGACAGTAGGTGTGGTAGAAGAAGAAGGGACAAAACAAAGGAGAAAATGTGGAGAGAGGTAAAGAGAAAAAAGAATGATAAGAGGATATGAGACAGCAGGAGGAGAAGTGTTTAAAAAACAGGAGACTGAGAGGAGACCCGTCCCCAGGGGGCACTGTTTGTCCTTGTAGCAAGAGTGCACACAAACCATACGAGTAAACAAAAGAGGAGAAAAACAAAATACTCCATAATAATTCTGTAAATCAGAGGGTCAGGTATGAGAGGGTAAACTGTTCTCAGCACCTGTGCACCATGTTTAAAAAAGTACTTTACATAATATCTACATTATTAAATTGAAGTATTTCCAGATGTTTCCCATTATGAATGTAAACAGTAGAGACAGGCTAAGACTGACAGTCAGCAGGATAAGATGCACCAGGGGACAAATATTATACTCAAGTAAAAGAAAGAAGTTGTTCTGATACTTTAAAATTTTACTCAAGTATAAACAAGAGATGCACAATATAAAGTTAATCAAGTAAAAGTAAAAAGTCCTTTATTTATTATTTATGTATTATTCAGGAGTGGAGAGTTTACCAAGTACATGCTTTGGTTCATAAAAATGTCTGCTAACATCAGACACACATAATAACATAATGACCAGCTAGTTAGTGCTCATACTTCACAGCAAGAGGGTTGCTGGTTCGAGTCTGGTGGGTCCTTTCTGTGTGGAGTTTGTAAGCTCACCCTGTGCATGTGTGGGTTTTTACTTGGGTACTCTGGTTTCATCCCAAAGACAAAAAACTGCTTATTGGATTAATTTGTGACTCAGAGTACACTTAGGGCCTGATCTACTAAAGGTGTGCGTGTACAAAAACACGTGCAAACTTGATAGCGCGCAAAGCTGATCTACTAACATGGTGCACTGAGGATTGCGTCTGTCAAATAAGCCAAATAGTACACACAGTCCATATAGCGTGTTTGCCTTTATGAGAATACATGCAGATGATCAGAACGCGTTAAATACTTGGAAGAGGAGATGCAAATTTAATCATTTAGCACCTGCAATGTGATTTATCAAACCTCAATCTGATTTTGCTCGGTGTTTTTGCATCTAAATTCAGCACGTTTGAAAGGCAGGTGCAAACTGGCACAGCGTTATGCACAGAGGGCTGTGGTCATTGTGCTGAGAAACAGGGGTTGCGTTATTCAAATATTTCCTGTCATTTACTGAATTTTTTGATGAATGACTGGAAGATATGGAGGCTGTCTGTTATTATGATGGACTGGAAAAAGAGGGATGATCCAGTGTGCCATCATACTGCAGACACACGCGTAAAGTAAGCCCTCTCTGTTTTGTGCTCTTAATACATTGTGGAGAAGGTCCTTTAACCTATGTAAAAAGATCCAGTTCATAGCCAGAATCACTCTGTTTGTCACTCAGAGCCGACTGCATCACACTCTCCGTGCACTAACTGAGAGGTTATTGGTGATGAAGCTGTGTAACAAAAAAAAAAACAGTAGAGGCACATCGTCTATCCAGCAATTCCAGTGTTCTGGCAACACAGAGATGTCTCTGCTGGAGTTCACCAGTGTGTTTATTTGCCTCAAACTCCATGACTTCAAACTTTATTTTTCATTTACAGCCACTCTGCCCTCCCAAACTCTCCATGGTGACAGATGGTAGCACACACAAAATCTTCATTTAAAGAGTGCGGTCCGCACCACTTTTGCGCCTGTTAT
Organism: Cetoscarus ocellatus; assembly: GCA_037902135.1. Taxonomy (NCBI): domain Eukaryota; kingdom Metazoa; phylum Chordata; class Actinopteri; order Labriformes; family Labridae; genus Cetoscarus; species Cetoscarus ocellatus. The sequence continues at coordinate 417,507 of JBAMNC010001558.1, read as the reverse complement.
CAATTGCGCAGTCATAGTAGATCACCTGCAACAAGCCCATGCAGCACATGCAATTTTTTAGCTTGCACACACAATTTAGCGCTCATTATTTGGAATCTTAGTAGATAAGGCCCTCAGTTGTGAGTATGCATGAGTATGGTTGTCTGTCTCTACATGATGGCAGCGTGTTTGACTGGAATCTGAACCCAGTGTCAGCTGGATTAGGCGCAGCCTTTCCACAACCTCACGAGGGACAAGCAGTATAGATTATTGATGGATGGGTGAATATCAAATAACCACAAATTAGCATTCTGCTCCAAAATATTACATTTTTAAATTATTTATCATCAAGTTCAGTTTTTTTTTTTTTTGCAGCACGTAGCAAAATTTGCATCAAGTTTTCATCGTTGCCTTTTGTTGTCTTTGTTCAGACCAACCATTTGTGAGGGGACGAGTGCCCTCAGAGCAAACACTACAGCATGGACTGTATTTAACCAAGGAAACAGCTGATTATAAAGCTGCTTTTCTCGGTAACAGGTTAGCCATATATATTAATAAACAGACACTGTAGACTATGTACAGTATCACAGAGGTCCTAAACCACTGGGTAGCGGACCAGGTGGCGTTCGTTATATTCTAACATCAACTGCTGGTGATCTGAAAATCTGAATCAGCCGGACTTACACAGCTGCGACTGTCTCCTGCTAACCTGATATGCCAGACGGACAGTTCCTAAAATGTTTTCAGAGGCTGAACCTTCAAAAACAACTGCAGCAGAAGATTGGATGATCCTTCTGCCTGTCACATTCATCACAGACCAATCCACAGTATGACGTAGCACCTAGACCCTGCTGTTAGCTGTTAGCTTAAACTGTGTTTCAGTCCTTAGACTATCATCTTGCATTAAATTTTACCACACAGATGGATCATTTACCACTTATATGTGACATGAACCTCATCACTAACAATCCCCACCAAGCTCTCCCGGTAAACTTCTGAGGAGAGTAGATTTCACCAGTTATCGTTGAGTAACCACGACTCTGGGATACCAAAGACTAAGCAGCATCGTCTGGGAGGATTTCAGCATTCTCTCCCAGATATTAACTGCAGATATTGCTACATCCACGGAGACCGCTTCATGTCTGCAGTTTCCGCCTCTCTTCCCTGATTGGGCCATCCAGCTTTTGGCCGTAGGAGATTGGAGCTTAGCAAGATGGATCTGCGTGATTTCAGACAATGAATCAGGCAGGTCCATCTGCACTGCAAGGTTAGTCTCTTGCATCATTCTCAAACTGTCTCATCGCTCTGGAAATCTCAGGTCTAAACCAGGCTTTAGACTTTTGCCCTAGTCTGTGAATTTGGAGCCTGTTTGGACATTTTGGGAATTTTCCTCATAATTGCACATTCATTTGAGTGGGATAAAACAATCAATAAACTCCAGATGATGTTCCTGTTAAATTCTTAAGAACATTTGGCCTTTTCAGTGGCCTTTGGAACCTTGAAGTCAAACCATATCAGGAAATAATTCTGCTAAACAAGAAGAATATGATTAAATAATCAGCATATTGTTTGTTTGGTGCAGCATTTATATCCTTTGACTTTAAATCTCTTGAGGACAAGAGCAGCACTTTAGCGTGAGAAGAAAAAGAATTTCACTCTTTTTTTTCAGTCAGAAAATAAACACCGAAGCACAACTTCAGCCGTACGCTCTGTTACGAGTCCGGTGAGATCAGGTGTGTTTATTTTGTAGACCTTTTCATCCCTTCCCCCTGCTGCCCACCTGCGCTGCACCTGACGTCAACCCCGCTGAGACGCACACTTCTGGTCACCATAAAAACACACACACAGGAAAACAAGCACGTTAGACACACACAAACACATAAAACACCCCGAGCCCCACCGTTCATTACCGCACCATCATCATCCCTGCCTCCCATTTGGATTCTTTCAAAGTGTTCGTTCCTTCAAAGAGACGTTCGTGGCAACTAGATCCCTACTTGTGGCCCACACACACACACTTACACACTAACATGCAAACATTTTTGTCCCCATCTGGTCACCATTCAGCGTGATGCCTGCTTTCTCTGTAGCTGTGAGTTGAAGCGAACACTCTCACAACCCCTCTGTTCTGGAAATGTTTGCTTTTTTGATCTTTGACCTTTAAGGACCTCTGTTGGTCGCCTGTGGGCACTGCCTCAAAATTTAACACTCACTTCCTGCAGCATGCTCTGGCCTGAAGAGGTCTTGAGTCTAAAAATGACAACAAGAGCTGTTTGATTTTGAAAGGTGAGTTAAGATTATTAAGTATGAGCAGCTTTATTTTAATAATATTGCTTTGTTTGCAGATAATGAGCACCTCAGTTAGACATTTCTATTCTCCTGATTAATTCACAAAAGTCTGCTTCACGCTTTTCGTCTGGTAAAAACAACGGCCCCACTATGTTTTCCCAAACGTGCACTGCAAAAAGGGATGTGTCAAAAAAGCAACACATTTGACTGAGAAAAAACTATAAGACCTGTGTCGAGCAGATTTTTTTTCAGTTAGTTGTTTCTCAAATGCCTTTGATTCTCGGCACACAGTACATGTGTTATTTCAGAGGCAGGAAACAAAGACAAAAGGCGAAACCCTGTCTGAAGAGGAGCTCCTGGTAATTTTTATTTTATTTTTAATGTTGTATAATCTGCTAAAATGTAAATATGAAGTTTAAAACTGGTCAAGTTAACGTTTGACTTTGTATGAAGTCAAATCTGTTGATGTTAAGTTGATGTTTAAACTAGCTTAATCCCTCTCTACCAAAAGAGCCAGATTATATCTATTTTAAGAAAGTAAAGTTCTTAGACTTTCTTTCCTAAAGTCAAAGAAGTGATTGAAGGCATCCTGACTGGAAACATCACAAACTGGAATGGCATGTCCATGGCCCAGGACAGGAGGACCCTGCAAAGAGTGATAAAATCTGCCCAAAACATCATTGAAACCCATCTACAGAGCATTGGTGATATCAGGGAGGTGAGGTGTCTTCGCAGAGCCCAGGAGATACTGGAGGACAACACCCACCCAGCCACAGCCTGTTCACCCTGCTGCCATCAGGGAAAAGGTACAGAAGTATCCGCTGTACCACCGGACTGCAGAGCAGCTTCTTCGCTCAGACCATGATGGTTTTGTTTTTGTTTTCTTTAATTTCATTGTGCAACAAATTAACTTTCTCATATCCTTGTATTTTTCAATGTTAAAAATAGAAAAGTTTAGCTAAATCAAAGCATTCCTCTTGCTTTGATAGCAAAGATAGGTGATATATTTTCTTTTTTGGGTGTTTGGTTAGCCTAAGTTATCATAACAAGACCAGTTAATTGTGGCTAAGAGTAAAGCAGAGGACTGAATGTCAGCTTAGCATTGGCAGATTTCTGTTACATGGCAGATATCTTGCAAAGCTTCAAGCTACTATAAACTTGTTTCTGGTTTGAGAAGGGGAGGATCAATCAGTGTCCTTCTGGTAGAAAAAAGGTGGTTGGTACCGGATCCAACAACTTTAGACACTTAAATTTAAAGGGGACATATTATGCAAAAATCACTTTTTTAAGACTTTTGCACACATTTTTGGATATTTGGCCTTCCTCCCAGCCCACAACATGTGATAGTAGACAACAAAACCTGTATTTAGCAGGCTGCATGAATGTAAACTCATGGTATTTGGCAAGCTGTTGAGTCTGTGGACATTCTGTTAGGTAACAAGTATATTACTTGCATACCTGAGTATCCCCATCCCCCGCCCTGGGAAGTTTCCATGCGAAGTGCCGCCATTGTTGTTTACACCGTTAGGGGGGAATCAGAGTACACCATGTCTAGACCCAAAACCTATAACCGCTCGGTTGTTGACTGTAAACAGCCACATATATCTTCACATATAGTCTACCAGCCTCGGAGGACCAAAGGGCCCAGTGGATTAATTTTATTTTTGAAGGGAATGAGCAGCTACAGTCGGCTAAAACCTGTATGTGTGTGTCAGTCACTTCACGGCCGACTGCTTCTTCAACTGCAGTCAGTTCAACACAGGACTGGGAACTAGACTTTTCCTGAATCCAGGCTCAGTACCAACAATCCATCGCCAAACCTGATGATGGAAATATGAGCATTTTAATGCTGTTTAGTATTTATTTTGCTCATTGCTACGAGCTAATGCTATCAGCAGGGTGAAGTGAGTCAGAGATAACTGGACAACATGTTGTAGATGTGTAGCCTACGTCCATTAACCATTGTACAGTATAAATACAGCTCCTAAGGCTCAAACCTGCAACCTTCAGATTACTGACCAAGAGCATGATCAGACTTCATCACAAAAGCCCTGTAATCCCTATTGATACATGTATCTGTCAGGAGTAGGTGAATATGTATCAATTTTTAGCATAAGCCTCTTTAGATCACTAATAAATTACATCTAAAGCAAGTGATTTTTGTTATTTGCCACACAAAAGGTGTTTCTTTTGCAATACCTGTCCAAAAAACAAAGGTAAATCAATGTACATGCATGACTTTGTGCATATTGTATTGCAGATATTGGCTGGCTTGAACAGGAAAATATTGCAAGCTCCATAGGTATGCAATTCTCTTGGATATTTGTGCTAATGTTTAATGTATTATCCAAGCACATAACTGCCCCTCATCTGACTCTGAGGATGACAAAAGGTTTTATTCTATGTAACTTAACTAAAAGAGCATGCTATCTTAATGGCTTGCTTTATTCCTTCATACAAAACAAACAAACAAACAAACAAAACAATTAAAAAAACAAATATCTATATTAAGTAGACAAACTCTGGCATTTTGTGTTGATGACAAAAACTGTTAATTCATTTTTACATTTAACCCAAAGTTTCAGTTCATCAACAGGTTATTTCCCTCAACAAGAGTTTATTCATGGCTGGACATGTGTGTATGTGAGAGTGCGTGTGTGTGTGTGTGTGTTTGTGTAAATGCCTGGGGGCCTGGTAGACAGGACCTAAAATAAGCAGAGTTTTTTTTCTGTTTCCAAGCGGCCACCTGTGGACAGCACTGAGCATGTGTGCCTCTATGTGTGTGTGTGTGTGGTAGGGGTTTTTTGTGCATCATTGTGTATTTCCATCAAACATCTCACTGTGGTTTGTGTTTTCGAGCTCATTTTCAAGCATATTTCTGAGTGTTTTCACTTCAGCTTTCAGTTTTAATGGGTTTTAGTGCATGTTCTCATTTTTTGTCCCCCTCCTCTCTTTGGTTTCCCCCTCTTTTTTTCAGGAAGGGTGTTGTTCCTGGTCCTGCAGCCGTCCAGATGTTCTTACAGACTGAACTGTTCCACATGCAGCCTCCAAAACCAAAACCAGTGGCACAAAATGCTTCCACCAACTTTAAAGAGGCAGAGGAAATCAGGAAACCAGTGCAGCAGAGCAGGAATCTGTGCAAGTAAAACTACATTATAAGTCACACACTGTCAATAATGGAGACATCAAAAATTAAATTTAGTTTTTTTTAGGGATCCATCAAGTGGCAATACCATCTGAAGGCAGACACAACATGGACACCCACAGATCCCCTGTTTGTGAACTCCTCTGGAGGATTTTGCTGTTTTACAACTTGAATAAATAGTTCAGACTTTTACAGCTGACATATTTCACTGGACATGCTATTCTCTTAGTTTGCTTGACTCCTCAATTTGCTTAATTTATATATATATATTTTTTGTCCGGTAACTAAAGCTATTATCCTTTATTATGTACCTGCTGTCAAACATTTGATTGCAATGACCAAGTTTCAACCTGTAGTGGGCAGCCACTTTGGGTATGTCTAACCCAATATTTTAAATGTGAACACTTATCACCCAAAAACTTAGGCTAATACTCAGTGTAGTTTTTTTTTTAAGTGTAAACACATTTGAATTAAATGCCTTGCCAAAAGACACATCCTTATGTTACAGCTGCTCTTGGGCTCCAACCTTTGACTTCCTTTTGATGGTAGGCAACCTACCAGAGGAAGCCCCTGACCCCCAGGCATATAGACCCCCCCCCCAACAGATGTAATATAAGGTTGTGCACCAAAGAGCAAAAATAAGAAAAGTGTTGTTAATTTGCATTTGTCCTGTCCCGCCCATAGATACAGGAATTATGTTTATTATCAAAGATCATTTGGCTCTTTGATGTGAGCAGGCTTTGGCTTTTAAGGGGCTCCTGGTTCAGTTCAGTTTTGGCTTCGTAATGTCTTGTGTGGCACAGCTGTGAGTGTTCCAGCGTCCATCCCAGATGGGCCCCCAATTTTTAACCTTGCAGGGCAGCTGGATCTGCCCGGTTCAATGTCTGTAATCAGACAGCTCCATCTTGCCAAGCTTCAAACTATAACGTTTGTGTGGCATGGCCAAATCAGCTACTTTAGAGCAGGAAGAGGTGGAGCTATCAGCAAGATGACAGCAGGAAGTGACTACCATTAGAGAGATAAGCATAGATGCTAACAGCTTCAGTAGCAGTTTTATCAGATCGTGACTGCATTTCTTTCTTAAATGAAAACAAGTACCAACACTTCAAACTTCGTTAGAGAAAGGATATTTTCGGTCCACTTCTGACATGTTTGACAAAAGTTTTTTTCTACAAAGTGGCTCACGTTCTGCTCTTCCTCTAAACTGCCTACTGCCAGTAGCACCTGCCTACTACATTTTCTGATTGTCCCATAATGAATGTGACAGATCATCCAATTACTTGCCGGATATGCTGTGAAAGGTTCTGCCCATTCCCAAACACTTTCTATGGGCTGTGGCCCAGATGGGCTGTTCAGTGTGTCTCTTCTAGTATGTGGCAACTTAGCAAAGTGTTATGACAGCAGATGCCTCCTGTTGCCAGTTCTCCTTGCAGCTATTTACAGAAACCCACGATAAGCACTGAACATGAACTTGACAAACTGAAAGAAAGCTGAGGTCACATTTAGTCTTCAGCAATTTGTTCTTTCTCACCCTGTCTGCCTAACTGTTGGTCCCTGATCCACTGAGGCTCCAAACCCCCTCCTCTAATCAGCCATTGTCTATGGGAATAGTGAGGTCCCCCTCCATTGCCAAGCTCAACAGCCATCTTGCATGATCTATGACCAATGGTGTTGCTGCGTCAGTTTGCAAATCAACTACAAAAACTGAGAGTCTCTCCAAAGGTCCTGTCATTCACATGAGAGTCTGCTCTTGTCATTTTTTGTCTTGAAATGAATCATCATTTCTGCTGATTGTGTTTTTTTTTGCTTTGTTTTTTGGCAAAATAAAGGCAGATACATCCAACCTAAGCAAATAAGTGTCATGTTGACTAAATCTGTGGCTGTGTGTGTGTTTTGTAAAGTGCCTGGATCACCTCACCCTCTGTATCCTCTCTCTCACCCCTCACTCCCCTCCTCATGTTGACGTCAGTATCGGTGGTGAAGCAGACCACAGTGGCTGCCTGCAGAGCCCTTTGATCCCACACTCCACTCTATTAGAGCTCTCATATGGACTTCAAATCAAACACACACACACACACACACACAGTCTGTAGCCTGTAATTTTGTCTGTGGTTTAATAAAGATCAGTGCGACAGACACAGGGATGATCTGAGCCATCGTAAAATCTCAACATGCCCAAACCAAGATCACATTACTCTGATGTACTCATGAAATAGCATTATAAAACAGAGCGATTGTTTCCTCAGTGCTGCATTACTGTCATTTTAATCTTTGTGGTAATAAGTTTTGCTCTACTCGCTTTTTCAGTTCAACTATTCTGTCACAAATACAACATTTTAAGAACATAGCCAGGCGAGGTTATGCTAATGTTAGCACAATCAGCCAGTTGGGATCATTTTAGAGGGGAGAGGCAGCCTTACACCCAACAATCGGTCCCAGGAATTTACAGTTGAAGACAGTTGTCCAAGTCTGTTGAGGCCATGGCTGGCTTGCAGTTTCACGGCAGTCTTTCTCCAGTTTTGGCCTTTGGACAGAATCAGACATGTTTAATTTTCTTTTAAGAGTAGCCTTGTCTTGTGCAAATTTTTCTGTTCAATGACATGAAAGTGGTCAAAAATCAATGGCAGCAGACTAACAAGCACCAAACAGGAAGCAAACTCAGCCAGACACCAGAAAATAAGGAGGGATTGTTGGACTTGAGGAGGCAGCTAGAATCTCCCTTTGAGGTTTTCTTACACAACAATCAAAATAAAAGGGGAAAAACAAAGAACAGAATTAGTTAAGGAAAGGAATATTAGTGAACATGCTAAAGCTAGCTTAGCTGAGAGCTAACCCCAGACTCGAGCCAGCTGTTCATTTAAGCTTACTAATTCAACTAATATAATGTTTTGATCTCATGCACTCACATGTGTGTTTCAACTGGACTTTACTTAGCACAGTATTGTTTAACAGTACTTTTAGCCAAAATTGGCCACCTGTACATAAACTGAAGTGTAACCAAATCCCCATTTGGAGCTGTGGTAAGTTTCTTGGGCTCCCGGTCCAAAGAGAGCATTGTTTCAATGAGAAAATGGTTTGAAAAAGAGGAAATATCCAGTAGGTGGCAGGTCTCTGGGCAAAAATGCCTTGTTGATGCCCGAGGTCAGAGGGCAATGGCCAGTGTTTTGATATAATAAAGTATGCAGAAAACCATTCCTGAATGCACAAAACCTCAAATCTTAAACCAGTTTTATACAAACTCCATGAGTCTCAAACTCACAGCCTGTGGGCCAATTGAGGCCTGCGAGAAGATATTTTGTGGCCCCATACTTGACATCAAAGCTTAGTGTGGCCCATGTGTTTTTCTCGAAGTCACCCTTTTGCCAGACTTTGTGTATGCTGCACCTGTCCTTGGCGTTTTTCTAGCTATTTTGCCCCCACCAAAAAGAATCTGTCAGGAGCTAAAAAACCTATTTGAACCTTAAAATTAAGACAGCTGTGCCATTTATGTTCTGAAGAAACATTCACATTGAAGAACTGTTGATAAAAAATAAGAAGATTGAATCCATTGTATTTTTTTGGATTCTTGATGCGGCCCAGCCTCACCCAGACTCTACCTCCAGCAGCCCCCAGGTAAGTTGAGCTTGAGACCCCTGATTTACTCCATCAGTACTGTATAAGTCTTACTTTCTGCAAATTAAGAAACACTGAAAATAATCCCTACAAAACCAAACAGGATTTTGCAGTTGACATGATAAGCAGCCTAGGAAAGAGACTAAAATAGAGCTTGTTTTTTCTTTTTATTTTAACTCAAAAATCAATCATTCTTGAGCTTATCAAACCACTATTGATTGTTAAAATGTTAACATTTGTGAAGACCGTTGTGTGTGTGAAGGGAGCATTAAGGAAAGGAAAATCAGTTTTATCCACTTTCAAACACTTCCTGAGTAATATAACAGACTTGAGCTTCTAAAGACCTTATCTAGTCTTTGACTGTTTAAAGCATCTTTATACCGACAGTCACCTCCACACATTCACACCCTCCGACTTATATTCACTCACTGATGGTTGGAGTTTCTGTGTCAGTTCACCATCATCTAACATCATCTATCAGTTCACACATTCATGCCCTTTCATGCTACTGATGCAGCATTGGGAGCAAACTGGGGTTAGATGGAGGACACATCACCATGTGAGAGCTGGAGCAGGGATCGAACCTGCAACCTTCCAATCACTGACCAAGCAAAACATCAGACTGCACCACCAAAGCCCCTATGTGCTAATGTAACTGTTTGTCAAGTGTTCTCAGGCATCAGCTCATACAAACAAACCTGTAAAGACCAATAAGATTCTGCTACACACGTACTGTGGAGACTATTTTTTTTTGCATGGATATGAATATGAAGTTGAGGCCTTGAGATTTTGGCTTGGGCCAAAAAAGCGCACCAAATCTGCAGCAGCTGTGATGCTATCATGTCAGTTTGGACCAAAACATTTGAGAAATGTTTCTGGCATCATTTTGAATCACTGCCACAAAGAACTGAGGAAGTTCTGAGGGCAGAGGAGGGTCCAGCGTTGTACTAGAAGGATGCACCAAATTAATCATCCATTGAGTGTAAATGCCAAAGGCTGCTTGCTAAAATACTATAAAGCTTTTAAGGGTTCCATGCTTCAGACTCCTGTAGTTCATCACAGCAGCCATGTTCCTTCATGGCAGGAACATGGAGAACACTTCACAGCCAGAGCTTGTGGGGATAAATATGTTTATTTGTGTAAAAAGTGTCACCTAATAAACAGTTTTCCACTCAGGTGAACAGTGTGGACCATTATTCTCTGACAACTTCACAACAACACCATAAACGAGGGGAAATAAAAAAATTCCCCGGTAGAGATCAAATTATCGGCTCACATCGCGGCTTCGTTTTCTGCTTCAGCTTCGTTTTTTATAAACCCTTCTCTAAAGTTTCCCCCTCTCCTTTTCTCACCCTCCTCCCTCATCAGAGGTGAAAATTTACCCAAAGGGAGTCTCTCTTTCTTTGCCTCTCTCCTCCTCGTGTCTTCACACCTTCCTCATCAGTTCTGCCAAGTTCCCCCCAAAGGTGTGCCACAGCTCGCTGACTCGCTGCAGGAAACGATAGCGAGCTGGAGGGAATTTTATCACCTCTTCAAACTGTTTATTTTCAGACTGAGAGGCTCAATGACTTTGTTTAAAGGATATTAAGGGATATAAATCAGGGACATAGGGCTGTTAGTGGTACTTTCTTAATATGTTTTAGTCATTAGATTAAAGTTTGATTCAGTCAGACCTGCAGAGGTGCAGTTTTTTTGCACGTTGATGGTAAAAACATTAAAAATGTTCCTGTCTTTTTCATCTCTGTTTGGCTAAAGCATCAAGTAAAAAGGTAAGCTAATAAATGAAAGTTTATCAAATTAAAATGACTTAAACCTGTAAATTTCATATATGATAAAAGTCTGTTAAGGTGAGAAACTGTCACTTTCACAGTCTTTGTCTCATTTTGCTGCTCTCGTTACATTGCTCTCTTTGCAACAATTAAAATCCCAGCAGGAGTTTATCTAAGAAAATGTGCTTTTCTTGCTTAATCCTGTAATGTTGTAAATTGATTCAAGTTCATCAGAATTTCAGGAAGTGGAACTGAAAAAAAGTGTAACTATAGGAGCATTGACTAGAGTTAACCTTTGTTTGTTATATATATATCTATATATATATATATATATCTATATATATATATATATATATGTGTGTATATATACATACATATATACATAAGCTGATCAGGCTTTTTGTGACCGATACCATTTCCTCTTTGTCAGATTGGGGAAATTCTAATACTGTTCATGTTTTGGTTTTGTTATAACAAGTGGTTGTGTGTCTGCTCATCTCAGAAGTACAAAAAAGCTGTAATGAAAGCGTGTAATGATTCATTTATTACTTGTTGTAATCCACCCATTTAGGGGGTCAGTGTATAACCTATTTAGACGAACAAGAAGGAGGATCACTGCTCTGTCCCAAAACCAAATACTAGATCAAAGTATCAAGTTTATAATATCTACAACAAAACTAAGGATATGTTATTTACAAAACAAACTAGAAAGACAGTTTAAAACAAATGGGTTACAAAAGCAAAGGCAGCTAAAGCTAAACTAAAGATCTACCCAAAAACTGATTGATACAAAAAAAGGTACAAACAAACACACAGCAGACAAATACACGGCATAGTTACAACAAATACAGCCCCATGTCCTGCTTAATCAAATTTCTTTGCTTTAAATGTTGTTAGGAAGAGCCTGCCTACCAGATCGGAGTACTTCCAAAGGGGAGGGTGAAGAGCTTCATCTGATTCTCTATAGAGACAAAAGATTTCATTTTTGTGTTCAACGTAAATCAAATCCTTGCTTAATAGACACCCAAGACAGGATGTAAACATTTAAAAACAAACGGACATGGGACCTTTAAGGTAGTTACCAAAATTATTGACAGACTGGAAAAATAATTAATTTTGTCCAACAGGCCAAACAGTGCTGATGTTCTGAAAAAGAAAATGTTACACATTTAAGAACATTTACTCAGATGCATAATGTAACTGAAGAATTTCCCCCCTCTCGACATTATTAGTTCAAATCACAGACTGATTTGACTGAGCCAACATAAATGCATCATAATGTCCCTGACTGGACCTCAAACACATCATAATGCACTTAGGGCCTGATCTACTAAGGTTTTGTATAAAAACACGAGCAAACTTGATAGCGCGCGTAAAGCTGATCTACTAACTTGGTCCACCGAGGATTGTGTCTGTCAAATGAGCAAAATAGCATGCGGAGTCCATTTAGCTTGTTTGCCTTCATGAATATGCAAAATACATGCAGATTATCAGAACGCGCAAAATACTGGGAGGAGGAGATGCAGATGTGATCATTTAGCAATAATGATGTGATTTATCAAACCTGAAAACCGATTGCGGTCGGTGTTTTCGAGTATAAATTTAGCAGGTTTGAAAGGAATGTGCAAACTGGCATAGCGTTAAGCACAAATGGCTGAGGTCATTGTGGTGAGAAGGAGGCATGGGTGCAGTGACAGATGATGGAGAGAGAGAATCTTCTGGGTGCACGTCAACATATTTGGACTGTCGGAAATAAAAGTAGGAGAGACATATCGTCTATCCAGCAATGCCATTTTGGAGTGTGGTGGGGATTGTCGGACATCTGATGAAGATTCTCAATTTAAGAAAAAAGAGATTAATATAATTTTACGGTCACAACGGACAGCTAACAAAAATACTTTTTAAAAATAAAATTAGTTTTTTTTTCCGTTTTTATTCAATGAAATGAGCAAAGCTCTTTCATTTTGAATGAATTAAATGTGTCCAATATAAGAAACGCATGACTGTGTTATTATGGTCCTACCTTAGTTTGCAATGTTTGGGTCATGGAGTCATATCCCTCAATTTCAACAATCTGCTCATCACAGAATGTTACCTGAATCTACTACTTAATTCGAGAGAGGTATCTCTTCTGCCGGTCCCCCACCTGTTTTATATGCAGAGGTTTTATTATGGGAAAGTTTTCCTTTGTTCTTTTGCAGATATCTTGCCATCTAATTTTTATGTCATCAACAGATCTTCTGGTTTTGGTCACTGCATTCACCTTTTCACAAATGGCCTCCAAAATCACGTTTCTTCTGGCACACAGAGATGCTGGAGTTGACCAGTGTGTATCTTTGCCTTCAACTCCATGGCTTCAAACTCCATTTTTCATTTACAGCCATTCTGCTGGAACAAAGTGCAGATCTGATGACGCTGAGCTCTGCCAAACAGACAACTTACCACATAGTAGACAACAAATCAGAGTGGACGGGGCTAACATGGGGAGAAGGGCCTTAAAGGGACAGTCGGTAACATTTAAAGTAATTTATGAGCCAAAAATGATGTCTACATTCTAAATATGTCCTCATTTGTGTCAAATTGCCTCTGCCAACAATCTGACTTGTCCTCCTAAGCGAAGAATTTCTTATCTGTATTTACATAGAACGGCTAAGTCCTATAGAGGCTTCCATGTCTTTCTGGTCTATAAAAACTAACAGCCGAGAGGGACATAAAGCATTACGTAGTACTACTGGCTAAGGCTAAAAAAACGTTTTCACTCAGAGCCAGCGTGACTGAAACGGAGAAGGAGCACAGCGAGACGCACTTGTCACTCCCCCAGCAAACTTGAAAGCCTAACACTAATGGTTCAACACAGTTTGTTTGAAATAACGTACCTCTTCATCAGAAAGAAAAGTCCATGAAGTGTTGGATGACATGTTGACGTAGCTTCTAGGCACATACCGGCTACTGTAGAGTTCAGCGGTTGCAACGCACATTAGAAAAAGCCAGGCGCTAGAGAGCACTATTCATTTAAATAAAAAATACAGACATAAGGTACACAAATACCTGACCCATGCTGAAAGGGTGCAGAGCATTCCAAGCTAACCCTTAAGGGTGGAGCTAACAGCACTGCAGTCTGTTATTTGGTCACAAAAATTGTCAGTTCCCATGCAACACCAGCCAAAACAAAAACAAAAACCTGTTCAAAGAAGCCATGGATTTAAAGTGATTTGTCCACTGTTGCTGTAACGAATGTCTACATGAAACAAAGCTTCACAGAGTTCTACAGTGCTGAAGTCCTCTATTATTGCTCTTTTTTTACAGTTGCAACTTGCTTCAGACCACTTCACTGTGTCCCACTGCTGTGACGTCACACATTTACATAGCTGGCTTAACCTTCTCCTCCTGAGTCACATCCCTGCCTTCAAGTGAAGGTACTGCTTAAGGTGGGAGCGCAAACAAGGCCTTTAGATAGTGTGATTATATTCTGAAAACCCAAAAAGAGGACCCTCAGCAGCATGTGTTGTGTCATGATGCATGCAGCATGCATGCTCAACATCTTTACAGGTAGGTACATTGGAATAATGTCAGTGGTCCTTTATTATAAATATTAACCCTTTAACTACTATGAATTTAAATGGCCACCTGGTCTTTTTTGCCTTTTTTGTCAATAAATGTGTCAGAAGATGCCCTTTGAGTACATTATTTTGCACCTTTTGTCAGGTTAAAATAAAACATTCTAGCAAGTATTTTAATTATTAAGTTGTAATCACTTAAGACAGTGTGTAATTACAAGAAAAGAAAAAAGAGACTTGAATTTTCAACATGTTCCTCTTTACAAACAATTCTATATGAGCATGTACAACACTTGAGAATACAAAACTGAAACTCAGCCTATTTTATAAGATTTTTTATAATTGTTATTTATTATTTATATTATACTATCTAACTATCTATGAGTTCCATAAAACACGAACTACAATAAAAAAGACCATGACAAAAAGATGAACAAGGCAAAAATACTACAAAAGAACAACAAGAAAACACTCCAGAATGATACTAGTGTCATTATTTACAATATTTTTACATTATTTACACAGAAAATACCGATAAACCACAGATAAATGACTCACATGATTGTCTCTGAATCCTCTCTCTGCTTTCCGGCTCAGTCAGCTCATTTCCTGTACCTCCTACTCAAGCAATCCAGTCTTTACCGTAATGTACAGTATATCACTGGAAAGCTCCGCTTCTCAGCTTTCAGGAACCATTGGAATTATTTGGACAGCGTGGATTCTCCAGGAGGGTAGTTTGAATCATGCATGTCTTTTTCTATCACTGACGACAGCTTCATCTGTAGAACAAGCTGAGCAAAACCAGACATTTTAGGGAATTGTATATCTTTTTTATATATTTTTTTATCATTTTATGGCTAAAAAGGAGGACATGTCAGGGGAAAAGAAGACGTATGGTCGCTCTACCATCCCGCCAAAGGACACTCTTTGAATGGACCCGGGGTGCTTTACACTGTGATGTTGTGTCTGACAGTGGCAGCGTGAGGAGTGAGTGGGTGTGCTTTACCCTTCCCGTTGCAGTATCATCCATTTCAGTACACCAGTGTTTAAGCCTCATTTTGACATGCCATAGTTAAACCACTTGGCTGAAACTCATCCAGGTGGGCTAACAGTCTAAAGGGAGAGTGAAGGAGAGAAATGACAAAGGGGTAAGGATGGAGAGGAACATTCTGTCTCAGAAGGTGTAGACTTTACACCACAACTTGAGATAAAGGTTCCAGATATCTGGTGCAACAGGCCTCAGCCCTCTGTCTTCATGACCACAGCATGTTTGTGTGTATTTGTATGTGTTTGTGTGCATGTGTGTGTACAGTATGTCCTGGGGCTGAAGCAGGTTGAGGAAATCTGTATTCCATTAACTGGTTTAGCTTCAGACCCGGCCCTCCTCACCCTGTTTTTGGAGCACTGATGTTCGCAACCTGCTGCACAGCCACATCTGGCTGTTCAAAGGCCCCAGTGTGTGTGCATGTGTGTCTGTGTGCGTGTGTGTGTGAGTGTGTGTGTTAAGGTATTTTCCCAGCAGCTGCCTGCAATCTCCTCAGAGTGCTTTGGTGTCTCTCTCTCGCAGAAAAACTCATACCAGCACACATCATTAAAAGCATTAGTCGCTGTGAAAAAAGGCTTTTCTTCTGCCTCGGAGCAGCAGTAAGGAATGCACGTGTTCACCTATAAAAGCAAAAGGTTAATTAGGAGCAGGACTTTGGCCGGTTATGTTACTGCACATTAAAAATAAAGCACATCTCTCTTTGAAGTACGATTTAAAGAGCCAAACTGAACAACTTTTAGACCACAAAAGTCCTGACTCAATAATGGAAGGATTGATTGCAGTAAAATAATATACACAAATTTGTTTGTCATCCAAAGCAACAAGAATTTGATAGCTTTCCAAACTCCACCCTTTTTTACATGGGGAGATGTCTTCAGGCCCTTCACGGGTGCAAGCGCATCATGAGTGGTCATACCAGGCCTAGATCAGACTCTGGTTGAAGTTATGTGATGAACTAAAATTCGGTTCGCCACAGCTTCTTGTCAGGGAGATATTTGATAAGGGGCATGCCTTCTGTTCAAATGGACCTGCATCTGAATCTAAGTACAACACAGGCAAGAATAAACTTGCCAAATAAACTGTCTTGTATCTTGTATCTTGTAATCTAGGCCAGAAAGAACAACTTTAAAAAGAGCAACAAACTGCTTCAAGTCCGATTGGACACATGGTGCCTTTTTTTTTCTCAGCTAGCAATTGACAGAAAGCATTCTCCATCATTTTCATCATTGATTTAGACATCGTATTAAGCATCAACATACCCAATGCTGAGTTGTTCACAAAGAGTTGGGCCTTCAGCCTTCTTAATTTTCTAAGAGGAACAGTCAGACAAAGTGCGTAAGTGTTTCCCAAACAGTTGGGTCTTCAGCTTACTCTTTAAAGTAGATCAAGACTCTGCGGATCAAATGGAGTTTGGTTATTCATTCCACCACTTGGGAATAACAGAGAAGAGTCTAGCTAGTGATTTTGAGCCATGCTGAGATGGGAGCACCAGGGGTCCTTTACTGTGGGAGAATATGGAATTTCCCCCTGTGGGACTAATGAAGAAATATCTTGTCTTATCTTATCTCTTATAGCAACACGACAAGACCTGGATGAGGGATTCAGGTAGGCAGGAGCAGTTCTTGTTACTGTTTAGTAGGTTTTGAATTTGATTTGAGCTTCAACTGGACGCCAGTGAAAAGAGATTAACAGCTGAGGGACATGTGCTGTTCTGGGCTGGTTAAAGACCAGACATGCTGCTGCGTTCTGGATCATCTGCAGAGGTTAAATGTGCATGCAGGGAGGCCTGCTGGTGGAGAGTTGCAGTAGTCGATGCATGAAATCCCTAGAGCCTGTACCAGAAGCTGTGTTGCAATCAAGGCCACATGAACCTTAAAAGTCAGCTAGTCATCAATCATGACACCCAGATTTCTAACAACATCTAAATTCAATAGACGCTGGAACATTACAACCATTTTCATATTCACACTAAGACTATACATTAAATTATTTGGCTCACTCACAACCACAAATCGGTTCTCATCGTTCACTTAAAGGAGCTGTTCAAAAGACTCGACTCTTTTGCGAACGTCACTTCGCAAACCGCAGCAGAGGTAGGTCAATAAACAAAGCCTTTGTTTAGGAGTAGAAGAAGATAATATGAAGATAATATAAGATAACGTAACATAAAGGGGTAAAAAAACGAGTCACAACAAGCACACAGGACCGTTTAGACTGTAGGCAGAGGCAGGCTAGCGCACTACCCATATACTCCCAGCAGTGGGTGAGCTCTGCCCATCTCTTCCTTGTTACTGGACGCACAGCTAAACTAACGGTGTCTATCTGCTTGTCATGGACTCTGGAGTGAGACAAGACACTAAAACAACAAAAATGTTGGAGTGTTCCTTGAGGATAATTATGATCTTAAAAATCTGTTGAAACAGTCCTCGTATTTGTGGTCCCTCTACTTTTTAAAATCAGTTTAAGTAAAATTCATGTAGTCTGGAGCCAGCATTTAGCTTCACACCCTTTTCATGTTTTTTTTTAACTGAAACTGAAAACTTTTCTCTTTTTAATCACTGTTTTCAGCTGTGGCATTGAATAAAATGTCAGACACAGCCGACACCTGCTGAATGGACTTTCTCTGCCTCTCTGCCTCAATAACACAAACTTTCTGTAACTTTGTTGCATAATGAATGAATGTTGTGTCTGTCCCTGTGTTTGTGTATTTACAGAAGTGTCTCTGTCAGAGCGAGTGATGGTGGGTTCATGCTGTGTTTGAGAACTTTCTGCAGGAGGAAGGACCGACTGAAGCTGAATGCACAGGCATCACAGAGACACAGAAAGTGTTTTTATGTGTGTGTTTTGTGACACTATTTCACATAAGCCAAGGTCTGACCACATGATTTATGATTATACAGCCCAACCTGATAGGCATGGAGTTTCAGGACCTGTTGGACATGAAAAACGTATGTTTCCTTGTGGTTAGCGTGTCATAATGAATAACAAAAAACAGACCGGTCTAGGATGCCTCACAACTCACATAAAAATGTCATGGGGTAGTGGCTTGACCATTAAGAACTCTGCGTTCTCTCTGCGAGTGCCAATCACAGTTTTTGCCTCAATAGTGAACTACGTGTCAGAGGGAATGTTTGTAATGCTTAGAAAACAACATTCCTCTTTTATTATGCATCATAGAGGGGCTGGAAAATAAAGAAATGTTGGAGAGACAGAGCAAAGGCACTTAGCACCCCAATGAGTGACTGCTAGCATGTAGCATCAAGCTAACATATTAGTCAACTTTATGGTAACTCAACTGCTTTGGGTTTTTGCTGACATTTTACCTCCAGAATTCCAAACGGCTTTTTTCCGTGCTGGAACTAAATAAGCCTGGAGAAGAGGCAAAAAGTCTTAAAGAATCTAAACCAGTCTAGTTGTCACTTCGATCTAAAATTGAGTGACCATGACTTTGAATAATGAGAACCTTCACAGACATTCATCATAAAATTTGAAAAGATGAAAGTTTAGTACTGTTAACACTGTGTTTATTTTATGTCTTTAGTGTCACTTGTGCTTAATGGCTAAGCCACTGTTACTAGCCCAATTTCTACTGCCCTTTCAAGGCAGAATATTTACCCCTCTGTGACATTTCGCCTCCACTGTGAACATCCTGCAGCAGAATGGGGGAACGAGTTGACCCCCTCTGTGTTTCGTCTCTAGATGTAGTGACAGAGGATACTGGAGAGAGGGGGAATGCAGACTCAGAGGGAGACAGGAGAGCTGCGATGAGTGTTTCTGTCTTTATGTACAGTATATGGGGGCACGAGCTGTGTCACATGTATCCAAGCCATATTGCATTGAGTTGACACAGACATGTCAGCCTCGCAAAATTAATGTGAATGTCTTGAGATGTGAATATAGCAGAACCTTGTTGCAGCGCTTTTGTGTGAAGGCACTGGGAATTGAGCTATATTTTATGGCTCTGTGTTTGTCTAATCCAACATAGTGACCATATTGGTGGTAAAAATTGTTTAGTTGGATCTTAGCATCAGATGTTGCTTGTACATTAGGGTTGGGAATCTAAAGTATAATGCCAATACGATACACATCTCGATTCAATGTCTCCGGTACAATATATTAAAGATACATGTGTGGCATTTACCATGCAATACGATACGATTCACACCTAAATCACAATACAGAGCAATTAGGCACGATCTAATTACACAAAGTTCATGCTGACATGTAAAAGAGGATGCTGTGCTGTTCAATGAGTTTGATTATTGATTTACCAAGTAAAACCAAGACTTTTCACAAACTGGCTTTTCTCTTAGAGCCTGAGGGCCTGTTTTAAGTTTACACAGGAAAATATAAGTACTATATACTTATATATATATATATATATATATATATATATATGTGTGTGTGTGTGTGTATATATATATATATATATATATATATATATATATATATATATATATATATATATATATATATATATATATGTATATATATATACACATATGTATATATATAGATATAGATATGGATAGATAGATAGATATAGATATACATAGAGAGAGAGAGAGAGAGATAGATATAATATATATGTATATATATACATATACATATATATATATGTATATGTATTTTTTTTTAAAAATTGCACTTATTTAGCATACAGAAGGCTCACCAGTGAGCAGCTGAAAGTGATTTCTTTCATGAACTATGAATACAAAGATTTCTTTTAGTGCTTGCAATACTTCTGTAATACTTTGCTCACCACTTCTGGAGCTCGCAGCTGCAGGCGAATCCGAGCTGGAAGCAGGGGAGGCGGGGGAGCAGACACCTCCAAGACAACGTCGTGGTGCCGCTTCAAGTGAGTTATCAGATAAGTCGTACTGTCCGTGTATTTTACAGCAGTGCGGCACATTTTGCAAATTGCATCTGTCTTGTCAAGTTGTCCGTCTCTCTTGTAAAATCCTTAGTGTTGCTAAACTTCAGATTTCAAACTCAGCGGAGGGTAAATTTGCTCAGTGTCCAACATGTTTGTTTACCTTACTCCTCACGCTGCCCTGACTACACGTATTCATCCGTGGCACATGTATCACAGGAATCCACAGAGCTGATACTTTAGTTTGTACTGTACACATCCGCAAGTCTGTTACTTATGTTATGTGGGTCAAATAAATAATGCATTATGCACCCAAAATGGGTTGGTATAACTTATTAATGCATGTAGAAATACAAATTATGTATTAAATGCATCGGATTGTATTGATAAAAATATTTAATAACCAATGCATCTCGATATGCTTCCAAAATTGCATTCATTCTCAGCTGCTCTACCTGTGCGCTCGCGTTGTGCACACGCATGATCGCGTATCGATATGTATAAGTTAATCTTCTCATCCCTATTTTACACTGTTCCCTTTTACTTTGCGTGAACATGTAGTTACACAAACCAGCTGCCCTGCTTTTCCCTGGTCTGTGCTGGTCTCCACTCCAGAAACAAACCCAGTGAGCATGGATACGCACCCTTAAACGGGGCCCTGTGATCAGGGGCAAGAACATTGGTGTTGATTTCCCACATCATATGCCTGCCAAGAGTTCCAATCACACTACACACTCTGCAGGAAATGGCCTTCAGTCTTGTCAATTAGAAGGTGTCCATATCCCACGCCAGCAGCACAACTCTACACTGGTTCACTGGAAATATGTGATGAGTCTATCTTCAGTGGGAGCTGCTCCATCCCCGAGTAAATTTCCATGAAGCACAAGAAAACAAGCTTTCAGAGTTTCCAGATAAATTCAAAATACAGCAAAATACTGGAAATAATATCAAAGGAAATCAAAATCCGACCTGCTATTGAATACATCTTTTTCTATTTTCTTGCAATTTCACAGTTAACTTGTAATGTTAAATTTTTCCTGTGACCTTATGACTTTGTGTTTCAAGCTTCTTAGGGCTACGGTTCGCCACGCAGTGCTTGTAATGCACTTCCAGTGGGCGAGGACACACACCATAGGTTCGAGCAAAGCTTCAGCTTGGACAAGATGCTACAGCGGCAGACTATGTGGAAATTGTGGAAAAAAGTGAGGACCATAGTTTTCATGTCAGAGGGTTGACAAATTAGATTTTGCCATTTTCTGATAGTTTGAACCCTTAAAATCTGTTTTTAAGGTCTTGAGTTTTCAGCAACTCAAAAAGCTATTGTCAAAAACAAACGGCCGAAACACAACAAAAGGTTACTGTTACTTTGCTGAGTTGCTGTCATGTAAACGTGGCTTCAGATCAAATTGAGAGTAATGTGTGTGTGTTTCTGTCACAAGGTCAGTGTTGTGTTTCTTTATAGGAACGATAATTGGTGAAGTTCAGTCTCACCTTGAACCAGGACCACAGGGTTCTCTCTCTTGCTTTCCCTTTCTGTCTTTGTGATGGCCAATTAAAAGCCTGTACCTTTGGAGAGAGGCCACAGCAATCAATCCATAGAGAAATTTCTGCAGCCTGTAATGGCAAATTTGTATATCTTCCCACAAGAATGGAAAAAGATGAAAAATGAAGGATCTTGAACCAAGTGCCGCCTTTGTGAGTTTTTATTACAAAAAGGAAAAATACAGGCTTGCAAGGCTGGAGACAATCAAAGGAACAGAGATCAGCGGTCCATCTTCTGCAGAAAAAGTCTGAAGACATAGGAAGAAGTGCTCACATTTAAAGCATAGCAGTTCAAGGATATGTGTGTTTGGTATGTGTGTTTGTGAATGTGGGAGTGTGTGCATGTAGAGGTACATGTGTATGTGTAAATCCAAAGATGCTGTATTGGCACCGTCTCTAATTATTAGACACAAACAGCTGATATCTTAGTTGGAACTATGTGTGTGGACCAAGGACAAGGACATCTGTGTGCCACTCAGCTAATCTACGTGTATGTTATTAATCTCATCTATGTGTGAGGCTCTGCTCCTGTAAGGAAAACGTCAAATGCTGATGAAGTGAAGTGAAGGTCTTTATGTGAGATGGGAGCTCATATGTGTGTGGTGAGACAGAGATGTGAAGTGTAACTCAAATGTGAAGTATAAGCATGCACCAGAGTAAAATTTCCACAGCAAGCCTAATAAAGGGTCAGTTTTGTTGGATTCATTAGCCATCTGCTCCAAATAATGTCTTCAGATTCTTAATATTTCCATTATTCTGTCTCTGCAAATACAAGGGACAGGGATGGAGCTGATACATCTTTATTGATATTATGACCAGTATTGATGCTCCTTGATGGACTTTTCATATCAGTACCTTTGTTAATACTTCTCTTTTAATTTGAAAAGTAGTTTAATTGACCAATGATGTCCACGATTTTGATTAAATGTCATTATAAGTTTTATGTACCTTTGCCTGACAGGTATTTTAGATAGCAGACCTTGAACACCTAATGATGTCATGCATGTTGCCTTGTTTATTTAACTAATTACATTATTGAAAAAAAATATGTGGGGGCATTTATGAGATGTGGTGTTTGAAAGGGATGAATATCAAGTTCAGTTTCCTTGATCTAAAACTCATGATGTATAAAATCTGACAAGTTTTATGGGGTGGCAGTGGCTCAGTCTGGGAGGACTTGGGTTGGCGACCGAAGGGGTGCCGGCTCAAGTCTTGACTGAACCATGTTTTGAAGTTGGTTTGGTAGCTGGAGAGATGCCAGCTGACTTCCTGGACACTGCCAAAGTGCTCTTGAGCAAGGCACTTAACCCCAAACTGTTCAGAAGTGCTTCAGGACCTCAGGTGCAGTGCTCAGGTGCAGCAAGCCATCACTCTGACATCTCTCCATTAATGCATGCTCGTAGGACCTGTTTGTGCCCGTGTGTGTAGCATGTTTTAACAACAGAGTGTCAAGAATTGGATGTTGGATTGAATTGAATTGGATTAATAAAGCATGTCTTTTTCTATCTTTCAAGTTCATCCTTGAGTTAGATGGGACCTTGGGAGAAAATGTTATGATAATCTTAAGGTATTGTGTTAAAAAGTTTATTTGTATAGCTTCCTTCAGCAATCAGAGAGCTTCACACAGTACAACAGAGCACAATGAGACATCAGAAAAATCATTCATCAACATAATCAATGAGGCCTCAAAAGATAAAGACAAAGATAGTAAAACAAAGAGCACACAGATCTTTACCTTTGACCTCTAAATTTTAGTCTCAGTCAGATGACAAGCTCTGGGACTGAAATGGAGGCCCATGCATAAATGCTAAAAACTGTAGTACCCTGAGTGTCCACTTGAGGTTAGCTACAGAAACCTGACACCGTAATGATTGCATGCTGGGAAAGAAACATTTTTTACAGCCTTAATAAACATCTTTGCAGCCGGGTTCAAAAACAGATTCAGTGTTAATAGATAATACATCTGTTTGCGCTCACTATGAAGGAGGTGAATGTGTTTATATCTCACCTATCTTTTTTTATTGAGGATTTATGGTTTTGGAACCACAGTGTCACTGTTGGTCAGACAGCCTTAAGTCCCGCCTCAACACAGACCCTCTGTCTGTCAGTAGGTGGGGCTAAAGTTTGGTTGAGATAACTTGCAGCATGCATTAGAGGACAACAACAATATCTTAAAGGCTCCTGTGATATTCAGATGGCTGATTTCACATGGCAAGTTATCATCAATTTTATTTATACATCTGCTATATGTGTGATATGTCAATGATTTGCAACAACTACTGTAAATGGAAATGAATGACGTTAATGTTTTCAATTATTCCTAAAAACTCGACTTTAATGATATCTGAGAGCAAAACTGCAGGTCAACTCTAATATCAGCGAAGTTCTGAGAGTAAACCTTCAACATGATAAAACTGAGCGACACTGATTATTATGAGTCTAAATGTAATTAATGAGAATTATTTCAGTGTGGGAACCAATGGTCAGCAAAAAGGATCAACAGGAGATTAAACTGCAAGCTGCTCGATGTGAACGCACACACAGACACGCACATATCCTCACACACATACTCTGATTAGATTTTGGGAGCTAAGCTTTCCAACAATAAGTGACCTTTAGTTTAAATACCAACACACAGAAGGTGCTCAGACTCACAGCTGCCAAAAATCTCACTCTCCTCATTAGAGTGTTCATTATAAGAGTAATGTGATTAAAAGAGAGTAAATATTTACCTGCAATGGTTCAGAGTTTGATGGGCATGGTGCATGAAAATAAACATGTGTACAAAGTAAATATGGTCAATTTGAGTTTGATTCATTATAGGTACATATGTTTTTTTCTCACTCATAACGAATCAAATAACTATTCAACTAAATCAAACTCTTCTTATCTTTGGGTCAAAACTGTTTAAGGTTTAGTTTCACAGTGTTGAAGTCTTAGCACCTTAAAGGCAGTGCTTTAAAGATGTCCATCTGATGAATGAACTTGATTGATTGGTCATGGGTGATCACATGGATAGGTTTAGGTTGAAAGCAGTCATTTGTTGAATAAATGTGGTCAGAAGATGTTCCCAAACCAAGTTGACAACCTCTAGGGATGAAAAAGGAGGCCAAAGCCAAAAATTGCTTCAGTCTAATGTATCTATGTGCTCTGGCTGTACAGGGGATGATATATTTTCACACCTGCTTTTATTTTACTGAGGATTTCGGGTTTTGGAAATCAGGGACATGGATACCCGTCCGCCTCCTCTTGTGTGAGAACATTGAGCTGAAGTTTGGTTGAGATGCATGCACAGTATGGCGCCCACTGCTACGCTTCAGTAACTAATAAAGGCTCTTTGGTAATCAGATGACTGACATCACATGGCGTCAGTCAGTTAATCATGTGTCTCTCTGTTTGGTGAACCTGATCGAATCCCTGTGAGTTTAATCTACATCATTTATAATAATTTTTTTTTTCCCTTTTTTACTTTATCCTCCACAGAGTTCTTGGAAACACGTTGCAACAAAGCAAAATGAAAATGTTTTACAGGTAATCAGTTTTCTACTTTGCTGTTAAGAGTGGCACAGTGGCGCAGCAGGTAGGGCACGGGCCTCACAGCAAGTAGGTCACTGGTTTGATCCCCAGGTCAGACGGGGCCTTTTTGTGTAGACTTTGCATGCTCATTAGGTTGATTGGTGACTCTAAATTGCCCTTAGGTATGAGTCAGAGAGTGAATGGTTGTTTGTCTCTCTATGTGGCCCTGTGATCGGCTGGCGACTGGTTCAGGGAGTACCCCACCTCTCACCCAATGACAGCTGGGATAGGCTCCAGATTGTCCGCGCTCCTGAAGCACAATTTTGTCCACTTAATCACAACACTTCAGAGATCGGGGAAGGACATCCATATATCCGGCCCCATCCCCTCCTGTGGCCGCGGCTGTGGACGTTTCAGCCGGCTGCTCGCGCTGCACACCTGGCTGTCATCAACCTGCGCTGCACATGGAGTCAACTACATCGACAATTTTAACCTGTGCTGGAGCAGGAGAGAGCTCTTCAGGCATGACAGTCTCCATCCAAACTGGCTGTGTGCTAAGCTGCTTCAAGGAAACATTTTTTACAGAGTCCTCCATCCACGTGCCACACTCACAGGTAAACAAAACACATCACCTCCGTCAACCCCCTCCGACCAGTCCCTCTACTATTGATGTCCCCCGGGTGCTAGCATCACCGTCATTGGTTCCCCATATTCACCCAGAACTGTTCATGAGGAGCCAGGACCCATCCGACACCATCAATCCCACAATCATCCCAAACCATCTTCCTCCACCCACGGACCCCCTGTTCCTATTCCCGTGACTACAAACACTAGACATCACACCATAAAGCTATACTCTGGACCCAATCATAACAACCTCAAACACATAACCACACACCATCCCCCCTGCTCATCTCCCACTGACAGGACTATCAACTATCAACATGGCACTTTTAAATGTACACTCTCTTTTAAATAAGACTTTTTTAATCAATGACCTGATTTTAGATAAGAATATTGATTTTATGTTTTTAGCTGAGACATGGCTCAGTACTGATGGACCTGCAGCTCTCAGCAAAGCATCTCCGCCTGGTTTTCATTATTTATATTCTTTTATAAATGGTAGACAGGGTGAGGCTGCAACTATTCTTTTAGCTTCATATGGTTTTAAAGAGGTTTTATTTGGTGATTTTAGTTCATTTGAATATCATTCTTTTGTCTTTAGCACTCCTCCAATATTTTGTTTAACCGTTTACAGGCCACCCAAAAGATGCTCTTCTTTCATCAGCGAATTTTCAGAACTGTTATCCATCATTCACTGAAAATACAACAGAATCATTATTTTACGGGCTTTAATATTCGCATTGACAATCATTCAGATTCTTTTAGCCGTGAACTTTTAAATCTTATTAATTTTATGAACTTTAACCAGCATGTGTCAGGCACCACCCACAACAGAGGAAATATCTTAGATCTTTTAATAACATATGGAGTAAGTTCTGTGTCCTCTGTTGTGGATGTGGGCCTGTCAGATCATTACTGTGTGTTTTTTAATGTAAAGGATTTTATCCAGCAGGACATCCCAGAGCGTACTGTCAGGAAACGCTATCTTACTTCTGAAGTGGCTGCTAATTTTAGTGAAATTTTAAGTGATGCTCCAAAAGCTGTTTTACCCTCTTCCTGTGATTTTATTGATGATCATTTTAACTGGAAACTCAAGACAGCACTTGACATTGTTGCACCCATAAATATAAAAAAGATTGATGGAGGAAAAACAGACTAACAGTACATTTTCAAATATTCCAGGAACAAATGATCACATACCACAGAGCGGTAAAACAAGCAAGAAAGGATCATTTCTCAAAATTAATCACTGACAATCTAAATAACCCTAAAATCCTTTTCTCAACTATTGACCAACTAACCAACCCTGTTTTTAACCAACCTTTTTTATTCTGAGTTATCATGCGAAGACCTTGCAGTCCACTTCAGAAGTAAAATTGATTTTATCAGGTCTAACTTTCTAAACCATAATCCTGGTAATTTTAACTGTTCTGAGTCTTTGGTTTTAAATGAGGAAACACTGGAGAGGTTTGTCCTGGTTGATGCTGCAGTGCTTGAAAAGGTTGTCTCCCAGCTTAGACCAGCGACATGTGTTTTAGACCCTATCCCCACATCCCTTTTTAAAACCTCTTTTAGTGATTTTAAAGATGATGTTATTAATATTGTAAATGATTCTCTTCAGACAGGGGTCTTTCCCACTGCCCTTAAGACAGCCTGTGTCAGACCCCTTCTGAAGAGAAACAACTTGGATACATCAATACCTGACAATTACAGACCTGTATCCAACCTGCCATTTTTAAGCAAAGTTTTAGAAAAGATTGTTTTTAATCAGTTAAATGATTTTATAACTTCTGACACATTTCAGTCTGGTTTTAGAAAAAATCACAGTACAGAGACAGCACTGCTCAAAATTGTAAGTGAACTCAGGTCCAACATGGATAATAAATGAATCTCTGTTTTAGTTCTGTTGGACCTGAGTGCAGCCTTCGACACGGTCGATCACACAATTCTTTTAGACAGACTCCATAACCTCATAGGCATCTCTGGTACTGCTTTTAACTGGTTCAAAACATATCTCGATGGCAGGAAATTTTATGTTAACACTGGGGGAACGCTCATCAAGAACTTATGAAATGGAATGTGGCGTTCCCCAGGGCTCGATTTTAGGTCCAACACTTTTTAATCTTTACATGTTACCTTTAGGAGACGTCATCAGGAGACACGGCATTAACCTTCACAGCTATGCTGATGACACTCAGCTTTACATGGCTGTGTCTCCTGATGACACAGGGCCCATTGATGCCCTTTTTAACTGTATTTTAGATTTACGGTCCTGGATGGCGGAAAACTTTTTGCAGCTCAACCAGGACAAAACTCAGGTTTTAGTCATTGGTACAGGTCCAGAGAGAGAAACTGGAGAGCAAACTCAAAACTCTGTCTTTTAATCCCTGCAGACAAGTAAAAAATTTGGGTGTTACCTTTGATTTTAACCTCAGTTTTGAGCCACATATCCGAGATGTTACCAAAAAGGCTTTTGATCATTTAAAGAACATTTCCAGAGTGCGCCAGTTTCTCTCTCAAGACAATGGCAAAGACTCTTATCCATGCTTTTATTACCTGAAGAATTGATTTTTGCAATGCCCTCCTCTCTGGTCTTCCTAAAAAGAACATCTCTCAGCTTCAACTACTTCAAAACTCAGCTGCACGCATGCTGACGAAGACCAGGAGGAGAGCCCACATTAACCCAGTCTGGGTATTGGCTACCTGTATCTCTTAGAATAGATTTTAAGGTTCTGTTGTTGGTGTTTAAATCTCTTAATGGTCTTGGTCCCTCTTATTTATCTGATTTGCTTTTACCATATGAGCCCAGCAGAGCCCTCAGGTCTTCAGGTAGTGGTCTTTTAACTGTTCCCAAAATTCGATCTAAAACATGCGGTGAATCATCGTTTCAACATTACGGCCCCCGTCTGTGGAGCAGTCTACCTGAGGACCTGAGAGCAGCACCTACTGTTCATATTTTTAAACTCAAGACCTACCTTTTTAATCTGGCTTTTAGCTGAATTTTGTTTTACTCTTTTAATCTGCATCATATGGGTTTTACTCTGTTTTAGTTTCAGAGTTACTATTTTATGTTTTACCACATTTTTACAACTTTTTATTTATTTATTGTTTGGTTTTAAAACAGTTTTATCTTAATCAGCTTTTAGCATTTTATTTCTTTTGTTCTGTCTTATCATGGTTTTATATTTAGTCAGTTTAGTCTTAGCTCCTGTGTTTCCTCATTTTCAATTCAAGATGGCGTTTCCTCAGTCCTCTGTGGCTTTTTGAAGAGTCCTGGCTTAGAGTCCTTGCGGTGTGTGTGTGTGTGTGTGTGTGTGTGGGTGTGGGCGGGTGTGTGTGTGTGTGTGTGCTTGGGTGCATGTGTTTGCGTGTGAGTGGCTGTCTGTGTTAAATGTGGGCTGGGAGGGTGGGTGGGGTTTTTCTGTTTTATTCCGTATTCCATTACTCTGATATTCTTGTTTATTTTTAATGTACAGCACTTTGTGCTGCATTTTTATGTATGAAAAGTGCTTTATAAATAAAGTTTGAATGATTGATTGATTGAACTCTGGCCTACTTGGAAGCGAACTGAGACCCCGTTTTTTGGCAGAACAGAGTTTTTGTAAGCTTTCACACCAGCCCAAACGAACCAAACTTTCCATGAAAGTGAACCAGACTAAACGTGGTAGGTGTGAAAGCACCCTAAGATGTAAGACGTACAGTCTCTTATTTGAACAAACCGGCCCACAAACCATTGTTTTTCACTGTAGTTTATGACTACAATATTTCAAAGTAGTGTTGTTTAGCATCTTGGTGGAATGTGAGACCATAGATATGCAGTCGACAAATCTGCAGCGACTGTGTGATCCACAAACAGTTAAGTCCCGGATACGCAAACAGATTCTTAAAGTCTTTAACTAGTTTTGAAACTGTGAGAAGGCCCACATATGAAAACAATTAATATTTGATTCAACAGTTTTGCTCTTGTACTCACCAACAACCAGGATAGCTACTCTCACAGCTTTTGCATGTGGTCAAATATGTCTGTGTAGATTCTCATTCATCCAGGTCATGGTCATCTTGAAGATTCAAAAACAAGGCAACTGCACTGTGTTGAGTTTGTTGGGAGAACGTTTCACTTCTCATCCAAGAAGCTTCTTCAGTTCCAAATGGCTGGTGATGGAAGAAGATATTTATCTTGCTAGAGGAGAAAACAACAACAAAGGAAGGGAGGAGTTGGAGAACGACTCATAGAAACTTATCACAGGGTGATGTAACCCCTTAGAGTCGTTACCCTGAATGGGTACACTTGGAGGCAGACGGGGGTCTCAACGTGGAAGTGTACCGGAAACCCACACACACGGATCAATATTTACTCTTTGATTCGCACCATCCGCTTCAGCACAAGCTGGGTGTCATCAGAACCCTCAACCACCGGGCTGAGAGTGTTCCTACAAGGAAGGAAGGAAAGGAAAAGGAACAGAAACACATTAGAGAAGCCCTGAAAACCTGTGGATACCCAAAGTGGGCCTTTTTGAAGAACAAGAAAAGAAAGGAGACGGGGCATGACAGGGAAGAGAGACACAAGAACATTGTGATTCCGTATGTTGCAGGTTTATCTGAAAAACTCAAGAGAATCTTTGGCAAACACCACATTCCTGTTCACTTAAAGGACACGGGACAGCAATGTACAGGTGTTGGTGAGAGAAGATAGATGGTTTGAAAGAGGAGTTAAAGAAGCTATCTTCACCAGACTGGAGAAGCCTTCTCTTAACAGAGGTGGTGGACTCAGACACAACCTCTCAGCCACATATAATGCAGTGCTAAGCTCTCTCCCCAGGAAGCTCTCCAAACATTCACACCTGGGCACATGTGACCACAACACCTCACATGACAGTGGGAGTTAACGACCCATTCAGGGTAACGACTCTCAGGGTTACATCACCCTGGGATAAGTTTCTATGAGTCGTTCTCCAACTCCTCCCTTCCTTTGTTGTTGTTTTCTCCTCTAGCAAGATAAATATCTGCTTCCATCACCAGCCATTTGGAACTGAAGAAGCTTCTTGGATGAGAAGTGAAACGTCTTCCCAACAAACTTTACACAGTCGAGTTGCCTTGTTTTTGAATCTTCAACATGTGGTCAAATGCAACTTCAGCGTAAACAAAGATGGTAGACTACATCAGGAGGACTTACAGCTAAATGAGGCAAATGGTTGGCATCCTAAGACAAACTTGGTGTTTGTAATTTCCAAACAGCTTCTCTTGTTATCAGTTTGTCAAATAATTTAGAAATAACGCCGTGCAGTCTTGTGTCTGCCACAAATCAACAAGTTGCCCCTCCTTTTGTCTAACTTCATCCTTCCCCTTTACTCTGGTATCCATGGCAACATTTGCTTCCTGCTTCAGCCATCTTGCTCCCTGATTGGCTGTCCTCAGTGCCTCTGCTGCTCTTACCATGCAGTGCCTCATGCAGGTTGTGCTATGTAGGGGAGTGGATGGAGTTAGTGGCCTCATGTCCTGCGATATGTAACTCTGGCTTCCATGCGGACTTTTTCTGTATAGATGCAGAGCTAATCTCTGTCACTGTGCCCAATGCTCAGGTAAGTGCTGCATTCCTCATACAAGCCCACTTCACAGACCCTGAACAGTCTCTTCAACCTAAATTGGGTTTGTTCTACTACCTTAAGTTCGCTAAAGACAGATGTGCCAAGCAGTTGCCAGATCCGCTTATTACAAGTGACGTTGGGCTTCCTTTTTCAAACAATTGCTTGTAAATATTGGCAGTTGCAGGTTGTGTTTTTGTGCAGTTGCACATTTGGGCTTGTTGTGCCCCCAAACCCACGAGGGATCTGATGCTCACTCTACTACCAATATAAACTCAATTCAGAGGTTACACAAACTATTTTCTCCCACTTCAAACAGAAATGCAAAATTACTGTAAAAAGAGGCAAAAATTATGTTTTCACCAAAAAGAAATCATTATAGCCATCCATCCATCCATCCGTCTTCTTCCGCTTATCCGTGGTCGGGTCACGGGGGCAGCAGCCTGAGCAGGGAAGCCCAGACTTCCCTCTCCCCAGCTACTTCGTCCAGCTCCTCCCGGGGGATCCCGAGACGTTCCCAGGCCAGCTGAGAGACATAGTCCCTCCAGCGTGTCCTGGGTCTTCCCCGGTGCCGCCTACCAGTGGGACGTGCCCGGAACACCTCACCAGGTAGGCGTCCAGGAGGCATCCTAACTAGATGCCCGAGCCACTTCATCTGGCTCCTCTCAACGCGGAGGAGCAGCGGCTCTACTCCGAGCCCCTCCCGGATGACCGAGCTTCTGACCCTGTCTCTAAGGGAGAGTCCAGACACCCTGCGAAGGAAACTCATTTCGGCCGCTTGTACTCGCGATCGTGTTTTTTCGGTCACGACCCAAAGCTCGTGACCATATGTGAGGATAGGAGTGAAGATCGAGTGGTAAATTGAGAGCTTTGCCTTGCGGCTCAGTTCCCTTTTTATCACGATGGACCAGTGTAGAGTCCGCATCACTGCCGCACCGATCCGCCTGTCGATCTCCCAGTCCATCCTTCCTCCGCTCGTGAACAAGACCCCGAGATACTTGAACTCCTCCACTTGGGGTAGAATCTCATCCCCGACCCGGAGAGGGACACTCCACCCTCCCCCGGGTGAGGACCATGGGCTCGGATTTGGAGGTGTTGATTCTCATCCCAGCTGCTTCACACTCAGCTGCGAACCGATCCAGTGAGAGCTGTAGGTCTCGGTCAGACTAAGCCAACAGGACCACATCATCTGCAAAAAGCAGCGACCCGATCCTGAGGTCACCGAACCGGAACCCCTCAGCACCCTGGCTGCGCCTAGAAATTCTGTCCATGAAAGTAATGAACCGAATCAGTGACAAAGGGCAGCCCTGGCAGGAGTCCAACCCTCACTGGAAACGGTTCTGATGTACTGCCTGAAATGCAGACCAGGCTCTGGCACCGGTCGTACAGAGAACGAACAGCACGTATCAGGGTGTCCGCTACCCCATACTCCCAGAGCACCCCCCACAGGACTTCACGAGGAACACGGTCGAATGCCTTCTCCAGGTCCACAAAACACATGTAGACTGGTTGGGCAAACTCCCATGCACCCTCGAGGACCCTGTGGAGGGTATAGAGCTGGTCAATAGTTCCACGGCCAGGACGAAAACCACATTGCTCCTCCTGAATCCAAGGTTCGACAATCCGGCGGACCCTCCTCTCCAGTACCCCTGAATAGACCTTCCCAGGGAGGCTGAGGAGTGTGATTCCCCTGTAGTTGGAGCACACCCTCCGGTCCCCTTTCTTGAAAAGGGGGACCACCACCCCAGTCTGCCAATCCAGTGGTACTGCCCCCTGCCTAATTCTGGCTATCTCATTATAGCCAGAATTAAATTTATTTGTAATGTTGCGGTTACTGTTTTCACCATAGTAAAGCTGCAGAGGATCAACATTAAACTTAGATAAAAGCCTGACTATGTCTGTTTGGCTTCAAAAGTCAAGGATAGACAGGCTGTTTAGTGATAACGGAGTTATACAGAACAGGAGTCCATTCACTTCTGTATAAAGAAAAGGATGCTCCACCTCCAAACAAGAGGATGTTGAATAAGTAAATTAAGAGACAAATAAGAAAAAATGTCACTGTGAAATTGAAATGTCATGTAGATGAAAACAAAACAAGCTTTATGATGATTTCTCTTCGAAAAAAAAGTAATATATGTCATTAGAAAAAAAAATAGAGCAAGAGGTCGCTTGTTTTGGGCTTGATTTTATCGACCTGGTTGCTTATTTCAGTAGAAAAATCTGGCAACACTGGTGTTGTGTCGGCCAAGTCACCCTCAGATTATTTTGTTAGATGGCCCTCAGTAAACAAATAAACAAACAAAAAAAAGAGGAAGGTTTGGACGAGTTTGCTCGAAAGAAAAGGTTTTGGGAACATTAGGATGCTGATTGCAAAACAAATATGAGATTCCACCAACGTTTAAAATTATGCATTTTAAGGTACTGAAAGTAACATTTGATCCACACTGGGAGGAGGTCTATATCCTATTAGCCCACTTACACCCTCTATCTCACCTGATATAGCCTCAGAGTTATACATCCTGACATTTAGATCTTTACTGCTGACCTGTCAGTTTCACAGGATGTAATCAAAATCACCGAGTTCATGTGTGTATGCAGAGTCTACCAAACACATCAGCCAAAGAAGTAGAGGCTGTGCTTTGTGACTGAAGTGGCTCTGTTCTTTTTATACATCATCCGAGCACATGCACACACATTCACCCCAAAGCACAGACCTCAGCGCATGTGGCCGGGTTGCATGTGGTGGCAAAATGAGGCAGCTTCTCTTCATCTGTCGGAGAGTGTTTATGTTGATTCGGGTTTGGAGGAAACCAACAAATCCCCCCGTGTAGGCCTCACCCCATCTCCCTCCCTCACCCCTCTCGTTCTCTGCTTTTCTCTATTTTTACTTTTCCTGCTCTCTCTCTCTCTCTCTCTCTCTCTCCCTCTCTCTCTCCATCTTTAGGTCATTCTTTCCCTCGCTTTCTCCCCTCTCCCAGAATATCCCCTAACTTTCCTCTCTCTCTTCTTTCTCTATTTGCTGACTTGACAGTTTGGGCTTTCCTTTTAAACCTCACACACCCACATGCACACACACACACCCACACACACACAGATATACACTCACAGACACTCCTCTCGACGTTGCACTTAAGCACAATAGTTATATTCAAATCTGCTCCCATACGGCTGCTGTGAGTCCAGTCAGCAGAAGTTGGACTCGAACACGGCAACCTACATTTGAGGTTAATAAATCAAAGAAGGCAAAAATAATAAGTGTTATTTTTATTAAAGATCATTTTAGGACTTTTGGGGACTTAAACTTCCTTGGGTATGTACAGTGAGAGCAGCAGATAGAAAGGATTGGAGAGGCAGAGACTTTAAATTATGGCGTCAACAACTCCATCATCTGACAGTGAGAGTATCTGATCCCAGGAGAGAAACCAGAGTAATGAAGTTAGCTGCACGTCTTTATCCTCTGATGAACAGGTACTCTCTTACAATTCCAATAAGGCCAAAGGTTAGCATTACTTGTACCAGCTTGATTAGCCTAAACTGGAGTTGTTATTTTCTTTTCCTTTTTCATCTGGAATTGTGATTTATTGGATCACTTCTGGTGAAGACCAAACAATTTCTGGTCTGCATATTTAGAAAGTTCATTTGATATGAGGTGATGGTGTGGACCAAAGAACCAACTCTGCCCTGCCTGAAAACAGGGGGTCTTGTTCTGCTTCCAAGCAAACCAGAGTTTTGCAGTGGGTGTGAAAGCCATCTAAACCAAACAACTACCAAACAAAGCAAGTAAACCAAAAAGCAGTGAACTGTGGCTTAAATAAGGCTGAATATTAAAACACTAGCATTAACCAAACCTCTGGTTCTCTTAACAGGTTGATGTCTGAATACTCTTTACAGTAAAGAAGTGCCACCTGACACTGCCTAGAGGCAGCTTTTATCAGGATTATTATTATAATTACTATTATTTCATTCCTCAAAATACAGCCAAACTTCATCTAGTAAAACAATGTTTTTACATGACATTGTTTCTTACAGAGTGCAACAATAGGCAGAAAGACTGCAGCTATAGATCCAGCTCCTGTATTAAACAGCCTTTGACAGGCTCTGTCGAAGTGCAGTGTAAAAGAAAACAACAAAACAACTGGAAATTTCAACAATGTTGCAACTCTCATGCTCATAGGAAGTTCTCCAGCAATGCATATAGAATAGATTTATTGTCATTATACAAGATGTACAACAAGATTGGAAAGCTTCTCCTTTTTCAGAAGTAAAGTATAAAACAGTAAAGAAAGTATAAGTACAAAATATATACAAGATAAAATCCTACAGGACAGTGCCATTGAAAATCTCTATATACAAATACATGGTAAGGAAAAGGGATACATATTAAGAATATAAAAAAATAGAAATGTATGCACTGTGTTAGGTATACTTACAACTGCTTATGACACAGGTGGACAAGTGTGTGAGCACAGACAGTAACAGGGAGTCCTTCTCAGGCCTTCTTTGGTTCATCACACCAGTGATAGAGACAAAAAGTCTATGTTGTTGGTCCACTAAGTCATGGTACACAGATGTATGAATCCTGTCCAGCTCCTGTCAAACAAACTGCAGAGTCTGTTGGTAAAAAGTGGTGACAAATTGGTTGGAGACTCTTATTGGCTTAGAGCCATGCACAGATAATATTATGCAGAACTTCTATCAGGTTTGGCCTGATTGAGGCATTTACATCCCATCCCCATGAGCTCCAGCTGTATTATCCAGATAAGTTTGTCCTCCAACTGTGTTCAGTGTTACATATAAAAAATTTCAGTTTAACAGACATGTTAAAAGCCATGTTTTAGTTGGACTAACACAATAGTTCAACTTTTTCTAAATGCATGTAACTCTATAAAGTGTCTTTATGACATCAACTTCAGTTCCTTTATGAAACGTAGAAAAAAAGCATCATTTAACATCAAAGTGTCCATAAAAACCATCTGCAGTACAAAGTTTAATATCACCAAGATAAAAACAATATATATCAAATTTAACCTTTATATTTACACCCTGTCTATGAGCTCACTTTTCCCTCCAAACACGTGTTGACTTGTTTAAAGTCAGTCTGATCCATGCAGCTGCTCATGTTTACGTTCCCAGGTCTCAGTCATAACTGTAGTGGATTAATGTCATGATTTATTAAAAAAATAAGAACAGAATAATGATCCAAATCAAAGGCTTTTGGCTTACTTTTCTGCACTTGCCAAACGTACAAGTTTTAAGTAAAGGAAGTTTAATAGACAAATCCAACATGTCTGTAAACACCGCTGGATAAAACTGAGCCCACTGAGAGAACAACTTTTACTTTGTAAACAGAAGGAAGTGGCCTGAACTTGACCCCAGCTGCTTCTCCAGAGCGCTCTCTCTCTTTTTTCTCTCTTTAACCCAACACACACACGCTGACACACACTCTCGTACTGTACATACATACTGGAGACACCTGTGTAAACCATCTGCTTGGCACCCGCCTTCTTATCCCAGAAAAACACCCCGGCCATGGATAACACACACACACACAGACACACACACACACACACACGCTTTACCCAGTGTAGAAACATCCACCCTCACACTCTCAGCCTCACACTCTGAAGTTGTGTTGAGATTTGACACCTGCTGAGCGTCTCCTCTGAAAGGACTCTCAGTTCTTCTGCAGGTCTTTAGCTGTCAATAATCATCACTGTACCTGGGCGAGCAGGTGAGGCTCCACACACATTCCACTAAACCTGGAAGTGTTCGAGGCTCATTAATCAACACGCAGTTTGTTCAACTCCTGGAAACCATGTCAGAGAAATCACTGCCACTTGGACAAACATAATGTGAAGTATGACATGAGGCAGTTTGCCTGAGTGAGGACAGAAATTGCCCTAATTTGAGGTGACTATGAATGACTATGGATATGTTCACAGATGCTTATGTCTAAAACAGTCCTGATCCACCTCCATTCTCACCCCTCTGGGATGCAATGGTGGTGCTCCCACCACTTTAAGGGTCTCATGTGGACCCAGTTAGCACTGTTTAGCTGACCAGTGTGCTTTGTCGTCATCAGTCAGTTCAGGGTTGCTCAGCGTCATTTTAGGCAGCTACAGGCACTGTAAACAGCAGTGAGTCAAAGGAAATATGTAAGAGCATATTCTCATGAATGCAATATCTAAAAACACTAGGAGGACTTTTTCTTAAAAAATAAATTAATAAATAAAAATAGTTTCACAGATAATTAGATTAGATTTTGGAGGTAACAGGTCAAAGGTCAAGGTCATGGATCCTCATGCTTGTAAATGCAGTATTTCAAAAACATTTTAAAAGAACTGCATCAAACTATAAAACAAATGTCTGCAGTAGCCTAGTGGGTTATGACACAACACTTAACACTGAGGCTCTTTCCTTGTGCTGGTGTCCCAGGTTATGCTTCTGCCTGTAGCCCATTTTCTTTGAGACGCCCCTGCTCTCTTGACCCCTTTCCCTCTCTATCCACTTTCTATTCACTTTTCAGTCAGGACTTTTCTGTGCGGAGCTTGCATGTTCTCCCTGTGTGATCCTTCCACAGACATAGTTTGGTCATAGTTTTCTTTATCAACCTTTTTTCCCCTGATGTAAACTAGACAGTTACTAATTAAAACAAGTGCACATGGACAAAAACTCAAACTAAATTAACTGACATTTTCATCAACAAATAAAAACTAGACTAAAATGTTGACAGAGACTTAATCCAATCAGACCTAATTTGGTCATGTAGAAAGTAGAGACTAGTTAGGAATATATCCAATTACAGCTACTTTGGTTGTGTGGAAAGGTTGGATGAGTTCAGAGGGACATCCAATCACAGCTGCCTTAGCTTGGTGGTGGTGGGATAAGTTGTGGAGCGATCCAATCAGAGCTCCTCTCTTTATGAATTGATATATTCATGTAGAGCAGGTTCACTGTTTGTTGTCAGTTCTGGTATTGTAACTGAGATGCTCTGCCAGGTAGCCTAAATAAAGGTGACTGCATTTCACACAAAAGTTCAATTTGTTTCTGTTCATTTATACATTCAGACTTACTAGCATTTAATAAAGGGTTATTAGATGTTTGATTTTATCCAAGTGTAAAACATGACTTCAGAAATTCAAGGAAACATAAAAAATGCCTTACCCTTTACACTTCATATTTTAGTCGACTAAATCTACAGTAGATTTCATCGACTAAAATGTTGTGAAATCTCATCAACTAAAACTCGACTAAAATTAAAACAATTTAGATGACTAAACTATGACTAAGACTAAAAGATATTATAGGCAAAAGACTATAACTAAAACTAAATTATAAAATGTTGTCAAAATTAACACTGAAAACAAGCTCATCAAGTTAACTGGAGATCCTGAATTGCCCTTAGTTGAAAGCCTGAATGTTTTTTTTGTTGTTGTTTCTCTATGTTAGCCCTGTGATTGGTTGGCAACCAGTAGGTTGTTCCATCAGAAATCTGAAGGTTTAGTGGAGTGAGCCCAGCCTGGTGTCACATGTCAGTGTGTCCTTGGGCAAGGCACTTAACCACTTCTGTGTCACTTCTGTGTCAGTCCTGTTATGTGTATGGAAGAGCGTGGTTTGTGAAACTGATGCACAGCTGACATAGAAACTCCAACCATCAGAGAGTGAAGGGTAGGTAGATGTGACCTGTGGTGTAAAGCTGCTTTGAGTCATCAGGAAGACTAGAAAAGTGTTATAGAAGCTCAAGTCCATTTACCATTGACCTAGAAAATGTTAATAAGAGTAGATAAATGATCAAAGTTCAAGGTGATGGAGTCTCATGATCAAGTTTGTTTATGAACCAAATCTTGTGAAGCCAAATGTAAAAACAACACAACAGATTTGTTCAACTTCTCACCAGTTTCCATCATAACCAGAGTCATCTCTACCCAGTGTGGTACCCTTGATTGAGATTTCATATGGCGCCCCCCTCTACTGGCGATTTACACATGCTGACAACAGAAATCAAATAGCAATGTTTTGACCATCATCTTTAATTTATGAGATAAAATGTCACTCACTTTACATGCTTAACAAATTACAAATAAATACAAAAATATCTGAAATATAATAAAAATACCCTTACTACAAAATAAATATCCTGTAAATAAGTAACCAATAATAATAATAGTAATAAATTGTAAATTCAACATTCAACATCAAACAGTTTAAATAACGACAGTCTGCACACCATAACTCCATACGTAAGGGAGACGTGTTTGATATGACCATTTGTAGTAATATTAATTGGCCATTGCTTTACATTTGAATCAATGTGAGCTTTTCCATTTAAGAGTTAGTACTTATAACTAATTTTAATATAATTTTATCGAAGGTGAATTTTTTCCTGATTTTGTGGCGCCCCCTGGAGACTGCGGCACCTTTATCGTTTGCCAATATTGCCTAATGGGCCAGCCAGCTCTGATTATTACTCAAAAATGACCAGTTTAGATCCTGGAGGTTGTTTATCAAATTATTGTGCTTGTCCTTTGCTTCATGTCTGATGTTTCATGTTGTTCCCTTGGCTTTTTTAGGTATCACTCGACCATATAAACCATCTTAGCCCTCCTCGACCAATAGCTGTGTGTTAATATCTTACACATAAGGTAAAAATATTCTTATATATATTCTGGCTTTTTTTGTACCTGTCGATTTGTATGTTTGAAAAACTTTCTTTTCCTCTTCTGCAAAGACAGCCCACAGAGAAACAACTAGTGAGCCACTTTTGAGCTTTATCAGAACTTTTTTTGTTTTACTGTGTTTGTGAATCAAGCACAGGTGCGAAAAAAAAAAAATCAAAATCATACAAACGAGTTTGGGTGTAATTAAACCAGATCACTTTTATTTCAACATGAAAACTGTTTTGTTGATCAAGAATAAAAGTTTGCTGCATAATTTAAGTCACTTTTATATTTTGTTTTCATCATTTTCCCTGATCCCTCTCAAAGTCAACTTTTTTCTTATGCTTGTTTTTATGGCTGAAAAAAGGAAAGTTTTCAAAAATTAATATTTCAGTTTGCGCATTAGATATCTTAAATGTGTTTGTAGCTTGTTCAATTCAATACCAGTCTAAAAGGATCATTGTGTTTTGTTTTTATTTATGTTTTTAACGTCCCATCTTCATTGAAATTGGGGTTTGTCAAAAAAAAGAAAAAGGAAAAGATTTTTTTAAAATACATTTTTGAACTACATACAGGATCCTCAAAGTTCGTCAAGTTGTTTTTGTAAATGTCATCATCTGTTCAAATTTTAGGACGTGCAAGTTCAAGTAAAAATGTTCAGCATGGGACCCAGGTGGAGGCACCCAGGCATTTTTTAATGAACAACCTCTTTTAATTCAATTATAAATTGGATTTATGATTGAATTTATGATTGGTCCATGGATCTGTCACTAACTTCAGTTCTTACTTTAGTCCCCTTGTCTCTGCCCCCCCCCCCCCCCCCCCCCCCCCCCCCCCCAAAAAAAAACACTTTGATATGACAAGTCTGCCAAACCAGCCCTGTCTTTTTTTCATTATCACTGAGCAGTTATGGGCAGCATGGCAGTGCCGCAGGTAGTGCACATGCCTCACAGCAAGAGGGTTGTGGGGATCAAGCCAAGGCCTTTCTATGTTGAGGTTTGATGTTCTCCCCATGCATGCATGGCTTCTCTGTGGGCACTCCGGCTTCCTCACACAGACCCAAAGACATGTTTGCTAGGTTGGTTGGTGACTCTAAATGAATATGAGTCTAAGGCCCTGTTTTCCTTCGCATTTTCACAAGCTCTCTGCATTCACACAGAGATGCGAGGATGACTGAAAACGTTCAGACCGGTAGATGGTGATGTAGGTTTGTATTGAAACAGTGGTGTTACAACACGCGTATGCTTTCCAGTGACGACAAACTTTTCATAAACAACAAAGGTGAATGGACACACGAAGATGCAGGAGTTTCTTGTCTGAAGAACAAATAATAATGAGTTATTTTAACTTAGTTGCATAGCACTTTTAAAAAACAGAGAGTGTCCGGATATTTCCATCTGGAAAACAAACCGAGCACAGTAAGCAGCACACATATTGCTCAGTAGACAGCCGAAGCTGTTGTTGTTGTTCCTGGGATGCGCACGCAACCTTCATCTGAAAAAGCACTGCACGTGCGTCGCACGTCAGCGTTTGATTCCTGTTGACATGGATATGGATACAAAAACATTTTAGAAACTTTCCACTCTGGACTCTGGTTTCAAAAGTTTGCTGGTTCAGGCACTCTGGGTACTGTTCTCGTGTAAA
This sequence comes from Cetoscarus ocellatus, assembly GCA_037902135.1. Classification (NCBI taxonomy): domain Eukaryota; kingdom Metazoa; phylum Chordata; class Actinopteri; order Labriformes; family Labridae; genus Cetoscarus; species Cetoscarus ocellatus. Next base: position 375,673 of record JBAMNC010001558.1, on the reverse strand, counting down.
CGGAAGGCAAAAACAAAACGAAAACTCTAAGTTTTTGGCCGTTTTCATTGTCATGTAAATGGGGCCTGAGAACAGATGGAATGAATCGCAGTCTGTTTTTCTATGTGGCCCTGTGATTGGCTGGCGACTAGTCCTGGGTATGCCTTGCGTTTCACCCAACGTCAGTAGAGGTAGGCTCCAGACCCCTAAATGAATAAGCTGTACGGATGAGAAGTTATTATTATTATTACTATTTTCTTGTTACAGGTTGCAGACAGTCACTCTGCCTCCGTGTGAATCCTTTAAAACTATTTTGCCATAGCAGAGAAAAAAATGTGTCTGTATATTAATATTACTGATATTTTTTTTTCCTGTTTTTTCTTTTATAAGAACTGCAGTAATATCAACCAATCAATCAATCTTTACTTGTGGAGCACTATATTTGTTGAATATAAATGTATCAAAGGTAAGCCCTTTGAGATGTGGCATATCATTTTCAAGAGGGTCCTCATGTCTATGTGGTTGTAATGGTATTTATTATGGATGAATAATCAATGAAAACCATGGATAGGGAGACCAATCTAATATTAACATTAATATCTATAATGAGGATGGCACAATGGTGCAGCAGGTAGTGCAGGTGCCTCAGAGAAGGTCGGGCAGGGCCTTGCTGTGAAGTTTGCATGTTCTTCCTGTGCATACGTGGGTTCTCTCCGGGCACTTTGGCTTTCTCCCACAGACCAAAAACATGCTCATTGGGTTGATTGATGACTCCTAATTGCCTTTAGGTACGAGTGTGAGTGTGAATGGATGTCTGATGAGGCTCCAGCCCCCCCACAATCCTGAAAGGGATAAACGTTATAGAAAATGAATGAATATTTATAATGAATATAATCTGGAGAGGAATGATAATATCATTATCATAATATTTTAAGGTCATGATCATCTTAAAGTGTAGATAAAATACCATGGCAGCCGTAATCTGAACTGAGTAAATGCCAAATGCGGCTCTTTAACACCTCAGTCCACGGGAGGTTCTCATAGAAGTGAATGGACCACCAGAGGACCTGCTTCTGTAAACAAACATAAGCAAAGACAAGGCATTAAGGTCCAAAGCTTTTAATGCCAAAAATTCTAGCAAATCTCTTTTAAGTGCTGCTTTGGACATGTTTTCTTTCTCTCCATGGTGCTTCTGCATCCGTGGTTTCATCAATTAGACACAATAGACTGATGATGACTGATGTTTCATCATGGGAGCTTTCACAGTTTTTCGTTTCTCAGTGAAGCACAAGCAGACCTCTTAAAATCTTTTATAAAGGCGGCTTCTTCTTCTTTGGTGGTTGATGGTGTGGCTACAGCTGGATGAGGAGGAGGATGGGGGAATGTTCCCGTGTGGTGATACAAGGGACAGATTAAACACACACTCACACACCAACATACGTGCAAAACAAACTTGAGCCAACACTCATCTACTCCTCTTGCTTTTCCTCCCTCTCTCTTTCCCTCAAATCTCCAAAAGCACTCACACTTTACACACTCATACGCTCCAAATACACACTCACACACAAACACACACTCGGTGATCCGGGTGGAATCAAAGGGTATTAGCTGTGTGGTGTTCAGTTCCCCCGGTCCTTTCCCAGCATTCTCCACAGCTGTACGATTACACAGGTGTTTGGCAAAAACACACAGTTAGAGACCGCAGAGGGGCGGAGCGTGTGAGAGTGTGTGTGAAAGAAAAAATGAATATGTATGTGTGGTTGCATGCCTTTAATGTGCGTCTGCTTGCACAGCTTTACTGCAGGAGAGTGTGCTGGTGTGTGTGTGTGTGTGTGAGTGTGTGTGTTTATTCCATTAATTCCTCCCAGTGACTCAGCCCTGCTATTTCCTTGACCACCACCACATCACATTTTTAATTCAGTTTTTTCCTCTCATCTGTCTCTCAGCCTTCATTCATATCTTCAGCTCCTGAAATCTGAGTCTGTGTCCAACGTTTCTCTGTCTGGGTCTCTAAATATGTTGGAAAGAGCAAAGGGATCATTGGTCAGTCATGTTTCTTGTTAATTAAAATATATTGCACAAAACAAATAAAAGAATGAAGTTCAAATAACCATGTCGGGCCCATAAGTCACTTGTTGATGTGAATTCTGAATGTATGAATTGCACATTTTTCTTTCCATTGTGACCTTGTCCCTCCCTACTCTTATTAATCAAACAATCAAACTCCAGACCTTTACACAGGAAAATATCTTTTGTTCTTCACTTATATAGATATCATAATATCATTATATAGATAATCATCAATCAATCTTCAAGTTTTTATTTGTAGAGCACCAAAGCATAACAAATGTTATCTCACAATAGAGCAGGCTGAAGCCACACTCCTTTTTTATTTACAGTGCTGAACAAATTTATTAGATCACCACCCAGTGTTAAGTCTATGCCACAGCTGTCTAGAATTAACAGCATTAATAACCAATCATTGTTATGTTTCTGTAATGGCTAATACACAAGTGTGTAGAAGCTCTTTAAGTAAAATTATATTTATATTATATATATTTTATTGCCAAAATATTATTAGGGACTCCACTGGCACAGTTGGAGGAGACCTTGCTATTATTGTTATTCATGAATTTTCAAATTTACTGTTTTACAAAAGAAGACTCAGAAAAAACAGTAAAGCACATTGATATTTCTTTATTAAGATGCCAAATTAAAGTCATTTACTTGCATTCCTGAACAGAAAAAAAATAGATTTAGTGGTTGATTGTTATCCTTGATTCATTCTTCTCAGAGAAGCCCAGTGAGCTGCTCAGTATTTGGGTATATAAAGTTGAATTCTGTTCAAGATGTTTGTATAACAACAATAACATTTAGTTTAAACCAATTTTTGAAAGATTAAAAAAATATATATTTTTAATTGCTTTAATCGACTGTTGGTCTAATGAATTTGTTGCATACTTATATAAATAAAATACACATCAACAAGACATACATGACTCCACCATGAGCACAGCACTGTGTTAAGATAAAACCGTGAGCAGATCCAGACTGGTGTCCGGAGTGTGAGTGGATGCTCAGATCATGAATCTGTCCTCATCATATTTGTCTCTGCTGAATATAAATTATTCAAGGTTAGCCCCTTGAGATGTGGAATCTGGTTTTTAAGCAGGTCCTCATGTCTGTGTGGCCATAAATGTATTTATTCTGGTGGTTTAATCACCCAGTGTGAACAGGCTGGTATATGTAACTTTGAGAACTGTGACCTACGATTTCATAGTCAAAGTGTGTTGATTCATGCACTGCTTGATATTTTCTCTTTCACATGTATCTCTGTACTATTATCTGTAGTCTATATTTCAGTAGTTCACAGCAGGAAGCATTTCCCCACTGACCCCTCATTCCTGCCTCATTACGTAATAACATCCACACGGAGGCTGATTTCTGCCGCTCATTTTGACCCAAATGTGACAGGCGCTCTGTTCTCTGTGTCAGACCATCACTGAACGTTCCCGCTCTGTTTCAAGGTTAAAACACTCAGACTAAACCGGAGTGTGTTGTTAAAATCTTACATAAGCCTGTCCTGTTTGCTCATAATGGTGATTAAAGAGATGGGACATAAAGTTGACAGCTCTCCTTGGCAAAAATCAAACCAAAGATGAATTAGGGTTACTTCGCTCTATGTGCACAGGGGTGAATGAAAAAGTAAGACAGAAATATGAACCTGTTATAATTTATTTTGAGGGTATTTTTAGAGTGTGGCTGGATCTGCTTGATTCAGTGTCTGTAATCAGGCAGATCCATCCTGCAAAGCTTTAAGTAGAAATAACTGAGCTCAGTCTGCAGAGGCACTGACCAATCAGCATCATTTGCCATTTCAGACCATAATGTTTGGGACTCTGTGAGCCATCGCCTCCACTCTCGATGTCTCAGAGACAGAACAGAGGGAACACGTTGAACATCCATTTGCTCCAGAACAAATGATCAGTGAGGAATTTTGGAGCAAGGAAAGCACACAGGCTTAGCGGGAGACAGGAGCACTGCGAGTGAGCGTCTCTGTCTTTGGGAGCTCCACTACTGCCAGTGCAGATTTTGTTCTTGTTGAAACAAAACAGTCGTGGGTGCTCTTGTTGGCTTTAACAAAGACACAGGTAGCCCTGGGTCACCAGTCAACACAGTCACTTTTAAAACAATGACACTGGGTCGTGTCCAGCATTTGTATCGTTGGAGTGTTATTTAAAGGAGCATTACAGTAAAGGGGCAACCTAAAGAATGTGTAAAAGTAAGAGGAAGTGTGACGTCACACCGAGGAGAAACCAGCAAAGAGTCTGAGTTTCTCAGCCTTAGACGCTGTTAACCTCGTCTACACAGAGACAGCCCAATGGAAATTTCTGAACCCCTCCCAGTCAATCCCAGTAGCCTTAAACGTTGTGTGCGTGTGGACAGAAGGACGAAAAGCACATACATGTGATCATGGACTAAATTAAAAAACACAGCTTGTCTGAGTTTATAATCGTAATTCTTGATCCAGTTTCTCTGATTGATGATCAATAATTAAACCAACACTCAGTCTGAGAGTCTTGACTCGTGTGGGGTCTTTGGTTTGCTTACGTGGTTAAGTTTGTCTTCAGCCTGCTCTGTCGTAAAGTGTCTTGAGATAACTCTTGTTATGAATTGCCGCAATACAAATAAAGATTGGTTGATTGATTGATTTACTTATTTCTTTATATATAGGTCTGAGTCTTGTTATGTCCAATAATTCTCCATCCCATTTTGACCTTAAAAGTGTGCACAATAGTGTCCACTGTCCAGTGAACACCTCCTCATGAAAGGATCTGCATATGTTAACCCCATGTTTCTGCACCACAACACAAATTAAAACACGCTCACACTCTTGTTCTGTAAGAAGCTGATCCGTGCTCTCTGCTGCTTGGATATAAGCTGTTACAAGGCTTTTTACTTTGTCTGAGAGTGAAAGGCTGTGAAGAGGCAGCAGGCAGGCAGGCAGGAACACTTTACGCAGCAACAAATAAGCCTTTATGTCATACCTGCACCTGTGTGTTTTTGCTGGCTCTCTCTCTGCCAGAGGAACCCGCACATGCAGCCTGTAATTTGCAGAAATAGGCCAGTCATTTTATACCAGCAGGCTGTGGGCTGCACACACACAAACACACACTCAGAAGTACTGTAAAGTATTTCCAGAGAGGCGGGCTTGGTGCTGTTGTGGTTGGAGTGGTGACCCGTAGGGGGGTTAGTGTGCAGGTCAAGAGCTGCACTTGTTTTAGTGCACTCTGTAATCCAAGATAAGAGAAGAAACACACACACAAAGACACATGACTAAATACAGACACGGAGGAATACAAAAGATACAATAACACCAGCATCCAACTAAAACTAAGTTCACATTGACAACCTCATTATGTGCACAAGGCCATGCCGGACGGACTCACTTTATCTTTATATCAAGGGTCACTATAGTCACCACTAACTAGCTGCTTAATAGCTTGCTAATTAGTAGTTCACCAGCTGATTATTAGGCAATATTGAGGGCTTATTAGTACATTATTCTGCATGAAAATAAAATACAGGTAATATGCTATTGAATAAGAGTTTTTTTTTTTCTTAGAAACCTCCTAATTACTGCTCCAATCACAAGCCTCTGGCTTTAGTTGACTGTAAATAACTCATAGTTAATTATTTGTAACTTTGAGGTCCATTCCACACTTCACTTATTCAAAGTTTCATACTAGTTAACTTGTAATTATAAGAAAAGGCCATACTTACTAAGACAATTAAGCCAGAACAACTATTCCTGTGATACTACCTCCTCATAAAGGCCTTACTAAGCAAAGCTAATTAAGATCATAAGTCACAAAGAATAACATATTAACTAATTACTAGTAAGCTGCAACTGGAAGACTATTAAGGGAAAACTCTTTATTATTTACATACTAGCTGTATGTTATGGTCATGTAGATAAAGTTACTAATAAGCCTTTAGTACTGCCTATTAAGCAGCTAGTAAACTACTAATTAGCATGCTAATAAGCAGCTAATTAGTGGTGTACTCTATATAGCCAAAAGTATTTGCTCGCCATCCAAATCATTGAATTCAGGTGTTCCAGTCACTTCCATGGCCACAGGTGTATAAATCAAGCACTGAGTCATGCAGACTGCCTCTCCAAACATCTGGTAAAGAATAGGTCGCTCTCAGGAGCTCAGTGAACTCCAGCGTGGTACAGTGATAGGAGGCCACCTGAGCAACAAATCCAGTCAGGAAGTTTCCTCACTACTAAATATTCCACAGTTGACTGTTCGTGGTGTTACAACAAAGTGGAAGTGATTGGGAATAACAGAAAATAAGCCACGACGTGGAAGGCCACGTAAAATAACTGAGCGGGGTCAGCAGATGCTGAGGGTCATAGGTCACAGAGGTCACCAACGTTCTGCAGAGTCAACAGCTACAGACCTCCAAACTTCATGTGGCTTTCAGATTAGCTCAAGAACAGTGTGCAGAGAGCTTCATGAATGGGTTTCCATGGCCGAGCAGCCGCATCCAAGCCTCATATCACAAAGTGCAATGCAAAGCATCGATGCAGTGGAGTAAATCACACTGCTGGACTCTAGAGCAGAGGAGAAGCGTTCTCTGGAGTGACCAATCACACCTCTCTGTCTGGCAGTCTGATGGATGAGTTTGGGTTTGGTAGTTCCCTGGAGAACTGCATTGTGCCAAGTGTGAAGTCTGGTGGAGGGGGATTATGGTGTAGGGTTGTTTTTCAGGAGTTAGGCTTGGCCCCTTAGTTCTACTCAAAGGAACTCTTCATGCTTCAGCACATCAAGACATTTTGGACAATTTCATGCTCCAACTTTGTGGAAACAGTTTAGGGACGGCCTCTTCCTCTTCCAACATGGCTGCACACCAGTGCATGAAGCAGGTCCATAAAGACCTGGAGGAGGGGGTTTGGTTTGGAAGAACTTGACTGGCCTGCACAGAGTCCTGACTTCAACCACATCGATTACCTCTGGGATGAATTAGAGTGGAGACTGTGAGCCAGGCCTTCTCTCCAACATCAGTGTCTGACCTCAGTAATGCTCTTCTGGAAGAATGGACAAACATTCCCATAAACACTCCTAAACTTTGAGGAAAGTCTTCACAGAAGAGTCAAAGCTGTTAGAGCTGCAAAGATTGAACCCATATCATATTTAATCCTTTGGATTAAGAATGAATTCAAGTTCATATGTGTGTGATGGCAGATAAGCAAATACTTTTGGCAAAATAGTGTACAGGGACCTTAAAATAAAGTGTTACCCATAGATTGGTTAAATCTACGGGAAGTTTGAGTCTTCATTCCTCCAGCTGGATCTCAAACGATGGAAACTAAGACTCCTTGACAGTTTTACCCACTTGACCAAAATTATTTGCACAATATTTACAGGGTCAAGAGAAATAAGTTAAAAAATTGAGTAAAATTCTAAATTCTAGAGGTAAAATTACATGTTGTAATATTTAAATAGTCAGCAAATGCCTGTACATCATCTCTTCAGATGCTGAGCTATGGGATAATATTTTGGTAAAAAGAAAAACTGTTGAAACACTGCCCCCACACAAAAAAAAACAATAACAACTACAACAAACAAAAAAGGGTTATGTTAATTTCTTTGATTCCTTCAAAAACACACACACATCTGACCGGCCTCAGGTGAGAGCACCTGAGGAAGAGGCCCTCCCTGAGCCAGACTGGGCTCTTCTTCAGCTGCAATGTTTCAAACTCCTGCACGCTGTCTGCTAACTTTCTTTTCACTTTGCATCACAAACTTATTTTCACAACTGAGACACAGTCAGAGGTTTTCTAGGGTAAAATAACATTTTAATAATCAGTGAGGTTCAAATGCCAAAAAATCCCCAAACATATCACAAAACTAAGAAAAGCTGGGAAACTGGAGAGTTCAACCTACTTTGCTAAATGTTGGCAACATATATGTGCATATTTTTTTATATTTAAACCCAAATGACTATTGAAAATATTATGTAACTCTAAGAAAATACTAAGCAGGTTCAAGCAGACTTCTGACTGTGCCTGTGGGTGAAATTTTTCCTGCTTATTGATGCATTGTAAACCACTTTTTTTGTATTGAAGGTGCTCTTTGTCAAGGGTCAGAAAGATTCCTTCACACCGTCTAAATCACACACATTTGGATAACGTTTGGACGGCAGGCTGCAAATACTGTCTGGTACACATAATTAACTTTGAAGGTCATCATCAGCTGGTACTGATATGTACCTGGACAGAGGGAAAATAATAATTATCTAAAATGCTGATATGGATCAATGATAGCGATGATAAGAAATAGTTTACACAACAGAAGACAATTAATCAACTCAGCTATGATACAAAACTCAGAACAAAAATGGTATATGTTGGTGTTTTGTTGAGATAGATCTGCAGCTCCTCCTTTGGGGTAAAAAAAGTCCCTTTTTCCAATTCCTGATAGTCCAGTCACCAGTTTATCAATAAACGGAGGGGTCAATCAATAAGTCAATAAATAAATAAATGGATTATTCAATATTCCTTGTGTTTTAAAAACCCAATGTAATATATTTTTAAGATTTTCATATTCTTTGCTCCCTGTGGCAAAAGCAACATCTTTGACTCATGGGAGGGACGGTGTGTTGGCCGAGAGCTGCGATTGTTTTAGTGCACTTCATAATTAAAGGTAAAGAAATGAAATGAAATGAAATGAGGAATTAACTAATGATGCATTTCATAAAAACAAGGACAACAAGCAAAATAATCTGCAATACATGTATTATGAATCTAATATGTCATAAGAACCCCTTTAAATATTGTCAGAAAAAGTCCAGTTGCAGAAAAAACATTAATACTGCCTTGATTTGAAGAAGACTTTCAATTCATTTAAATACCACTGGACAATTTTTAAAAACCTTTTTAGCCCTTAAAGGCCTTTTTACCAAATGTAAACCAAAGCAACCAGTGACCACACCAATCACAAAACAAACATAATTTCTTCATTTTTTGTGTATTTATACACATTTTCCATCCTCTCTCCTAAGTGTGGCACCCAAAATAAGGACGCAAAAGTGCACTGATGATTTCAGAGAGGGGTGCTGTTGTGGTTTGAGTGGTGACCCTTGGGACATGCAGGCCAAGAGCTGCACTTTGTGATCTAAAATAAAGGAGAGAGAAATGCAATAATTACATTAACGACCCAAAAATATATTTATACAAAGTTTAAACATTTGAAGAAAACTTTAATTTTTCCTGTGTTTGACGTGGACTCTTTGCTCCTTAATTCCTGGAGGGCAAAAAAAGAACCACCTTTTTCAACCTCGAACAGCCGATTAACCTGTTCCAACACAGAGCAGCAATCATCAAAACAAGCAACCTTATTATTTATGCATTTTTGTCCATAAATTCTTCTCCTCTTTGCCATAGCTGCAGCAGCTCAGTGCATCAGCACAGATGATCTGAGCTAAAACCAAGACATGACACAAAAATGCCTGTCAAGTACGTCTAGAGCGGCGTGCATGGTGCTGCTGTGGTTGACTGTGACCTATGGGAGGGGTCAGCATGCAGGTCAAGGGATGAACTTGTTTGGTCCAGTTTTTATTCAAGAAATGGAAAGAAACAAAGAAAGATGTGCAGACAAGAGAGGAGAAATTTACAAAAATAACAGACAACTGCATTATAAAATGAATACGAATGCATAATTAACCTTAAAGGAATGATTAAAAAAAATCAAATTTGTACATTAACTTTGATTTTGCCTGAGTTTGGAGTGGACTCACAGCCCTGTCTTCTCAGGGGGACAAATATAATTTTTCTCACCAATGCTTCATTAACTTGATCTGAACCAAAGCAGCTGATCATTCAAACAAACAAACTGTTTGGTCTTCAAGTTCCTGCACAGCTTCTACTCCTTTTTGTTGAAACAGCAGCATCTCGGTGCACATACACAGACACTCTGTGTTGCGCACAGAAAATGACACAAACAGTCCCGTAAAGTTTGTCCAGAGAGGCGTGCATGGTGCTGTCATGGCTGGAATGGTGACCTCTGAAGGGGTCAGCCTGCAGGTCAGGAGATGCACAGGATTAATCCACATTTTCATTCAAGAGGAAAAAAGAAGAAGAGAAAAGACAGACATCCAGAAAAAAAGGGCATTTTCAAAAATAAAACACGACAACGCCATTAGTTGAATAATAATAAGTAATTAGCCTTAAAATGATGGTTTAAAAAATCAAATTCACGCATAAACTTTGATTTTGCTGCGTCTGAATTGGACTTGCTGTTCCTTCAACTCTCAGAGGGCAAAAAAATTCACCTTTCCCAACCTCCAACAGCCCAATTAACCCGATCCAAACCAGCGCAGCCAATCAGCGCACCAATCAGCCAATCAATCAAACAGAAAAACTGATTTTCTTAAATCTTTATTTATTTTCTCGCAGGTTTCCAGCCCTCTCCCTGCAGCAGCAGCGCTCCCGGTGCTCGGCGCGGCGGCGTTAGTCGAGAATGTAAGCTAGGTGGCCGCACGAACGCATTTTTCACACCGAGCCTGTGCCAGACGCACATGGGATCCGTCCTGCGTGCGTACCCGGGGATCTACAGCAGCCGTGACCGCGCGGAGGGACCGTCAGCCCGGCCTGGACTCTCCCTGTGACACACCAAAAAAACAAACCACAAACACATCTCTGAGGTGATCTTTCTTCCTGCCTCAGAGGCTCAGCGTGTTATTTATTTATATCGTGTGTGTGTGTGTGTGTGTGTGTGTGTGTGCGAGTGAGGCTGAGCCGCGGCGGACGAGCTGCGTCTTCGCGCGGAGAGGGTCGGACTTCTCTGGGAAAAAACACGAAAACACTCCCGTCCAAGTCCTTTATTTCCTGTCAGTTTTTCACTTTGAGGTTTGTGACAGCACCAGGAAGCCGGGGACTGAGCTCCAGAAGGATGAGAGATTTGTGATCGAGGCTCTGAGCTTGTTTTACTGGATTTATTTCGCTGTGGAGGAAAAAAGGAGCGAAGCGGTGCGCAAAAACCAGACGAGGTCTTCCTCCTGTCTTCTCTCCTCTCCCTCCCTCTGTCTCTCCATCTATCAATCTGTCCACCTACCCTCCTCTATCTCTCTATCTCTCCATTTGTTTCCATGTTTTTAGGTCCGTGCGATTTTGCTAAAATGCATCATCAACAGCGGATGGCAGCTTTGGGGACAGACAAGGAACTGAGTGACTTACTGGATTTCAGCGCGGTAAGCGAGTGCACCTTCCACTTCTTCTTATATTCTAAAAATATAATAATCATGACAATACAAGCCGTAAAGACAAATAAAGGCGCCCCACTGTTTACATTCTTAGTTGCACGGCGCATAACCTGCATATTTCCACTCAAGTCTTGCAACAATTTGCACAGAAGTTGTGTTTAATGTAGACTAACTTGCAGAAAAAGTCCGTGCATATTGTTGGTTTTGTAATTTTCTTTTTGTTTATTTGTGTGTTTGTGTGTGTGCAGAGAATTGTGATGCTGCATTAGTAATTTTGTTGTCTTATAGATGCGAAACAGCGATTTGAAAATGTTCCCAACATCCATGGTAGTATATCTCATTTTAAGTCCTTTTTTCATTCATGTGTAGCCTGATTTTTCTTGATTTTCCTGCCCTTTGTTAGGATTTATGCAATGTTTCTTTTTGTCTGTGTGAGTTTTTGCACTCTGCACCGTGTTTGTAAAGAATATTTCACATGCAAATAAATAAGAAGGCTCGATGCATGACAGTCAGAGGGAAATGTGCCACACTCTCAGCGCAGATGAAATGTTCCTGCTGCAGAAAACCGGCCCTTAAACTCATCACTCCCCTTTAAAAGTTTGCGATTTTAGACAGAGCTGTTGTGAACTTGACGTGCAGGAAACACTGTCCCCTCTCTCGGCCATGTTTTCCCTGCGTCTCTCCTCCTCTGGGAGCAACTTTGGTCCGAAGAGGAGGGGTAAAAGAGAGAGGAACACCCAAAAATTAAAGGAAAGAGAGGCCTTTCACAAAATAATGACAGGGCAGATGATCAGTGATGATATTAGGTATATTCTGCAGAATTTGGTGCAAAAGTTACCAAATGAAGCTAAAACGCTGCACTTTTCTCCAAGAAAATTAATGCAGTACAATAATTAGAGCATGTTGAAGCCAATGAGAGGGAAAGAAAGCACTTTAGAGGCTGCATGTCCACAAATAAACAGCAATGCTGCATGTATGATGCTAAGTGAGGTGTAAAAATGTTTTTTCAAAATTAAACCACAATACCAAACCTCTGGTAAGAAGATGAATGCAGTCCCAAAATTAGACCACAGCAACACCTGCTACACAATGGGAAAGGATAAGGAGGGCTTCAGAGACTCTATGTGCACAAAAGAATCAAAAATGCTGCAGTAATTATGTTTATCGATGAGCACATTTAAGTAATATATCAACATTGACACTAAAGAACTGTATTTTCTCTAAATATGTTTCAGTATCAAATTTAGACCAAATCTGCTCCTCAGTTGGAGTGTAAGAACTGAAGAGACTGCACGTGCACAACAATGTCAGAAATACAATTCCTGCAGAAATTATGCTCGGGGCAGAATAATGAAGACAATATTACAAAAATGTAACAAAGATGCAGAGCGTCTTTCATGAAAATTGATGCAATACCAAAAGTAAACCACGTCGAAGCCTGCTACAGTTGGAGTGAATAGAATATGACTGCATGTGCAAAGTGGTGCAAATAAATATCAATGCTGCAAAAAGTATGTCAGTTTAGAAGAAAATAAACGAACAAACACAAATCAAACATTGTGATACTGTAATTCTACAAATATTAATGCAATCCAAAAACAGACCACAGACGAGCCTGCTGCACAGAGGCAGTAAAAGCAGAGGGGATGCTTTGAAAACGTCTTGATAAAGTAAGAACATTTTAGAGAATCTTAGATTTTGAAAAATAATCTCATTGATGCTGCAGTTGATGATAAATGATGCACAAAAATTAAAAACAAAATAAATAAATAAATTAGTCTTTGAAGGATTGGTGGAAAAACAAACAAGCAGGGTCAGGTCTCAGCTGAGGCCTGCACACACACTGACACACACGACGATATGAGAGTATTATTAGAATATTGGACCATCGTTATAGACTTTAAAGATATTTTTAGAGCTATTTAATAATCATTTGCGCTTATTTTTCTCCCAGTACTGAATGACACACACACCACAATAATCCCTGGTTATTATGTTTTACAATAGCACTGCCAGTGAAGATGTAAAGCAAATTTGCACAAGGGGATCATTATTTTATGACAGCATAAATATCACTTTAATAATAAAACAATATGTGCTGGCAACAACATAACGTCATAATAATCTCCCATCACTACAGAACTGGACTGTTCCTCTGAAGTATAAGATAGAGGATGTACAATAACATAAACATTTGTTATACGGTAAACACAAGTGTTGAAATTAATGTTTACAATAATACAATAATACTCCAGCAATATTTGATTACTATAAAACCCGAATAAAACAGTTATTGTAAAATAAGATGAGCAGCATCTCTGCTATTGCATTATAAATTTGAGTATGATAGGAATAACATGTGCTGCTAATATATGAATAATATCTGATTACTACAGTATAATATCACTGTGACTGTGAGAATTAAAGTAAAATGTGCACAGAAACATTATTGCTAAATGTTATTAATATAATGATGACAATATAACAATGCATGCTGCTATTACTGAAGAGGCCTACAGGTGACACACATATAAAAAATCCTAACTGATAAATTATTGATACAAACATCTTTAATTACAGTTTAATACCAGTACATTTGGTATTTTAGCTCTGTTACAGGGAACCCAGACTTTATGAGGTTACTGCATGGATATAATTGTGTCAAGCAGTCCTGTCCTTATGTCACAACAACATTAATATTTAATAATCGTCTTTCCTTTCCGTGTATTTGCTACAGCCCCACAAGAAATGTGACATTTCTTTAAAATGATGCACAATAAGTCCACCTTTAAAAAATATCAGTGTGATAATTAAACAAAAAGTGCTTCCAGTATCAAAACATTACATCTCTGATAGATGAGGGATTGTTATAGCACTGCTGTTGTAAGATGTAATGTAAAAGATGCACTAGAAGCTTACTATATGTTTTAAATATCAATTTAATCATAAACACTACTCTGACTTCAGAGGCCTTTAATGTATATGTCAATTTAACTGAGTTATTGGTGACATATATTAACATAACCATATTATTTTGTCATAAAACATGTTCTAAAGTCACCATAACATCAATATGAAATATTCTTTTTTTTTTGTAGTCCCTGATTACTAAAGCACTATAGGAGACTTTTATTCTGAAATGTTTTAGAAGAATGAACAAAAACATCCACATTATATTACAGAAGTCATATAGAAAATATGCTCTGCAAATGCTCTCTGTATACTAAAATATATAAACTAAAACAAGTAATTAAACAGTTCTGATACCTACAGCATCAGTGCTAATGTGTGATATGATGCAGATGCTGTATGAGAAGATGTTCTTCTTATGATATAGATATTGTTTCAACCATAAAATCAGAGGTGCTACCATGGCTACCACAAACATGTCCTCAAGTCGCTCTAACATACATACGTGGTTATTGTTCATTCTTTTCTTTCTCTTATTAGTTTACAATGTCAATAAAGTAAAACCATGATCATTAACTGTATTAATGAAAAACAGCTACCATCAGTGAAAGTTATATTTTAGAATAACTGCATAAGACTCATTGATTTATTATTTAAATTAGAATGTAGGTCAGGGGTGGGCAACTTTGATTACCAAGAGGGCCGCATACATTTTATTCAGTGCCTGAGGGCCGCACTATTGCATATTGTCGGGCACTCTCAGTGAGGAAAAATAATATATAAATAAACAAAAAAATCACAATTTAATTAGCATGATACATAACTAAAGCCAATTTAAGCTTCTTTTCAACACAACAAAATAATGTTTACCTGTTTTTAAAGCACAAATATATTAGCTTCACCGTTGTTTCCAAATATAGTTTTACCGATAAAACAATTATATTTTAATGCCTCAAACATAGATTTAGAGATGCAATCATAGCAGAGTAAGTTCTTTAATGACTTGCAAAAAGAAAGCATGTACCAGCGATCTCAGGTTAGTAGAAATATGTTATACCCTAATTTGTGCATTATGTAGTACTGGTTACTCATGATGAATCAGATTTAGCTGTTGTTATATTTTCTTAATATTTTCTTTTTTTTTTTTTTTTTTTTAAATGATTGGTGGGCCGCATTGAGTGATGTGGAGGCCACATGTGGCCCATGGGCCACCACTTGCCCATCCCTGATGTAGATGAATAAAAATATTCAGGTGTGAGCTGAGACCTAAACTCACAATGACAAATGTAACGTTATGATAGTAATATAGAAATACGATGAAGATGTTAGTAAAGCATTGTGTTACTATATACTATAGTGATGTTATTATACTGTATGTGTCCACACACAGCACCATAATAACACACAACTATGCAGCAGCTACAACTGCTAATGTCAGATTAAACACAATGAACAGGAAGATTATTTTATGTCATAACTATTATTGTGTGAATAAAATACGGGCTGCCATGTCTGATGCAGTCTGCATGTATAAAATGCCATTTTAGTTGTGTTATAGGCAACAAAGGTTGGATCAAATCCTAGCCAATGTGTTGTTTTGTGATTTAATCAGGTTTTTAACACCCTAAAAAATATGGTAGTGTGTTTTGTACTTGTAGTGATCAGGCTCTAAGTCTGTCACGTGAGCTATGAGGTTTTCTCAGTTCCTTTCATTTCCTAATGTGTTAGCAAAGCAAACATCTGATCACAAATGTAGATATTGTGAAGGTGTTACAGTTACTAATTTAAAAACATAGATATTGTCTTATTTTCATTATAAATTCAAATTATAAATGATTCAGGAGTATTTTAACTTGAAATAAAGCAACAATATGGTTGTAAAATCCACCCATTAAGTTGAGATATTATGTTATTATTAAATGACAGTTTACATCATATGGGGACAAATACAGGGAAGTTTTTAAAGCATTTTTCAAAGACCTGAAGTCAAAAATATAAAGAAGTCTTATAAAAACAATAATTTCCTCATTCATGCTCCAGAGTCACTTTAAGTATATTATATGTCAGTAAAAACACCAAGACAAAGTGCAACAAACAAAATAATCCAAAAAGCTTTTAACATCAGGGATGCGATCGAGTCATTCACATTTATCAGTGAAATATTATCAGCACTTTAGTCCTTATTGATTTCAATCAGGTTTCCAAAAGTGTCACTCATCCCTCCTTAAATAATCTTTGTTCAGAAACAAAGGGGAGCAGCAGCAGCAGCTCGAGTGCATCTCCTCTTATTATCAACGCAGGCCGCTCGCGTTAATTTATGCGATCATCTGTCTTTGCACGCCCACAAGCTGACACCGTCGGCTCAAAAGGCTTCGACTGGGATATCGATGGACTCGCTAATAATCAGAATCGGATCTTTTGTCATGCAAACAGTTGTTTACTTCATCTTTTTCTGGAGCCTGGAGGGAGATGGAATACACGAGCTGCTCGTCCTCACCTAAAGGCCCCACAGGCCGCATAAAGAACAAAGAGATCGATCACTTCTGCAGTTTAGGGTTTAATTTGCTGGTATTGTGGCCCATTTAATGTCCTTAAATCCTGAGAGCTTTGAGCCTCTGAGAGGGTGTGACCATCATCGAGCTGTCCCATCAAACACCACGACACCAACAGGCCTGATCTTTATCCAGAGAGGTTATCTGTCGGGGTCAGACGTCTCGCTTTGATAACCCGACCTCGCTCTTTGTGCTGCTAATTTACAGTAGCTCTCAGAGTAGCATTCAGCTCGAGTCTCCGTCGTGATGTGGGCTTGATTTTCCTGCAGACGTGTAGAGCAGATGGTCACTAGTTCTGCTGATTATCTCATGTGTTTAAAGTCAGATATGAAGTCGATATGAAGCGTTTCATTCCAAAATCAACCGAACAGCCACATTTGGCCGAACACACACTCCCAAATCACTCATCATCAAGGTGATCAGGTGATTGAATTGGTCCTGTTTAGTGAACAGAGATGCTGAATGAAGAATCTGATCTCTATAAATAATTAATGTTCTCACTGTTTTGGAAATTAAACTCTTCATATCTGTTTTCAGCTCTGAGCTGAGGGTCTGTGTGATCATTAAGGCTGGGATTTGATTCTAACATAGTCAATGAAGACCTAAACCTGTCCATACAAGCAAACATGTAAAGCATGCACTCACCAAAAGCTGGACAGGGGTCATGACCTTGACCAGGCTTGCATAACCCATTAGTCACATGGCTTTAGACTCAATTCAAACATTAAATGAATTCAAATGGACTTCAACATAAAAGCTTGTTAAATCTGGAATCTTACTTTTGTTTCATTGGGCCTTAAAATATACCAGATGATAAATATGGCTGAGAAGCACAATTTGAATGATCTGTGAAAGGTTATTCAGATATTTTGACTGGAGATATTGTTGTAATTGTTTAAAATTATTTAATTGGTTTGAAATATGATTAAAAGACAAACTGATATGTTAAAATGCCATCACTTCAATCAAGAACCTGACTTTGCTTTAGGACTTATTGGGTCTGACATGTACAAACATCAGTTGACTTCAATTTCATTTCTCTTGACTATGGACCAGACCTTGGACCAGTCTATGGACCGGACCTTGGACCAGTCTATGGACCAGACCTTGGACCACTGTAGGACTGGACTTTGGACCAGACTATGGACCAGACCTTGGACCACTCTATGGACCAGACTATGGACCAGACCTTGGACCACTCTATGGACCAGACTATGGATCAGACTTTGGACCAGACTATAGACCAGACCTCGGACTTGCCCTCCTCAGACTTGGCCTGAACCTTGTTTTGCAGGCTTTACTAAGATCTTATGTTCTCAGAGCTCATTAATGAGACTGTGAGTGGTCCATTCAAGCTTGGTACAGTACTTGGTCCTGACTCAGTGAGAAGAAGTTATCCACAGAGTTCAGTTTCAGTCCTTAGTTTTGACTCTTAGACAGTGTTTCTGCAAGTTTCATATTAGAGGTATGGACTGCTCAGGTTCAGAGCAGGTCAGTGGGGCACTGGGGATGAAGAACATTTGTGCTTTGACATGGTACAGGGTAGCTGGACTTAGTGTAAGCACACCCTTACTAACTCAGGACTTATGTGTCCACCGGCTCACTAACCGAGGACTGTGGTGTCTCAGTCTTTTCTGAAATGTTAAGGCGATTGAACACCAGTTCTGGATTTCTTACTCTGGATAAACTCACCCAGAACTGACTTATTCTGGGCTAATTTGGGATTTGGTAATTTGGGATTAAATCCACCATGACTCACTTTGAACTTAATCAGACCTTACATACTCAGGGCTAATGTCCTAACAGATGACATAATTTGGATTAATATAGGGCAAATTTACAAAGAAATGACTCACTCAAGAATGATTTATTCTGGACACACAGTACGTTCCACCTCAGAACTTAAAACAATAAAATATATATCATGTTTCAGTTACATGCTGGCGATTTCTGGGTGACTGAAGATTGTCCAACTTCCTGAGTAAGAGTTCTGAGTTCTGGGGGTATTTCCAGTCACATGTCCTGCTTGCAACTTGGATTGTTAAACTACCAAGGAATAATTTTCCTGTGTGGATACGTTGGAAGTACCATCGCCCTATTTTACACAATTTCAGTTTGAACCTTTTGTCTTAACTTGAGATATACTTTTTGACTTTAAACCCTTTAAAGTCTGAAAACACAAATTATAGCCAGAAAATTCTAATTTTTTGGAACTGAAATGTTTACTGAAATCCAAAAAAATAAAAAAATTCCATAAAATTTGATATTTATATATTTTTTGTATTTCATTTGATATATTAGGTGTTTTTGGCAACTGATAATCCACTTGAGGACATTTTTTTTTTGTTTATCAATTATCCGATTTGATTCAGATGTTTTTTTTTAGTGATTTAGTAATTCTGGCTTCTCCTCGATCTGTAGATTAGTTAGTGACATGGTTCTGCCACTTGGACCTCCATTACTCAGGCCTGACCTGAATCATGTTTACTCGGACTGATTATTTCTGCATGAACTATTAGCCGGGTTACAGGAGATTAATACAATAAAAATAACTCATGTCTTATGTAATAGAGATTCAGAACTTTCCTGACCTTGGGTGAAGTCACCGTGACTCAGTTGGGGACCATCTGACTCTGACCTTACTTATGTTGGACTCACTTCCTCACTGACTTACTTTGAATCAGTCAGAACATTTTTTTTCTGGGGTCTACACAAGAGGCATAATTTATTCCAAATTTAGTCCCGACTTACGTGATAGGATAACATATGTGAATCACTCAAGACCTTGCAAGCCTCACTAACTTTGGACTTACTTACTCGAGCCCAACTCATTCTAAAACTATTCAAGACTGATTTGGGACCAAGTCACCAGTGACTCATTTGGGAACCATTTGTGGGAATCAGAACCAGATCCTTACAAGCCTTGGAACTCTGGACTGATATTTCCTTGACTTTGTACTGACTCACTCAGGTTCTCAAGCCTTTTCCAAGACCTAGCATAAAGAGATCTACCCTAGAGACCTTAGTTACCAAAGACTGACTGGGACACTAATGCTCAGGCCCTACGTACACTGTGTCTTCACTGACCTAGGACTGAGTTATGATGGACCTTTTCCTGACTCACTCAGTAATTTGAGGACAACTCAGAACTTGTGACTGACTTTCTTTGGTGGGGTCTTGGGGCTAAATAGCTGAAGACCATCAGGTATTTACCCAACATTTAGTTTCTTTGAACTCGGTTATCCTCTTTAGTTTCAGGTGGGACTTATATCTTCTACTCTTATTTGCTTGATTTAGACTTAAACATATTTTATAGAGCTTCATTGTGTGTTGCTTTCTCTGTTCTTACTTAGGACTTACTTTAGGCATACCTGGGATCTATATGCTTGCTGGTCTTCACTTTGACCTCTGTTTCTGACTTTGGCCCAATACAAATAAATTGGAGACTTACTCTGGTTGAATGAGTAGAACTGGAGTATGTAATTGGTATGTAAATTGTACTAAAATGTATGAGACGTACCCAGCCTCAGTGATGATGGACCCTTTTGTTTTCCTGCAGGAAGAGTTTCTTTCCAAAGCAAAATGACAACAGCATTCAAGATAAAGAATACTCCAAAAGGATACCGATAAATAACATCCAGTGACTACCAAATTTAAGGCATGCGCCACAAAGATTGAATTTTCATGTATTGAGAATCTGGCAACAGCATTTTCAGCTGTATCTTGTCCCCACGTTTTGGAATGAAGCTTTTCTGATGTGTAGCTGCAGTGATGTTTCTGTAGAGATGTGTCTTTGCTGTCTGTGGTGTCAGTGCTCTCCGAGGTAATGTGTGCTCTATTTGTCTTGTAGATGTTTTCCCCTCCTGTTAGCAGTGGAAAGAACGGGCCGACCTCCCTGGGGAGCGGACATTTCTCCGGCTCAAGTACGTCATCCTTCTCTCATTTTTTTCCTCTCCTGCTTTCTTCTTCTTGTTCTTCTTCTTCTCCCCTTTTTCCTTCCCTCCTCTTACACCTGCTCGCTGCTGCTTCGCTTGCTGTTTGAAAACCTACCATGTTGGTTACAGGGTGCTGTACGTGCAGATGCATTTTTGGGGGTAGGCTATTTTGCTTTTGTGAATTCGTATTTCAGTGAGAAATTTTGAAAGAAATGCTGATCATCCCTGCTTTGCTTTACTGTGTAGCCGTTGCTGATGTCTGCTTTGGAATTAAGCCCAAACTGGAGCATGTTACTCATCAGTGAATTACCCTGGAGTGAGGGCTTCTATATTGATGTGATGGTTTAGAAAACAGCTCATCTGTCCTTTAGTGTTGGCCTCTGAAACTTGAAAGAATGCAAAGGTAGGAGTAAATATGTCAGGGTCTATTTTGTTTGGTGGATGGACACTACACACCAGTTTTGTGTACTGATTTGGGGTTTTCGACACTGCTTTGCATCATAGAAATGGTTATGGTATTAGTGGCTGATGATGTAAATTTTCATGTTTCTTTATTTTGGTGCAACAAGTTTGTTTTTTAGCTGCCCTGGTTCAATCCTGAGGGAGACTTCCTGTTTTTCTGACTTGCTGCTCTCATTCTTCCTGCCTCTGTGTAAGAGTGTGTGTATTAATGTGTGTGTGTGAGTGTGTGAGACAGTGTGTCTGTGTTAGTTGTGGAGATCAGCTAGCTGTGCTTTGCTACACAATGCTGGTGTTGGTGCTGAGACTGCAGATGGTCTAAGCAGTTGAGGGACATTGTGGATTTGACTTTTAGAAGTAATGATTGTGAGTGCCAGAAAGTGAAAATGACTGAGTCAGTACTAGCTTTCAGCTGAGGAGGCAGATAATCCATCCTTTGGTATGTATTGATCCCATTAAATCTCCCAATCAATCAATGGATAAATTATGATTTAGGTTTTTGTTATGAATGATGTTGGGTAGGGGTGTAATAATCCATCGATCTGGATCGATACATCGATTGGTTAAGCAATGATCCAATCAAATCGATGGAAACTCAATACATCGATCAACGTCATTGTCTGTAATATACGCCTTTATTTTGAAATTCTGACCGGATATCCGTTTCACAGCTTCAGCCTAATCAAGCCTCATTCTGAAGTTTCAACTTTCCAGGGCTCTCAAGTCTCACGCATTCAGCGTATGAGACACACATCTGAACCTTTTCGCTCTCTCACACGCCACACCTGGTGTTTCTCCCGCTTTAAAATGTATTGTATAGCGCCCACCGACTAACACCGCTATATGCTAAAGTGTAGCAACACGCTCTTAGCATCACAGAGCTACACGGGAGCTTGACATGTCAGCCAATCAGAAAATAGCACTGCTGTGTGCGGGTGAGATACGGTCGATCTGACTGCAGAGGATGCATACTGCACACACACGATGGGAGTGCCTTATGGCACGAGTACAATAAGTTATCTCATCATTTGATTTTATAGCCGCTGATTAATGAAATTACGTATTGTATGAAAGGAAAACAGTGAGAGCTTATTCTTATTCTTCCTTCACACCTACCATTAAATAGTGAAGCAAAGTCTTATCACATTGACATACAAACTGTATGTCATCTGAGAAATATTTTGATTTAATTAAAGTCAAAATTACACATTTTTAGTTTGATAGAGCATGGTCAAATGTTGGAGGTCAATAATAATAAAAATAAAATAATAATTCAATAATTTGTAATATTGTTTTGCATCATTACTTGATATAATATACTAACATCACAATGTAACAATAAGACCCATACGGTAATTACGGGGGCAAAAAAAACACAAAAAAAACACCTGACTACTAATTCAATTTTAATTTTAAACATGATTAGATCATACAGCTGGTTATAATCCTCTATAAACTATCATACCCAAAGGTCAGCACATCGTTTCACATTTCAGTAATAAAATTGTCAAAACATCAAAATTGCTTTGTATTTCTTTCTTTCTCCAGGTGAAATGTAGCTGATTGTGTTAAATGTGTACATAATATTGTCTTAAATCGATCGAAGGCCCCTGAATCGAATCGAATCGAAATCAAATCGTGGCAGACTTTGTGACATCGGCAAATATCGTATCGTTGTCTGAAAAATCGATATTGTATCTTATCGTCATCAAACTGGTGATTTACACCCCTAATGTTGGGTAAGTTGGTTATTTTTTGGCTTGTAAGCTGGACCAAACAGTTGTTCATTCTCTCATCTTTTCACCCCTCATTGGAGACCAGTCAGTGAGTCACAGGTTATTTATTGATCAAGATAGATTTTTTTTTCTCCAGTCATTATCAAACTAATTTAATATATCTGAAAATCTAAAGTATATGAAAAACTGCATGTGGATGCAGTTGAGTGAATGAGAATCCTGCAGGGCTGTCCTTACTGAATCACATTCAGCTCATGTGTTACTCTGAGGGGATACTGCACCATGGAATAAATGAAAAGTAACTAAGTTACTGCCCTACACTTCAGGCAATCAATCAGTCTTTGTTTATATAGCACCAGTTCATAACAAGTATTATATCAAGACACTTTACAATAGCCCCTTGGGATGTGGCATCTCACTTTCAAGAGGGTCCCCATGTCTATGTGGTTGTAAAGGTATTTATTATGGCGGTATAATCAATTACAACCACGGACAGAAAGAAAAATCTAACATTAACTTTAACATCTATAAAGATCATAAAGAGGACTGATGTTAATTAATATAGCAGCATAGCTGAACTACATTAAAATGGGTTTAACTGGTCTAAAAGTATGAATTTATGTTACATGATGTCATTTCTGTTGATGGTTGATGCAGGATAGAGCGCATGAAGCTGAGCAGGTCCACAGCAGCAGGTCATCCATGACTGTTTGTCAAGGTCACACTAATATATGTGTGCTGTTTGCAGGAACTACCATGGATTTAGTTAATCTTGTTGATCTCTCTGAAGCTAATAACTGTAATGATAATGGAATGGGGATAAAGGAATGGCCAAATATTTGTAATTGTCATAATTGAAGCTGAGCAGGTCCACAGCAGCAGGCCATCCACACCAGCGATCCCAGGCTGCCTAGGAGACAAGAACCAGAGCTGAGTACATGAGCAAATAAAAAGGGACAAAGAGATATAGAGCTCTAATTTTGTAGACCAGGCGCAGGCGGGGCGCACCTGCCCTGTGCCGCGCCTGCGCCACGCCAACGGGGTGTGTCCAGGGCATTTCGCAAGTTTTGTGCACGGTGCAGTCTGGCGCAGGGAGGCGCACCCACGCCTCTGTCTCTCCCAGCGGCGCAAGTAGCAGAGAGGGAGGAGAGAAGGCGTGAGTGGGTTTAACACAGCCGAGTGCAATCTTCGCCAATCAAATGAATGCCTCTCCTCGCCTTTAAATGCGCCGCGGGCGAGGCGCAGTGCCAATTTCCCCTCGGTGGAGAAGACGGTCAGAGCTGCTGTCACTTCTGCAGCAATTGGGAGAGCGCAGGGACAACCGGGCCGCGCATCGGAGGCCACAATGCGCGTCACCGTGTGGACCACCTTGCAGGACAGATGTAATCTGTTCCTGTCTCATAAATATGAGTACAAAATTAAGTGATAATTACATTTAAACACAGCAGCAGGCTAATCCATTCATCATGCTTGTGATCCACCTGCATTCCTGGTCTGTCATCGCCAAATAGCAGAACCTTTGGTGAAAATATTCCCCCCGATATCTCCTCCTCGTCCTCCTTGCAATAATGTACTCCATCTTTTTAGATCACGTTACGAATAAAGATTAAAACAGAGAAATATGGACAATCACAGGTAAATCCTTGAGACACCAAGTGACTTACATTTATTCAGCGAGCGTCTCTCTCTTTTTTCTTTTCTTTTGAATTTCATGAGATGAGAGAAGCCGGATACTCCGTATCGGATGATGTGGCTGTTTGTGGTTGACTGAGAGATGTGAACTCGTTAGTTATGACAAACGTCTCTGATCTGACATCAGATGTGAGGGGACAATTAATATAGATAGAAATGTATGTGCTGGTTCAGACGGTTACATTAAATAGTGGTTGCTGTGATTGTTTATTGCATTGAAATGTGCCTGACACTCTGGATACCTGCCTGTGAGGTTTTGGTGACGTGTGTGCACTGTGCGCCTGTCAGCCAAATTACCACTGCCCGGGGTGCGCCTTGTCTGCGCCGAGAATAGACCAGGTTGGAGCTGGCGGGCTTTCAGCGCACCTTCCGCACAGTTTTTTGGCACCAAATTGTCACTGCGCCAAGCTGAATCTTTCGACACCTCCCCCCTGGTGTGCCGTCACACCCACATCGGTGCAGCCGGTCTACCAAATTGCCAAATTGGCTGCGCACGGCGGTGCGGCGGACGAAATTACCACTGCACGGAGTGCGCCAGGCTGTGCCACCCTGAATTGCGCCAGGAAATTAGAGCCCATAAAGAGAGAGCACGGAGAGTGTTGGAGGGACAGAGAGGGAGAGGGAGGAACAGCCTAAGCTTATTGCAGCTCAACTATGAGCTATGAGCTGGTCCAGGCCTGAGCCGGCCCTGGCTGAAGCTTCTTTCAGTTTGTTTAACACAGCTGGACCTCCAGATCCTGACAAAAGCAGAATCTTTAACATCAGTTTGACTGTACGGTATGTTTTGTAAAGATGACCAGTGTTTGAACTTTGTAATCAGTTGTGAATTAAAGCTTCAGTCTAATCATCTTCCAGTATAAGAAACATAAATATGGGCTCTGATGACTAAAACTAAGTAAAGGAATAACTTAATCAATTTAATTAGTGCAGCTGCGACCATCAGGAGGCCTAAGGAGTAGCAATCATTTTTTGAACTCACAGTTATTTTAACTTCAGATAGTAGAAGAAAATACTGTAAATTACATAAAACATGAATACCTTTTGGGATTTTTTTAACACTAAATCCATCACTTTAAATTGATCTTGCTCATTTTCAGTAAGCTAAAAGAGAATCTTTGTAAGCATGTGCAGACTGCAGCCTGTTCAGGAGTCTGTAATAAAAAACCTACAGCAGAAAGGTGCACTGTCTGTTTTTATTAGAAATAAAATGAACCATGACCTAAAAAATTAAGGTACAAACCCAGCGCTCTGTGAACTGATACACCATTGATAAGCAATTGTTCATATAGACTTTAAGCATAAAACTTACAGATAAACATTTGAAAGTGAGTTGGGGATGTGCATCTTTAACCCCCTACTCCCCTTGTTCCAGGGGTCATCAATGATCCACCTTCACTAAACTCCAGAAATAAAGCAGCAGAACAGAATTTTGAAACCTAGAATTTATTTTGCATTAAGAAACAATCTGTCTGTCTTAACACAAACTTTCTGATTATTTGGATTTCACATCTTCAGTGTGAAAAAATAAACTGAATGAAATAAATGAAGAACACTTGTTTTTTTCATCACAGTTCTGTTCAGGTTCTGTTCTGTTTTCTTCACTAAGTTAGGGGTTTGTTGTTGTTAGTTATCATTATTGCTGAAGTTAGCACGTATTTGACAAACTGCTGTCTTTTTAATTTTGCAAGATACTTGTGTGACCTAAAAAATTATAAGTTTACATTTTTGGCAAGATACTTCAAATTAACATACAGTGTACTTCACAATTTAGCTGTAAAATACTAGTCATCTGCACTTAATGAAACGTTTGCTTCCACCCACAAGGAGTGAAAACAATACTTGATGTACGGACATGGTTACAAAACCAAAACTGAAAGAAATTAATATACAGGATAAAGTTAGTGTGAGACTTTGCAGATGTGTCACCACCACACCATGTTGGTGAGAAGGTCCTTCTTTGTGGGACAATAATGAAGTGTGCTTCTCTTGCTGCCCCCCAGCAGGGACATCTATAACCCAAAGTGGATCAGGACCAGATTCAGACCTCTGAACAGCTCTTTATAGGCCCTGCAGGGGGTGCATAACCTTGTGCAGCAACTGGACCTGTTTGAGTTAATGTCTGTGATCAGGCAGATCCATCTTGCCAGGCTCCAGTCTATGATGGTCAGCTGCCCAGAGTGGATACGACCACAGACGACAGCCGGAAGTGAGTCTCATACAGAGATTAGCATAGGTGCTAACAGCTTCACTAGCAGTTTTATCAGATCTGGACCACATTTCTTTATTGAATGAAAGATAAATATCAAAGAACTTCTCTACAGTAAGGATATGTTCACTCCATTTCTGACATGTTTTGATGAGAGTTTCTTTTTTACAAAGCGGTTCATGTTCTGTAACGCAGTAGCTCCTGCCTACTACATTACCTGATTGGCCTGTAATAAATGTTGATTGATGGAGCGATCATCCAATCACCTGCCGGATATGCTAATGAACAATTCTGCCCTCCCCAAACACTTTCCATATCCCTTTCCCAGATGGACTAGTGAGATATATTGAATGGTTTTCCTGGTGTGCGGGGATAGAGGATGCAATCAGAGGGAGGCACTACTTCAACCTCTGACTGTATTGTCCACTAGTAATCATTGTTATAAGGAATTTGGTTTAGAAATGGTTTAACTGCAGATATGACTCTAGGAACTTCTAATTCATCTGCACAACAAATTTAGTTTGATTTGAAAAGGCTGTGGAGATCAGAGATTGTAGTTGATGCAACAGAGACTGTGATGTAGACATTAGATTAATCTCTCCATCCTTTTTGTTTTTGATTGCGCCTCCATAATAAATACTTTTACAACCAACAAGGACCCTCCTGAAAACAAGAGGCCACATATCAAGGGGTGGACCTTGACTAAATCTGTACTCAGCAGAGACAAATATGATGAGGACAGATTTATGATCTGGGCGTCCATGGGTTTGTCGATATCATAAATTCTTACATTTTTCTTTAAAGCATCAATTGAAATATTAACAAAGTTGGTTTTCACTTTTAAAAAATTTGGTTCCCATAAGGAAAAGTCACACCTTTTTGATAAAGTATTTCTGATTCTGAATCTGATTTTAAATCAGAAAAATATCATTTAAAGGTTTGTGAGTTTTGACCCTGAGAAAACAGAGGGGGTTAATAAACCTGAATATCATTGTGACATTGTTTGCTGACCCTATTCATTAAAACCAACTTGTTTTTGATCGGTAGATGTATCATAGATGCATTGATGCATGAATCAAACTGGTGATATTGTTAAATTGTTGTCTAATGATGTTTATGATTCTCCACTTCTCTTCCTCCTGCCGTCTCTGTGGTCACATTAACATTTCTACATGCCGCCTGTCCTCTGTGATCATATATCAGTCTGTGTTCCCCTCATGTTCCATCCAAAGATTTTATTGTTCTGTATGTGAGTTGTATAAAACCCTCGGTCCATGTACAAGACGAGCTCAGCCTTTGTTCCTCAGAGCAGGAGGATACTTTCTTTTAAAAATCTTTCTGGAAGCTTTTCACACAAACCTGCCGCTCGTCTCTGTTTCTGCCGCTCGTCTTCTTTGCCTCTAAACGGCGCTCGGAAGCCATTTTGTTTGTTGGCTGGAAAACAGAGAGATGTGGAGACGTCTTCTTTGTTTACTGCTTGGTTGTGTGGTTGTTGTTGTTTGTGCACTGTGGTTCAGTGCTGTTGTTTGCTCCTGTGCTGCGCATACAAATGTGAGAGAGGACGATAGATGTTTGGAGTTTTAGGAAAGGAAAGATGAGATTTTGTCAAATTTGTAGCAGTGGTTGGGCCTCGGTTTGCTGCTTCGAAGTGAATCTTTATTTTGTTGTTGTTGTTTTTCCTCTCCTTTTGATTCAGGAACACACACTGATGTCACACACACGCATTCAGCCCTGCGCACAAATCACACTCTGGTTCCCGTGCACGCACACCCACAAGTACAAGATGCAACACGCACACACACCGCGCTCACCCCTGCTGTGGCTTTCTGCAGGCCTCGGCATTTTGATGAGCCCGCTGCTGTTTGTGAATGCAGCTAATTAGAACTCTATAGACCTACACTACCACAAGAGCAGCGGTTTCCAAAGGCTGGGGCGAGGGCAGAAGTGGGGACACGCTGGCACTGAATCTGGTCCACACAAGATTGGGTGTCAAACTTTGGGTTCCATGTCTGAAAAGTTGAATCATAAAGATATTTTAAACATGAAGAATCATGTTAACCCCTTGAAATAACTGTGATCTTTTTTTAATCATTCTTAACAATTCGCCTACTGCACCACAGTGTTTATCTTTGCTCTTTGAGTCATATTAGTCACTATTTTTCCAACTTGAAACAGCCCTTGATTGTCATGAGGCCTTAAATTGAATAAACAGCTGTTTGGAGCTGCAGAGGGGCCAAGAAGTTTCAACTTAAGAGATGCAGGAAGGCCTTTTTTCTAGCTGTTGAACTCAATATGAACTAAGAGTGTTTCTTCTTCTAATTGGCGAATGCATTATTTAGACTGAAGAGATGCTACAAAGATTTCATATTGGTGTTCAATTTTTAACTTCTCTTTAGATTTTGTAAACTATAAAATATTATTAAAGGAAACAAATCATGATTTTTTTTTATATGGAAATCATATATATCAGTCGACCAGGAAAATGTTAAATAAGCTGATTCAGTCCACCCTAAGGGTCCATCGATGTCTGAAACATGAAATCTGACAGTCTGTTCAGATTCTGGGCTCAATGTGACTGTTTTTGAATGATACCCATCTTCACCTGTAGATTTCAACCCACAGCCAGGGAAGCACAAAGCTTCACTCATGTTTGCAAACCCCCAAGAAAGGAGGGGACATGGTGATAGGTACTGCATATGCATTTAAAGGGACATTCCAGGAAGTGTGGTGATCTTAAGCTGGTTGGAGGTTGCTTTGGAGAGACAAAAACTTCCTGTGGTGACTGGTGCGAGGTCTTGACCAAAGCACAGCCAAGACAGTTCATTTGGACCACAGGGGATTGTGTCAAAAGGTGGAGAAAGTGTATACCTCCTTTAAAGGTATAGATATACTGTGGTCTTCTTTAAAAATTAAGTCCAACAGACTTGGTTCAGTGCTGAGCTGAAGTTACATTGTTGTGGTTTCCATTTGGTTTGATTAGTTTTTACTGTAGTTTACCAGGTGGACCAAAGCATGTCAAATCTTATGTATTGTATATCCTATTTTATACTATAATATATATTAAAGGTCCCATATTTTGCTCCTTTTCTGCAGTTTAACATAGATCCTTGATGTCTTCATGAAACGTAAGTGACATGCTTTGGTCCAAAAAGCCGATGAATAAAGCACAGCTGCATTTTTTCCACGCTCACATAACCCCTCTGTTCAGAATGGTTGGTTTTGAGGGCGGTCGCCTTAATATACTAATGAGCCAGATCAGAGCAGCGTCTAACACAGTAACATATGGGTACTTCACGATGGACCTGCAGCGTATCTCGAGCAAAGCGGAGCGCACCGCTTACAGTCCTGAGCACACATGAACCGCAAATTCATGCCAGTTACCAGATAACAGCGAAGCTTGTTTCCCCCAAAACATTACAGGCTAACACAAAACATGCTAACCTCAGCCTAGTCACTGCAGTGGGACACAGCCGCGACTTAGCCTACCTTCTGGGCTAACATTACATTAAACGGAGGGGTTATGGGGGAATAAAGGACTGATTATATTCAGCCAACCGCTAAACTTCTCTTGACTAATGTAGGAATGCTCATACATTGAAGTTTATCCTTCGGACTTTCAAGAAGTAACGTGAACATTGACAAACATGTTGTGCAGTTACCTCTGGTTCACTTCCCCCTGCTTTTAGCATTAGCTCGTAGCATTGAACAACATAAATACTACACAGCATTAAAATACTCACATTTCCATCATCAGATTTGGTATAACCTGTTGCTTCTGTTATCTTGCAAACCGAGGGTTGCCTCGTGAAGTTGTGGTTTTTTGTGGTCTTTATGATCAGGTTGTACTCTGCTGTGCACCGGTTTAAATACGCTCCCAGTGGGTGAGGATGCACGTTATCAGTCAGAGGAAAGCAGCTGTTCAGATGCGTTTCTCTGCAGGTGGAATATGTGGAAATCTAGGGGTTCTACCACTGCTAGAAATGCTAATGTTTGCCAGTCTCTTGACTGTCTATATACACTTCATTGGTTTGCTTGCTGTTGTGATATTCGGCCTAACTTTGTCCACAGTGCGCAGCTTTTAGATCCACCTGTCCTGTCTGGTCTTTGGTCAGTTTGGATGGCTATCCACCCAGGATGGTGAACTGAGACCCCTGTTTTTAAATGTTTGGCTGTTTGGTCCACACCGGAGTTTGTTTGAGCTTTTACTCCGTCCTTAATTAAATGAACTTTCCAAGATAACAAACCAGTGTTTGTTTGGTCCTGGCCAAATGTGTTAGCTGTGAAAGCAACCCATAGATTTTTACCCCGAGTTCTGTGTGCTCCATGTTGAATAAAGGCAGGGGGTAAACATGTATGCTTTTATGTGGAATATTTGGCTGTTGCTGTGTGTGTAATGGACACTTTACAATCCTATGATGTTTGTGGGTAACAGTCATAGTTATGTGGAGCATGCGCATGTGTGCACTTCCATGCGTGTGTTCTTGTATTCCAGCATGTCCAAACTAAGCATGTGATTTTCTTCTCTGTGGACAAAGATCTCCCATCTCCTCTCTTTTTGTCCTTATTTTAATTCAGCTATCAACAAGCTCCCCCATCAGTCACTTAAATTTACAAGCACAGTGTTAGATTTGGAAAGTCAGAATATCAATATTTGTCATCAGCAATTTCTTAATTGTATTGCATGACTCACACTGACTGTATATTTTCATATCAGTTATCATCATTTTACATTTGAAACACAAGTCTTTGACATCCCAAGAGTCAACATGGTGCTGTTTGTGGTGTGTTTGCAGTGTAGGTGTTTTGGCTCAGGATAGCAAATCCAGTGCAGAGTCAGAGCCGTTTGCAATGCGGTACTGAACTGACCAATTACCACAGAGCAGACCAGTCAGCCAATCAGAGTGGACTGGGCCCACGCAGGGGAGGGAGCATTTAAACGGCAGACTGAGAATACAGGTGGATCAGTGGTACTCAATATGTATAAATTAGAAGGTTTTGAGAACACTGTGAACATACTCAAGAAATCATTATCTATTTATCTATGAACCTAAATTTAGTCGAAATATTAGTGATGCAAGATATTGGACTTGTTGCAGATATTTCTGAACTTATTTTTGCTAATACTGATATTGACACTGATGCATTACCGTTGGTATTCATATTTTAAATCATAACAGTAAAATCAAGCCTTATCTGCCTTTTTAATAGCTAGAAATGATGATTTCTGCTGGTAGTAAAAATACCCTTTTAAAGCTCATAGTTTCAATTGGAAATAATTATATGCAACTCAAACTTAATTCTTAAGTATAGGGCTCAAATGTTGACAGTAAATATAAAAAGAAATGTTGATATCTACTGGTACCGTTATTTAGCTTCCATAACAATTATCTGCCAACACTGATATGATATAGAAAATATTGGCAGCCATGCAGAACTTCGGCTCGTAAGTTAAAAGCATACACTCAAATCATACCACTATGACTTAGTCACAACTCAAGAGCTCAACCAACATTAAAAACCAACTGCAGGAGAACCCTAAAGAGTTCATAACAGCAAAAACCTCGACCAGTGATTGTCCTAACCACCTGAAGAAAACTTCAGAACCATGGGCAGAGATCTCCAAGCCTGGGACCAGACTGTCATCACCATTTCTAGAAATGCTGAGATCAAATGGTGTTTTATTTTGAAAGAATATCCGTCTGTTTAGCTTGACTGCACAGTTATCGTGGCTCTTTGCCTCTGTCACCGTTGTGACGAACAAACAACTCCAACCAGAATTAAAGTCACCACTGTAATTTGTGCTCATGCACACAAGAGCTTCCCAGTGTGAAGGGATTTAATTCAGAGGTAAGAGCGACCATCAGTAATCAGTAGAAACTTCAGCTCTATTTACATCATTTTCCTCTATGCTCTGAAGGTGTTGTGGTTAAATTAGTAACCGTGTCAACTTTTGACCTTCAGCTGACTGCAATTCTAAATTACACTGTTGTTGAGCAGCTGATAAAAACAAAGTGAGTCCTCAGGATTGTCTCTATGGGGGTTTAAAAACAAGCCCATGGCACCCTCTGATCCTGCATACTTACTCTCAGGTGTTCTTCGCTTTGGACAAAAGTGTCTGCTAGCTTGTCAAACCCCCTCTTTCTCCACAAGGGCTGGTCTGCAGCTATCTGGTCTCATATAAAACCAGGGCCATGCTACATAAAAGGTTGAGGACCACTGATGTAAATGACACATTTTACTCTTAAACATGCAGGAACTTTGAGGCTCTGAGCTAAAACAAAAAAAAAAAAGAAAGAGGCAAACAACTTTTGCCAAAATGAATACATTTGCAGAACAAAGACCCAGTTTGTCCCTGAGCTCTTGGTAAAATAGGTGGAGGTTTGGTGAAGAGGGCTTAACAAGACGACATCAACAGCAAAATTAGGACACAAAAGAGACAAGAGGCTGGATGAAAGGGAGGAAGACTGAAGAGTAAAAATAACCCGTCAGGCTGACAGGAAGGCTCAGGATGAAAACAGCTTCAGGATTTGCTTCATCTGATGCTTTTGAGGATAAGAAATGACATTCTCTGCAAACATGGAAATCATGTAAAGGTTGAATTTTGAAGTGACAACCTTCACACAATGCCATGAATACATTTCACTTTTGAAGCCCTCTCCTCGTCGCGATGTAATTCCTCATATTTTTGGCGATAAACTCACCTCCCAATCACAAAAAAAAGCATCTAAACATAAACGTGGCACAGTCCCGGCTGACACGCTCAGCCCACGGTCATCACCAACCAGGAAGTGGATTAGGCATTTTAATTATTGGGAGATTTTGCCGTTGTTGTTTATTTCGGGATCATCCCTGGAAAGATAATGCACACTTCAAACTCTGTGTGTGTTTCTAATCTCCTCCTGGATGGAGCCGTTCAGCACGCTGCTTCACTCTGCCTGTCAAAAACGCCGCCACTCGTCTATTTCAGGTCTTGGCTGGTTTACGTGTTTTTCCTCTTTTTTTAACGCTGTTATAACCTCTCAGATCCGCTGTTTGTCTCCCTGTCAATGGTGTTGGAAGAGGACTGAGGTGTGCGTGTGAGAGGGAGGGTGTAAATCTTTTTATGAGAGAATCAGCATTGAAATGTCTGATTTGAAGAGATTTTGAATGTGTGTGTGTTTGGGTTTGTATAAGAGTCATGTCAGGACCAAAAAGGGGGGATGGGACAGCAGCTTTGGGGGCGGAAGGGCAACCATCATCCCAGTTGCCATGGAACATGAAGTTGGCAAAGAGCGACGGAGGAAATGTTTCCTCGAGAGTCAGCAGACGGAAAATGAAACAGTGGACGAGAGGAAGCCATGAAAAAGAAAAGAAAGGTAGGAGGAAGGAATCAGAAGTTGGAAAAAGATGAGGAAATAGAGACAGAGGAAAAAAGATGATAAATATTTTTAAATGGAAACAAAAGTGTGATAGAGGAAGTGAGCGAAAGAAGACGAGGGTGAAGTGAGAAAACAGGCTGAGAGAAGAGGTTAAGAAGGAACACTGGATGAAAAACTGAAAGAAAAAAGGTGCTTAACATGAAGGACGGGGTGACAAATAAGTGGAGGAAGGGAAAGATGGATGAGAGCAGGGAAAGAAGAAATGACACTTTGGCAACTTTGGGTACCAAGAGGGCCACATTAACATCTGCATTGCCAGAGGGACAGACTTCTATGCAATTTGAGGGGCTGAATATGTAAAGCTGTCCTAAAAAATTCTTAATCATACAGTATTTTTAAGTATTCAAATACGACTAGCAATTCTTGATGTAATTTTCTAAATACAGAATCAAGCCAGTTTCGTAGTCACAGAACATTTGCAGGTTGTCAGTCAACATTTTGCTGGAATTTTGACTTCTGCTTTGGTAAATGCATAATAGATATTTAAAC
This sequence comes from Cetoscarus ocellatus, assembly GCA_037902135.1. Lineage (NCBI taxonomy): Eukaryota > Metazoa > Chordata > Actinopteri > Labriformes > Labridae > Cetoscarus > Cetoscarus ocellatus. Next base: position 341,026 of record JBAMNC010001558.1, on the reverse strand, counting down.
TATTAATGTTTCTATTGCTGCCATGGCAGATTCTGTCTGGTTTTCTTCATGAACATACAATTATTTGATATCTCAGGGCCCCATTTTAATAGTGTAAAGCATGCTGTCAAAAACAGGTGATGCGCAGGTTGAGGAGAATACTTAAAGGATGCATGATCTCAGTGCAAAGCAAGGTGTAGGGCGCAAAGAGGACGGATTATGTGCCTTGATGATAAATGGCTGTGGGTCCAGCATTTATAAAACCAATCAGGGCGTCTGCTCTCATTCCATTTAAGTCAGAGTGTGCCGGTTTAGTTGTTCAGAAGTTTGTCTGGACTATTTAATCCTCTCCTTTAATTGTACCACTAAACTCAAAGAACTAACAGAGCACTGTGTGATGGATGTTAATGCTTTTATTCAAGTTTTTTCTTTCTTTTTTTTATGAAGCATCCAGAACATAAAAACTTTCCAAAAAATAAGTCAAAATATCTGTACAAAGGAAACTGACAAGATCAGACTTCTTTATGTTTATGATAAACCTGTTTACTCTACAATAAATATGCATGCACTGTTACACTCGCTGAGGAGCACTGCTCTGCTCCCCGTCCCATTTTGAACTGTGAACTGAATTTTCTAACAAATGCTCTGATATGTAATGCTAGTAGTTCACTGCTGTGCATCATGTGTAAGTGAATCAAGCTCAGCAAAGTGTGTTTCCATCACATGGATGTTTGTCGATCTCTATAGTGTCCTCAAAATAGCAGAAACACCCTGACCACAGACTTTAGACTTTAGACCAGGTATGAGGAGTTTTAACGCACAGTCATTTTCTGCATCCTCATGTTAGGAACATGTCAGTTTTTGTGCTTGACCACTCCTTGTTTTCAGACAAATACACCCCTGGGTGCAAAAGGGAGTGCATATTGAATTGCAATTTCAACAGCTAGAGTGCACATTGTACAAATGATGCATGCAGCTTTATCCAGCAGCTGGGTCACCATTAACTTTACTTTTCAAGACCGGAAAACAGATGTCAGCTGGGTGTTGAGTTGTGCAGTTTTCAAACATACTTACGGCAAATGCAACATGCAGTTCATACTGCATAGGCCTACTTTGTTTGACTGTGACATGAGGTGCAATACTACCACAGGATTATTTTTTACAAGGAAGTGTTGCAGTGAGAGGCTGCAGAAAAATATCTGAACACTGGCACACAAAGCATTAATTTAAACCAAGTGGTAACTAACCTGATACACCAGATAGACCGTTCAATATATTTCACATAGAAAGTTTTTGGGAACAGGCAGGGACTTTCAAAAGCATATTCTGCAGCTGATTGGATGATCATTCTGTCAGGCACATTCATTGCGGGCCAATGGGGTAATGTGGAAGGCAGGAGCTACTGCGGCTACATAAAGGACAGAGCGTGAGCCACTTTGTAAAACAAAAAAATGGAATGAAAATATAATTTAACTGAAGAAGTTTTTTGTGTTTTATGTAGTTTTCATTTAATGAAGAAATGTGATCCAGATCTTACAGAACTGCTGCTGAAGCTGTTAGCCTCCATGCTAATCTCTTTACTAGCAGTCTCACCGTGGTGCAGTCGACAGTGCTGGTGCCTCATAGAGAGAAGATGGCCCATATGACTCCCGAAACAGGTGGTGCCTTTCAGCTGGAGTTTGCACATTCTCCCTTTGCATGCATGGGTTTTCACTCCAGTTTTTCTCATGTTTTAAAAAAACATACTTGTTCAATTCATTGGTGACTCAGTTGCCCTTAGATGTGAATTAGAGTCTGAATGGTTTCTGTCTCTGTCTCTTTCTGCACCTTGTCTATTGGCCAGTGACGGCTGGGATAGGCTCCATAGCTCTGCGACTCAGAGAGGGACAAGCAGTATAGATTATAGAAGAGTGAATGGATTCATAGGTAAATAAATGATAAATAAAAACCATTTGTTTTAGATTGCCGTGAACAAGCTAAAACTGGACAGACAAGACTTGTTGCAAGAATTAAATAAATAAGCGTTGGTGTTTGCAAGGGATTTGTTGGCCAGAAAAAAGAAAATCAAATGATGTAAACATCTACTCTTATGAGCATGATCAAATATCAGGAAGCTTTGCCCTTTTTATTCCATTTAGTCCCTCTTTCCACTCCTTCCTCTCCTTCTCCTTCAGAGCCCAGCAGAATCACACACAGCCTCATCCTCACTGCTGCCAGCGAGCTTCACGCACAAGCAGAGAAATTTGGGCAAGGATAGATAGAGCCCCGATGGCATGCCTGATTTTTGTTCCCCTAATTGGCATAGCTTATTAAGTCACAGTTCACAGCCGAGAGAAAAGGGGGCTGCTTTAATAATATCCCCTCTGCCGTTTGATTTGATGCACTTGTACCGAGACAGATAACGCGCTTCAACGCGGCGAGCGACGCCCCCACCGACACCCTCTTGTCTCTATCCAGTCAAATCTGCCTCTGTTACGCCTGTCACTCAAAAGCACGCCGGCTGATCGCTTTCAAAATAGAGACGGAGAGCAGGAGCCAGTTCTTTAATACCTCGCCCTCCCACTTCTCTCTGCCTCTGAGGCACTTAAATTGTCTCGTTTCCCGACGAGGAGGCGCACAAAAACACCCAGCCATGCTCTTAATTGTGGTGCGGATTAGGGATTAATAAGCGTTTTTAGCCATAATGGCAAATATTATTAGCCCCATTTGCTTTTCTAATGCTAATAATGACTCTGCTAATAATGGCAGTGATTTCAAGGTTAGCGTCTGTGAGAACTCGGAGTGGATTTGTGGTTTTTTTCTCAAAGCTCAGGAGATTGACGTGCCGCTTGCTTCGTCGGGCCGGCTCGCTACCGAGTCGGAGCTCCATATGTTTTCCCCAAAGACGGACCAAAGACGTGCTGAGCTGCTGTGTTTAACTCAGATTTTATTTTCTAATAAGTTTATTCTTTTTACTTAGCCTAATTGAGTTATCAAGATTAGCTTCTTTGCTTCTTTTTGGTTGGTGTAAATGAGGTCTTGTGGGCCACTGAGCAGACCATTAGGCAGAAAAGGCATGGTACCTCTTCCATTCATATTCCTAATACCAGAGTGAAGGTAATTCTGGCACATCCTTCAGAGGACACAGTGTGAAAATCAAGGAGCCCTCCCTGTGTTATTCTTCACAAAAAGGCAAATAGGTGACATGAAACCAGAAATAATTTTAGGCAAAGCGAACAAAATGGTAGATTTAAGTGAGACAGGAAGACAGAAACAGTTAAAGGCATGCAAACTTTGAGTGGATGTGACACAGCTCCTTCATACAGGGAAATATATGTAGTACCAGAACTGCCAAGGCGTTCATTTTGACCTTTCTGATATTTCTCATTTTTTGTCATACAATAACTTTCAGTCATACAATCAATTTCAGCTATTTTCAACCAAGACCTCTCCCTTATTCTTCTCAGAGCTCATGAGACGACAGTCAGATGACACTGATGGTCAGGGTGATTAGCAAAAAGCCCTTTTCGCACATGCATCCCTGATATTTACTAGAAAATACTTCAGCAATGTACCCAGGAAATTCCCAGACCTTCCTGTTCACACTTGGCTCCATACAGCAGTTTGCATGACAGTCAGTGACGGGTGGAGGAGTTGGGGGAGGAAAGAGTACTACGGGGGTGTCAGGTTAATTTCAGGGTAATTCCAGGGTTAAAACCCTGCTGTTGTGTTTCACACATGTAGCTCACCCTGGAACTTTCAGGGTACCTTCATGGCTTTTTGAATGAGATTTAATCAGGTTGCTCCCATTTTTGTTAAAAGAAAACTCTGTCTTATATCATTTATTTGTTTATTTGACTTTTTAAACCTATTGCCCGGGACCATCTGCGGTCCTCCTCCTCACTTAATGTGTCAGTATTAGTAATCAATGAATCCTAAACATGGAGAAAACATGATATATTGGCCATGTAAATATAGAAACTAATAATATGTCCATAAATGTATCTGATTATTAGCATGTATTTGATAACCTGCAAGAAAATGGAGGTATGTCTGGATTGTTGTTTCTAAAAAAATGAGTTGCATCACTACATCTATTTCGAACAATTTTAGAATCGAATAGATTCAAATATTTAGTAAAATTTAATGCATTTAAAAGAAGTACTTTCAAATTCTGTTTTAAACTCTTTAAAGGCGACATATTATGCAAAAAACACTTTTTTAAGGCTTTTGAACACATTTTTGGGTATTTGGCCTTCCTCCCAGCCCACAAAGTGTGATAGTAGACAACAAACTCTGTATTTAGTAGGCTGCATGAATGTAAACTCATGGCATTCAGCGAGCTGTTGAGTCTGTGGATATACTGTTACGTGACAGTATATTTTTGATTTGCATACCTAAACTGATTGGTCTACCTGAGTAGAGCAGCTACAGTCGGCTAAAACCTGTATGTGTGTGCCAGTCACTTCACAGCCGACTGCTTCTTCAACTTCAGTCAGTTCAACTCAGGACTGGGAACTGGACTTTTCCTGAATCCAGGCTCAGTACCAACTGTCTGCCACCAAAACTTGGACCATGGAAATGTGAGTATCTTAATACTGTGTGGTATTTATTTTGCTTATTGCTACGAGCTAAGCTAACAGCAGGGGGAAGTGGACCAGATGTAAGAGCTCAAGATTTTCGTGTAAACTTAGATGTATGAATATTCCTGCATTAGTCAAGAGGAGTTTAACAGTTGGAAGAATATAATTATTCCTTATAAACCCCCTCCCCCAGCGTTAGCTTTAGGAGGATAAGTTTAGCCTGCGGTTAGCCTGTTGTTTTAGCCTGTAATGTTTAGGGGAAACAAGCTTTTCTGTTTTCTAACCAGCAGGAATTTACAGTCGTGTTTGTTCAGGACTGTAATGTGAAGACCCTGTTGTGTGTTACTGTGCTGTCTGCTGTTAAATGTAGAGATCTGAGTACGAGGCAAACTGCTCTGCACTCACTGAAGCAATGTAATCAGTAAATTGTCTCAGATGGTATCAAAGCTATTTTTTGAGTCAAAATTGTGGACGAGGTGCATGCATGATGCATCTGAGTTTAGATGTACAGTTTTAGTAAAAGACCAATAAATGTGAAACTGCAAAAGGATGTAAGTCGTGGCAAATGTTGTAGGATAGTGGGAAGTGTAGTTTGTTCACTTTAGATCACCATGAACCAGATTTTTCTTAAAATGAAGGTGGTATGGAGCTAAGCTGTCACTTTTACAGGAGCGTATGCCCTCATTTCACACCCAGGTAGCATGTTGTAAGTCTGCTTTGGATGAATGTGGCATTTTGGCCAATAATCCGAAACAGAAAAGCAGCACAGGCACTGAGACTCTTAACCTGATTCAGTGGAAATAAGCTGGGGAAAGAGTCTGACCCATCTACCTCTCTGAAAACATGTCTTTTATTATTATTTTAGGGTTGATGTAGCTCTGCCAAAGCCCTGGTGTTTTCTCCCTCTTGAATTAAAATGACTCTTCTCCACCTTTTTTCACGCTGTGCTAAAACTTGTGGGACATCCCTGCGTGATACAAATCTAAATAACTGATTAACCACAAAACCAGCTGCTCGGATAGGTATCAGAGGCAGCACTGGTTGATGTCACTCACAGGTGATTGATATTGGTATTGGTGGAACAAAATGTGATCAGGATTTCCCTAATCTGCATACCAACAAAGAAAACAAAGGTGGAAACCATAGTGGCAGAATGTTGGAGTCTGACTGAGTGCATGAGCGTGTGAGCAGATGTGTAGGTCAAAGGATCTCTTAGCTTCACTCTTGTTTAGTTATTAGTCGTATTCACAAGCTCTTCTATTCCCCCACTGACAGTCTGCTCATTTCCACCAATCAGCTGTCTGATTACCTGCCCCTCCCCCCCGCTGTGAACACAGTACCATCCCTGAATCTTCAGGATCTTTTGGTGAAACCTGATGATAAACAGCTCCTCTTCTTCTTCTTCTTCACGTCTCTCAGCAGTCGACCTGTGACGTCGCTGGTTGTCGTGTGTTTTCCGCGCTCGCTCCCACACCTGTTCGCTCGTCCCGGCGGCAGCGGTGGCGGCAGCACAATGGCAGTCACCGTGCCTAATTACCCGGTCCTTAAAAAATAAAGAGACAGCGAACGTCAACCAGCCTGCCTGGCAATTACAGCAACGCTCAACACCTCTCTGCAACAAACACCACTCCAATTAGAGGCAGCAACTTATTCTGGGAGGCGGCGGCGTGTGCGTGTGTGTGTTTATGCTTGTAAATGCGTGTGTGACGAGCTTAATTGTTCGGGAGTTTAATGTCAGCGTCAGAACTTGTGTGTTGTGTGAAAGGTAAGTTATGAATGTGTGTTAGTAAGTGGTTAAAGTGTGTTATGGAAAATTGAGGCTGTTAATTGAGAAGACGAAGCTTTGGGAATCAGACGTGTTGCAGTTTAAGCAGCTCATTTCTACCACCTCTTTTTCTCCTTATTTGTGGTCTTTTCTGCTTCTCTTTTCCTGCTTTTCCACTTCTGTCTCTGCTTCATCTTCAAATCATTCACCTCTGAGCTCACGGGGTTTCCCATTCTCTTGCCCCCCCTCTTCATCTGTACCCTTGTTTCCCTCCTGCTCCTGGTCATCTTTGTTGTCATTCCTCTTCCTCCTTCACTTTGACTGCTTTATTTCTTTAAAACTGATCCTTTAGCAAACTGAATATAGCCCTCAGTTCTACCTTCTCCTCCCTGGCCTCCATCACTCCATTCATTCCTTAATCCATCCATTTACTTCTACTTATCTGGGCTTCACTCTTGGTGGCAGCAGGCTAAGTTGACCCAGACATACCCCTCTTCAGATGGCGAGAATGATTATAAATTCAGCTGCCACTTTATTAGGTACACTTGTTCAGCTATCATCAACATGAATTATCTATCAGCCGATCACATGGCAGCAGCTCAGTGAGTTTAAGTCTGAAGACATGGTCCAGACTTTCACCCACCTTCTCTTCTTTTTCTCCTCGAAAGTCCCCAGCTTCAGCGTCTCGTGCAAACTGTTGCTGACTTGTTGATTGTCATCACATTTTAGACAGTTACGGCTCACAAGTTTTTTTTATTGACTTTGTCAGTGCTTCTCAGCTTTTGTCAGTGCAAAACATCCTGTGGTTATGTCATGTGTTAGTTTTTATCCCTCTCCCTCTTTGCATTTCCTTTCAAGTGTTAACATTAAGTGTTTCGTCCTGCTCTTTTCCTTCTTTCCCGTGCTTGTTCCTCCATTTGACCTTAACGTGCACTAAGTGCAAACTTGGACACACTCAGACCAACTGTAAGACCAATAGTGTTGATTTCAGTCTAATGTTTCAGTGTAGTGTAATTATTAAATAAAATTAAGAGAAACAGAAAAGCTGGCCACCGTTTTCAGGGGTTGCTCTCCCCAACTGCACAGGAAAAATCATGTTTCATAATAACAAATACTTTAATGTCTCCCAATTACACTAAACAAAAAAAAAAATCCAATTCAGGGGAATGATGAAGCAGAAGACAAAGACAAACCTTTAAATATGTTGGTGGAGCTTAAATGAATGACGACTTACCTTTATTTATGCCAGGTTGCAGAGTTTGCATTGAGGCCTCAAGGCATGTGCAAACATATATATATATAGATATATTTATACATCTATCTATCTCTCTCTCTCTCTCTCTCTCTATATATATATATATATATATATATATATATATATATATATGTATATATATGTATATATATACATACATGTAGAGAGAGAGAGAGAGAGAGCAAGAGAGAGAGAGATACTGTCTAATAGTCTGCATGGTCGGCAAACAGAAGGTTGTAGGTTTGAGCCCAGCTGTGGCTGTCACATGGTGATGTGTCCTTGGGCAAGTTGCACATCAGTCACATGTTAAAAGTTCATGAAAGGGCGTGAATGTGTTAGTTTATACTGTTGGACAACTGACAGAGAAACTCCAGCCATCAGTGAGTGAATGTGAGAGCCAATGCGTGTGAATTTGTAGATAAGACCCGCGGTGTGAAGCTGCTTTAGTACTTTGAGTAGTCAAAGACTAGAAAAATTATTTATAAGCTCAAGTCCACACCTATATATACACAACTGCACCATTGTTAATAACATTACCCAAGGTGTGTTTTACAGCTGCTGTTACAACACTTAGGGTTGTGTGGATTCTGTAAAATCAGTTTGAATGTACATACTGGCAAGGAATATGTGGCGATATATCACAGCATATATATTTTTTAAGCATCAACCTTATGAAGAGCAGAAGCCCTAAGTAGACCTATCAAAAATACTTTTATTTAATCCATTATGCTAGGTAATGGAGTAAATTTTTGTTGTTTCTTTCAAGTTCCCTGCTTATATTTTCATTTTGAGATGACAATCTGGACTTCTGTGTAAAATGAGTTTACTTCTTGAGATTTGATGAAAATCACAAAAATGTACAGGTATATGTTGTCACTGGAAACAGAGAGAAATCCATCATGTTGCGTCCACATTCTAGACCAATCAAAAAGAACTGGTCTTTAATGTGTATCTGGAGGTTAGTTATGTTAAAACATGTTTGAAACTCACCTTTTGTCCATGGTCTCCCACATATTTACAATCCATTAAGATTTATAAATCATCTAGTGTGGAGTGAGCATAACACGTGTTGCTCTAATGCTATATTTCCACATTTCAGAGCAGCCAAAAGTTCTCTGACTATAGTAGGTCTTTGACTTTGTAGATTCTCCATAAGGCACAAACTGCATGGGGTCTAAATTTTCATTCTGTGTGAAGGCTACAAGTAAGGAGATGATGATGTAGGTGGAGAGAGCTTGTTAGCAGTCTTGGTTTATTTCTTCCACCTAGATAGTCTCCCACCAAGACTATCAGATTGTGTTATAAAGATATTAAACATATTATATTAGATACATAAAAAAGAAATCTTTTGAGTCTATATAAAGTTTAAAGCATCGCCCTGTTGCATGCTTCCTTAGCACACTCTTGTGACCTTTGGGTTTTCAGGTCAACCATTATACTGTTTTTGCCTTGTTGGTTTATTTAGTTGAAGGTGTTTGTGGTATGATCGAGATGTGGACTGACTCTCCTGAAAGACAGGGACCTTTCTCGCTGCAGACCTCGGTGGGTTAAACCATCTGTTTTCTGTTGCAGAGTGAGGAGGGGGGAGCAGCGCGATGGTTCGTCCCAGCTTTTGTTTTATTCTTGGTCTTTGGCAGCGCTGGCACCAGAGTGGCACTGCCAAGTCCCTGTGAGTATGTGTGAGTGTGTGTGTCGGGAGGAGATATATTTTCCAACCAACCCCCATTTTCCTCACACACACACCCACACACACACAGCCACACGTGCACGGACACACACACACAGACTGTAAATTGTCTGGAACACCCCTAGTGCCATCTGGTCCTGTGACGGGCCAGACATGGTGTGTATTATGTGTGTGTCTGTGTGCTGTAAGTGTGTGTTTGTGGAGTGAAAATGGCAGGAAGAAAGTGTGCATGAACGCTTCATTGTGTGTGAATGTGTGTGTGGCACAAGTGTATTTCTGCTCATCCATGTAAGGTAAAAAAAGAAATAATGCACACTCCAAAACACACACTTTATCACACACACAACAATATCAGGGGTAAATTTATGCCACCGTCTCTGGCTGTGTTTGTGTTCATTTGGATCTCCTTCCCTGACGTTTAATTGGTGTTTTGGTCCAGCGTGAAACTAGTTCATTTTGTTAAGTGCCAGTGTGGTTCTCCTTGTTTCAGACAGGTTTTTATGGAGTGCCGCAGGACAGGAGGGACAGTTTGTTGAGTCCTGCTGGAATGCCCTTGAGCAAGACTAACATGGTCCATCAGCTTTGGAAATGCAATTCTATGGCTGGTTTTGTCCACTGACCTCCTGTTGTAAGGCCAGTTGCGATGTGACTTTGTTTAAGGTACACCTGTACAGCTGCTAATCAATGCAAATAGCCAATTATCCAATCACATTGCTGCAACTCAATGCTTTTAGACTCGTAGATATGGTTAAAAAGACGACTGAAGTTCAAACCGTGCATCAGAATGTTGAAGAAAGGGGATTTAAATGACTTTGAATGGTTGTTGGTGCTAAATAGGATTCTCTGGGATTTTCATGCTAAACCATCTCTATGGTTAACAGAGAATGGTCCAAAAAGAGAAAACATCCCAAAGTAGTCCTCTGGGTCAAAATGCCCTGCTGATGCCACAGGTCATAGGAGGATGGCCAGAGTGGTTTGAGATGATGGAAAGGTCACAACAACTCATATGACCACTCATTACAACCAAGGTGTGCAGAGGAACACTTCTGGTTGCACATCATGCTGAATCTTGAGCAGATGGGCCACAGAGGATCACACCAGGTGCCACTTCAGTCAACTAAAAAAAACACAAAACTCAGGCTACAATTCACACAGGCTCACCAAAACTGGACTACAGAAGACTGGAAATATGATTAATAATGAATTGATTGATGTCTGCTGTCAAATTCAGGTGGTAGGTTCAGAATTGGGAGTAAACAACATGGAAGTATGGATCCGTCCTGACCTGTGTCAACATTCAGGCTGGTGCTGGGGTAATGGTGCAGGGGATAACTTCTTGGCAAACTTTGGGCCCCTTTGTACCAAGTAAGTGTGGTTTAAACCCCACAGCCTACACCAGTGCTGTTGACTGTGTTCATCCCTTTATGACCACAGTGGACTCAAAATCTCTCAGGAATGTTTTCAGCCTCCTGTTGGATCGACAACACAAAGAATTAAGACAGTCCTGAAAGCAAAGGGGGGCCTACCAGGTACCAGCAAGTACTTTGTAAAGTGGCCACTTAGAAAAATGTCACACATGGATGGATGGATGGATGGATGGATGGATGGATGAGTGCAGTTGAGAACATAATACTGCACACATTGCTGTATTGCATTTCTTCAGAAAACATAATTTACATCTTAACACAAAATCCCTTATAACCATCAAACAAATCATTACAGTTAACTCAACCAGGAGGCAGGTGTTAAGCTCGAACTGGTTACCATGTAAACTGATGACTTTTGCTGAGTGTTTCCATGGTTGTCAATGTTATCATAAGCTTTGTCAGTGCCTTGCTCTGGGGATATGTATCTGTGACTCAGGGGAGCTGTGGACTGACGCGTTCATTGATAAAATCATGAAGTTTGGCACACACACACACACAGAGTAAAGCCAGGTGATGAAGGAAAACTGATGAGAGGGAGACAGACGGGTCGGATCATGATGGAGTGCGTGTGGTGTGTGTTTCTGATACACATGTGGGTTGACCTGAGGAGACCAGACCGCTTCCTCCTCATTGGCCAGAGAACATCTGGCAGTCTGAGTGTGTTCAGTGTGTGTGCAGAAGATACCACATTGATCTCCCCTCTCACATTCCACAGTGTCAGGACTCTGAATAGCACAAACTCCAAACATTTCTCTCTCTCTTTCCCCTCCATCACTTCTTCTCTCTTCGGTCTTTTCATTTCCATTCTTTCATTCTGTCCTTTTTCTCAATGAAGAACTCACCTCTTTGACTTTATCCTTTAAAGCAGTGGCTCCCGACCAGTGATACTCTGATATGACCACTTTTTTCAGTAATCTAACGTTACTATATCCAAACCAGTAATCAAATTAAAGTTACTTATCCAGGTCACTGTGCGTCACTTTTTTAATTCATTTTCATTGGTAAAAAGATATATTTGCTTTCTTCTTGCATCTTGGGGAGTGACGTCATGTTTTCAGCATGAGGACAACTCACGTGTACCAAGTACCAGGCAGCCAGCGACACAAACGTAAACAACAATGGAGTGAGGAGAGAGATGCACGTTTTCTAGCAGGAAATACAGTCACTGTTTTGAGTTTGTGTCAGCCAAAGATGACAGTATTAAGGTTGGTTGTACACTCTGTGTTGGCAACAAAGTGTTACCTAGCTTCAAAAACACTATGACAAATTTGAAGAAACATTTGGAGTAGCAGCACAGCGCAGACAAACTTACAGAGAAAGTCCCATCAGCAGAGAGCTGCGACTAACGCAGGAAGTCCCTCACCACCCAAACAACAAAAGCTGGACTTCAGTGCAAAACCAGTGAGAGGAGAGATGAAGCAGGTGGTCAGGCAGTACGTTGTAGAGGAGATGCTGCCCTAAACGTGGCTGACTAGCAACATATATAATGTATAAATATTGATATGTTATATATTGAAAGTAACTTATAAAGTAACTTGTAATCAAACTTAGTTACTTTTAAAATCAAGTAATCGGTAAAGTTACTAAGTTTCTTTTTAAAGGAGTAACCAGTAATCGGATTTCTTTTTTCAAGGTTACTGTGGCAACACTGCTACCGACGTATTTTCCTCCAAGAAGAGTCAAGCCCCCTTTAGACTGACACACACACAAAACAATAAAAAGATTCATGACTGTTCAAAACAAACAGCGGACTTAATCGGTTTCTGAACAGACTGAGATAAAGAAGGTGTGCCTCCAGTGTGTGATCATTGTCTCAGTGCCCTCTCTGGGGGGTCTAGATGAAGGTAGAGGCTTTAAAGACATCAGCATGTTGTAGTATATGACGGCCGTCATGCACACCCCTACCTATCCACTTAACATCACATCTGATGAGTGAGTTTGTCATCAAACAGGTGTCTGTTTGACAAAAAATACTAAGGAACTAAACATGCAGCATTTCCCACACATGGACTTTAGCTGAGTCACCATCAGCCATATAAACCACATCGTCCAATTTCAGAGATAAAGTTACGAGAATAAAGTCGAAAAGTTACGAGAATAATCTCATAAAGTTATGAGAATAATCTCATAAAGTTATGAGAATAAATTCATAAAGTTACAAGAGTAAAATCAATAAATCAATTTAATTAAGCTAGAAAACAAACTTTATTCTGGAAGGTTGTACCAGAAGAGCAGCCATCCGCCTACGCAAAGACGATGAAATGAGAGCGTCTTTTTGATGAAGGTATGCTTATATTGATCTAAAGTTTTGACAAATAACCTTCTTAATGTCTTTATTCTCGTAACTTTATGAGATTATTCTTGTATCTTTTCAACATTATTCTCGTAACTTTATGATTTTATTCACGTAACTTTATGAGATTACTCTCGTAACTTTTCAACTTTATTCTCCTAACTTTATGAGATTTTTCTCGTAACTATTTGACTTTATTCTCATAACTTTATGACTTATTCTTGTAACTTTATGAGATTATTCTTGTAACTTTTTGACTACATTCTTGTAACTTTTCAACTTTATTCTCGTAACTTTTCAACTTTATTCTCGTAACTTTTCTTTTTTTTTAACATGGCCCTAATCCTCCGTTGTACCTTTTAGACTTTCAGTTTGCCTACGTTTTAAAAAGTTCCTTCCCTCTTCTCTTTTCCGGAAGAAGAGATAAAACTCAAAGTGCAGAGAAACATAGCTTAAACCTGTAACAAAAATGCTGAAAACAGAGGAGCTAGGAGGTTTACATTCAGGGGTGGATCTGATGAGAAGCTGCAGCTTGAGGCCACTCAGCTCTCAGAGGCTGATGACATGCAGGGCAGACCCACAGCAGGGAGAGACATCATTAGCACATCATTTCTTTACTTATGGCATACAGGCGTCCTTTACCATGGTCTCATCTTGTGTTTTCGTTTTGTGATGATGAACATGCAGTTCATGGCTCAGGTCTAACTATCAATAAGAACAATTCTTAAACTTACCCAAAAGCTGCAGTTTGCTCACCCAGAGCGTCAGTGCTCACCTACACCTGTCCCCTTACCTGCTTGCTGCTTTATTTGTGGTTGCTTCAGACAAAGGAGGACATTAATGAGCGCTGCAACTCTGCGTCTTGCACGATGGAGTTGAGAATTTATGTATGGGTTGAGAAAAACACCCGGCAGGTGGGCTTGTTACACACTAAATACGACTGTTTTTATTTAAACGTCTTTGATTGTGACAGCCTTTATTTGACAGATTTGCATCCATACAGGCTGTTTCTGAAATATGTTTTTCTATTTCATCATATTGCCCATAACACTCAAACCCCTTCTCCCCATCAAACCTGATGTATTTCACTCAAGTGTATGTGAGAGCACAGAAAGATGCTTGTATAAGCCACTGTGTGTTAAGTTTACAAGACGTGAAAGATGTAAATCTTTATACAGAGAAATGTCTTGCCTGTCAGGTCCTGAGTTCAGACTGTTGTTTTAGGTGTTACTGCTGCAAACATCCCAGTATCTACCAGAATCATAACTTATTGCTTTTATTGATCAGAATAAAAAGAATCAATCAAGCTTAAAAAGCTTTTTTTACCAAAAGAAATTGAACCTGCAAATTGCTCTATAAATGTCACTGATGCAGCAAATGGGCTATTTAAGGTTAAAGAGCCTTTGTTTTGCCTTCAAATAATCATATTAAGGACTGCTAGAGTATGTCCACTTTCCAATCTTACTTGACGTTGCTACTGTCCGCTCATCAGCTGAAAGACGAAAGCGACACAAACAAACAGAAACAGATATAACCGATCTGGCCATCAGCATTGAAACATATTTCTGTATGCAGTTCTGAAGTTTATTATGATGAGATGTTATAGTTAAATAACTGTGGCCACTGAAAATGCTGAGTGGCTTGTAACTTTGGATAATCACAGGCCACGGAGGTGAGCAGAGAAGATAATGTCAAGCCCTGATCACTCGACTTGTTTCATCCTTGTCTTCAGAATCTGGGGAGGTGAACTGTAACCCAACACCAGAGGGATCATTCAGTATATTTCACGAGTTGATCTGGGAAAGAGCCCCAAAAAAGTGTTTGGGGAAGGAAGAACCTTTAAGAAGCAAATCCGGCAGATGATTGGACGATTGTTCCATCAGTCAACATTTATTATGGGCCAATCAGATAATGTTGTGGGCTGGCGCTACCGCACTACGGAACGTGAGACACTTTGTGAAATGAATTCTTATCGAAACATGTCAGAAGTGGAGCAAATATATCCTTACTATAGAGAAGTTTGTTGAGCTGATATTTGTTTTTCATTTAATAAAGAAATGCAGTCAAAATAACTGCTACTGAAGCTGTTAGCATCTATGCTAACCCCTGCATGTGAAGTCACTTCTTGCTGTTGTTTTGCTCGTAGCTTCACCTCTTCCTGCTCTAAAGGACTCTGACAGGGCTGTCCCGCTTTGGGCTGCTCACAATCATTGTAGATTGGAGCTTGGCAGGATGGATCTGCCTGGTCACAGACACTGATTTAGGTGGATTCAGGTGCACTGCAAAGTTAGGTGAATTGGCCTTTGCTTGAAGTAAAATGTAGCTTCCAATTTAAGCTACATAAGGCTTGTTAGTCTAGATTTAAACTTTTCTTAATCCACCTCAAACTTCACATGGACTCTGGTAAAAGTACTCGGAAAATTTTCTTGGATTTGTCTTATGTCGTTTTGAACTGGATAGAACAAATCATGAAAAACTTTGACACCATTTTTTAATTTTCAAAACAGACTGCACATCTGAACTGGAATAGAAACTTGAGGTTCTGCAGCATTGATAGACTTGGGACCTGTTGTTTACGAGTCTGAAGATGTATGAACCATAAAAACATGAAACCTGTTGGACTTGCCTCAGAAAGATTTGTCACCATCTCCGTTTGGTCTTGAATTAATTATTGTCTCCCAAGCTGGCTCCTCTCTGCTGAATTACCCATGCATGGTGCACAATGAAATTTTAATTGAAAAAGTTGAGAGTTACTGTTTTGTATTTTGAGGCTGTTTGTCTTGTATGACAGCTGGCTGTGTGCAATAACTTGAGGGTGAATCGTCCACTTCCACAGAGTGTTTTTAGCCTTTGGTTAAGAGGACGTTAAAGAGGACATTACTTCATTTTTAGCTTTTTCTTTTTTTTCCTGCAGACCTTCCTCTTTTTTCCCATTTTCCGGCCTGCTGCCTGTTGGATGGCCATCCTTCGACAGCTTGAAGCCATTTGAAGGACCAATTATCCAATAAATGCGGCTTTATGAAGTTGTTTCCCTGCTGCTGTGTTCTTGGAAGGCAGAGGTGTATATCAACAAGATTTACAACTGCGAGCTTTAAAAGAAATAACCTCCATTTGGAAGCATGTTACACCTTGTTCTGCTAAACAAACATGGACACATTTGCATTGTTGGGCTTTATAGTCTTGGTTGGTGTCCAAAACCAAAATAGAGTGGTTGGTAATTGATCTAGGAGATGTAAAACACTCTGTATTGACAAATTTAGACACATGTAGATTACACCCGTGTGTTATAGCTGAGCACGTCCCAAAACCACAGGTGTTAATCTTCTGTTTTATAAGACTCTGGGAGTGAGGAGAGGCTTTTAGCCATGTTTTAGAGCTGAGTTCCAGTTCAGCCACAGCTGCAAAAAAGGCTTAAATAATGATGTTATATGGTGAAGCAACACTTAGAGTCTGTGCTCCACTTTTCTTCAAAGGTGTTAAATGGTTTCAGGTCAGTGGTGTGTCAAGTTTTTCAATATTTTGGTCGCCCTAAAATCACATGAGAGTGTCCCAATCAAGACAGGCGGCAAAGTTGCTGACCTTGAACAAAAAAAATCAAAACACAGTTTTAATAAAACCTTGGTGGCATCAGCAAGTTTTTAGATGAAGCATCCATGACTTGACCATCTTTGAAGGACTGAGAGACCTGCAGGAGCAGTGATCCTGATGCTCATTTTTCCCATTTCAATGCCAGTTTTAGGAACAGATACCAGGAAACCAGGTGGGCAATCCACATCTGACCCTGCCTCTCGCCCCTTGACATCTTGCCATGATTAGATGTCACATTGATCATTTTCATGTTTGTACGCTGTGATGACATATGATGGCATAAAGTTTGCAAGCAGTAGCCTGTGGTTAGCTCTCAAAAAAAGTTCAGTCATTTATTTGAAGCCCTTATTGCTGCAGCAGAACATTGAGTTTAACGCCCAGGCTCTGACCTCATCACTGCTTGCAGATTTAAGCCCACACGTGGATGCTGAGGAGGCAGCGGGCTGAAGGCAAGAGCACAGTACTAAAGCAGGGCGGAGCATGCAGAGCAGAGAAAATACACCAGGAACCTTATCGCTTAAATGGCCTGCTGTCGGCAGGATGTTTGTCAAGTGATTAGATAATGAAACATGTCAGGTGAGAGGTCAGTGCGGTTTGAGTTTCCTGACTAATGCACGGTGTAGACAGCTCCACGTCATTATTGTCATTATCTTTGCAAATGAGTATGTGTTATCATTACACTGGAATGTGACCTCTTATAAATAAAAACATGAACATGTGCCATTCATTTACCTCTGTTTGCAAGCATTTGGTATTAAAGTTGGTAATAGTTTGCAGCCAGTTTACCATCTTCATGTTGCTGTTAATATGATGGCTGTTTGGTCAGCAAGAACTTTGATAAATGGTAGAAATTGGGATTAATAAGGACTTCATGGTGATATATCACCACTGCCTGGTGGTTGTGTGCCCATGTGAGGGGAACCACTGTGTGTCAGTAAAAGTTAAGGATGGAAATATAGACCTGATTCCTGTTAATGTTTGCCCTTGCAGGGAGCAGTCAGCGCCAACATTAATGAAGGAGTCAGGGAAATATCATATATCATGCTAATAGCACAACATGCAACGTCCTGGTTGTTTCAAGAAACAGTGGAAAAAGCAGCAATGTGCTGAAACATTTGTTGATGCAACATATCATTAAATATAGACATGGGAATCCAAAAACTAATGTCTGTTGTGAACTGTAACACCTAGCTCAAGGAATTTATATACAGATGGAGCCACTTAAATTTTCCCCTCCCAGCCAAATGCCAGCTGAGTTCAAGCCACTGGGAGTCTAAACAGGGACTGTTTGTTCTGTGGGTTTGTTCTTGTTCTAAATGTCTGTTTATGATGACATTTTTCATGCTAAGCTGAATTGCCTATAAAATACGAGTAGTATGGGTTTCCTTTCATGGAACAGCCAAGACTCTGCCAAGAAAACTGGTGAAAATTTATGTGCCTCCTTCTGTAATTTGTCTCTCTGCTCAATAATTCCATTATCAGTCCTTCCACTTTGTTTACATGTTTGCAAATCAAGCATTTCATGTTCTCATCAGCAGCAGCCATCAGAAAACTGTAACCAAAGCAGAGGGGGCAGAGGTGGTCAAAAACTGTCAAGATAATTTGGAAACACCAGCAACTTGGATTTATCTGGGCATTAAGTATCAGAGTGCCACATGTCTGTGAAACCTGACTGACTTTTACACACACAGGAACTGATAATTTGGAAACACCAGCAACTTGGATTTATCTGGGCATTAAGTATCAAAGTGCCACATGTCTGTGAAACCTGACTGACTTTTACACACACAGGAACTGATAAGGGAATCAATACGTAGAATTGATAAAAAAAAAAATATATATATATATCCCTAATTAGGAGTAGAGTCGTGTGTGACACATTGTTGACACCAAAAATCTGAGCATGCCTACTTTTCACCGCACAAAATATCTACATGGATCAATTATTGAATCACTGAAGAATGACGTCAATAAGCAGAATCCATAATGGCAGTGGTGTTAATCATACGTGATCAATTATTATAGGAAAAGAAGATGCTCTTTGTCGTTTTGATATTGATAAAATCTTATTTCTGTAACAGTTCATGTTTTGTAACAAGATTTGAGGTCATGACCCAAGACCTCCAAGATGTGTTCAGGTTGGGGAGACGAGTGTGGACGAGTGGTGGAGTCTGCTGGCTCCTAATGAAAGATCATGCTCCTCAGGTCCTTCAGTCCAATGTGGATATGTCCTGAGGTTAAACACTTCCACCCAAAGTTCATCCTCTGCTGTTTCCCTGGTTTATAAAGGTGATTAGCTAATGATGATAAACAGGGCATAGCAGTATCAGTGGGATTCTAGTGTGACAGGGTCTAAATCGGTAAGTTTGACCTGCAGAAATGTTACAACAGCTGTGATTAGACAAACAACTAGTAACGTGCCATAAATTTTTTTTTTGAGATAATAGCCCGATTCACAGTGCCTTTACTCAAAAACAGTATAAACAAGGTTCTGCTATTTTAACACCTCAAGACATCAACATTAATTACCAAAGGCTGTAATATCTGTGTCAACTCACACTGCCATACAACCTGGATGTGTGTGACACAGTGTGTGCCCCCACAAACACTCAAAGGCAGAGACTCACACCCACTCACAGCGTTCCTGTCTCCTTCTGAGTCTGTGTGCCTTATTCTCTCTAAAATCACGCCTCTGTAACTACCTCTGAAGACAGAACAGAGAGGGGATCAACTCGTTCCCCCCTTTCCACCTCCACAGCCTTTCAGTGTAGGCAAAACGTCACAGAGGGGTGACTGTTATGCCTTGAAATGGCAGTATGCAAAGGGCGATAGTGTTCACAAGCAGGCGATGGTCAGGAGAACCAGTTATTTTTGCCTTGACCTAGGACCTCTAAAATGTAATCCATTCATTCTTTGTTCAGAGAAGATATTTTTGCAAAATTTGAAGAAATTCTTGTTCTTGCTCCTCAAGAATTGGTGTTCTGACAGAAGTTGACTCCGAACATTACAATCATGAATCTACACATAACTTGAGCACCATAAGCTTCATGGCTTTAGCTCCTTATAATTATCACACGGACTTGTTTTGCAAAAGCAGCAGAAAAACTGCAAAGGACAACGACACTGTGTGGCTAATACACACTCTTCAATACTGCAAAATTGATATGAAGTGCAATGAACAAACACTGAGCAGCGTTATCACTCAATGCAGATTCGCTCATATCTTGCAGCCCTATTTGCCATCACTCATTGCGTATTTCTGCATTTTTTTGTTTGCAGATTGAAACCCAGTGTCACCCAACTGACCAGCAATTTGTATCCTAAAACTTTCCATCGAGCACAGCACTTTTCTGCTGTTTGGAAAAACACTTTCTGCAGTATTAGCTCTTGAAAACACCTGATTAAACACACACAACACGAGTACGTATAAGGAGGTTTTACAGTTATCCCTCTCTTATATAACTCTTTCAGACTGAAGGCTCTGGGTGCGGCCAGAGGTTTAAAATACTTTGCTCAGGACGGAGGAAGCACAGCTAATTGCTTCAGTGACTCTCTAAGAGAGGAGGCAGAGTGAGGCCAGAGGTCTGTCACTTTAACATGTGTTCTTGTTTTTGTCTGAACAGAGAAGTTTGATTTAGACCACCCTGCTGCCCTTAATAATTCATTCCTGTTATCTGCCTAGAGAATATATGATGTGTTTTAGAAGCAAGAATTTGGAACAAGCCCCAGTAAATCTTCACTATGAGACAGGGCTGTATTTTCAGGAAAACAGGCGCTCCACTCCCTGTTTCCTCAATAAAATGTTTCCTTCTCTGGACGAGTGTTTGCGCTGTGAGAGATATGGAAGCTTTACCTTTTGCATTTGAAGGATGAAGATTTTATTTCAGATATACATTTCAAATCATCCTCAATGTGAACTTTGAACTAATGAACCCAAGGGTGGAAGCAGCTTGGTTTTGAGGGGCCTGAGTTGATTCTGAAAGGTTGGAGAGCTATCCCAGTCCTTGGTGTGGGGATATTTCCTTGGCAAACCTTTGGCCCTTTGGTACCAACATGAGGAGGGATTGTTGCTGACTATGTCCATCCCATTATGACCATCGTGTACAGACTCACCTTTTAACAGGATAAAGTGCAATATCACAAAGCTCAAGACAACTCAGACTGTTTTTATTGGACAATGAGTTGACTGCAGTGTTAATTTTGACAGCACATTTTAATTTAGTTTTAGTTTTAGTCTTTTGCCTAAACTATCTTTTAGTTTTAGTCATAATTTAGTCATCTAAATTGTTTTAATTTTAGTCTAGTTTCAGTTGATGACATTTCACATTTTAGTCGATGAAATCTGCTGTAAATTTAGTCGACTAAAATATGAAGTGTAAAGAGTAAGGCATTTTTTATGATTCCTTGAATTTCTGAAGTCATGTTTTACACTTGGATCCTGCCACCATGAAGCTAAGGCAGTTGTGGTTGAATGTCCCTCTTAACTCATCCATCCTTTCCACACAACCAAAGGAGCTGTGATTGGATATATTCCTAACTTGTCCCTAATTTCTACGTGACGAAATTAGGTCTGATTGGATTAAGTCTCTGTCAAACATTTTAGTCTAGTTTTTATTTGTTGATGAAAATGTCAGTTAATTTAGTTTTAGTTTTTGTTCATGTACACTTGTTTTTTTTAGTTAGTCTAGTTTTCATCAGGGGAAAAAGGTTGACGAAAACTATAACAAAAATAATTAGTCAACAAAATTAACACTGGTTGACTGTACTCCAGTGGCCTCCATAGGTCAGAAGATTTCAATCCAGTAGACCACCTGTTTGCCAAACTTTATGTCTGGAAGCTTTCAGGGTCATTATCCTTCATTTTAAGAAAATATTGGTAATATGATAAGCAAACAAGTTTTGTGGTGTGCTGGTTTTATGGAAGACACTCCTCGAGTGAAACACAGTACCTGGAGGAGGTGGGCAGCGTGATTTCCTGGCAATTTTAAAGGAATATTTTTGGATTTTTGGAGTGGGATTGCATGAGCCATTAGCCTGAATACCATCCATCCATCCATCCATCATCTATATGGCTTATCCTTTTTGGGGTCGCGGGGGGTCTGGGGCCTATCCCAACTGACATTGGGTGAAGGCCAGCGTACAACCTGAACCAGTCGCCAGCCAATCACAGGAATATTATCCAAAGAAGTTATTTATTTAATGGTTTGTGCCCATGACACGGCAGTACGACCCCGGATCTGGGGTACACTGACACATGTAGGGTGAAGCGTCCACAGACTTTAGACCACATTAAGCTCTCTGGGTCAAACACAAGCACCAACAATAAAGCAAATTTATTTTCTCAGGCTACCATCCTGTGCTTAAGTGTGTGTGTGCCGTAGC
This sequence comes from Cetoscarus ocellatus, assembly GCA_037902135.1. Lineage (NCBI taxonomy): Eukaryota > Metazoa > Chordata > Actinopteri > Labriformes > Labridae > Cetoscarus > Cetoscarus ocellatus. Next base: position 319,088 of record JBAMNC010001558.1, on the reverse strand, counting down.
GTGTGAGCTGCATGTGCATAGATCTCATTTGGCAGCTTGTCTGTAAGAATGTAACCTGAGACACACACACACACGCACACACACGCACACACACATCGGCGTTCCCACACTACCCCTCTCTCTCCCTCTCTCTCTCCGTCAGATGTAAGCCTTTTGTCTGCCCTCGACCTCTTTTTTCCCTCCGCCTCCTACTCGCTCGGTGCAGGTGTTCATCATGAGGCAATAAAACAAGTAGTGACTGTTCTCCGTCCCAAACACGGCTCAGCTCGCGCCGCTGCCGACCCCCTCGGCCCCCCTCCACACTCACACCCCCGCACTCCCCAGACCTGCTGCACATTTACTCAGCTCTTTCTAATTTGTAGCTCTGCATGTTTGAAGTATGTGCAGCTGAATGCACGTGTGTGTGAATGGATATATGTGCAGTAGCAGCGATCTTACATAAATCCAGTCCTTGGGCTTCTGCACAAGCCGTCATTTTTACTGTCAAACTTTCTGCTGTGAACACTTTCTCTCTGGTGGACTGCCTCAGGTAGGCGTGACATTTCTAATCTTTTACAAGATATTCAAAACCAAACATTAGGGACATAATACATTTTTATGATCATCACAGTTTTTCTTTTTTTTTAAGATTGCGCAGTTTTGAAGTATTCTGAGCCACTTGTGCCTCCACTTAAGGGCGGGGATGTTACCCGGAAGGAGAGGGTCACACCAGCTACATTCTGCTTTTTAGTCCAGTACTCCATGGAGTATTGGGCCATTTTTTTGGGTACCTTCCTCCTTATTTGACTGTGGAGACACCTGTTAGTGTGTAATGCCAAACTGAACAGGACTGCTTGGTGAAAATGCACTGTATGTGGCCCTGTGTTACATTTTTTGCCTTTAAAAACACACACAATTAAGCTTAATATTAGGATGAACCAAAACTTAGGACAAGCGTTCTCCTGGTCTAGACCCGGGATAGGCAGCATAGATAATGAATGGATGGACAGGACGAGCATCATGTTTGAGTTAGTGCTCCTTCTCCACTTCCCCTAATCTCTTTATTTTTACATTTACATACAGATTAGAGACATGTGTTTTAACTGTGATCCTCTGGTCTTGGTTTCTGTGTACTGTCATGTGAGCACAGTTCATACTGAAAACCATCATTTGTGTATTTCTGTGTGTGTTGCTGTCTTTAGACCAGGCCGCTCTTCTCTTTATAGTAATAAGGTGAAATTTTAAGCAACAGGCTCTGCTCTTTGTTAACGTAATGACTGCAGTAATGGATTCTGACAGACACTCACAAACGTTCAATCACACATGCAAACACAAGATAAAGTCTCCATTGAAGACTCGCTAACTCCTTTAACCAAGCTGGATCTCAGGAGTACAGATCGACATGATCTTAGGGAGAACAAATGCTGCAAAGTGCAGCAGAGCAGGAGGGGGCTTCTCTGCTCAACAAGTGCAGTTCTGAGGGGTGGCATTGTGGTGGTTCTTGGTTTTACATTGTTTGACATTTATTGACAACAGCAAGTAATGCTAGAAGGTGTCAGCAACAAAATCAGCTGCATGCAGTTGTTTCCTATTAAAGTGTCCTAAAACCAAACAGCGATGTAGCAACAGGCAGAGCATTGCAGCCTGTTGTTTGTCCCTCATCATCCGGTTTCTGTTTTCTTCTCTGTTGATGTAGAACATGAAGTAAAGGAGCTTTGCAAGAGTGTTTGAAAAGGAGATTTTCTTGATTTTTCCTCACTGTTGTCTCTCAGAGTTCTTATTAGCTTGTTTTCTTTCAAACGAGGCCCAGTGGTTTGTCAATGACTTTCAGTTTTCAGTGTTGGGTGGAGTTACTGTTTAAAGTAAGGAGACTTCCTAAAACTTAAACCCCTTCAGCTCCTTGCATTCACCAAATGTACTCCTGTTTTATATGAATGATGAACTAAATGCTCACATGTTCAACTCACCAACAAAATGTTGTTCACTCTGGAGAAAGTGAAGCACCACTCGTGTTTTCAAAGGAGCGGGAGTATGGAGCTCCATCTGCTGAGTTTAAATGACAGAACAGCTGTGTGTGATGCAAGCGGCAACCTCCAGGGCCAAAAACAACAAAACAGTAGCTCTGTTCGAAACCGTTCACTCATTCACTCACTCACTCACTCACTATTCCCTATATAGTGTTAATGAAATGGTGAACTACATAGGGAATGACCGAACAAGATTTTGGACACTACAGTGAAATTTTCTAAACATCATTGTGTCAGTAGATGCGCCAAATATTCTTGTGACGCAAGTGGATGTGCCAAGCATCACGTAAGCAAACCAGGGCACTCAGGAGGATAACAATGGTTGTATTGATGTCAATAAATTGTTGAAATGTGTGGAAGTTTGATTTTGTCATCCATGGCTTTTGTGTGTCAGTTGTGAGCTGTAACAGCCCATGATGGTTCACAAGCTAACTACAGCTACTTGGAGCAGGCTAGCGAAGTAACGGTTGGTTGTAGTTAGCTTACGAGCTATGAGTTAGCACCCCTATATGGTCGCTAAAACTATGAGGTTTTAAAAACGAAAATGGTTCCTGTTGTTGTCTGGATGCTGCTAGCACGATTGCTGCTTCTCAGGCACAGGCGGAGACGTTACTCACATTTATAAACGAAAGCAGCGCCAATTTGTGCCCCAATGGTGAACACACTGTATAGTGCACTATATCCGTGAAAGGGAACGGTTTTGAACACAGCTAATGCCAAAAATTGCAGTTCCTCGAGTGTCCACTTTAGGTTGGCAGCAAGATTCCATAAAATGTCATAATTGTGTGTGGAACAGAAATAAAGATTTGACTCGTCTGGTTCAATAAACAGCAGTGGTATAAATATGCAGTATGTCTCATGCCTTCTGCGATTTTTTATAATGTGCCCGTTTTTACTTAATGAGGATTTCTGTTTTTTGCTAGTTGGAGACATGACTGATATGCCTAAAAGTCCATATGTGACTCTATTGTTCAGTCTCAACACAGCCTCTCAGTCTGAGAGTTGGTTGATTTTAAGTCAGGTTGACAGTACGGCAGTGTTTGAGGATTAGCTTTAGCAATGGTGCAAAGGCTTCTTCGATAATTACTGACTGATGTCTGGTATTCTTTCTCTCATCTTGTATAGCCTGGTGTTTGGGGCAGGATGTGAGTCAGAAGCTCTGTCTGCACCTGCTGGGTGTCACAGTCGGGGTGGAGTCTGTTCCCTCTGGGAGCCAGCTCTTTTTGGGATGACAGCTCTCTAGACTGTCGCCAGTCTGTGCTCACTGAGTCTGAACCTGAAATGTTTGTATTGGATGGTTGCTGTGGTCCTGCATGCATCAACCATCAACAGAAATGACGTTATTTACATTAAATAAAATTTAAATTCATACTTTTAGACCAGTTAAACCCATTTTAATGACAGTTCAGCTAGATGCTGCTATTTCAATCAGGATCATTCCTCTCCAGGTTATATTCATTATAGATGTTAAAGCTGATATTAGATTGATCTCTCTATCCATGCTTGTATTGATTATACATCCATAGTAGGATTGGTGTCACTGGTTTTCATATGTTGGTAAAGTTTATTCTGCCCACAAGTCCTCATATGTTCTACAGTCAGGGATATGAATTAGCATAGCATCAGAGGAGGCTTGGACACATTCCTCAAAGGGTTACTCACAGCTCCACATGACTGAAACCAAACCAGTGTCCACATGTTGAATGGAGAGTTTATGGACTATGAAAACCTTCAGGAGAAGCAGCAATCTGTTTAAATTTAGTTTTATCTTCATGTGATTGCTGCTGTTGTCATTCTGAACAGTCCACACACACATGGTCATACGCACATACGTGCACAAACACACATGGACGTGCTTTAATGTGTTTAGACAGAGCAGCAGAGCTCTCCTTTGTGCGTGCCCAGACATGTATTATGTGGTTTTCAAGGGGGAAGCCTTCACTTTACTGTGTGTGAGAGTGTGTGTGTGTGTGTGAGCAAGTGGGTGTGGGTGTTTTCTTGAGATCAATGAAGTTATGGAGCGCAGTGGCACACACGCACACCCACACACGCACACACACACCCACCCACCCACACACGTACACACACACCCACCCACACACGCACACACACACACACACACACTCCGCAGAGGCCTGTTTTTAGTCAAGTGTCACGCTCTGCCCTCCTGACATCTGGTCCCTGAAACCTCTGGAGCCCCCCCACCTCCTCCAGTGTGTGTGTGTGTTGAAGTCCATGTGCATGTCTGTTCTTGATTAACTAACCAGTCGCCCCCGTCTGTATGACAGACCCTGCCAATACACTTGTACTTATTGTACACCCCGTCCTCCCCCTCCTGCAGAGCGTGCTCACTGCTGCTGCTGTTCAGCCTCCAGAGAAACTTCAGTGTCAGGACCATTCTTTAGCTTTTTCTCTATATCTCCTGTTTCTTTCATAGATTAAAGTCACTTTTTGATGTTTTTCTGCCTGATGTAGATCTATTCTTTGATTTGCAGCAGAGTCTTTTGTAATTATTGAATGAATAAATCCCAGCACCACTGAGGCGAAGCCTTGTTTTTTAACTGTAGTAGCCCTAGCTACAATGCAAACAGACAACCCTCCACCTGTCAGAGTGCATGCTCAGAGTGTCAGTCCATCGCATGGAAATCCACTGATGGACAGAAACCTGCCAAAACTTCATACAACATTCAAATAACAGGCCGCCTTGTTTATCACAGCTTTAGAGTGGCATCCTCTAAGGAAAGGTTTCATTGTTGGAGCCTTACCAACGGTAACTGAGGTTGCCTTCACATGTAGAGTTGGGCAGACTTGGTCTGGTTAGGGAGTAAAGTTAGGGTGCATAATGAAACAATCCTAGCTCTTGAAGAATTAGAATGAACTGTCGATCTGCCAAAACAGGAAGATCGATTGTCTGCAGGGCTCATTCTGACTGCTGCATTTCTTACAGAAAAAATGAAAATAAAGTCACTTTCATAACTTAAGTTCAGCGGACTTGCTTCGGTTAGGGGTGAAGTTCCAACATTGTTTTATTTTTCCTCCCAAAGACCACAAATATGCTTATTAGGTTGATTGGTGAGTCCAAATTGCTCCTAGGTATGAGTGAATGGTTGCCTATCTCCAACCAAAATTACGTAAGTAAGAATGTATCTACATTATTTTTTTTTCATTTTATCCTAGATTCTCTGGATTTTATGTTTTTCTCACTGTATCATCCATTTACCCAGTGAAAACTTTATATTCACAAACAGCATTACACTTCCACGGACAGTGGAGATTTTCAAATTCACCTAAAATTACATTTTGGTTTGGCCATTAAGTTTCATCAACTAAAACCTTGGCAGTATTTGCCTATTTTGTAGACACAATATCCTTTTTTTAAGTAGATTTTTGGGCTTCTTGCCTTCAGTGATAGCGGGTCTGTGGTCTGACACAACCAGCATTTTCATTTGGCAAGTCCAGACAAAAATCTTGTGCTAAACATAACAACATTTGAAAAAAGTTTTGAATTGCATAAACTAAGACAGGACTTCTGTAAGAACTAGGTGGCGGTCGGTTCAGGGTGACCCTGCCTCTCACCCAGTGTCAGCTGGGATAGGCCCCAGCCCCCCGCGACCCTGAGAGGGATAAGAGGTATAGATAATGGATGGATAGATGATATATGCCCTAACTGTTTTTCTGGACCAACTGTGAAAATATTTTGTCTAAGACTGTGTAGCTTTATTGTTATTATTGTTATGTATTTAAAAAAATCAATAAAAAGAATGTTAGAATAGAACAAACTTTCTCAAAAAGCAAACCAGAGTTTGTTTAGTCTAGACCAAACGTGTTGGATGTGAAAACAAACCAGAGGGAGGACGTCAGAGCTACCAGTAAGAGGTTCAGTGCTGCTCAAGGGCTCCTCATCAGTACTCAGGCCGTTCACCAGCTGGATTCCTTGTCTGGTGGAATCCACTAGACTAGACTAGAATGAGATAAAGACTTAAATAGAATGAGACAATTCTGTACATATCAAAATCATATTACCATTTCATATCTGGCTTCTTAGAAAACCTGTGTGCAGATTTTCATATTGTTAAGGAGAAGCCTGCATTGGCTTAAGGCTACATTTTGCTATAGTCAATAATTAGACTGTGAAAGAGACCTGTATATAAGGGAAAGTATGTTTAAGGTGGTTTTTTTTTCAATTTGTAAAGTAGCTGTATGATGACAAACGCGTGGTGATGCTGGTGCATTTTAAACATTTAGCACTTTTATCTATGATCCCTTCAGTTTATTGAAATCAGTGACACAGTTTTGACTTTCAGAATCATCCTAACAACATTGTTCTCCCTGGATTCTGTCAAACTTTCCTGCAGCATTTTCTCATTTTGAAAAATCTTGATCCCTGTGAAAACCAGCAGGCTGTTAAAGGATAAAATCTCACACACGTGTGTAAGCATGCTAAGTGTGAATTAATTATATTTCTGCTGTTTTCAGCCACACTTTATGAACCTCATCTGGGGTAGGATGCGGAGTTTGGCTCGCAACATGACAAATTAACCTGGCGACAAACAAAGTGGAGCAAATTAGCAGTGAAAATGTTTACCGGATTCTTAACAAGCTGAGTTTTCACTCTGCACAGGCTCATTCTCTGCACAGACACACACGGTGCTGTCCCATGAGAGTGAAGCTGCTCTTCTGACTACCTGAACAGCTCATCGAGCCGCTGATTTAACTTCAGAACCTGTACTGACATATTCAATAACATGGCCTACACGGAGTGTTAAAGTGACTCCACTGTTATAAAAATCTGAGAGTTAGAATCTTATTCCATTGGATTATAACTCCTGCAGAGTGTGAGCTGTTTTAAACAAGCACTTCACTTCCACCTCGTTTTCCATAGCTCAGTTTCCCTTTTAATCAAATGTTCATCTTATTCTCTAAATTTCAAAATTCTATTCATGGAAAGTCCTCCTTTAGTTTCAGTTTTGTGGTTCTTTTGAGAGACAAGGGGGTTTCAGGATGTCCCATGGGTCCTTCAGGGGTTTTAAGGGACTCACAAATAAAATGAGGAACAATGTCATTAGAAAGTGAAAAACAAAAGGTTTTTTCTTTTTTTTTTTTTATGTATTTGTTTAACCAGACGGAAATACTGTTCTGACTGTCAAAGTGTACAAAAACAAACATGTTGAAGTTTAACTTTTTTAATTTATTATTATTTTTTTTACTTTTTGCCTTCCAAATGATCTTTTCAGCCCTTTGCTATAAGGAGGAACTGTATTTTTGAAGCAGCCGGGCCATTTTCAGGAATGCAATATCTCTGCAACACTTTGACAGTTTCTCTTCAACCTTTGCTCTTGCTCTGATTTGAGGGAACTGACCAGATTTTGTTGGTCAGGGAACATCACAGGGCTTCATGCTCATCCCTGTCTTTAGAGTGGGGTGGTTAAAAATAGGGATGCACAGTTTTACTGCAACAATAATGGTATTGTCAGGTAATTGTCTTAAAGTTAATTATTGGTATCAGCAGATATTACGATTTATACTGATATTTGCAGGCGATATTTTGGATGTACTTGTTGGCAAAATGTTGTTTATCCTATATATTTGCTGGAAAAACTGCAGTATGTGCAGATTTACCTTAACTGTTATCTAATCATCACTGAATGTCCACTTTCATAAACCAAATGATCATTTATTAAACAGTGAAATGTTTTTTCTTGCTTTATGTCTGTTTCTACCACAAATGGAGGGTCTCATGAAAAATCTCAGGTCAGTTCAGTTTCAGTGAAGTGGAGGCTATTGGAGTTCAGAAATATCGACATATCAGATATCAGCAATGAATGCATCCCTATGAAAGAATTCTTTCAGAGATTTTCTTCAAACTGTGCACTTAAATCCCCTCTGGCTGAAGAATTTCTGAGGTCAGAGGTCATTAGGCTGCAGTAATTGCAAAGAAAATTTGCTTTGAGGGAGTTTCTTTAGTTTTTGCACCAATGTCTCCTCTGACATAAGGAGTCACTGGATAGACTTTGGAAGTCAGAGGTCAAAATCACTGTGACCTTAACGTCGGTAACAAAACGTGCAACCAAACCTACAAAGAAGTCAGATCTCTACTGATCCACAGAAACGCCCCAGACCCCCTTCTTGACCCACCACTGCTTTTACAGCTCAGAGGTCGTGTACCTCATGAGGGCATGACCCCTCCATGCAGTCCTTCTAGTTCTGACTGTTGACCTTTTGAATATCTCTCATTTTTCTGAGTTCTACTTTTACCAAGTTGTGTCCTCCTTTAATTTCAGTTTTGGGGTTGTTTTGAGAGATGGGGGGATTTGCAGGTCCTCTTGAGGGTCCTTTAGGAAAACAGATCTGTAGAACGTGACAAATCATTGTTGTAGTCTGACTTTAGCTCATGGTGTCAGTTACTGATGTGATGATTTAGAAATGCATTTGTTTCTTTGTGGTTCATAATGACAGCCTCATGAATGCCTCTGTGCAGACAGGAGCTGAGGCCAAGGCTTTGTGTTCTCATTTTTGTGAATGTGATACCTTAAGAACCCTGTAACAGATTTGCTCTGTCACTCTGGCTTGAGCAGTATGTACTGGACTTGGAGGTCAAAGGTTAAAATAAAATGGTCCTATGTCTGTTCCTTGTTTATGAAGACCAGATCTTGGGAAAGCTTTGAGGGTTTTTCTTTAAACTTTGCACAAATGTCCTCTTTGACTTTTGGATTATTGATGACAAACTGGCAAAGGCCAAGGATCACAGTCATCAGGCCGACTGCCCAGAGGCCTGAGATCTGCAGAGGGCCCAGGTCAGAGGAAAGACTCAGGTTAGATTACTTTTGCTTGTGTCATTGTGTTTTTCATACTGAAGTTTTGAAAGATGACACACCCCTCTTCATTGGTTGTTTGTTGTCTAGACGGCTAAATGTGATGCTTATCAGTTTGATGTTGCTTAAAAAGGAGAAGTTAGGAGTGCCAAATAGAAAACGTAAAAAGAACTGGACCTCCCAGAGGCTGAAAACAGCTCAGCTGGTAATTCATTCTAATCTATCAGTGAAACAGCTACTGTTTGTTGTTAGTGCGTCCCTCTTAAAGCCTTCTTCTTCAGATGTGTTTTATTGGATATTTTAGTGACTGAATTGTTTGGAAAGACATGTTTGTTACAGGTTTTGCATGAAGTTATAGAAGAGTAGCTTAAACATTTGGACAGGTGTTCCATATTTCAGAATAGAGATGCTGCCTGTATGCTTCTGCTCTTCATCATTGATTCTGAGGTAGATGATGATGTGTTTGGAGAGCAGCTTGTTTTCCAGAGGGGCACATTAAAGTTGTTGCTCAGGTTCACAGTGTTGTGTTAACCTGGCCCTTATCAAGCCCCATGCATCTCCTTTGCTTGGAAATGTCGTACTGTAAGAACAGTTAAAGGGGTTCTTTTAGACTTTGCATAATTTTCCACCTTCCTCGTGGATTTACTACTTCAGTTTCAAGGGTCAAGAGTCAAGGTTCTTGTGCCTCATGTTTAAGTCCTCCCAAGAAAGATCTATGATTTTCTTCAACCTTAGCTCAAAGAGTTACTGTAATGTAAAGATGAACTGGCCAGAATTTGGAGGTCAAAGTCACTGTGACCTTAAATGTCCCAACCAGACATACAACTACAACGTCATTGAAGTCAGTTTTCTAATCATACATCCATAGAAACACCCCAGACCCCTTTCTTCACCCACTACTGCTCTTATATGTAGAATATTGTGCTCCCATGGAGGCATGAAACCACCACGCAGTCCTTTTAGTTTTTTCTTTTGCCTTTTTTCTTTTAAATTCTTCTCACAGAAAAGTCACATCTTCCTTTTGTTTCAGGTGGTTGTTTTTAGAGACGTCTTGGGGCTTCTTTTGGGGTTTTCAGGGACTCAAAATTAAACTGAGGAACTAAGTCACTGGAAAGTAGGAGCATTTTTGCTGCAGTATAAATACACATCAGTTTCATGACTGTTCTTGTTATATAGTGTCCAGGTACTGACGTATGTGGAGCACCCTTTCATTTGGCCTCCTTCAATGTCCAGTTTTCTACCTTTTTCTTCTTGATGGCCACTTTTTGGAAAAAAAAAAAAGAAAAAAGAGCCCATATCACAAAATTTTGCCACTAACTTGGTTCGAAGTGATGGAGGAAAAGAGGAGGGATTGAAACAGGGGAAAGAATAAAGAGAGAGAAAGAAGGGGTGAAAAAGAAACTTAAAAAGTAGAAGGAGAAATAAGATGTGAGAAATGATGAGAGAGAGAGAGTTGGTTGTCACTTGGGGGAAAGAAGAGAAACTGTCTCTCTTTCTCTTCCTGTGTCTCTCCATTAAATTTCACAAATTAAAGTGGCATTATCTTGAAATATTTAAAGGTTAGATGAATGTCGATAATGGATCTAGACAGCCATTAAGCTGTAATTGCTCTCTAATGTAGTTAGTGATAGACATGGGATACAATTTTCAGCAAACACAGAGGGGAGCGTAGAGAGAGAGAGAGAGAGAGAGAGAGAGAGAGAGAAAGATGGAGGAAGAGTTTGTGTATTTATTGATTTTGGTCACAGCGTCTGATTTGTTGCAGCTCTGTTGTTATGTGCATTAAGTCTTATTAAGACAAAAAGAGAGAATGATTAAGTATTCAGAGAGAGAAGGAGCACTGGGAGACCTGGGATGATGTGTTTATGTTTCTGTGAGTTGATGTTTGTGAGTTGATGTTTGTGTGAGTTGATGTTTGTGTGTGTTTTTGTTTGTGTGTTTTGGGGATCGCTGCTGCCTAATAATAATGAAAGCTGCCACATGTTGCTTCCCACTGTACACATCTTGATTTTAAAGCATTAATGTTACTCCCTGTGCATTTGCATCTCTCTGTGTGCTCCTGCAGGTACAAACTGAAGACTGACATTTTAATGTTTCTGTCTTTGCTCATGTGCATTGAGTGAATGTTGAGCTAACAAGATGACAAAGAGGACAGTTTAGAAGTGCTCAGAGAGCATAAACCTCTGCTGAGGCATTAAGTAGCCAAGTTTTTAGTGAAAATGTTGAAAACTGCCTTGCAAATCTTGCAGTGCTATTGAACCCTTAAAAACTTCCTGGAATTGAATCTGTATTCTGATCACCAAAAATCAAACTTCTCTTTTGTGCCATGACAAACATTTTCTGAAAATTCCGTTGAAAACCACGGAGAACTTTCTGAGTTTTCTTGCCCAAAATCAGACCAACAAATGGGCAAATTCAGGCAAAATCCTAAAATCATCCTCACTGCCAATACCATGTCCCCTTTGAGCTCAGACTTTGCTTGAGGAGAACTGCAACTTTATGTGGGATTGTGCAATGACAGCCGTGTTTAAAGGACAAGCAACAGAGACCAACATCTAAACATCAGGTTATATTTCCTGCGTAACACTGATTTGCTGGCTAACCCTTATTTCCAATTATTTCCACCAACAAACACATGGCAGTTCTTGATAGACAATATATTTTTGCTCCACTTTTAACATGTTTTGGCGACAGTTTGTTCTATGAAGTTAAACATGTGTTGTATTTCAGACCCAGGCTGTAGTGCCTGCCCACTGCGTTATCTGATTGGCCCATAATAAATGTGATGGACAGAATGATCGTCCAATCACCTGCTGCTGCCCAGCAGGATCAGTGAAATAAACTTATATAATAAAAGGATCAGTTCTGAGTCTTGGTGAAAAGGTTTCCAAATGTATTTTATACCTTCTGGGATATTTTCTGCAGGCATACATCAACAAGTGCAGGGAGACTGAAAGAATGACGGTGTGTGCCAGCCTGAGTGTGTTTCTGCAGCCTTGCACCCATGCAGACATGCTAACTCGTTAGCGGCTTCTCACTCCCCATTACCAGAAAAGGAGGTGCCATACAGGTGGCAATCCCACGATGAACTTCTTCCCAGTTGGTGTTATCGGTCGCCGTTGGTAACAGCCTCTTCAGGGGAGAGGAAACAGAGTCTCAGTTTCCCTAAAGAAAGGTTGTAACAGTTTTTCAGGGTCACAGATCAATAATCGAAGAAATATTTAAGATACTGGTGTGTGACCACAACTGACAGGGTTCTCTTCAAAATGTTCAGGGTTTATAAAAGTGAAACAAACTAAGAAATAAAAAAACACAGAATTGTTTCACATCTGAAAGATACACTTGTGGACAAATATAATAAAGAAATAAACACACAAGGAGGACACCAACATGATATTCATGTAAACTAGAACTGCCCCATGGTGGTTTTGTGATATCTGTACCCAGAGAGTCAATTTTTCTCATATCTCACAAATTTATCGAGTTGGTCAAGTCTTAGAAGACGTTTGTGCAGTTTGACAGAAGTCCCTCGAGAATTCTTGATGTATGACCTGTACAAACAAGACATGACAATAAGGCTTAAGGACATTTTGACCTTTTCCCACCAGAGTTCGACCAATTTGTCTCAAGTCAAGTTGGACTTTTGTGAAAATCCTGGAATGCATTTTTTAAACAACCTTGACCTATGACCTCAAAATCTCATAGGCTCATTTTCTAGTGCAAGAAGACAAACATGAAAAGTTTGATGGAATTCTTAAATGCTAAAAGTGTGATAAGCAGATAACTCTATGACCTTGACCTTTGACCCATGACCTGCAAAGTCTACTTGGTTGATAATTGTGTCATGATAGATATTTATGCAAAGTGAAAAGAGCCCATATTTGGCCATAACTAAGGTTAATATGTTGATATATTTTGAAGAGTGTTGGAGCTCCTGTCACTTTAGACCCTCTTCCCCGCGTGGGCCTAGTCTGCTCTGATTGGTTGACTCATCAAGTCTGTGGTAATTGGTCAGTTCAGTGCTGCTAGGTGTCTTTTTGTCAACAGCTCATGACTTTGACCTTATACCTATGACCTTGAAAATCTGGTCAAAGGCATTCTTTGGCAGGGATGGGCATTGGTGCAAAGTCTCTTGAAGTGTTGATGACATTTTGGGAGTAAAAAAGGCCATAAGATGGTTATTTTATGTTTCAGTCTGACATTTGTGCAAAGTTATGAAACTTATGCAAAATTCCTTCAAGTGATCTTGAAATATCACATTTGCAAGCATGGATGACCACAAAACTTCATTACTTTGACCTATGACCTCTAAACTCATATCAGTTCGAGAGCGACTTTCAGTCAGAGTTGAAAGACTTTCTGAGTGCAGTTTTGAAAGGATTTGACCCTCAACGAAGGGCAGACACCCAAAGACACAATGCCTGGCTGTAGTGGGTGCAGTGGCATGAAGAAAGCTCATGAGAAAATTAAAGTTCACTCTGGTGGAGTTTCTCTTGATTTGACTGTTTGACTCAGCATGTTCAGTGAAGCGATTTAACAGGAAATAAACAGGAAGAACAGACAACGTCAAACAGTCTAAAGTTTTAGCTGCATAAACATGGTGATTTGCATTTTACAAGAAACTGGGTTCAATTAAACTAAGTGTAATGAACAAAAAGGGACTAAACTGAGTTTAATGTGTTTTTCTTTTTTTTTTCTGCAATGGAATTTAGACAGAGATCGAGATCAATAATTAAAGTTTGTTTTTTTAATTTTTGGTTTCAGAATATTGTTAAAAATTAGAGTCAGATAAACTGAGAAGATTTGAAAAAGGTACAAAAATTGAGCAGTCATTCATGAGTCATCATGAATCATCATATCTGACAGAAAAAAAAATAGTTTTCTCAGAACCTTAAACCAAACAGGTTCTTACTTACGGACACCCTCACTGGCCACTTTATTAAGTACACAAGCCCCTTTTGCCTTCAGAGCTCTTTGGGGCAAACATTCAACAAAGTGCTGAAAAATCCCTCAGAGATGGTGGTCCTTACTGACATGATAGCAACACACAGTCACTGCTGATTTTCCGCTGCACATCCATGATGAGAATCTTCTGTTCCATCACATCCCAAAGGTGCTCCATTGGACTGAGGTGTGGTGACAGTCAGGGCTACTGGAGTACAGTGATGATCAAGAAACCAGTTTGAGAGGATTCAACTTTTTGTTTTTTGGTGAATTATCAAAAGTCAGACACTGTGGTCATAAAGGGATGGACATGGTTGGCAGCAGCACTCAGGTGGGCTGTGGGGTCAGAATAGTGCTCAGTTGGTACTAAGTGGTCCAAAGTGTGCCAAGAAAATATCCCCCACACAATGAAGCTATGATCACACCAAACATGAAAGAAAAATTTCTGTTGCATCTTTGTGTGACTGAATTATGCACACATATTCACGTGTTCAATGCATCATATTTATTGAGGTGAATCCCTCCCTCCGACCCGAAGGGGACGTGAGAAGGGGGCAAGCCTGTCTACCAGCAACAACAACACGCCTTCTCGATCCGTGATCAACCATGATGGTTGTCTCTACAGCTGCTAGTAAGCCAAAAAACACACCAGTAGCTGGCTCCTGTTGGTGGACTTGGTTCTCGGTCCAGTCCATGAAAATTGTTAAATAAATATGAGCTGAGCCTAACGGATACTCAAAACTCTCCAGAGACCTTCTCCCTGTTTCTCCTCTCTGTGGTTCGGACTGTGAACACTAAAATAACCCTGTAAAGGAGCTCTGATGCCAGCGTACGGCATTGTTTACTTCCTCCTCTGCCTGATTTCATCCTCATCACTGTTCATAGTTGATGCTGATTGGCTGTCGTGCCACAGCTTTAGGGTAATTTTTTTTATATTTTAAAATGGCATGAAAGGGCAGATAGGCTAAATTTGCCTCACTCGTGCTAAAATTTGCATCATTTGCGCATCAATTTCGACAAAAAAAATTGTTTTCCCATTCACTTTAAATATAGCAGTTGCGTATCCTCTCTCTCTCATCATCTGCAAACCCTGGAGATGGTTATGTGTGAAAATCCCAGTGGATCAGCAGTTTCTGAAGTACTCAGACAAGCCCGTCTGGCACCAACAGCCATGCTACGGTAAAAGTCACTGCCGAAGTGTACCTAATGAAGTGGCCAGTGAGTGTGAATAAATACTTTGTTTGTCTCATGGGTAATTAAATTTTATCCGTTGCATCTGCACACGTAGTAAAGGCTGTTATAATATATTTATGTCAAATGCCGGGTAAGAAATACAAGAAAAAAGTAATTGAGATGAAAATCATTTTTGAGAAAAAAGATTCAATAAAAAATATTTCCAAGAGCAGAGATCATAGATATTAATTTCTTCAATGACGATATCAAGTTACTGTGCATGTGGGATGACGGCACAGGTTTTGTTGTGTATTGCAGGAGGAGGAGGTGGAGGAAGCAGAGGAGGAGGTGCAGTTCTCTCCCTCATCACGTCTCTGTTGACAGACTTCTAAATAATTACTGGAAGAAAGAAACAGACAAACACATTAGTTTCAGTCTCACTTATAATCACTGAGGAGCGTGTGTGAGTGTGAGTGTTTGTGTGCACCCTAAATTAGCATTGCTCATACTTTGTTTGGCAGACAGTGAGGCTCTCTAAGATTTGTCCTTCTTCTTGGGCTCTATAAGTTTGCTGGTTTTGATCTGTGATCACCAAAAACAACATGTAGATATGAGGAAAGACTTAAGAAATGAATAGACAAGAATTTAGTAGTAGTAAGTAGATTAAAAAACCACAGATAGCTGATAAATGGCTGTTTTATCAGTCAAGGTATACAAATATTGTGTGTGGCTCCTCAGTGGTCTGACCCAAAATATCTGATTACTTACAGCTTGTGCTTGGACATAGAGCTGAACTCAACAGAATTCACCCATGAAGTTTCCTAGTAGACAGGATTTAAAGGTTTGATGTTCAACTTTCTGAAACTCTAATAAAGTAAACTGTAGTGATATCTTAACGCCTGTTGGGTTTTGTATTCACTTGGGGCGGAACAGCACTGCTTTTAGCTTGTTATCACTCTGAGGCGAGCAGTCTGATGGTGTGCTTGGTTGGGAATCGGAAGGTTATAGGTTAAGCCCAGCTCCGGCTGTCACACGTCGATGTGTCCTTGGGCAAGACACTGAACCCCAAGTTGGTCCCACTGCTGTGTCAGTGGTGTGTAAATGGGCATGAAAGTGTGTGAAAGTGTTAGCTGATACTGATTGACAACTGACACAGAAACAGTCATCAAAGGGTAGATGTGGTCGAAGAGACTAGAAAAGCGCTGTAAAAGCTCAGGTCTGTTCGAGGTCGAGGGATGGCCCCACCATCATCCATTTAAAGACAATGAGCAAAAGCAATTTAAGTAGAATCAGCAGAATGTCCACACAGAACTTTAGACTTTATCCTCATGAAAAACTTTCAATAACTTTGGACTAAACCAAGTTTCAGTGACACATGAAGAAGTCATGTAGCCTTGAAGCACAACAGATTTTCTAAAGGAAGTACTGTCCATGTGAACACGGAGCTGATAACAACAAACCCAGAGTCATTTACTACAAGGGTACATTAAGTTATGTATTTGATATCAGCTATACTAACAAAGTACAACACAGACTGATGTATATTTTGCTGTAGCTTTACCAAATCACAACAAGTGAACTTGTCCACATGTGGAGGCTTTTTGATGAGAGGACGTATTTTTCCATTCACTTCACTTCACTTTATTAGTTGTCCTTTAAAGGGCAATTGTTGTGCAGCTGATCATCACAGACACTCACAGCGAGACGGTATAACTTACAACACAATAGGAATATAAAACAATATACACACATCATACCAATACAACAAAGGCTAGATCGGACAGTCAGGTCCTGTCCAGCGCAAACGCAGCAGCTTGAGCAACTGCATAGCATCATTAAAAAGATTGTCATGATTATCATAATCATAATCCACTGTTCATAATTCACCATTACACCTTAAATACCATATACCTCTTTCCTAGTTAGTGCCATAACACAGAATACAGCTTCCCGAGAAGCAGACAGACAAGGATAAAGTGCATTGACAGCATCATCAAAACAAGGGTAAAGTGCATTGACATCAGCATCAGATCAGGAAAAAAGTGCATTGACAGCAGAATCAAATCAGGGTTGAACAGGCAGTACATAACAACGATATTATAACAAGGAATGGTGCTTCACGAGAAGCTGTCAGACAAAGGTAAAGTGCATTGACAGCACACCAAGGACAGGATTAATCATCACATTACATTACAATACCTCAAGAGTTACCTCCTCCTCCCCTCAGAGTTTACAGCTCGGATGGAGGTCGGTACAAAGGAGAACTTGTACCTGTTTTTTTGTGGCCTGTGGTACAGCAAGGTGAAGGCCAGAAGGGAGCAACTTGTACTCCGGATTAAGAGGATGAGTACTGTCCATAAGAATAGACCGAGCTTTCATTATGACTTGTGCGATATAAATGTCCTCTAAACTGTTGAATGCCTCCTCGGCCACTCTGGAGGCCCCTTTAACTATCTTCCTGAGGGAATTCTTGTCTTTGCTGCTAAGGTTACCGTACCAGCAATTGTCATCCTAAAGTGCAGAAATACATGGTAGTTTTGACAGCAAGAGGCTCTGATATAAGAAGTTAGAACAGCCAACAACAACAAAGCATGGTCTTTTACATGAGGCAATGACCAATAAGAGCTTTTCACTTGGAACACATTTTATTAAATACTACTATGGTGGACAATATATGCTTCTTTTTCTTTAAACCATGGAGTCGACAGCCTCAGGTGGGCACCGGGTGACTGCAGTTTCCACATTAGAGTCATTTTTCAGCTCCAGAGATTACTGCTAATTACAACACAGGAACAGACACGATGCATGTCTCTTTTGAGAGGCGTCAGTGGAGCAGTCTGAGAGCGCGCTTGGTCAGTAATCGGGAAGTTGCAGGTTCGAGCCCAGCTCCGGGTGTCAGTTGGCAATGTGTCCTTGGGCAAATCACTTAACTTCAAGTTGCTCCCACTGCTGCATCAGTTGTGTGTAAACTGGCATGAAAGGACAGGAAGGTGTTAGCTGATACTGATGGACAACTGGAAACTCCAACCATCAGTGAGTGAATGTGAGAGCTCATGGGTGTGAATGGGTGGGTGTGACCTGCAGTGTAAAGCTGCTTTGGGTAGTCAAAGATAAGAAAAGTGCTATATAAGCTCAAGTCCTTCTACCATTTACCATTTTGGACACTTGCAGTGTCAAAGTTTTGTGTGTGAGACACTGCTGAGTGTCCCTGGTAAACTTTTTAGATTGTATGAATAAACTATTCTGATATTTGTGGACTTTTTTGATGTCTGAATATAGAATGAAAAAGTTGATCTTTGAGCCTCCTAAGAGACAAAGTCAGAGAAATACAAGTGTCCTTTATCCTGGGGTCAGACGATTTATGCACCGTTGGCCTGACCTGACAGTCGTAGGGGTTCACTGCTAGAGTATTGCTAATGTTCAAAAACCTTTAGTGTTTATAGTCAGTTTTGATTCAGAGTGGGAATTGATGAGTTTCTATTGATACCAATCAATTGTGCTTATTGATCCTGTTCTTATCTGTTCTCTGATCACTGTGGACCTACGATAATTCCAGCCTTTTATAGATTCTCAGTGACAATAACTTTAAACACATAACACTCCAGATATTTAATACTGTGATGCACAGATGAATGCTGGTCTTTCTCCTGTCTGCCATGATCACAACCTTGACTTCTTGATCGTTTCTGCTGATTCCCACTGATGAGAGCATGACATCCTCCATTTGCAGGACATGCAGAGTGAAACGGAAGAAACTGATGAGGCAATTTTTAAGCATGGGAGCAATCCTCAAATGGAATTTGTTTTTTAGATCTCATCCCAGTTTTGATTGGTTGATCAGTGTTCTCTGTGGTAATTGGTCAGATCAGTGTGATTAAGCTCCGTGTTTTGGACAGGTGTGCACTCTTCATTCCTCAATATATACTCTGTATGGAGGTCCACCCCACATCAGTGGTCCTGAACTACTGACGAAACAGTGTTGGGACATCTATTGTAGGAGGGGAGAGGTAAGTTTTAGGCTGCTACTGGTGCAGTTCAAAAGAGGAGAGAGAAGTCCTTATGTCTCCAGACCAGAGGTGAGTGCAGGTCTCTTACTGAAAGTCTCAAATGTCTTAGGATGAGTCAGGTCTCAGGACACCTCTGGATGCAACTCAAGAGAGAGTCTCTCACTCAAGGCCTCATTTCTGATGCACACTTTGTTGACTTATTCTTAGAAGGACCCTATCACACAGAGGAGACATGCTCAGCACAGGAAAGGACACAAATAACTTAAAAAAGCAGAACTTGGGCTCTCTAAGATCCACAGATCATAACCCAGATGAGGCTGAGCAGAGTAATGACAGAATATGGTCTGAAGTTTTATTTGCTTAATAGTCAACAGAAAATGTTAGTGATGGAAGTGAAAAAAGATTTTTCTTGTCAGCATGCTAGCTTTTTAACATGTAATTCTAAGATTAGCTGTAAGTGCTGCTGTGTCGTCCCACAGCTCACAGCTCTGCCTCCTAAATCACTAAATTGATGCCATTAAAGCAACATGATTGTCAAGAAAACAGCAAGAAAACTCTCAGTATCAGCCTGTCAGTGTTTCACTGTGGCGCAGCAGGTTATAGTTCCAGCCTCACAGCAGGAAGGTTACTGGTTCAACTTCCTGTGTGGACCAAGGTCTTTCTGTGTGGGGCTTACATTGTGTCCCTGTGCCTGCATGGGTTTTCTCCAGGCACTCTGGTTTCATGCTTGTTAGGATAACTGATGACTTGAGCGTTAGTGTGAATGGCTTTCTGTCTCTCTATGTGGCCCTTTGATTGGCTGGCAAATGGCCGAGGGAGCACCCTGCTTTTTGCCCAATGTCAGCTGGGTAAGGCTCCAGCCCCCCGCAGCCCTGAAGAATTAAGCAGTATACCTGATGGACAGATGGATGAATGGATGAATTATAATGTTCATGTGACACATAATGGAGAGGTGAGCTACTTTAAAGGTGGAGGTTAAAAAGAGTTTGTGGGATTTTCTGACAGGCTAAGTTCATGTGACTGATTCTCAGAATCTGTCTGCTGACGTCGGGTTGGTTTCCCTGGTTTGAACTCAGTGGAAGAATTTACCTGAGTCCCACTCTCACTTCCCCATTAACCCGACAAACTGACGACTACATAAGTACTGCAGCGGGCCCTTCCTGCACAGGTGCATGTGGTCTGAGTGGGTGCAGCTATTTTTAATCATGAACAAACCACAAGGCTCCATGACACCCTGAAGTTTAATGTCTGACTGTGGACGTCACTTCAGCAAAACCATGCTGACCGGTTTTGTATTTCCTACTTCAGCATGAGAGGATCAAACCATGATACAATCTGAGTTTCTGAGTTTTTGGGTATGGAAAAGTCTTCATTCGAAGCTGTAAAAATAATCTGGGATCTCTGTTTTCTTAATAAACACACCAGCTCCTCTCTAGATTTTCCTCTGTTTGTTTCATAAAAGCAGTTGTCACCATCTCCGTCGTCTGCTTTCTCCTTTTCTGAAGTAAAGTGAGTTGACTTCATCAGTTTTTTTTCCTCAGAGGTATCAGCAGGAGGGGCGTGACTGGCGAGGAAGAGCTGATAGGAGTCGAACCCCTCTGGCTCGGCGCTCAGTCATGTTTACACTTGACAACAGGACGCCATGGAAGAGCGGGAGAGGCGGGAGATAAAAGGGGAGAAGAAAGAGAGTAAAGAGAGGAGGGGAGGAGGGGGAGGAGCAGAGAGGGGAGGTCGTGAAGAGAGGGAGAGAGAAGAAGAAAGAAAAAGAGGAGGAAAGGCTGTTTTTAGTGTTGATGAGATCAAATAAAGGCCTCAGGTAAATGGAACCTGCCGCTTTTTAGTAGTGTTGGCATTTATTCTAAAGAACAGATACATGACAGACACTGAGTTTTACAACATCAGCACTGAAATTGAAGAACACTTGAAGGGAATGTGAGCTTTACCCATTAAATCAGATCTCCTTAAAACCTGTTTCTCCTTCTTTCAGTTTATCACAGGAAATACACTGAAAGCTTCATGTTATGTTAGCATCAACAGTCTGTTCTCATACCCAGGTCTTCAAGTTCAGCTGCCTTTTTGGGAATATTAACACACAATTCCTTTTTAAAGAAGTTATCCCCTTAACATCTGCATTTGCATTTCCTTTATCAATCAGAGAAGCTGTTCCCACTGTTATACAGCCCTGTTTTACTGGCCCTTTAGTGTGGTCTCCTCAGCATGATATGGCACTTCTATGAATACAATGAAACCTGTGTTGCATCTGGACTTCTCCTTTTCCCCATGTTTACGGAGCAGGCAGCTAAATCATTTCACCCTCTGCAATGCCAAATGGGAGAAGTGGTATTGATAATGGATGGATAGATGTGTGTGCGCAATCTGATACATGTGGTCATACCAGCTGTTTTGGAATTTGGTGTGTCAAATGTCATTTGCTGATTAGCTCTGGGTTTCTGACTTTTTAACATCTTCTTTTAGTTTTTAATAATATTCTAAATGTAGGTGAAAAAAGGAAAAAAAACAGATTTTATACTAATTTCTTTGACAACTTGAAGAAAAAATATGGATCAGTCAATTTAAGAAAAAAAAAAAAAATTAACAGATTAAAAAAAAAAAAAAAATCTAAAATAACTTCCTCTATCTTGAGTCATCATTATTAAAATACCAATATAGGGCCTGACTCTCTGGCTGGGTGAGGTTTCTCAGTGTTGTTAGGTTTAATGGTGACTTTAAATTTCCCTTTGGTATGAGCGTTAGCGTGAATTGTTGTCTGTCTCTATATGTCAGCCGTGTGATCTCATGGTGACTGGTCCAGTGTGTGTTCTGCCTTTTGTACAGTCTTAGCCAGGAAAGGCCTTCCCCCCATGACCTTGACAAGGATAAGAGGTATAGGCAGTGGATGGAAGATGAGATTAAAATCCCAGTTTATTTGGAAATGCTGTCGTCCTTAATAACGTGACAAACATTTGCTTGTGTTTTTGTGCCGACTGAAAGACAGAGACTTAAACTTTCTGTAATTCAGATTTCTAAGTTGTGGATGGACAGTAGTTTTAGGAGCTCTGGGAGAAAATGAGGAGAGTGTTTTTTCTTTCTTTTATGCTGGAGCATTAGGTAATACCAACAAGTCCCACCTGTGCAGAGAGTCTAAGAGAAGAAGTCTGACTTTGAGATGATGCAGGTGCCAACAGCCTGCCTTTTGTGTTGATGAAAGGATTGATTGAGGGAGAAATTGGCCATTTTTCCCTTTTTTAGCTGAAAAAGTAAATGGAAAACCTGGAAGGAGAAAGATGGAGTGTTGTTGTTTTTTATTTTACCAGCTAATTAAAAGCAGATGTCAGGGTACAATTCTCTGAGCTTGTTTAACGCAGCACAACTGTTTCCTGATTTCCTCTCTGTGCACTTGTTGAGAGACCGCCGTGTTTCTCCTCATCCAGCCCACTGGACTTTCTCCAGTTTCATAAATCTCTTCTCTCCTCTCAATCTCTCTCTCTCCCTCTCTGCCTGTATGATGAAGCTCGCTCGTCCCTGTGCTTGTGCTTGCTCTAAGCTGGCAGGTGTGTATGAGATAGAGTTTTATAAAACCAACAAACACAAAAACCTCCGCAGAGAGAAAGGAGCCTTAATTGAATTGTCAAACACAAATCTATCCAGAGACCCAGTTTGACTAAAACTCACCTGAATCACAGCCAGTCTGTCTGCATGAGGACTGTCTGTCCGCCTCACCGTCTGCCTGTCTGTCTCTCACTGTGTTTGTAGCTTCTTTTACCAAATTACTTTTTGGTCATTTCAGGGACAATCAAAGAGTAACATCAGGGAAATGTGAAGGGTTTAGCTAATGCCACCTTGAGCTTTGTGTTGTGGCTCATAGGTCATATTCCCAAGGTGGGCGTGTTCTTGTGAGGTCACATGGCAGGAAGCTCAAACGTTACTATGGTGTATGATTATTTTCAGGTTGTGGAGGCCATGTAGACAGTTAAGTAGCACCAACATCGTCATTTGGCTAGCCTACCTGGTCTGTTGAAGGTGGCAAAAGGTTTTGGTTGTGAGTGCAAATCTAGCCTAGTTTTCACTTTTGCTTTAAATCTACGCTCCACTGATGCAGCTGTGTTCGACACTGTCTTGAACATTTCTGTTCGTGCGTCAGTGTGTCCATGTCGCTGTGTGATTTTCAACCAAAGTTTGTTGTGTAGTCCGGTCCTAACTCGCTTTCTTCTGCTTTTTGTTCAAAAAACATGACAACAAAATAAGAGTGTATGTCAAAGTAAAGAGATAAAAATGAGCATCAGTTAACTGTGATTCATTTATTGCAAAAAAGAAGAGAGGAGACATCGGAGAAGATGTAATTCATGGTAACTTAATCAACTGAGGAAGAGGGCTGGGATTTTTAGTGCTCAAATTGCCACTAAATGAGACATGGCTGAGGAAATACACTCCTGGTATATCTACATTTGATGTGTTGGTTTGTCTTCTAGGGCCAATCCATCAAAAAAATGCCTGAGACAAACGCAGTGACTGGCAGTCACATGGTGTTGTGCAGCAGACCAATCACAGGGCTTGCAGTCCAGGTTCACACATGCAGTTGTATTTGGGAATGCGCGCTGAAGGCTCTGAATACAGAAAAGTTGTTCTAGGCTACGTGTCCATGACAGAGATTTGTTAGATGGTTTTGTTTCTGAAGGACTGTACTGCCTTATCAGCTGCAAAGACATAGTCAATACACGATGTGGACAATCACAAACAAGTCAAAGAACTCTGACGATGAGCTACACCTGCGAGGCTAGGTAAATGCTAACACGCCTCATGCTTTCACTGTTTTACCATCATGATGCTCATGCACCTGCTGCGCTGTAATAATTATGTATACTCCAAACTGGTCCATTATGTCACTGAAGTGTTTTAAAGAGGTCATCCCTAATGAAGAGTGAGATGTACCATCTTTGAATCAGGATTTGTAATAAGGTCAATCTGATCTGTCACTGTTTTCAACTTTTACTGATGTGTATGAATAAATATATCAAACCTAGAGGTGCTCTGATTAGTTGGAAACCAATAATTGTTGGCCGATTATTGGTAGATCAGATGAAATGCTCAACAATCACTCACACCAGTCACAATACCCTGGTGTATGTGGCTGATAGACTCTCCTGCATTGACTAAAATTAAAAAAGGCTTGCCAGTAAGTGTTAAGTACAACAGCACTGGTAATTAAATAAAATCAAACTTTAACAAGTATTTGCAGAAAAGCATCAACTTGTCTGCTGCAGGTCTTAAAGCATCCAGGATACCATCGTAGCCTCACATAGCCTCCCCAGCCCCTCAGATTCCAAGAGGAAGGGAAAAGAGCTGTATCTGATCTTTAACAGAGATGACTTTTTTTTATTCAGTGTAAATGAAGTCCTTGATTGATAGACATGATGTAGATGCTCAAACACACCAGGACATTGGACCTTTAATCAGGTTTTCCTGCCACCTGTTGGAGGACCAAGTGTTCTGCAGAGACTGACCAAGCTCTAAACCAGCTGTCATAAAAAAAACATAAGAAATGATAGTTATCAGTTTTGATTGACAATAGCATCTGTATCTGTATCAGCAGCAGCAGCAGAGCAAATGTTACTGTTCAGTTGTGCCAAATTATTTCAAGGATTCTTGTCCAGATTCATTTGAAACAGTATTTGTGGTGAAAATATGCAGTTTGCAGCACTTAAATAAGAAACTTAGCTTTGTCAACATCAACATATCAGGCAACATTTTAACTGTAATATGAGTTTTAGCTACTTGAAGCATCAACATTTTCAGGCGTGACTCAATTATTAGATCAGTGACCACTTCAATACTTTCAGTTTCCCTTTTTTAAAATTCTGCTCATAACTTCTCTCCAGCCCGCCTTTGGCTCTCCTCCTTTATCTGAATTGTTCTCACTTACGCTTTATAACAAACTTTTGCTAACTCTGTCGCTTTGTAGCTTCCGAACAGATTTTTTTCTGTCTTTTTTTTAACTTTCCTTTTGTTCCTCTGGTTGTGATGGTGTACAGAGATCTAAAGCCACAGTTGGCTCGGCTTCACATGGGCCTGTGTGGAGAGACGAGGGGGGGTGGGGTTGTCAAAGGAATCGCCTGCACCACAGAGATGGAAAAAAATAAATAAAGAGGGGAAAACAAAAAGGAACAGCCTTCTTATTATCAATAATAATCTCTCTTTTTGGAAAGGCCTCTGTAGGCTCTGAGGCTCGGCTGTCTTTAAAAAAACACACACACATAACGTGGCTGATTCAAGACAACCATGTTTGAACTTGCTAATGTTTTTCCCCCTCTCCCTCTTTCCCCCTCTTTCTTTCTCTCTCCCTCCATCTAAACGAGCTATTCTCTCTCTTCATTTAGTGTGCCATTAGCTCTCCAAGCTGTTGTTTGTTTTCTTGCTTTAATGTGCTTTTTTTGAACAAAACAGCAGAAAAACTAGAAAAAAAGGTTGACTGATACATAAAGCAAGTTGTTTTTTTAAGTGTGTGTGTGTGCAGATGGAAATGACTGTATGTGGAGCATGGTGTTCAAATGTTGGTGCATGTGTGCTCAGATGCATATGGAAAAGTGTCTGTCTGTCTTTCTGTGCATGTGTGTGTGTGAGGGCACTGGCACTAAACTTACTTGGGTCCAGATGTTCTAATTATAGAACCGCTCTGCTGCCTAATGACAGGAAACGCTGGCCTCAGAGTGTGTGTGTGTGTGTGTGTGTGTGTGAGTGTGTGTGTGCAGGAATAAGTTGGTTGAATGTGCGTGAGACAAACATGAATGAAATTCTTGTCATTAACCTCTTGAACTCTGATTTCCTCCCTAAATTTCCCCATAAGTGGCTTCAGAGTTTGACAAAAAGCATGCACACTTTCAGAGGTGATAGATTTGTTTTTGGAGAGAGGATTTCATTTACCAGCAGCACACGGCAATGTCTGTGCAAATAAAAAAAATATATACTCTATAGTATGGTTGGCCTAAACCAGGGACCACTTTGTTAGGTAGACCTTGCTTGTACCTGGTTGGACCACTTTTGTCTTGATAACTGTCTTGTGCTGGAAACACTCCTCACAGATTTTGGTCCTTATTGACATGAGAGCATCACAGTCGCTGCAGATTTGTCTGCTGCTGACCATCATAGAAAAGTCTTCTTCTGACACATCCCAAAGGTGTTATATTAGATTGAGATCTGGTGACTGTAAAGACCAGTGGAGTACAGTGAACTCTGTCATGTTCAAGATCCCAGTTTGAGATGATTTAAGCTTTGTGCCATGGAGAGTTATTCTGCTGGAAGTCTTCATCAGAAGATGGTCCACTGTGGTCATAAAGGGATGGACATGGTCAGAAATAATACTCAGGTAGGCTGTGGGGTTTAAGCCATGACCAGAAAGCAGCCCAAAGTGTGCTAAGAAAATACCCCCTACCTCCATGACACCATCAGCCTGAAACATGATGGATGCACACCTAATTCTGAACCTACCATCTGATTTTGACTGGAGTGGCACCTTGTGATGGTCTGCTGCTGTAGCCCATCTGCTTCAAGATTCAACATGCTGTGCAACCAGAATATTCCTCTGCACACCTTGGTTATAATGAGTGATCATTTGAGTCACTGTTGCGTTCTCTTCTGACAACAACAATGTATTTTAGGTTGATGAACTGGATATTACCTCTTTTACTGACCATTGCTGCTTGACCATGTCTACCTGCCCAAATCTACTGAGTTGTTTCCATGTGAGAGAGGGAGAGAAAGTGCTGGTTTTAACTGTAAAGTGGAGGATGTGGTGCATCTGTGAATGATTAGAGGTGACCTGCGGTATAAAAGCGATTTGAGTTGTCAGAAATACAAGAAAAGTACTATACAAGTGTCCTGACATGCCAGATAGACCATTCATTATATTTCAGGAGTCCATCTGGGAAAGAGCCCATAGAAACTGTTTGGAAATGGGCAAAAGCATATCCGGCAAATGATTGGACGATCGTTTTGTCAATCACACTCATTATGGAACAATCAGATAATGTCATAGGCAGGAGAATTTGCTTACATAGAGTGTAAGCCAATTTATAAAACAAAATTCCTTCCTATAGAGTTTAAGTTTGTAATGTTTGTTTTTCATTTAATAAAAAGTGGTCCAGATCTGATAAAACTGCTGCTGTTAGCATCTATGCTAATCATTGTACAAGCAATCACTTCCTGCTGTCGTCTTGATCGTAGCTCCACCTCTTCCTGCTCTAAAGGACTCTGATTGGGCCGTCCCACTTTGGGCTGCTCATAATTGTTGTAGATTAGAGCTTTGCAAGATAAATCTGCCAGATTACAGACATGGAATCAGGCTGATCCAGCTGCACAGTAAGGTTACAATACAAGTCCATTTACCAAAGACAAACACACCCCTGGGGGCTAAGAGGGTCACAAAGGAGAGACACTGGAGCTTCACTCCAACATATTTTGTGTTGAGTATGTAATGAGACCCCTGATGTCTCTATCACCAACAAAATAACTGCTTCAATTCTGTCACAGTTTTTTCAGCTGCTGAACAGGGTCACAGAAGAACTTCTCTACCACTGTAAACACTGTTAAACCAGTTAAGGTAACTCTCGAACAGACATGGGCTAAGATCAGCTGAACTTCACCTCAGCCTATGTGGTTAATACTTTAAGTGTTTCCTGCAGTCAGTAAAACAAAGTTATACACTGATGTAACATCCCTCCATCCATTCATCCCTCCATCCATCCATCCATCCATCCATCCATCCATCCATTCATCTATTCATCCACTCACACTCATACCTAAGGGCAATTTAGAGTCACCAATCAACCTAATGAGCATGTTTTTAGTCTTTGGGAGGAAGCCGTAGTGCCCGGAGAGAACCCACGCATGTACGTGAGAACCTGCAATCTCCACACAGACAGGTCCTGACTGACACAGGGATTGAACCAGCAACCCTCCGGCTATGAGGCACATCCACTTCCTGCTGCGTTACCGTGGCACCCTGGATGTAACATGTTGAATAAAAATATACCTGTTAAAAATCATGTCCTTACTTTCCATCATGCATCATCCTTGTAGTACTGTTAGCTGTTAAAACACCTTCTTGTTGGAGGAAGTTGAAGATTTTGTTTAAATCTAATCTACCCTTTTTATTCGTTTTGCATGGCTTCATTAAATCCTCTTTTAGGAAACAGGAGGGTTTGATACTGAGGGGGAAAGAGCAGGGTTTTCACTAATTAAAAATAACATGAGTCCATCAGGGGGTCTGATGTTTAAGTGAAGGAAATAAAGCTTTAATTTGTCCTCTATGTTAAGACTTGAATCATGACAAGAGAATAAGACAGAGCTTATTCTGCTTCCAAATCAACAAATCCTCTGTGAGAGAAGATTATCTCGCATGTGATGATACGGGTCAACAAAAATGCATTTACCTGATCCTTTACTTTATTTCATGCTGTGATTGTGTCTTCAAGCAGATGAACATCTACTTCAAACCCAACAATCCTTGATCAATATAAATGAAGATTTAATTCATTCTTAAATCAAATTATTTTTTTTTTCTTTAAGAGCCTAAATGCTGGTCATGCTGCTTTCTTTGTTACCATGGTTACAAGATGTCAATCTGTGTCCCATCTCCATTCTCATCTCCAACTGTCCTCTCCATGCAAGCTTTGTAACCACAGAGATAGAGAGGATTTTTATTTTTCATGAATTCTGTCAAAAGGATCAGATGAGGGTCCATCTGCTGCAGTGCCTTGCTCAAAGGCTCCGCGGAAAGATGGGATGTAGAGAAATGGAGAAAGAATTATGAAAGAAGGGGTGAGACATGTTCAAGTAAGACAAAAGAAAGGATGGAAAAGAGATGAAGCAAGAACTTGATATTAATAAACAAAGATGAGAGAAAAGAATTACACCGAGATTTCAGGGAGTCAGGAGAACATAGAGAAGTAAATAAGAAGGATTTAAGGAGGAAAAGAAGACATGGAATCAGCCGGAGAGAGGATGAGAGGAGGGTATATAGAGGATTAAAAGAAGAAGGGAAGGATAGAAAGAGTAAACAACAATAAGAGAGGACAACAGAGATGGATAAAGAGATGAAGAGAAAAGAGGACTGACTGTGATTAAAGTTTTAAAAGTAAACCAGAAAATTAAACAGTCAAGAATGAAGGAGTAAGTAGAGAAGAAGAAGTGGAACAGAAATTGAAAAACAACATTAAGGGTCTGATTTACTAAGATCTCAAATAACAAGAGCTAAATTGCGCGTGCAAACTAAAAAATTGCATGTGCTATTAGTGGGTGTGCTGCAGGTGATCTTCTATGACTGCGTGTGCAATTGATAACAGGCGCAAAAGTGGTGCGAACCGCTTTCTTTAAAGGAAGATTCTACTTGCGCTACCTGCTGTCACCATGGGGGGTTTGGGAGAGCAGAGTGACCGTAAACAAAAAATTAAGTTTGAAGTCATGGAGTTTGAGGCAAATAAACACACTGGTGAACTCAAGCAGCAGAGACATCTTTGTGTTGCCAGAAGAAATGTGATTTGGGAGGCCGTCTGGAAAAGAAAACTGGCATTTGCTGGATAGATGATATGTCTCTACTGTTTTCGGTTCTGACCAGAGGCTGCGATAACCTTTTTTGCTGTCTGTAATTTTGTAGGACAAGGTCGTCATTTTTTGCTCATGCCATATTTTTATCCGTCATTTCTAACTTTCCTTTTCTGATTCCAATGAAAAATAATCTAAATAACATCATTCACATAGTTACACAGCTTCATCACCAATAATCTCTCATGTGATGAGCAGTCTTACAGTTACGCACACACAGACTGAGTGTCTAACGTCCTTTTTCCGCACGTCAAACTCTCCACGCACTGACAATTCCTTAACCTGCTGTCAGTGCATGGAGAGTGTGATGCAGTCAGCTCTGAGTAGCAAACGGAGTGATTCTGGCTATGAAGGGGATCTTTTTTACATAGGTTAAAGGACCTCCTCCACGATGTATTAAGAGTACAAAACAGAGAGGGTTTAATTTACAAGTGTGTCTGCATGAGTGTGATGGCACACTGGATCGTCCCTCTTTTTCCAGTCCTTCATAATGACAGACAGCCTCCAAATCTTTCCCTTATTCATCAAAAAATTCAGTCAATGACGGAAAATATTCGGTTGATGTGACCCCTGTTTCTCGCCACAATGGCCACAGTGATCTGTTCGTAACGCTGTGCCAGTTTGCACCTGCCTTTCAAATATGCTAAATCTGGACACGATAACACAGAGCACAACTAATTTGGGGTTTGATAAATCATATTGTGGGTGCTAAATGATTACATTTGCATCTCCTCCTCCCAGTATTTTGCACATTTTGATAATCTGCATGTATCCTGCATATTCATGTAGGCAAACATGCTAAATGGATTGCACATGCTATTTTGCTAATTTGACAGACGCAATCCTCAGTGCACCCTGTTAGTAAAGAAGTTTGCAAGTTTGTGTTTTAATACATGCAAACCTGAGCCAGTCAGTACGAAGTCCAAGGTTTGATACAGATGCAGCCACTTCAATCGGGTAGAAGACCCCTGCCACGATTAGCAATAGTCTGAACTTAAGCCAAGATTTCACACCACTACTATGCTTTGAGAGGACTGGCAGCAATATGCACTCACAATGTGAGGGACACTCATTTATCTAATCCATGGTCACCAAGAGGTGAAGATAGCGCAAATTGCCAAACCTGAAGATCAGTCATTTTTGAGAGTGTTTATTAGCCATTTGCAGACACATGACTAACATGACCTCACTCAGTTCTGTTTCAATAGACTATAACACATTCTAGTCGATAATTACCATCGATATGCATTTTTGAGTCACTGAAGTAACAGAAAGTATCATTTAGACCCAAATCAATATTTTTCAATCTCCAAATACGAACCAGAAGGGCCAAATAAAAGTTTATCTTCAAAGTAAGTATTCTGATTATACTGATACTGATACTGTTTATCTTATAAAGGTACGACTATGTTTTAAATGATAAATTTATTTGATAATTGCTAGCATTAGAGTTAGCCGCAAAGTGCTTCTGTTTTGAATGTTAGCTTAAGCTTCATGAAATGACTCTCAGGTATATTAAACTGGCATTTAAAGCCTTTTGTTAGAATGGTCCTCCACACAAGTAGATAATTATGTTTGGATATGTTGGTTTAAATTCCCCACTGGGACATTTTTAATTCAATCAACGTAAACGTCCATTAACTTACATGCTGGACTGCATCATTTCTGAAGTCCAGCCAAAATAGAACAAAGTCTGACATCACGCGTCATGTTATTAAACTGCTGGTCTACAAACATTCATCAGGTTTTGCTGGAGGAACATAAACTCCAAGCACATCAGCACTGAGCATTAATTTAGCTATAAAGTCTCCTACCTTTTCTCCATGCCCTTGGTAACTCCACAACAGACTCATAACATCCTGACTTCTGCAGGATGAGAATCCTCCTCATCTGCTCACAGTGGAAAAGCCATCGAACTTTGTCAGAAGTTCAGTCAGTTAAAAATGGTATTCCACTTAGAAGTTCTTGCTGAAGTCAGCAGCATGACTATTAGAAACAAGCTTAACAAGCCTTAACGAGCAGATGTTAACAGTTACATTATGATACTTTCAAAGACAGCTTAGAAAAATGGCAATTAAATGGGTAAATAAGATATCTCAATGTTTTCAAATTTTATTTTAAGAAAAAGAAAATTAAGTTTTTGTCTAAAGACCTAAGTAATAACAGTTGTTCAGGAGTCCAATTTATTTGTTTTCCAACATTGTGAAATAGATATAACAAATATTTGCCAGGGGAAAGCACTTGTGTTTTTAATGTGTTTTCTGTTTTCCAACATAAACTGCATCAAGGCTGTTTGTGGATTATTTTTTTGTTATAAAGTGAATTAAAGAATTGCTCAGGAAGAGAGAAATAGCCTTTTGCTTCAGGGGCTCAGTGTTGTCCTGGTAAAATTTACTGGAAACTCAGAATGGAATTGAATTTAAAAAGGGAAGTCATTGGAATAGTTAAGGTTGACAATATTGAAGCAAACTGAGAACAGAAGAGTTTACCAAACTGTGGGCTGAGTGTAGTTTTCATGGACTTGTGTGTTCAGGTTATTAAGCTCTCCATGGTTTGACTTCCTTGCAGTAAGCATCAACTAGTGGCCCTGGGCCCTCCACACCTGTGGCCCGCGACACCTATCCTATTAAAAACAGTCAGATTCAGAAAATGTTAAGAGAGAATTTGCTGTGATTATAAGCGTACCTTTTTGTTACTGAATCCCTTAGACTATTAATGCAACCTTCAAAACAGCTGGGAATTAATCTTTTATTAGGACGGAGCTAACATTTCATCTGTGTTAATGAAATCCACCTGTCAGCCATAATTTGCCAAAATTTAACAATAATGCGGATTCTGGAGCCAAACCCAGTGATGGAAAACACGACTATCCCAAGAGCTGCAGGAGAGTTGATATGGACTGATCTCACTTTGAAAGGCTGAGAAATACAAATAGTTCAGAAAAAATAGAAATGTTAAACCAGGACTATGTAGTTTTTCCACCCTAATATAATATTTCTAGAATCATTGTGATGGTACATCACCTTACAACAGGTTGAATGACACCTCTGTCATGGTCTGAGGGGGTCTGTATCACCTTCACTGGCATGTAACTTCGATGTGGATGGTAGGAACACTTCCACACTAAAAAACTACACATTTTTACTGCTTTGACTGCTTTACTGCATACCTCACTTCCCCCTCAAGGCAAAAGCTAAAGAAGAAAGCTAAATGTAGAGTTGTTATCACGGCAGAAGCAGCAAAAAACCCGAAGAAAAGAAAAGTTTTATCGGAGGAGACGAATAAAGAAAGCGGGAGAGTAACAAGCTAAATGCCCGGACAGGGATAAACACTGCTCGGCGTTCACTCGCTGGCGTGAGCTGAAAGATGAGGAGGGATGTCTGACCGATGCTGATTTAGCCCTGTTATTGTTGGACTTGTAAGTACATGATGATTTATTCAAATAGAAACATGATCAGACTGTACCTTATCAGTCCACATGGTTTATTTGTCAACAAATGCACGTTGGCGTGAGGCGCTCTGTTTTACGACAGTGCAGATACACTCAACGACCATAGAGGCCCCTAGAGAGCTGAAAGCTGGAATCTTACATCGTGCTGCTTTAATTGGACAAAGATATTTACATCATTTCACTTTATCTTAAAATCCAGCTCCCTTAGTATCTGTTTAGAAAGAGAACTTGCATTTGAACAAATGTAGTTGATGATACCTGATACGTGGACTGGACATGGTGTTTACATGCACACAGAGAAACGGGTTATATATGATCCATGCATCCTTTGTGGACTTATTTTTTCTGTAATGTTAATTATTTACACAAGAGGTCCCCAACCAGTACTGGGCTGTGGATCATTTGGCACATCGCTGTTAAGAAATAAAAATGATGAATTTTCTCACTCTTAGTTTAAGAACTGAGCCAAAGGGTGTTAGATTTTAGAGGAATGATCAGATGTCATGTATGTTTGTGAAGCTTAACTGCAAAGACTTTACACGTAGGCTCTTGTCCGTGTCACCACTGAAGAGGTACAACCTTAGATAAACTCACTGTTAAACTTTTGGTGCATACACCCTTCACATAGTTGTTTGTGTATATAACTGCAGGATATGTGTAACTGGAGGACAGTCGAGGCACACAAGAGCTCTCGACGCCCTGATGTAGAAAGATCCAATACAGAGGTCAGAACTAATAAATAATCAATAACTAATAGACACATCTATACACCAACAGCTCTGTATGAACCCCATTTTAAAGGCATTTTCATCTGGGCTCAGGAGATGTAGCAGTTCAATTAGTTACCATGTCAACTGGTGACTTTTAGCTAACTGGGCTCCTAAATGTCATTGTTAATCAGCTAATCAAAACAAAATGAGACCACATGAATGTCTTTGTTGGTGTTTAGTAACAAGACCATGTCTCCCTCTCATCCTGTGTTATGGTGAGTTCTTCTTTGCACAACATGTCTGTTTGTTCATCCTCCCGCTCCCCTCACAAAGGCTGGTCTGTGACGATATTGTATTACATAAAATGGCCCCTGGTACAAAAACGGTTGTAGAAAGGAGGGTGAAAAGGTGAAAGAAAAAAATGTCAAAAAAGGAGAGTGGTAGGACAAAGAAGAGAGGAGAAGGAGACAAGGACGCAGGGAAGGAGGCGGTGGAGAGGGCAGAATGTATGTCCACAACAGGACATGAGTGACTTCCTGAAAGTGACCATTACATCACTTCCTCTGCTTGTCCTTTCTCTCTATTTTTTGTCCCATTCACACAAGCTGGACACAAACAAACACACGCTTGGAACAAACACACAAGCACACACTGGGTACAAGCACACACTGGGCACAAACACAGCGGGATTGTGGGTGTTAGACAGTTTAAGCAGCTTTAAAGGAAGAGATACAGACACGTAATCTGACTCTTAATTCTTACTCTCATTTTAGTGTGTTTGTTCATGAATGTGTGTTCATGTGTGTTCGTGAGTGTGTATTACCCAGGATAATAACATGACTGTAGTTCAGTGAAAGTACAAGAAGCTCCCCTTTATTATATAAAATGATTCTTTCAGCCTTTGTCGGCCTCCATGTTTCTTTGTTACTCTTTTCTTGTTGTTACTTTAAGAATTAAAACCATCTTTTAAGGATTAATCCATTTCCTCTTCTTCCTCTCCCCTTGTCCCTTGCTTCCTCCCGCTCATTTCTTGTTTTGCTTCTTGTGTTCTCCCTTTATTTCCCATCCAATTTCCTATCTTGCTCATTGTTTCCTCTCCTTATTTATTTTCCTCATTCCCCTCTTGAGTTCCTTTTCTTCCCCCTTGTGCCCTTCTCATATCTCTTCTCTCTGTCTTTGTTTCCTCAGCCTACATCTTTGCTAACTCCTTGTATTCTTTTCTAAACCATTTCTTTCTCCTAACTTTTTCTCATCTCCTCCCTTGTTGGTCTTTTGTCTTCTCATACCTATATTTCATGTTTTATTTCCTTTTACCAACTGTCCCCTTACATGGTTCCTTGTGTCCTTATTTCTTCTCTTGCTGTTCACTTTCTCTATTCATTTCCTCTTTTGCTACTTGTTTCCTATTGTCGCTCTTCCTATCGAATTCCCTCCCTTGTCCACTGTTTCCTTATTCCTTTGCTTACTCTCCACTTCGTTTCTATGTCCTTTGTTCCTCCTTGTGTCCTTTTTTAACTTTGTTTTTCACTCCTCCTTTCTGTCAGCTTATCCTTTGCTTATTTCTTGTTTACTTTTTTAATCCCTTTTATCTCCCTGTGTCCTCTGCTCATCTCTTTGCATGCTTGTTTTATCATTTTTTTTTATTCTTTATCTCATACCCTTTGTTTCTCTTTCTGTTTCCTTTGTAAGCAATTCTTCCCTTCATTTCTTGTTTCCTCTCTTTATTCACCCTCTTCATTTGTGACACTCTAAATTTCCTCTGTTTGCTCCTTGCTTCTCTCCTTTTTTTCTTTGTTTATTTCATCTTTTTGCTCCTTGTTTCCTCTTCTCCTTTCTCCTTTGTTTTATCTCTTTTTTTCTCCTGTCACTTGTTTCCTTATTATGTATCTTACTGTGTTTTTCATTTTTTTTCTGCTTTTTCTACCCTTGTTTTATCCCTAGTAACTTCACTTTGTCTTAAGGTCCATAATCTTTTCTCACTCCATGTTTCCATCATATCCCTGATTTATTTTCTCTTTTCCTTCTATTATGCTTCGTTTTTGCTCCTTATTTATATCTCTTTCCTTGTTTCCTGTCTCTCATTTTAAGTCTGAAGTACTTATTTATTTTAAGTTTATTCATATAGGAAGAGCGTGAAGCAAGAGAATGTTGCCGCACACCACAGCATGTGTAGCCTGATCTAATTTGCAGTGCTCTTCCTTAGTTGGGCAGAAACAGAATAGAAACCTGTTGAAATGAAAGTTGACATACATGAAGATATACTGCATGTGACGCCTCGTTTTCTCTCAGGGAGGCCAAAAGGGTGGCGTGAAGCCTGTAGAAACTATCTGTTGCCATCTAGTGACAGTATAATTTGGACTGTTTTTTCTTAGAACATGCATTTTTAGAATAAATTGAGACAGCAGGACTGATTTTACATAACATCTAATGAGGATGTTTTGTGCTGATGTTATGTAGACTATTTCGTTAAAAAGCATTTGAACATTATTCCTGAGTGTACCAATGTTTGTTTACTTATCAGTTTTTAGAATAAATGCTGTTCAACGATTGACATAAATGTGTCAATATTTCATCATCAGACATTGACTTTACTTTATATCTGATTTCACATCATACTGAGGAAATTGTCTGTATTTCATACAAAATTGTTAATTTATGTTGTCTTACAATAATAAATGACCACATTTTTGCAGAATACCGTAACTTAGATTTACAAAGTGGTAACATTTGATCAAAAAGTTTGTACCATTCATTAAAAATCACTCAACAAATAGCGTCAACTGGTCAACTGATTGAAACAGCAGTGGTTAGCACATCGTCATACAGATGATTTGACTTCAGTTGCCTTGCATCTGTAACATACAGAAGTGAAAAAGGAGGTATAAGAGCATGACTCTAGGGATGTTTCACACTGAATGTGTTACAGTTGCATGTGTGCATGTTTTCATTTTAGCAAGCATGTTTTTAAATCAGAGCTTTCAGACTGCCAGATGAAAAAAACATTTCCTGTTTGTGCCTTTCAAAGTTAAAGCTCACTTCTGTGGTGAAACTCCCCTTGTTGGTTCAGAGTGACCTCATTCTGCAGGTTTCCCAGGTCAGTTATTCAATAAATCATACACTGGTGAGGAAATCGAATGTGGCTCTTCCCTAAACTTTCTGTTGGCGTTTATTACTAGGAGGTATTGCCTTTTGTCTTTGTGGTTGTAAAGGTATTTATTATGGAGGTATAATTAATACTACCACAGATAGAGAGATCAATCCAACATTAACATTAATATCTATAATAATTATAAACTGGAGAGCACTGATGTTGATTAATATAGCAGTATCTAAAAGTAAATGTAGCAACTGGCCTAAAAGTATGAATTTATGTTCAATGATGTCGTTTCTATGGTGCAGGATAGAGCACATGGAGTCATGCAGGTCCACAGCAGCAGGTCATCCGTGATTGTTAGTCAGGGTCATACTAATATATGTGTGCTGTTTGCAGGAACTACCATATATTGAACCCTTGGTTGAGGTGGCACAGTGCAGAAAACATGCATTTGAGGAAAAAATATATGATGTACTTTGCACAGTAAACAGAGTCATTGAAATGCACATGAAGAACACTGTCCAGCATTGTGAGATATATCAGACCAGAGTCATATGAAGCAGTTGCATGAAATACAGTTCATACAAATCCTTTTTGAAATCTAATACTGCTTGATCTTCATTTGGTGGTACAACACAGCTGATTGAATTGGTACTAATATTGTCTTCAAGGCTTTTACATGTGACTATGGTCCCAGTGATGTCCATGGGAGTTGTAGTGTCTGAAAGGTTCGCAGCAGAGACGGAGCACCAGTGTTTGATTAACAGAATCATTTGGCTGAACAACTCTGCGGTGGGTCTTTGGATAATATGAAGATTAGAAAACAACCAGAGGAGCTTTATTTTTAATCTAATGTTATGACCAAATTTCCTTTTTTTTCAAAATCAGTCTCTGAAAGCTGTTTTTGTTACTGTTTTTCATTGAGGTTTGATGACTGTTGAGCGTTCTTCAGTCTGTTTCAGAGCTGAGACCCATTCCTGGTTATTGTGAAAATTGTAAAATAGGATTTTTTTTCAGTGAGTTAGTTTGATTTGAAGAAATTAGAAAATATAAACACAAATGAGACAAGAGTTTTCCAGATCACCACGTGCAGTTCTGTGTGTGTGTGTGTGTGTGCTGAATGTGCGTGTGTTGGGGGGTGGGGGGGAAGTGCAGGCCTACAGTTAATTATAGAGTTTGGTTGGAGACCAGATGAGAACACTGCGGCTATAGAGCTCACACAGGTGCACACACACACTTGATGTTCTCACAGCACGACCACTGTCCTCATTTCTGTCAATCAGAGACACTTATTACCATTATCAACATGTGTCTGTCTGTGTGCATCTACATGTGTGTCAGTTTGTAAGGATCTGCGGTCGCCAAGGTCGCCAATCTGCTTTGACTCTGGATGTGAATTTGTTGAAAAATAACAAGTTAACGTTCCCTCTTAAAGAAAGTTTCCAGCAGCTGATGGAGGGTTTATTTCAGAATGATGACTGTAACAGGCCATAGTTCATTAGTCCAAAGTTATCCTTGTCAGTTTGGAGTCATTGGAAAAGTTCTACTCATTGCCCGGTATGTGACTGACATAAGGCTTGTCTTTGATTATTGTAAGACGGTCTTTAACATCAGTCTGTTCCATCTTAAGTCTGTCTCTTTATTTGTGGTTCTGATTGAATAAAGTCTGGGATTACTTTTTCCTCTGTGGTTCTAGCCTAACTGCACAGACTTGGCTCATTCATGGCCTGTTGTGATCCTCACTGGGACATTTTGAATGTCACAAAGGTGAATACAGCAACGAAGCGATCTCTGCTCTGGGCTTGATTTGGAAGAAGTAACAGAGACATTTAAGAGGTGTCACAGGATCCAAATAAAGAGCCCACCAGGGACTGCAGTACTATGTGTATGCATGTCTAACTGCTGTCTGTGTGCATGTGGAGCTCCAGCTGTGACTTTCTCTCTTGCAGTCCTGCAAATATGTAACTCAAGAAGACAGATGACCATCCATTTTGGGCATTTTAATCCTTAGATGACTTTGTGGGTGTTTTACCAGTGTTCTTTCAGGGGTAACCTGTGATAAAAACTCAGCCAAAGCATGATTTCCTGGCCATTATCGAGCTCTTTAGAGTTCTTTGTAGGTTCAAAGACAAGGTGAGGAACACTCCACCCCGATGTAAAAAGACAACTAAAAGATGCTAAAAGATGATGGGAAATGAGGAAAGAGCTGAATATGAGGAAAGCAAGGGTTTTAGTGGCCACAGGAGCCCATAGGAGGCTTTAGGCTTCATTGGAGGAGGACTTGAGATAGGCAGGTGGACTTCATGTGTGTCAGTGCTCGTTGGGTTCACATGATCAAACTAGAAAGCACTAAGAGAGCGCAAACCTCTGCCAAGGGAGCTCACATATTGCTGTTACATCTATAAGCAATAGGTCTATGATAAACTTACCATCATAATATGATTCCTTGACCCCGAAAACCCACACCTAGCACTCAGAATCATGTCGATATCATTATTAGACAGTTATTTAGCAAAAACGATCGTTCTTTAAGGGTGGTTATCTGGATCACCACCAAAATCTTGTAATTTTTAAGTTGGGCCATTACCAACATCTCTTGAAAACTTCAGCAAAATCCATCCAGTAGTTTTTGCGTAATCTTGTGAATGAAGAGACAAACAAATGCAGAAAGAAACATAACCTCCTTGGTGGAGGTAATAAATCCAGATAAAAGCCTCCCAGACTACCTCCATATGTATGGTATATGCTATCATAGTGAATGCACACATGAAGCATAAAAGACAGTCATTTCATATCTGATTGCCCAGAGCAGATGCTAATGCTTCATATAAATGGAGCCCTATATGACAGTTTTGCAGAATCAAATTGACTTTTTTTAGATGCAATTATTGTGAAGATTCATTTTGGTACTGTTGCAATGTGAAAAGAGTCTGTCAAGAACCAAAATGAGCAGTTTCTTTCACACTAAATAGTAACATAAGAACAAACACACAGAAATCAGAAGCACACATACAGGAAACTTAAAAATAGTTTTCTGTCAGCATCCCAACTAAATCTGAGATTGTCAGACTCATACCTGCTTTAAATGCTGGATTCAAGGCAGCCAATGGCACCAGTTCAGAGAAAAGTTGGAAAAATGACTACACAGAAATGACCTTGCAAAACAGGTTGATCTGCCAAGGTCCATATATTTTTCCATTAGGCTGACTGATCCGACAAAGCTTCAAACTGAAAAGACAGAAAGAGACTGGACAGCATCCCTGTCAGGACGGTGAGGTGGTGATTGTGAGGGTGGTTTAGTGGGGCTGAAAGAGACACGTGACTGGCCTTTCATTAACATAACAAAAAAATTATTTGGTTAGTCACGATTTAAGATTCAAAATTCACTTATTTGTCCCCAGGAAATAAAACCTTTGCACAGCAGCTGGATTGGCCTGATTCAGTCACTGGAATCATGCTAATCCATCCTGCCAAGCTCCAATCTACAACGATTGTGAGCGACCCACAGCATCACGACCCAAAGAGTCCTTTAGAGCAGGAGAAGCAGGAAGTGACTGCATGCACAGAGATTAGCATAGATGCTAATAGCTTTAGTAGCAGTTTTATCAGACCACATTTCTTTATTAAATGAAAAACAAATACCAACACTACAAACTAAGTTCGACTATTTTTGCTTCTGACACGTTTTGACGAGAGTTTGTTTACAGACTTACACAGATACATAACAATTCATCATGTGCAAAATATATTCCACCCTTCCCCTCATGATACCGAAGTGCTTTGACCTGAGTTTCAGACTGATGAAAAGTCCTACAATTTCATATATTTACTGTGGGACGTTACCTAGATGGATCTGCAATATACCCAATGGATATGTGAAATCTGGTGTGCCAGGTCAACACACAAATGCCTGCTAGCTCAAGAACAATAACTAAGCTAACCTTAAAGCACAACCTGTATAAAACATGGGCATGGTCTTGGTGATGGCACCCACTGGTTTCCCCTAGAAGGTATTTGGAAGCCCCAAAGTGGTGATCATCCCAAACCTTTTGCACATATTCCCATATATTGCATACTTTTGGGTGCACTGTCCTGGGGCTAACGAAAAGTTACCATTTGAAAGGACGTTGTTGCAGCCAGTACAGATTATGGCACTTTATTAAAGGTTTTGATACTTCACAATGCAACCATGCACTGATACAAACACGTATTTCATAGATGAAAAACTTTAAATTTTTTTACATTTTCAGTGCAGTGCTCTCATATTTAATTTTGTAATTTAATGTTTTGCTCATGAGGTTCAGGTTTTGCCTCTTGGAACAATAAATATTGCACCCATTTTCTATAAAGATGTTGTGAAGATATAGCATGATTAAATTCAGCTATCAAGGAACTATCAAATCGTCATCCAAGATTTGTGCAAAATCATTTTTATCATAAAACAGAGATGTGTAGCTTATTTTGGCTGTTCTCTATTTAGTAGTGAAACAAAGAAACCTAGCAATAACACAATCCTGCTATTTAACCTTCCTATGGGTCAACAGAAGCTAACTGAGTGTTGCCTTCATAAGAAATGTAAGCTGGTGGTAGCTGAAGCTAACGCTGGTCATTATCAATCATTTCATTTGACTCCATTCTCTTTTTTAGATGATGCAAAAAGCAGCTCAATGGTCTTACTCACGCACAGGCCTGTTTTTGTCCTCAGCGGTTACACACACACTCTTTTACACACACACACACACACTCACGCACAGAGGCTAACTGTATTAATAGGAGTCTGTTTTGTGTCAAGCAGGTCTTAATAGGATCAGTGTGAGAGACATGGAGCTGTCTGTCAGTCTAAGTTCATTAACTGATGATAGATGACCTGCAGAGAGAGTGTGCGTGCGTGTGTGTGAGTGTGTGTGTGTGTGTGTGTGTGGTGAGAGAGAGCGCTATGAATGTGTGCTTTAAAGAGTATTTTTCCCCGTTTGTGTGTAAATTCTCTCCCTCTCTCTGCTGTAATTTATAGCCCTCAATCGGGGGCTTATCAGGAGCAGGACACATGGAGGCCTCCTTCTCACTCCTTCTCTCCTCCTCCATGATTTCTTTCAACTCCTGCCTACCAACTTGTATTTCCCCCACACTCTCACCTATCCTTCCTCTTTTCCAATCTTTCTTCTTTCTCTTTTTTCAATATCAGAGGATGCTTCCTTTAATTGCTCTTCTCCTCATTCTCTGTTTCCTCCACTTCTTCCACATCTGGACCAAACTTCTCTGCTTTAAGTGACTTTTCCGACCATCTTTTCCTCCAACAAGTTTTCAAACTTCCTGTGTTTGCAAGACAAAGTTTAAGAAAAAGTTTAAAATCTAGAAAAGAATCTGTGCAAGCGTCAGACATAACCACAATTTACTTTTCTGGTAAATATTTAACAGCAACTTACTGTCCAGTGTGAAGAGGGATTTGGAGAAGGACAAAGAGAGTAGAGAGTGTGAGTTTATTAATTATTCTTAAATCGCAACATTTCCCCCCAAAAAATGTAAAATGCAAAAAATTATTTTCCTTGGAGGCCCCCCACAGGACTGTTCATTTTATTTGAATTTCGTAAACTTTATTTAAACAAGTGAATCTCACTGAGATAAAGAATCTCATTTACTGGAGTGTCATGGCCAAGACAAGGAGCAGATTAGTTCTCATATAACAATTACAAACACAGATCAACAGGAATTACCAATCATTGTTACAGAGCAAAATCTCATCAGTCTGAGCATCTACAGCCTGCTTCATCTTTCTCCAGTGTCTTTAATATGCTTTTTAAAAAAATCGTAAGAGACCCACTCACCAAGACACAGCTTTTCCTGCAGTAGGATCTTGTTTCAGGAGCAGAGTATCTGAAACTTCTTTTGGTAAAAAGACAAACTCTGGGGACAGTGTGAAAGAGTAAGTTTGGTGACTGAATCACAAAACGAAGACTGTAGCGTTAGAAACGTTCACGTGAATACATCTGCTGAAGATAGGACAGACCTAAACATGCATGCTTGAGCAAAGGTCTTCAAATTACCTTTTTTTTTTAAGTTAGTTGACCAACTTTTGACAACCTCAATACTGACAGAGCCTCTGCCCCCCACCAAGACCCCTGACAAAGCTGAGATATGGACAACAGTCTGACGGCTGTGGTTAATCAAAAAACACATAATGTCCTGCATTTAGTTCAGATTGAGGCTGGAGTTTGAATAACAAAGGTCTTCATCATGGTTTCATTGACAGCTGTTACACCAGTGCTGATTTGGTTTCAGTTGAATGGAGCAAGTTCGCCATGAAAGCACCCTCAAGCTGTTGTCATACCTAATATTTTGGTACAGACCAAACAAACTCGGGGTCAATCTTTTGGAGAGTCTGTTTGATATGAGGTGGTGTAAAAGCTCAAATGATCTCTGTGGACTTTGACTAAAGAACAAATCTCTAGTTAAAACTGAGGGGCTCAGACTCTGTTAAAGTTGCAGTTAGCTGTGGATGTAGCATGATCCAAGCCAAACAAAGGGAGCAAACTGAAAAACAATAAGTTGTGGCTTAAATTTTCCCAAATACAACAACAGTAACTTTGGCACAGTGGCACAGCAGCATGCCTCATCGCAAGAGGGTTGCTGGTCCGACTCCCTGTGTGGAGTTTGCGTGTTCTCCCTGTGCCTGTGAGAGTCGTCTTCATGTATCCTGCCACAGACTGAAAACGTGGTTACGTTCATTGGTGGCTCTAAATTGCTCGTTGGTGTCGAGTGAGTATGTGAATGGTCGTGTGTCTCTCTATGTGACCAGTCCAGGGTGTAGTCTGCCTCTTTCCTAATGTCAGCTGTGACAGGCTCTAGCCCCTGCGACCCCTGAAGGGATAAACTGTACAGTTAGTAAGCTGAGGTAGTGTTAGCACACCAGGACGTTTGTAGCTTAGTCTGGGACTCTAACATCAATAGCAAGGTTGAGGGTTCTTGTCTGCCTGTCACATGTCCATGTGTCTATGGGCATGATACTTAACCCCCAAGTTGCTGCATCAGTGGTGTATAAATGGGTATGAGAGGATGTGAGTGTGTTAGCTTAAACACTCTGATCCATCAGTGAGTGAATGGGTATGAATGTGTAGATTTGGCCTGAAGTGTGAAGCTGCTCTAAGTCGTCAAAGAGACTAGAAAAGTGTGATACTTAAGCTCAAATCCATTTAGCATCTGAATGTGAACTGAGTTGAGATCAAACGTCTGCTCTAAATCTACAGTAAATCCAAGGTTTGATCCACAAATCCATTTGTACATCAAGTCTTCTTTTGTGTAATCTTAAATAAACTCATGAAAATGTCTTCTGTAATCTCTTCTACAAGAAAGACCCCCACAGGTGCTTTTGTTGAGGTATTGACTTTTGGTTTGACTCTGAAACGCTTTGGTAACTCAATCACTGTATTTCTTCAGTGCTAACACACACACGCTCACACTGACAGTCAAACAGGGATAAGCTGAAAGTCCAAATGACTCCACAATGAATGTAAGCTGCTCACTATACACATCCTGACACAATGGAGAGCCTATTGAGGAGAGATTTGTGCTGACAATGAACCAGACAACTGTGTGTTTGCGTGTGTGCTTTACGTGAGGGAGCAGTGGTGTTTGCACATTTTAGTAGACCTGGATGAAATGCACTCCCTTTAAATGTCCAAATCCTGTTCAGCCAAATCTGTCTCTCTGAGTTTATCAGTGTCTCATGATTATTTAGCACACCAAGTCTCTGACAAGGCCTCATATAAAAAGACAAATAAAAT
The DNA here is from genome assembly GCA_037902135.1 of Cetoscarus ocellatus. Classification (NCBI taxonomy): domain Eukaryota; kingdom Metazoa; phylum Chordata; class Actinopteri; order Labriformes; family Labridae; genus Cetoscarus; species Cetoscarus ocellatus. Next base: position 274,517 of record JBAMNC010001558.1, on the reverse strand, counting down.
GTTTGTTTTCTTCAGTGTGTTTTGTGTGTTGCCCGGGATGATAAATGGTTGTTAGGGCTAAACAATATTTAAAATAAATAATCCTGCAATATTATGAAATTTAAATGGCGGCATGGTGGCACAGCAGGTAGCACAACTGCTGGTCTGAACTCAGAGACATTCAGAGTTTTATGGAGTTTGCATGTTCTTCTTGTGCATGCAGTGGTTCTCTCCAGGCACCCTGGCTTTCTCCCACAAACCAAAAAAACACGCTTGTTAGGAAAATTGGTGACTCTTACTCTTACTTATACTTTTAGGTGTTGGATAGTTTTTTGAATAGTTTTCTGTTTCTCTGTGAGCCCCTGTGATTGGCTGGCAAATGGTCCAAGGTGTACCCTGCCTCTTGTCCAATGTCAGCTGGGTCCAGCCCCCACAACCCTGAAAGGCATAAACAGTATACATCATGGATGGATGGACAGATAAAGTATAAAAAGCAGATAACATAAATACATCGTCTTCTCTGAAGAACAATGCAAACTGGATCTTAAACTCTATTTTTAACTGCCTACGTATTCTTCTTTGCTTCAGCTGTACAAATAAAGTCATGGCTTGCACTACTATTGCTAGTTTCTGGTGATTCTTAATTAACAGGCCCATGTTTTTTACTCCCAAATTCTCACTGTGTTGTGCACAGTCTTGGCTGGTCCATGACAGGAAAGTGCTCCGAGATGCCCGCCATGGCTATTAGGAGATCCCCCACAATGACATGATAACATTTAATCCTTACCATTTATATATTATAGGATATATAAATAAAAAATGGCTTAGCGTGGAAAATGGCACTGTGTACAGAAATTGAGAAAAAAAAAATCCTTTTCAGACTCCCAGTGGCTGGAAGTTGGCCGGTAACTGGATGGGACTGAGCTTGCATTTGGCTGGGAGGCGAAATTGAAGTGGCTGCATCTGTGTCTGTATCAAGTGTTGTGTGTAGGCACACAAATTCACAGACATTATGGTCTGATCCATGATTAAGCCTTCTGCATGTGAGATAAGATGGACCTTTATTTTAGATAGTGAGGGAAACACAGCAACAGGTGGTTTTTGGTTATAGAAAACAACACAGAAAAAGCAGTTTTACATGCTGTGAGTCATGCGATAGTCACATTGCATGTCCTGTGATGTGACTATCGCATATGTGCATATTTCAATCACAATTTTAAATTGATATGTTGTTCAGCCCCACTGGATATTCATCAAAATAGTTAAAGACTTGTCTGGAAATATATCATAGTTGGATAGTCAGAAGGTCTTGGGTGCAATGTCGAAGTCACTCATGTTGGACCTTTACCCACAATTTCTACACAGCAGCGTCCTGTCTGCACTCAGACTTTGCACTGACAAGTGGCGTCCTCGCCCACTGGAACTGAACTAAAATGTGTTTTTAGTTTCTTGTTTTGTGTTCTTCAAAGGAGCTAAAATGCAGCTATAGCACCTTGATAACAATCACTGCCCTCACCCTGACAGACTGAACAACACGTCATTTGTATGGAAACAAAACTTTGTTCTTTAAAGCTGCAGCAGTGTGAGTCCACAGGGTTTTAGGTCTGAACTGGGCTGAAGATTGAAGTGTTTGAATGTGTTTCTTAACCTCAATTTGTTGAATCTGATGAGTCTTTCTGTTTCAGGCTGAATCATCTGCACTAAAATTTTGTGCATTAAACAGGAATTAAGCTCCAGCATTTACTGTCACTAGACAGAGGTGTGAGATATTCCATCAGAAAAGTTATCAGTTCTTTGGACTCCAGCAAGCACATTTGCACTGACATTAATAAGAAGATATGATATATGATATAAACCTCTTTTTTATAAATTGTTTGGCTCTTTTGTGACAGTTGGCTATAAACTATAGCACTGAGTTTGTTACTCACATACATTACCCGGTCAGAGTGGATTGTAAGGATTTGTTAATTCTGTGACTTTTTATAGCACATTATAAGGTCACCTGTGACCTCTTAGTCCACAGACTGACCTTTGACGGATAAAACATGAATCCAGTGTGATCACAGAGAGGATTATTGCTCTGCTGCAGGCTTAAAGGACCATTACATTTAACTGAGGCACGATAAAGGCACCAGATCACAATCAGAATCATGATCAATATCATCTAATGACACAGAGAGGGAGGGAGGGCTTATTTTATCGCCATTGTCGTTTATGTTAGTATTGCATAGCATATATATGGTTATGTGAATAAAATGTGGATCAGAGGACCATAGCATCTCAGGTCACTGTTCTGCCTGTTTGTGGTTTTTTAAGGCATGATCATAACCATGTTTTTCTCTGGATGAATTAATTATTCTCTCTGGATGATCATCTCCTGGTTCAACTCTCATTGTCTCAGAAATGTGATTTTCTTTGTTTTCCTGTCTTAATCTCTGTTCCTCTTTTTTCTGTCACAGATATGGAGGAGAGAACAGGCGCAGGGTCATGGGGGAGTGGAAGTCGTTCTTCGAAGGTAAAATACTGTTTATGATTCTGTGTATATTTTTTTATATTTTTTTTCTTTATTTGATCTTTAAGCAAATCACTTTTGTATTTCAAATGTAATGTGGTGTTTGCAGAGCGATAAAGACAAAGCTATACTGCTCCCTTCTATTACAAAGGAAGATTTTGTTCAGTTTTTTTATTATTATGATCGATGGTCTAACATTTGAACATACACCCACCGGCCACATTGTTAGGTACACCTTGCTAGTTGGCTCAGTCCTCTCTTACCAGTGTTAGATGCCATTGCTAGCTGACATTATCATGAGGCTTTACCAAGGGTCAGCTCCGCATCAGATGTACGAAGTGTTTCTTGAAACTCAATTGGAAACAAGTAACATTTTATCCTGTGTGCTCTTTGAGTTCATCAGTGGCACAATAAAAGTAAGAAGCATTAAATGAGCCTGCAGAGGTTCAGAGCAACTGATGAAATCCACCATGCAATTACTGACACCTACAAGCAAGGCACTTAAACCATCCTCTTTGTGCTGTGTATCTGGCTCTGCCCTGGGATTATGAGCCATTCAAATGACATGACATGCCTGAAACTGATAAGTTATGTCCACACCTAGGCAGGTATTTGAAAAAAAAACATTTTTAAAATTAAGCCCATCCACATATATGAAGTTTTCAACAACATCCTCCTGTGTTGTAACACAAGTTTGACCTGTGTTACAGTTTAACTCGTTTAACTCATCACTCATGTTTTCAGAAAATATTTCTTTGTTAATATCACAATATGAGATAAAAAAAAATCATCTTGATCAAGATCTGTTAGATTAAACAAATGTCAAGTCAAGGCCCTAACCTGATTTAATGTCTGTGATCAGGCAGATCCATCTTGCCAAGCTCCAATCTACAATGATTGTGAGCAGCCCAAAGCAGCACAGTCCAATCAGAGTCTCTAAGAGCTTTAAGAGGAACAAGCTACGAGCAAATGACTTCTGGTAGTGACAGAGATTAGCATAGATGCTTACAGCTTCAGTAGCAGTTTTATCAGATCTTAACCACATTTCTTTACTAAATGAAAAACAAATACCAACACTACAAACTTCTCTACAGTAAGGATATGTTCTCTCCACCAGCCTACTACATATTCTGATTGGCCCATAATAATTTTAAGTGACGAAACGATTTTCCAATTACATTTATTACGGGCCAGGGCTGAGGGATTAATGAAGTTTATCCTTACAACGTGGTTTTCCCTGATACCTTTAAATGACTTTTAAAGACAGAAGGACAAAAGAAAAAGCTGCATTTTTACAGATACCTGCCTGCGTGTGGACATCCTACATTGTACATCCCAATACGGCCCAGTTGGCTTTGGGATGAGCATGCCTGAAACCCACCAATCCAAACTTGCATACTGGCTGCAAATGTTGACCAACGATACCAGTTTCCAGAAACAATGAGTTGTTCAGATGAATAGATGAAGCTTTGTTCAGCCCTCTACCAAGGAGTGGTTCTGATGTGAGTGTTTTTTTCAGTGGTTCAAACCCCCTGACAGAAACCCTGGTTTGACCCCTGACTAGGCTGAGAGTAGCATATTCAGGTCCAAAAAGGCTCTGGTATCTTTGCTTTCAGAAGCTCTCACAGATGAACAAGGGCTGATTTGCTTTATTATGTCTGATGTAACAACTTTATGAACATATCCCTCAAGTCATTTTCCCTCTGTACCCAAAGTGTCTGAAATGTTTGCTAGCTAATATGGAATTTCATGTAATCCCATGTTTGTTTCTGTCTTCAGAGTTACGCAGAAGGATCTCAGTACATGACGTCACACGACAGCCTCTCACCGCCCTACGCCAACTCCAGGCTCACAGGTACATCACTGACTGCACATGTGTGCTCCGTGTGCATGTGTGTGTGTGTGTGCTGTGTTTTTGTTTCTCTCCATCGACTTTGGATTCGCCGCTCTGCTGGGTTTGGATCAGATCGTTTGTGTGTGTAAAAGTGTGTGTGCAGAGAATTAGTGAAACACTGGCGTACACCGGAGGAGACAGGTCATCTGGCACGCACTTTCTCTCTTTCTCTCTGCCCGCTGTGTGGAAAACGCTCTGCGGTGTGTGCTCATTTACCCATGATGCTCTCTGCCTCTGGCTCTCCGATGTGGCGCCAGTTGTGAGCAAATGGCCACTGACACAGATAATCTGCCTCTCTCTCTCTGTCTCTTGCACACACAGACATATATAATCACAGCACACACACATGCAGATGTACCAACACACTCACACACACTCAGAGCTTAATTACCTTTGACTGGATGCATCAAATATGGAGGACATCATCCCTCGACGATCTGGATCTACCTGCTCTTTTACTGACTCTCTCTCTCTTACTCTGACATTTGTTGGTTTTAATTGTTCTCTCCTTTTTACTACAGTAGCTAAACACCAGATGTTTGTTGTTAAGAAAAATGCACATCTAAAAGTCAAATCTGAATAAAGATATATGTCATATTTCATAAAAAAAGTATCTCATTACACTTATAAAGCTCAACAGTCTGATCTAGGAAGTAAAAGTCCCCTCCATTTCCCAATAGTGGCATGATTAATGGCCATAGTCTCTTAACCAACCAGTGCTGACTTGCCACAAAATGACAGACAATAAAATACTGGTAATTGCATCTGAAGAAAACACAAGCTTGTAGGATATCTGCCTTGTTTTAAACAAAAAAAAAAAAAAAACACTCACCTCTCAGTGATTTATTTTAAACTTTGAGAGAAGACCTACGCTTTGTTAGCATGCAATTGAAGGTTATTTGAAATGATGAAAATTGAATAGTAATATCACAAACTGTGTTGAATAAGGGTTGCCACAATATTGTATTTTCACCTCAGGATTTTGGTGGCCATTAAATGTAATAATCATAAATCATTACTATATTTACAGAAAACAATAAAAAATCAGTTCTTTTAGATGACTTAGGTTACTTTCACACCTTACATGTTGGGTCCAGACCAGAAGAAATCTGGTTCGCTTTTAACAGTTCAACAACAGTAAGCAAGCTAACCTAGCTTTTACCAACAATAAGCGGATAATATCAGCATTGCTAACAATGCCAGCCTTCAGCTCTCTTAGCAGCTCAAAATCTATGAGTCCATGTGGACTATAGTTACAAATTGCCCTGATAAATATGTCATTTTTTTGAGCAGCTTTAATACAACTTTGTTTCTATATTATCACTTAAAACAGAGGGTATGCACATGGCATTAGTAAGCAGGAAAACACTTTACTTCAGCAGAAAATCATTATGTATGTAGTTATAATTATTTGATAATCTTCAGCAGTGTAGATCCTCAGCTCATGTTACTGAAACATTTTCAATTATGTCAGGTTTATAATGAAGAAAAAGCGTTGTTTTACAGCAACTGGTATCATATTACTGAGCATACATTCATTCAATCATTCATGAAGTTAACTATTAATGTCATAAATAGCGAAACAATGAGGACATCTAAATTGTGTTTTCACGCTCATGGCCTTCATAAAACCCAGAAAAGTCCAATTACAATGGCTGGTTTGTGATAAATAATTTAAAATATAGTGTGGTCCATAGATTTTACCACAAATCGATAAAATAACTGAATTCATGTGTCTTCCACTTGGCCAATTATTGACATTATTTTTATAAAATTTTCATGAAAAGATGGTTTATGACCAGTTCCAGTGTCACATTGAAAATAAACAAGAGGCAACGAAAGTTAAAAAGATGCTAAATCAGTATTCTTAGAGAAAGACTGGGTACAACAAACTCATTTTGGATAAACACAAAATCACAGATACAGAGTTAAAGTCTCTACAAGGCTACTACCTGAAGCTTAATCTAATAAATGCTGCATTTTAACTTTAAGGCTCCAAAGAAAATCAGCTTACAATCTACGTTTATCATTACAGACATCATTGAAAATAATTTTGTCTTTAGAAAACTACAGGGAGTTATCGGTTCTCTACTGGAATTGGTTTTTGAATCTCATTCCTGGTAACAAACATTCTTAATATTATGGCACTCTGATCTTAGAAACACTCACCAGGTTAACTGAATATGTAGAAGTAAAACCCCAAAGATTATGAAGTGGCTTAAATTACATTAAACACAGGAACATGATCAATTTTAGTGAACATCTCACAACAATTTTGTCTTTTCACATTTCTGTTCAGCAGTGAATTTACACTTGTGGAGAGAAACTTGGTAACAGAGATGTAAACTTGAGAGCTGTGGGTTGCTGCCTCTGTTGGGATGATCCATAGTGTGTGCCATGTGTTGTGACAGTGTTGTGATTATGGGATGGAGCTGCCGAGACGAGAGCGAGCAGGCCGGGCACAGTCAGAAATGGAAATATTGCATTCTTCATCTGGCACACGGGGGCTGCAATTTACTTTGATAATGATAACACTAAGAGACAGAGACAGCCATGGATATGGAATATAAACACACGCACACACACACCCACACACACACACACACACACACACACACATACACGTGCAGTTTCCCTATACACTGTGGCAGAAAACATCCTTTTCAGTTTTATCAAGGACTTTTCTAATCTGGATAAATCAGTTTGTTTTTTTGTGTTTCTTTGGCTTTCTTAACCTCTTATTCAAAACTCGGGAAAAGTGTTGTTTCAACAATAATAATAATATTAATAATAATAATAATAACAATGATACGACCATTCAACAATTAATGCCGCTGATGATTTATTGTTCTCATAGTTGTTTTAAGTTTTTAAAACCAAGTTCTTTCCCTCAAATGTCAAACTAATAGCTATTAATTTTAGTAGTACAACTTGCTTTGATTATGGTTTGCAGAAAAAAACCTTGGAAAATAGCCGAGATCCAAAATGAACTCAGCAAGCCTCTGAAAATACAGACTTCTTTAAGGTTGCTAATTAATTATAGGTCAAATTAATAGTTACTTTGTGGTTGTATTGGTGTTTAAAGGGGCAGCAGATGCATTGGTAATGTTATTTATTCTGGTCTATCTCTTTTTTCAAATGGACATCATCTTTTGTTGCTGAGGTGTCCTCGTGAGTTTGTTGTGAGCTTGCTTGGTTAATTATTTTACATGTCTGTTTGTGAGGTTAAGCAGGTACTTTGCCTGTAATATTTTTTGTCTGTAGTTTTTATTGGCCCTGTGGGTGTAGTCTTGTGGTCATGATGTGTTCTTAGAAGAAGATAAAAAAGGCTCAAATGTCCTATCTATGTATTGCCCCACAGTGTCACTTTGGTTCTCTTTCAGTGAACAAGAATCCTTACATTTGCCTCCTGTTCATCTCTGCATCCAGGCTCCTACCTACTTTGGTTTGGATACATATTCACACTTTCTTTCTCCTCACATATTTCTTAGCTCTCCTCTGTTCTGAGCATTGGAAAAGAAAGCCTGAATGCAGACGACAAACAAAACATGATCACAGAAGTGCCTGATGTTAGTGCTGTGCTATATTACAGTAGCACAGCACTATACTACAGTAGCTGAGCGTTCATATTTTAAGTTGTGAATGAAAGTGTAGTTCACTCTTGAGTTGTTGAACCACAGCCAAGCTGCCAAGGTGACAATTCAGAGCTCCACCTGCTGAGTCGAGTCACACACTATAACTGTGCTTGGCAGCACCATGTAAGCTGCTGTATGGATCTGACTTTGTCTTACAGAACAAGGGATGCTCGATAATATGGATATGATATCAGTATCAGCCAATATAGGTCTAAAAAGTTAAAGGAACATTCCATAATTTTTAATGTTTTCATATCTTGCCTCACTCCGGAGTCCATGACAAGCAGATGGACACCATTCTTTCAACTGTGTGTCCAGTAATAAGGAAGAGACAGACAAATCGATCGCCCATCGCTAGTTAGCTTAGCTCAAACGATGGGAGTCAACCAGTAGTGCTAGCCTGTCTCTGCCTACAGTCATCAGATAAACTCTTCAGCAATTCTAAACAGTCCTGTGTGCTTGTCATGACTTCTTTATGTTTATTATCTTCATATTATCTTCATATTGTCTTCTTCTACTCCTAAATAGAGGCTTTGTTTTGTTGGCCCACTTCCGTGGTGGTTTTCGTGACAGATGTGACATTTTCGAACGAGTAGAGTCTTTTGAACAGCTCTTTTAAATGATCGAGGACAACCGATTCACAGTTGTTAGGGAGCCGTTCTTTTCTTAAATTTGCAGCCAATTTGCATTTAATAATGGCTCGCAAATGAACGGCTCACTCAGAATTGTGAATTGATTCTTGTAGTTAATTAAAAGAGCTGTTCAAAAGACTCAACTCGTTTGAGAACGTCACATCTCTAACAAAAACCACCGCGGAAGTGGGCCAGCAAAACAAAACATAGCCTCTTTTTAGGAGTGGAAGAAGACAATATGAAGATAATATGAAGATAACATAACATAATGGAGTCACAACAAGCACACAGGACCATTTAGAGTTGCTGAAGAGTTTACTTAATGACTGTAGGCAGAGACAGGCTAGCTCTACAGGTTGATTCCCAGCATTTGAGCTAATCTAACTAGCGGTTGGCGATCTTTGTCTGTGTCTTTCTTGTTACTGCACACACAGTTGAAAAAATGGTGTCTATCTATCTGTCACGGACCCGGGAGTGAGGCAAGACATGAAAATAACAAAAATGTTGGAGTGTTCCTTTAAATATGGGTATCGGCTTTTATTAAAAATTTTGGCTGATATATTTGGCCAACATAACAAACCAAAAAAAAAAAACAAAATACACATATATACTGTTACGCAGCACCTTATCATTACTTCATGGGTACATTTAAAAATCAAGATAAGTTAAGATAAGATAATCCTTTATTGATCCCCAGAGGGGAAATTCAGGTATTGCAGCAGTACAGGGCAAGTACAAGGGAAGTAGCATGTATTGGGTTCAAAAGAATTACACATAATTTAAGACAAATAATAAGATCAATAGGCTCAAATAGCAGCACAAAAATACTAAATAACACTAATAATAGAAGCAAAAACAAAAGAAAAGGAAATACTGTCAAGATAACGTGGCTGTTTGACCCATCAGTGCGACATGGTGTGCCTTGAACTCAGTCCCGGGACAGGGACCATTTCAGTTCACAACATGTCAAGGCCACTGTAGGGACAGGGGCACATCAGACAAAACAAGATGAAGATGGATTCCGGTATATACGTGTATGAAGATGCTATCACTATAAGTGACAGTGATATTAAAGTGACAGTGTGATGGGTAAGAGATAAATGTTAAAAAGTCAACTGTTTTTCTTGTTTTATATCTGTTCCTATACGAACAGACTGTCACATTGAAGCAACAAGTCACTATATGTAAATAAAGAGTTTGTGCTCTTGACAACAAATATCAGTAATGAGTTCAGAAATATCAGCATGTCAGCCAACATTCTACATCCCTATATAGGACATATTTATATTGTTTATATTGGAGGCCCCTCTCCCTCTTGTTTTCTTTTTAAATCAATTAATCCATGGTTAGGCTCTGGTTGACCTTAATTTACAGCAAAAAAGATCCGCAGGCCAATTACATGCTGCAGGTGAGTTTATCTATGTGTGATATACCTACTGTGTCCCTGTTCAGTTGTCTCTGATTCTGCAGCGATGTGTTGGCACTTTAGCGCTGTATTGCCGTCTGTAAGCAAAGTGATGTCCAAGAGGATCCATGACCTTGATTTTGACCCATGACCTCCATATTGTTTCCAAGTTGCCCCTGACTCAGAGTGGATATAAATGCATTGTTGTGGTGTGCTTGAAATACTGAGTTAATGAGGTTAATTTACAAATAAAGATAAAAGTTAAACATCATGACCCTGACCTTTGACCTGTGACCAAAATCCCAATGGTACCTTCTTTATTAATTGTGAATATTTGTGCAAATTTAAAGGTAAATCACATGTTTTTAAGAGTTTACTTCACTGCACTCACCAGAGAAGCACAGTAATGAAAGCCTTTGCAGTTACAGTTGCTTTGGGGTTTGCATTAATAGATGTAGAGATTTAATGACAAAAGGATTCCATTAAACCACAACTCTCCCCTTTACATTTCCTGAATTTCATGACACTCTTGGGGCCAGATGGTAAGCTTTGAAGGGCCTGATGTGGCCCCAGGGCCGCCAGTTGATGATCACTGCCATAGGCTGCAGTTTATTTGCTACAATGAAGAAGGCAGTTTACTACATGTTAGTTCAGCCTATTTTATAATGTTAGAAAGTTACAAGGATAAATCAAAGTCACAACATAAAAAGACTGGTTCAAGATGGATTTGTATTACATTATATTTATATCTATATTTGTATTTATTTGTGTCTTTTTCATTATGCAAGGAGTCACTCTTTAATCACAGGTCATCTGTTGAACATGAGACGAGGATGCTGGTGGATTTTTGATTTTTGTTCAGCTTCTTGCTCGGTCGCTCTGCAAGCCTTGATGTTGGGAACTCACCTAAAAGTAAAAGCCTCTGAACATTTCAGACTTGTTACTTGTAAACGGTAAACAAAGCTTGAATTGTTCTGAATTTGCTCTGTTTAGATGCTGAAAGCATATTTCAGTCTGTTCCCCTCTTTTCTTTGGATGTCTTCTGTGCCTCGGTAAATTCAAAAGGACAACAGGACTCTCACCTGAAATGAACCCAAACAAAAGAAGAAAGAAACACCGCAGAGTTTAATGAACCCAGCGTGAACATGTGTGAATGTGAGCGCTTTCTCTCTCTCTCTCTCCCTCTCTCGTTCGCCCGCTCACTCTCACTTTCTCTCGCTCTCCCCCTCTCTAACCTTGTCTGTCTTTCTTAACCCCCCACCATCAGATTAGAGTGATGTTATGCTCTAGATAATCAGCGAAGGGATTAGTGTCATCTCAGCGACCCCACTAGATTAATCTGCAGACACACACACACACACACAGAAACACACACACAGAAAAGCAGAGAGATCCAGCAGTCAAGAGATGTGTGTGTAAGTGTGTTTGTGTGCTCGTGGTGGTGTTGTTGCTTGATTCTTTTATTTTTGTATTTTTTCATGTATGTTTGTTGTATTTGTGTCTAAATTTGTGAGCCCAGCGTTTTGAGTGTGTGTGAGTGTTTGAGGGTTAAGGCGGTTTGAGTGTGTGTTTCCTGTAAATTGGCAGGTTAGTGTGTCAGAGTGTGTGATGTAAGCTACTGTATGAATGAGGTTCATGTGGTTAAAAGCAGGTTAGTGTGTGTGGTTGTTGTATAAGTGTGTTTTAAGTGTGTTTGTGGCCCTTCATCCGGACTCTGAAACACTGGTACATACTGGCTTATGTTTGTGTTAGTTTGTGTGCCTTGACTTGGCATGCAGTGTTTCGATGATTCCACCTGTAAAACGTTTTATTTTAAATGAAAAGAAATTTAGGTTTACACATGGACTTGGATATCTGTCATGCATCACTACAGTCACTTCGATTTTCCGCTTCCAGCCGAATGCCTGCAGAGTTCCAGCCAATTATCAGCCAATGGATGTGCTAAAATTCCATCATAAACATGCCCATTTGATGGAGCTTCCAGAACATGAACACTTCAAATGGGCATTTCCTTATTGGAGTGGCATTAGTGTTAACCATTCACTATGTTTCTGACATGTCATTGCGGGGCATGACAGAAACATAGTCCTCAGTGGGGAAATCATTAGTGGCTCCATTGGTATCTCCACCTTTTTAGACGAGGTCCTTTTTAGACAGAGCAATTACCAAAGCCACCGAGGAAAGATTTTCTCGATTAATAAATCGAGAAAATCTTTCCTCGGTGGCTTTGGTAATTGCTCTGTATTCCATTTTATGTTTCATTTATAAATATTGTATTAACCTGGTTGGATTTAAAGCAGCTCTCGTACTACCTCCATGTGAAATGGTCGATTTACAGACGCTGCAAAGCTGCATTTCCTCTGAGAAGACTTTCACACTGGCATGGCTCTGTGCCAATTTGGGTTCCCGAACCTAATTTTGAACCAGCTGGCGTGTTCAGATCGGAAAAAAAATGGTTCGGAACCGGAAAAGTTGGTTGCAGCTCGCGATCAGTGGGCATGTTGTATTCTGTGTTGATAAAATGAGGGCGAAGTCGAGGACATGGAGGAACACACACACACTTTTTACATATCAGATGCCCTCTACATACGTCTCATCATCAACAGTTGTTGCGTGCTTGATTGCTTGATGAAAACAAAAACCTTCAGTAAAGCAACAAACGCTTTTATAATATCAATGCAATCCTCCATTTTTACAGTGTGTTATTTACTTCCGCCTGAGTAGCGTCAAATTACACCCTTTCAACTTTCATTCTGCTTAAACTGTATGAACGTGGACTGGTTCACTAGGAAGCACCAAGGTTCTGAGAATCCAGCACAGAACCACCGTGCTGGTGTGAAAGCCCACTGCGTGGTCTGGTTTGGTTCAGAGTGGTTAACCCTGATTTTGTTTGCGTCTGCTAGCTGTACCCTCACATGAAGCAGAGATGTGAGCCGGCAGAGAGGGTCATGCCAGCTTTGTGATGGCGTGACATCTCAGCAGCGCCACACAGTGCAGCTTTCTGAAGTAGAGCACAGTTGGAAACTAAGAGCAGCAATGGGGACTTCCAAAACTCTGTGGAGCATTGTTTCAGGCCGACATGCTTTACAGCAACATCAGTGAACAAATCACTCTAAATCCGAGTCTTATTCGGATATGAGCAGCATGCACGCCACCAACATTTTAGCCTTGGTGTTGCTACTGCCACATCACTTGCACATTTACAGCTGTAAAGTGCTCTCAGCTTACGGACATAAACAATCCAGTGGGATGAACGGCATTATTTCTGATCCCTGGTTAATGAAACGGTGCTGATATCTGTCCCACTCTAATACTTTTGATTGGTATTGGGACATCCTTGGTATTAATGCTTCTCCCAGTGCATACAAGCATTTCTGAGTATCAGTTGTACATTTAACCTCAAAGCTCCTTTTGTTACGACTCATCTCTATGGCTTTTCATCTCTATGGCTAATGTGTGGTCACCTTGGGGAGCAGACGTTATAGTGGCAGGAGCTGTAACAGACCAGAAAAGGATAATAGAGGTGGATCAGGGGTATCAGAGAGAGGTGTATGAGAGTTTGAACGTTTTTTTGAACATTAGTAATTATGAATGTATTGCAGTAGTCATTGAAATCAAATAAATGAACCAGAGTTAAGGCAAAATATGAGCTCTTGAATGGATTTGATACCCAGACGAAGGTCTGATTTGACTGCAAGCAAATGATTTTAGTTATTTCATTGATATTATAGTATATAGAATATATCTGGAACTTTTTTGTGAATTTTAAAAGGACATTTTCAACCAAGTATCCAACCAGGGTCAAATCAAGTTATGCATAAAAAGAGAATTTGCTCATTGGACTATAAGCCTTTGCAGTGTTGCTGTTCATCTGAGGGGGTCATGACCTGCCTATCTGCACCAAAGGTTTTTTTTAAGACAACATTTCCATCATTGCAACTGCTGCAAATTAGCTTTAAAACAAAATGGCTGACATCACACAAACTTAACTCAATACTCAGTACAGTGTGCGGTCAGATCTCGAAGCTGTGTGATGCCTGCTTTTTGTTTGCATCTTTTCATTGTGCTCAGAAACGTGTGCATGTGTCTAAACGTGAGCGAATTCATGTGTCATTTTTTTTCATGATTACGTTTTTGTGTACGTTTGGTGCTGTCTGATTCCCTCTTTCATGTGTTGGTATGTGGTTACCCAGGATGTGTGTATAAGTGTGCGTATACCTGTGTGAAGTGGCTTTGCAGAGCAGGTGCAGCACCATGAACCCCCCCTCCCTCTAACTGTCACCTACATAGTAAATGAGCATCTCGCTGGTTTCAGCCTGTAAGCACATTCTGTTCTGTTATAAATAAACGATCTGATGAGGCCTCAGACTGATGCTGATGCACACCAGCTCTGATCTGTAATGCAATACAAAATACACAAAAGCTAAGGGATGACACAGTGTTTCAAAAATATAGAGGCCATGTCTGAAACACAGTTGGTACAATCTGAGGAGAGAATTGACTGTCATTGTAAAAATGTCATATAGCATATTTAGCCCAAAACACTTGTTTTGAGTCATTTATTATGAAATATGAAATATGTTTTATTTCATTGGCTTTCTTTCATTTGGCTTCTTAGCTTGAGAGGGCCCTGGTGATGTTATGTGTACTCACTAAATCCAATAGTAGCCTCAATTCTAACTTACATATGATCAATACAGTCTTTAAAAAAATGGACGTAGCCTCAGTGATGTCAGCCATTTTAGTGGAGAAGACCTTCAAGGTTTGTCAAAAGTGTTCAGCCTAAAGCTGTGATCACACCAAGGGCTGAATTTCAGTTGGTCGCACAACGGAAACACATTGAAAGTGAATGGTAAGAGGCAAAATTTGCGTTGACAACAGTTATTTTAGTGTTCAGAGACCACAAGAGAAAAGTGCATCATTACTGTTGCTGATATTAACTTCAGAGAGATCAGAAAATCAAATACATGGTAGCTCCTGCAAACAGCACACATATAGTAGTGTGACCTTGACAAACAGTCATGGATGACCTGCTGCTGTGGACCTGCTCCACTCCATGTGCTCTATCCTGCATTGACCATCAACAGAAACATCATTTAACATAAATTCATACTTTTAGACCAGTTAAACCCATTTTAATGTAGTTCAGCTAGATGCTGCTATATTAATCAACATCATTCCTCTCCAGATTATATTTGTCATAGACGTTAATGTTATTATTAGATTGATCTCTCTGTCCATGGTTGTTATTGATTATACCTCCATTATACATCTGTTATAAGTACCTTTACAGCCACTGAGATAACACTTGTTGTGAATTGGCGCTAAACAAATAAAGATTAATTGATTGACTGATTGATTGATAAAGGATGGACATGCGTCTGCCTGGCCTTTGAATGAGGACTTTCTAGTTGAATTTAGTTTAGTCATACATCACACTTGACATCTGTGCTAAGAAAATTCCTTAAAGCATTCTTGAGTAACTTTGTTTTAAAGCATGAATCAAACATGAGGCCCAAGACTCTGCCCTTCACCTCTGACCTCCAAAATAGAGTTAATATATTTTTATTTCAGAGTCCACAATGGCCAGGATGGACATATGGATGTGGACAGCCATAAAGTGTGACACCTCTGAAACTGGTTATCACTGGTGCAGAGGTACAGTAATGTCTTTGTTTGTAAAATAATCTTATCATAAAGAAAACATGGGTACATTTTTTTAGAATTTACATCTATATGCCAAGCACATCAGTCACATATTGTAGTCTTTCTGAAAATGTCCTCAGACGTGTCCACATAAGGTCACTATAGTTCAGATTCTTGAAAGGCCTGCTAAGCCGCGGTGCTGTGAGTAAAGAGGTGTTTTAAACCTGATGATCTTGGCTCCCTCCTCCTCTTGTTGTTTTGGTTGAAATGTAGTGAGTCAGCCGTCTGTCTCACCTCTGTGTGACCTTATTAATGAGTGTTGAGCCACGAGGCCGGACCCCCTCTGAGGAGGTCACATCTGGACACTTTATATAGAAATAGAGATCTATCTCCCTCTCTCCTCTCTTTGTCTACCCGTCTCATGCTCTTCATTTGTCACGTCCTCTCTTATCCTGGTTTAACTCCATTCTGTCTCAGTGTTTGTTTCACCTCCTTTTTCTCTGTTGACATTGCCCCTTTCTTCTGTCTTTCTGTGCTGTCCTCTAGCTCCTCTTTTTCCTTCTGTCTCTATCCTCCTCTCCTCTCACCCCATCTCTCCTCTGCAGAGTCCGGCCCCTCTTGTCTCCCTCCCTTCCCCAGGAGCGTCTCACCTCAGCTGGGTGTGGTGCCAAGGTCGTCGCCCTGTCTCTCCCTGCTGGGTGTCGCTCTCTGTGCTCTGAATGATTAAATATAATGTAGAGAGAAGAAGAGAATGAGGAGATAACAAACAAAAGAGGGGAGAGGACACAGAAGGAAAAGAAGGGAAAGAACAGCAAACCACACATTTTAAATGATGGTTTGACAAATGTATTTAAGGTTTTATGCCCCGCAAGGCAAATGCTGAAAAAGTCTGTTGATCCTGTTCAATGTTTATGATGAGGTACACAAAAAGCAGCTTTGGTAAAGGATTATTTCCAACATCTCTCATTTTGAAAAATCTGAGACAAGTGAAAGGAGTGGACCACCCACCTGTTGCATTCACACTAAGTTTTAGAACAGAAAATACATTATTTCATTTTGCTGAATTGCCTCCCAGTTATTTGTTTTTAATTAAAAAAATGGTTGGAATAAAAAAAAGTCTGGAATTGTACCTTGCAACTTTTGCTCTGTAAACTTTTCTTCCATATGTAAAGCATACACTGATGCTAGGCTATATTATGTTACTTGATTCTGTCTTTGCTTTGGTAACAGCTTTTCAAAATAAAAAGGTCATGTTTGGCCTTAACTCAGCTTCAGATATTTGATTTTGATGTCCAAGCAATAGTTGGCAAGTATTTTATTTTATTTTATTTTTTTTGCCAAAGACACACCTAAAATCAACCAAATGTCTCAACACATTATATTCATAATAATCAAAATAGCCCCGTCAAAAGGTGTTGCAATATCTTTGTGGTCAGTATTTATACCAAATTGCCTAACGTCATCCGACAAAATTCATCAGCATATCTAAATTTTAAGGCTACATTTGGTGAAATCTGGAGAACTTATTTATTGGAGAGAGGAAAGTGAAACATTTCCCCACCTTGTTCTCCTTTTAACTGGCATTCCCTTAAAGGTTTTATAGAGATTTCTTTAAGTTACAGAACTTTATAATAAAGCTATTGCACCCTAAAATGTTACGGTAATAACTTATGGTTGCTCAAATTCCCAAGGCATCCCAGTGCTCCCCATCACACCATGCCAGAACCATTGGTTGGGAAATAATACAATTTTATTGAAATCAATGCCATTATTAATGCTGCTTATCAATCCAATGCTTGAATGATTTTCTCATCGATTTGGATTTAATTTGTGGTCCCACACAGATCTTCAGTGGCCACAATGTCAGACTTGTCACTCCTGATATCCAAAACCAAGCTGCATAAATGAATACCTCTGCAAGTTTCTGCTGTTTTACCCACTAAATATTGTGCAGTCAGTTTCACTAAGTCAGAAATTAAGCCACAGTTTTGACCACTTCTGCCCTGTAGACCATGGTTAGAATTTTTTCTCATCTATTCTGCTGAGTGCATCTAATGAGGGCGTATCTGATTTGGCACGTCTGCAGAACAAAGTGGGAGGAACTGATGAGGGAACTGTTTAAAAAAAAGACTGATTATAATGATTGCTTGAGGAAGTTGTAAACAATTCTGAACTGGAATTGCTTTCAATTCCCATCAGTACTGTTCACAACCAGGACTATTCAAAAATAAACCCTGCTAGTATTCGCATACTTAGTACCCCTGATCCTCCTCTATGCTCAGTCTGTCTGATGCTCTCTGTTAGAGCTCCTGTCACTTCAGTCCATCATGCTGGTAAGTCTTTTGAGGGAGCTCAGGTCATCGGCATTTTCAGGTAATGTAAAATGTGCTATAAAAAGTGGGAAAGGCAGAAGTGTTGATGCTGTGGACTTTGTTGTTTTGTGTGTAGATTTACTTTATCCTGGAAAATAGACGCAAAACACACTTAAGGGCACATAAAAAAAAAAACTTAATAAAAGCAAAAGCTCTTTTAAAGAATTTATGTAGCTAATCATCCTTGGTCACAAAAAGAAAAGATGTCACAAAGTTCAACTGCTGTCACAGTGGCATTTTGGTTGAGAATTATGAGCACCAGTATTACCAGTACATAATCTAACGAATAGAATATCTTATATTATTGTTGTGTGTTCAAATATGATTCAGTGTCTGGTTTTATCAGAGAAACTCGACTCCTTACATTAGTAGAGTGTACAAAAAGGTCACATTTGTTTGATAAATTAAAAGTACATAGATGACGTCCACCAAGAGGTTGCATTCTTACAGTCCCGTCCTCCCTCTGTGATTTAGTCTCCATTGTCTCCTTTGGTTAAAGTTGAACAGCTTCTGTCTCGTTCTCAGTGTTTTAAATGGATGTCGTGCATTTATTAGCTCTACACTGACTTCATTGCATTAACACGGACCCACATTGTAAGCCGCTGTGGAGTATTTAGTATATTATTGTTTTGAAGGGGCTGTGTATCACATGTAAATTGTCTGTGTAATTAGATCTGACATCCTAATAATGGGTCTCGTCAAGGCGAGAGGGCGGAGGGTGGAAATGTTTAAAAAAAAAACACAGCCTGAGAGCAGCGGTTCATCAGGGAACACTTCAGGGTTTCTCATCAGGGAGGGAAAGACGTTCAGGGGATCTGGTTACAAACATTTTTCTGGTCTTTTAAAGGAAATTATCAGTATAGTTTGAGAAGGGTGATGAGAGAAGAAGGGCAATTGAGAAAACAGACTTAAGGTCTTCAACTCAAGATGCAGGAGGTGTTTGTAGGAAACACAAAAGCATAGAAAGGTTTCAGTTTTTTTAGGTCCTTTTCCTTATCCTGAAGGCCACAATCAAGCATTTTGAGACATAGGGCTCTAATTTCGTAGACCAGGCGCACCTGCCCTGCGCCGTGCCTGCGCACCACCGTGTGGTCCGGCGCACAAAATTACCACTGCGCGGGGTGCGCCAGGCTGCGCCACCCTGAGTTGCGCCAGGAAATTAGAGCCCCATAAAGATGAGTACTGAATAATGGCAAAATATGAGCCTTTCTCTTTTTATTCTTTAAAGCTTTTCTGGTTTCAAATGTTTAGCAGTCATTGAAAATATTTAAGAATATGACACAATATCTGCAACCATGAAGCTAAATTCTGCATAATCAAAGTAATCAGGGGATGCTTCAGCTTTTAACATTAAAGTCTCTGGCTGAACTTTAATGTAAAAAAATGATATCCAGCAATTTTTCATTAGTCAGTAAGTTCCAATATGAAAAATACAGGCAGTTAGTTAAATAAATGTAATTAGTGCAGCAGATGGTAAGGTTAAAGATCAGCGTTCTCTTGCAGATCTAGATCTTTAACCACAGTCTCTGTGCTAGCCTTTACTTCAGAAAATGAACAACATTCACCTCGAAGTGAACATGATGATGCGTCATGGGCTGAGTGTTAGCATGTTTGCTTAAATGCTAAGTATTGGCTAAAGAGTTTTTTTTTTTTTTTTTTTTAATCATCAACCTAGAAGTATGAGTTTATTAGAATTAGGGAGAGCTATTGTTAAAGGGACACACTTTGGCTGGCTTTTGTTGGCTGCTAGCTTAGTTGTTTCCCAGGTCAACAGTGAGAAAGTCCATAGTAATGTGGTCAAGAGGGGACATACCCCAAATGACTCAGTTAACAAAGTAAATAGATCCCTAGTGCATGCTGGGACCAGAGCATCAGACAATCTTTAGTTGAACTGAATGACCAATAAAGGTATTACCACAGCTGGACAGAAATCAGAGGCCAGTTATAAATGTCCAAAATGAACTTTCTCATTTAGTCACCCACCTTTGTCCTGTGGACAGTCCTCAAACGGTTTGGCATAGAGCATTGATTTCCAAATAGACCAGTAACTTTTGTAATATTACAAAAACCTTCTAACAGCCACAAGGACCCTCAAACAGGAGGCAGTGCCAAAGAAACAGCCTGTGCAAAAATAAGACCTGTGTCACCTGCACGGGTCATGACATGTGTGTGAACTGCACTGTGAGGGCTGAGAGCTTTTGCGCTGACGTCGCACTGCACTGTCCATGGTGCTGATTCTGTTCATCTGTCAGGTCCATATCTAATTGTTTACAAATTGATTTGATCACTTGTTCGTGTCATGTTCATTGTTGCAGTTTTACAGTTTTTCACACTAGTTTGTTTTTGAATGTTTCACGTTTTGAGAGCGAGAGAGCAATGATTGAAATCTGAAACTTTGGCAACAGCAGAAAAGTTACAGATGACAGATGATTGTACTTTTACGTGTATTTATTTGTATTTATTGTTTTCTGAAGATGTTGACTTTTTTTACTTGAAGTTTAGGCGTTTAGTTTGTTTAAGGCTGGGCCTCTTCAATTTAGGAAAAAGGAAGAGAAGCATTGCTAGTCAATGCTCTGTATGCACTTGTATTTTTTCTAAAAGAACCACCTTGTATGTATTGTTTTCTGAAGATGTTGACTTTTTTACTTGAAGTGTAGGCTTTCAATTCTTCTGATTGGGACCTCTTTAATGTAAGGGATAAAAAGGGTTATTTAGCTCTGTTTGAACTTTAATTAATTCATTTTAATCTGAGGTTTTTTTTTCCTTAATTGGAAATGAAGGCCAAAAATGTATTTACCTTGGACTACTTTTATTTATGGTAAAAAGAGCTAGCTGCACACTCAGTAAAACATATCCTGCACTCAAAATTAACAATAAATGTTCCTGAAACCATGAAAATGTGTACATAGGGGAAGGCTGTAAGACACAACTGGACTTTGGTTTGGACCTTTAACTTGGAGGAATTTTAATAACTGGACCTCAGTGACTTTTAATTGAATACCCCTGCCTTAAAAGAAACACTTTCTTCTGCAGTTAACAGAGTTAGAGGATGGAGGAAGTCATAGCTATCTATCTATCTATCTCTCTATCTATCTATCTTTCCATCTATCTATCTATCTATCTATCTATCTATCTATCTATCTATCTATCTATCTATCTATCTATCTATCTATCTATCTATCTATCTATCTATCTTTTCCTCTGTGTGTCTGTCTGTCCATCTGTCTGTCTCCCCATCTTCTGTCATCCATCCAGATGAGTCCTCTGGAGACCGAGAGCTCGGGTCATTCATGTTACACTCTGTGTGTGTTTTCTTGCCTCCATGTTTGTGTGTGTGTGTGTCTTTCTGAATCTGTGTGTGTGTGTTCTTTATCTTTCTATCTCTGTATGTCTCTGCAGCTATGTTTGTGTGTTCATGTGTGTTCGTGTGTGTGTGTATGTGTGACAGACTGTGAAATGGTGCGTAGTAGCACCTGGGCCCTTCAGTGTTGATTGATCGGCTTGGTCATGTGGAAGAGTCCCATCTGGCCAGCCACGCTACGGTGTGTGTGTGAGTGAGAGTGTGTGTGTGTTGGAGTGAGAGTGTGTGAGAGTGTGTGTGTGAGTGAGAGTGTGTTTGTGTGTTGGAGAGAGAGTGTGTGTGTGAGTGAGAGTGTGTTTGTGTGTTGGAGAGAGAGTGCTTGTTTGTGTGTGAGAGGTGAGAGAGGGAGATAGAGATGTGCAGCATGAAACAGTATGTTTATTGTGAGGACGAGATAGACAGAGAGAGAGAGAGCTCTTCAGCTATAACTGTGGCTCCCAGGGGCCACAGATGAACTGTATTTTATCATCTGAGGGGTGGGGGGGAGGCTGTTTTCACATTGCAGCACTTAAAGGAACATTTCACTATTTTTAATAGGCAAGGACCTTGTTTATGTATGGTGATATTGGCTCTGTACAGCCTCGTATGCTAAACCCTGATCATATCTTATTTGTTTATACCAATCATAACCCTCATCTGGTGGACTGCAGTGCATCAAGCTCCACCCTCTTGAGTCTGATTGGTATGCTTGGTAAGGTACGTATGAGTTATTCTTATTCCTTCACAACTTTGACAAAACTGAATCTGGATCAAACTGAACCAGATCACATCATCAAAATGATGCACTTAAAGTGCCATTTCAACACCTGAAAATTCACCCTGGCCACTTTATTAGGTGCACCGTTCAACCTGCTCCTTTACGCAAGTAGCTAATCAGCCAATTACATGCTTGAAACACAATGCATTTAGGCATGTAGACTTAGTTTAGAGCACTTTCTTGAGAGGACTTGTGATTTCAGTGACTTGAACCTTAGATGATTGTTGGTGCTAGACAGGTTGGTCTGAGTATTTCAGAAACTGCTGATCTACTCAGATTTTCACTCACAAGGATCTCATGAAATTACAGAGAAAGGTCCAAAATAAGGTAAATATCCAGTGAGCAGCAGCTCTCTTGGCCAACATGTCTTGTTGATGCCAGAGGTCAGAGGAGAATGGTCAGCATGGTTCAAGATAACAGAAAGGTAACAGTTACTCATATAACCACGTTACAACCGTGCTATGCAGAAGACCATGCTGAACTGCTACAGCAGCAGAGGTCCACACCAGGTGCCACTCCTGTGGGCTGATGAGTCTGGATTTCTGTTGCCGCGTTTAGATGGCATTGTCAGAATTTGGTGGAAACATTATGAAAGCATACATTAACTAGACAGCACTTGGAGTGGTAGCTCACACATTGATGAAGGGGCTGAGCCAGACTTTTTAAAATGGGGGGGCACAAGGGGTAAGATAGGTTTAATTAGGGGGGGTCATCAAAATTTGGCTGTGCTGTTGCTGCAGTTACACCAAGCGCATTTGGAGTTCTGAATTTAAGAGTTATACAGTAGTATTTAAAACCACTTCCTGTGCATCCATTTCAAAATAAAACCTGACGGTGCAACATATACCATGTCCCAGTATTTATGCTCAGTAACTCCTTGGTTTTGGTCTTGTTTCCCTTAGTGATACAACTGTGTGTGGAGACTTAACACAATGAATGAAATCAGAAGGGCCAGTGACAGTTGGGGGGTCTCAAAGGGAGCCAGTCAGTTTTCGGGGGGGGGGGGGGGGGGGTGTCCCCCTTTGCCACCATGGCAGCTCCCCATATTGATGTTACACCTACTGTACAAGCAATACCTCCATGATGAAGTTACCTTCATAACCTCAGTCCTTGACCCTGAACACATTCCCCTAGCACTATGAATAATGTTGAAATCCTTATTAGTTTGACAGTGACAGAGTGAAAACGATCGTTCACAGATGGCAGTTTTCCAGATCACCACCAAAATATATTCACCTATCCCTTTTGCCATAACCAACATTCCCTGAAAATAACATCCAAATCTGTTGAGAACTTAGGGCAGTATTCCACAGTTTTGACAATAACGCAATAAGTTATCTTACACAGTTAACAAGTTTTTCAAATAAGTCTGGATCCACTTCCAGATCAAGGACACCACCAAAATAATCATTTTTAAGATGGGTCATTTCTGACATCTCTTGAAAATTTCAAGAAAATCCATCCAGGAGTTTTTATGTAATTTTGCCAACCAAAAAAAAAAAAATCCCAAAAAGGCAGACAATTGCAGGCAAAAAATAACCTCCTTGTCAGATGTCATAAAACATTCCCCAACAATTTAGCTCCGTATTGACATGATAGCAACACACAGTTACTGCAGATTTGCTGCACACCCGTAACGCTAATCTCCAGTTCCAGCACATCCAAAGGAGCACCGTTGGATTGAGATCTGGTGGCTGTGGAGGCCACTGGAGGTCAGAAAACTCAGAGAGATCATTTTATCCTCGTAGCATGGTGTGTTTTCCTTTTAGAAGTGGACCTCAGAGGATTGAAACACTATGATCATAAAGGGTCAACAAACATGTCCCGGTAGGCTGTGGCGTTCAAATGATGCCCACTTGGTAGCATTGTCACCCAAAATGCTCAAACAAAATTTCCCCCACACCGTCACATCAGTGCCTTAAGCACTGATACAAGGTAGGATGGATCCATGCTGTCAGGATGTTCACACCAATTTCAGACGTCAACATCTAAATATGGCAGCAGAAATCCAGACTCATCAGGCCAGGCAACAGTCTTCCAATCATTAATGGTCCAGTTTTCTAACCTCAGTTTCCTGTTCTTACCTGACAGCAGTGGCACCTGGCCTACTGTTGCTATAGCCCATTTGCTTCAAGATTTTACAGACTGCGTATTAAGCAATGGTCTTTTGCACCCCTTGGAAGTAGTCTTTGAGTCCATTCTATGTACACCCTAAAATACTTCAGCTAGCTCGTCTGGCACCAAAAACCAAGTCGTATTCAGAGTCACTTAAATCACATTTCTTTTTTGTTTTGATGCTCAGTTTGAACTTTAGCAGGTCGTCTGTACCCTGCCTGCATGCCTAAATGTATTAAGCTGCTGCCATGTGATTGGCTAATTAGTTATTTGGGTTATTAGTAGTTTCATGGGTGTACCTTAAAAAGTGGAGTGAATTAACATTGTCCTGGTGTCAATAACCTATTGTTGGTTTTGGTTTTTACAGTGCACAATCTTTTTTCTGTGCATTAAACTTTGCCTTTTTTTTTTTACATAAATCAATACAAAGCACATTATATTATTATATTTTAATGGTCTGTATTTCTTAAAAACATATTCCAAAACCTTTCCCAGCTCTGTATTAGATACTGTTTTTCAGCCCCCTGGTGGTCAAAACTGTCCTCATGCTCCTCTTTACTGTCACTGTGCCAGCATCTCCTCACTGACTACACTGTCCTCCCACTGTCTTCTGCCATGACACTCGTCTCTGAAATCTGTAGTTTAGGCTGAAACCTCCTGATCAGATGTGCACAAGAGCAGGAACACAGAGTTCCCTGAATCATAGATGCGTTCTCTGTGAGTTTTGTCTTGTAAAGGAAAAGGCCGAGGGTGAACTTGAGGAGCAAACGTCTCAGTTCGAACATGAGAAAGAGAGAATTTAAACATTACCAGGAGACAAAAAGCAAAGCAGATGCAGAGTGAAACTGAGACAGAGATACAGGCAGAGAGAGAGACAGAAAGAGAGACAGTGTGTGTTTTCTGAAACGAAGCCAACTGATAATTAATGCCTCTGACATCATGGTGCTCTAATTAAGCCTGGCATTCATTAAGCCAAGTGAAGGAGGGGTGTTCGTTAGTGGCTTTTTTGGAGGGGGAATTTGTTAAGTCTTCATTGTTACTCTTTTAAACAATAGAGAAGGAGGAATGGAAGAAACAAAAAGAGAGGTGAGGAGAGTTATGGAGAGTT
Organism: Cetoscarus ocellatus; assembly: GCA_037902135.1. Taxonomy (NCBI): domain Eukaryota; kingdom Metazoa; phylum Chordata; class Actinopteri; order Labriformes; family Labridae; genus Cetoscarus; species Cetoscarus ocellatus. Next base: position 249,101 of record JBAMNC010001558.1, on the reverse strand, counting down.
TTACCAGACAAGCAGGTGATGTAACTCAGCTACTGGCAGCCATATTGGAGGTCTGCAACAGAAACTGTTGCTGCAACAATGATTTGTTTCAGGCTGTCTTTGCACACCAGGCTTTTACTGTGAGGCAGAGCTGTCACAGTGCATGTGGTGTAAAGAGTGGTGCAGGGATGACATTTATGAAGGCCCACCCAGAAGTTCGTTCCCTAAAAGCCGATGGGATGTTTTTAATGTCGTGTCAGTTTTTGTGAAGTTTTGATCACAACACCTTTTGTTCACAGTGATAATCAAAACCAAACCTAACGTTCATGATTTTTAAAGGCTGAATGTAATCAAGGGAAGTTCTAAGCTCTTACTAATAAGAACAACAACATGTCGGTTCAACTGAAAGACAACTGCCACCCTTTAAAAGTCTAAGGCCACGTTATAATCAGGTGGCTATGGTGTATGTAATGTTTATCTAAAATTGATGGTAATGCAACAGCATGGTAGCGTAGAGGGTAGTGCACGTGCCTCACAGCAAGAAGCCTCTCCGTGTGGAGTTTGCATGTTCTCCCTGTGCATGTGTGGGTTCTCTCTGGGCACTCTGGCCTCCTCCCACAGACCAAAGACATGAGTGTAAGTGTAAATGGTCGTCTGTCTCTCTATGTGATTGGTTGGTGACCAGTTCAGGGTGTAACCTGCCTCTCTCCCAGTGTCAGCAGGGATAGGCTCTGCCCCCCCGGGAACCCAAAGGGATAAGCTGCATAAATAATGGATGGATGATCAGTAATGACTGCATTAGGGTCTGTGATCCTTAAAAGCGATTTGGTTGCAACCATCCTTTTAAAAACACAAAAACACTTCAAAACATACAAGCAGAGCAATCTCAGGTGCATTTAATTTTGCAAAATAAAATGTTCAAGTCTTCTTTGCCTGTGTTCATCACAGACATATTTAGGGTATTTATCTGAAAGGCTATTGTAAAATCCCATGTTCTTCCAGCCTTTCAACTAGAGGTGCTGAAATGCTAACTCACTTTTGCTCGCTCCGCTGTTACTGTTGCCCTGCACTGCCAGCTCAGCGGGGGTTTACTTCCCTCCATCATTCTACCAGTGCACCTTTAATACAGATAACGTGAAACAACAGAGATGAAACAGTGTTGAGCAAAGTAGCATAAGGATGCATGTAGCTATTTAACCTCTCTGTCTCAACAGAATCAACATGGGATAGTCATCAGTATTTTTCAGACAGTGGCAGAATTAATATCAACCTATTAAACTGAGCTATGCTTCAATCTGGTTTGTAAGTAGATTCCTATGATTAAACTTTCACATGACACCAAAAGTCTGAGTCTGTTTTACCAGACAAGACAATAAAACAGATAAATTTAGAGTAGCAGACAGAGCCACGGAGTCTGCCCCAAGTTCACATTATTTTGATATCAACAGACTTTACATGGAGTATTTTAGTGGAGTTAGTAGTTAAATGTTTGTCTGTCTGCAATCATTCGTCAATTTCAACCCCAACATTCTGAGAAGTTTTGTGAATGTGGAAAAGCGGCTCTTCACAGTCAGTCCACATGGAGTACACAAGAAGTCCAGAGTAGTTGTCAAGCCCCATCCTTCCAGAAAGTGATCCTTTGTAAAGCCTCCTTTAAAATATTTGAAAATAGCTCACTTTTTTACTAATTTATAGTTATATCATATGATTGTAATTACTTCTAGAATGTGGCCTTTGTGAAAGAGTCAAAAGTACTGTAGAGTGTGTAAAAATGTAAAATCTTTATGAATTTGTTAAAATAATTAAAATTATTATGTGTGACATTGGCTGCTCATTTCCACAACATGCTTGATTATTGACACTTAAAATTCCGAGAACACCAAATATTGATGCTATTAAAATGTCCTTCCTTCCTTTAAAGTATATAGATGTTTTCTTTGAGTTTTAATGATGAAGTAACAAATTTATGATGGTAATTTCACAGCAGCGCATTGTAATGAATTCTGCTGACACAAAATTATATGACAATGGCTGCTTCGAAGAGAGGCTTTCTGATGCTGATTGGTTGACAATAACCTGTCTCACCAGACAGACTGTTCAAAATACTCTGCTAGTCCATTTAGAAAAGCCCAGAGTTTGGGAGGGCAGAACCTTTTAGAGGCATCTTCAGCAGATGATTGGATGTTCGTTCCGTCTATCACATTCGTTGTAACCTAGTCAGATAATGAAGTAGGTGGGCACTACTGCGCTATAGAGTGAGAGCCACAAAACATGAAGGTGTCGGGAGTGGGGTGAAAATATCCATACTATGGAGAAGTTTGTAGTGTCAGTATTTGTTTTTCATTTTAATAAAGAAATGTGGTCCAGATCTGATAAAACTCTTACTAAAGCTGTTATGCTAATCCTTGTATGAGCAGCCACTTCCTGCTGTCGTCTTGCTTGTAGCTTGTTCCTCCTCCTGCTCGAAGAGAATTTGAGTGGGCTGTGCACAGTCGTTATAGATATAGGAGGAGTTTTATATATACATATATATATATATATATATATATATATATATATATATATATATATATATATAGGTTGGATCTGCCTGATGTACCATAGCTGTCAAGTCTCCCGTTTTGCCGGGAAACTACTACTGTATTTTACCCCTCTTTCCTGCCGTCCTCCCATATTAGTATTTCCCCGTAAATCTCCCGTATTATAGTATAATGATAATAAAAAAATCATTCCTCTGCCTCTCCAAACTGAACTCTGTCACTCTGTTTTTTAAATGGTTTGGTCTCGAAAAATGGGACAGCCAATTTACTTTCCTTTTAAAATGTAAGGGATTCTGGAGCCTGGTTGGGGTGGTGGGATGACTTGCAGCGGGCGCTAGAAAATGTGCCTTATTTTCAATCCAAAACTTGACATGCTGATTTACAGACATTGAATCAGGTGGATCCAGCTGTTGGGCAAGGTTATGTTGGTGAGTGTAGCAATCATTAAGCCAACAAAGGGTAAATTGCTTTAATCTCTTAAATTGACGAGCCACAGCATCAAACTCCTCTGATGTTAAAGACACAGCTTGTTCCTTCGGCGTGTCTCCTTTGCATGACAGAGGACTTCTATGCACAGTCCAAACAGTCTGGGGCAACAGAACCTAGCTGGTGGCTTTGTCTACTTGTATGCTCTACCATCAATCAGATGGTGTAGGGCTCAGATCCAGCTCCACAGATGTCACATGTTGATATGTCCTTGGGCAATGCACTTGACATAAAGTTGCTACAAATTCTGTGAATGAGACCTGTGAAGTAAAAGTGCGTAAAGTCATCAGAAAGTCCAGAAATGTGTTGTATTAGCTGAAGTCCATTCACATAAAAGTTCATCCTTTCATCCCTCATGCTCGAGACTGTGAGTATAATGCTCTGCTCTTGTTGTAGCAGTGAGTGACACCCTGTGACCTGCCCCACAGTGACCTTTGAACTCATGCACACTGCATGATGGTTGGGTAGAATCATACTTGAAGTGTTTCCAGTCAGTTCAGTTAGACAGGACAAGACTTTAAGGCTGACGCGTTGCTGTTCTGAGAGAGAAGAGTGTTGAGCTGTCTGATCTTTCCAGAAGTAAAAAGTGAAACAAAGAGCAAAAAAAGAAGACAAGAGGATCGTTTGAGTTGCAATGAAAGAAAGTGTAAAATGATCCCACTGAGAGATGACAGGCAGTGACAGAGTGTCAGAGAGAGAAACTGAGGGAGGAGTCAGATTGGAAGTAAAGTTTGGGAACCCTATCCATTTTTTTGATCGGAGGATTTTCTGATAGCTAATTAGGCATGGAGGGCCAGCCATCGACAGCTGCATTCATCATCATAAAACGTAATAATTAATGACATTCCAACAAAGAAAAATATGCAAATGAGCTCCCCTCATTAGCATTTTCATATTCAGCTCCCATAATGCTTTTGCTGACAAGGTTGTAATTAATGAAAATTCATGTCTCTTAGCCGAGGTCTAGATTGGATCGCATTCATTCGCAATCCCCCAAACGAGAAGTGAAGAAAAAAAAAACACGGCGGGATCTCTGCCAAGTTTTTAGGGAGACGAGAGGGAGGGGGAGAGGAGTTAGAGGGAGAGAGGGAGAGAGAGAAATGGAGATGGAGGCAGGCAGATGGCGAGAGATGAAAGGAAGACAGGCAGAAAGAGAGAGAGAGATAAACAGTAAAGAGAGAGAGAGTTTGGGAGATATGGAGGAAGAAAAAGAGGCAAATATTGATGCAGAAAGTTATAGAAGTCGACAGAAACACAGAGAGTGAGACTGGAATAAAGACAGCCAAAGAAGAATGGAGTCAGTGAGGAGGAGTAGAAAAAAGAAAACAGTAGAGAAAAACTCAAGGATAGAATGATGGACAAAAAGTTTTGTTTTAAATATGAAGGGACTGTGAATTAGCATCGAGCTAACTCTGATGCAAAGCACCAATAACAACTGTCCAATCAGGAGAGGCTCAGATTGGAGTAAACAAACTTTTACTTGAACTAACGCAAGTCTGGATGGATGATAAATTTGCCATTGTACTCAGTGTATTTAATTTATGTATTCAGTGTATTTAATTTATTGTCATTAGACTGGACCCTGATGTCGTCTGTATTTGGGATAGTGAGGCCAACAACAGGATAGGAAACCCTTTTACTTTTTCTGTACCGAGGAGAGGCCACATGCAGCTATTCTTTTGCTTAGTTGTGTAAACCTTTATCCACCTATTGCTTAAGTGTAATATTATAAGATTATATTATATTATAAACAATTAGCAAGGCATAACTGAACTGCTTTCTCTTCATGCTCACACTGTGAGGTCTTTGTCAAATTGTGTAATGAAATGAAAGTCCTCTCCCTGTAATTGTAAGATGAATTTATGTAATTTTTGGAAATACTTCTGATGTGTTTTATGTTATAGAGTCTCAGCAGCTTGTTGTTGTGGATGTTTATTCCACAACTTCTTATTAAAGACTTTTTCATGCTCTAATAAAAGTCCAAAGACTATTTGTGTATAAACTTCAATGTTCAACAGTTTTGTCAGACTCCATGACATCTCGTTCTGCTGCATTATGTCACAGGTGTGACATAATGGCGTCTAAATGAAGTGTATAGACTGATTTGTTAAAAATAATGAGTAAGCACTTGAGTCAATAAGCATCTGAATTTTAAATACTTTTCCAGCTTCATTTTAAACAGCTGAAAGTGAATAGGTTATTTATTTCTCAGAGAGACGGCCCACCTGTCTGTCCCCGCTGCTCGGTCCAGGCTCTCACTCATGACCACGGACACCTTGGCCTCTCCAACATGATAAAAAGAAAATCAATCAGTCTGACCTTTTGTGCTTTGACTTTTTGCTAATTTATCCTTAACTTTCTTGCACCACCTTTCTCCTGATTTTTTTTTCTCCGTTTTGAGTCCTACAAGCAAATATTTTCATTTATGGTCATGATGAACAAATACAGATGAAGCACTTATATTTTCCCCCGTGTCCTTGGCAGAGTCTTGGCTGGTCCATGACAGGAAAGTGCTCAGACCTGCCCACCCTAATGGTTGTAATTAGATCCCCGCAATTACGTGATAAATAGGTAACACTTACCCTCCATATTTTAAAGGATATATGAATGAAAATGTAACTGTGCATGGAAAATGCCACCATGTGCAGAAACAGAGAACAAAAACAAACAAAAACTAGAAAAGTACTCGCAGTGCGCAGACCTCCGCCAAGCAGCTCATTTACGGCAGTGGCTTTTTTGCTCCGATATATAACATGTGGAGAACTCCTCCGCTGGCATTGCAAGGGAAGCTGGGAAATGTAGTGACATAGGCTTGAAAAACGTTGACGTGAGTTTTCAAATAAACTACAGTTCCCAGAATGACGTAAAGGGGGCAAACCCCTCACAGCAGCTGAGGAGAAACGAATAGGATTTGCCATTATAACCATCAATGTGTTTTTATGACATCAGTCTGGATGGGATCCAGATGAAATTCACCTTGATGATAGAGTTATTTTACATATATTATCCTGCAAATTTTGAAACAAATTTATTAAGTGATTACAGAGGTATGATTTTTTAAAATATGACATAATGTTAAGTTATGGGATTTTCAGAAAATTTGGGGAATTTCTTGCATCCAGAAAAATACGCAGATCACCACCAAAATGTAATGGCTTTTTCTTTGGACCAAACCACACCTCTGGTAAAAATTTTTGTGTAAATCCATCCAGTAGTTTTTGTGTAATCTTGCAAACAGAAAAACAGAAAAACAAACAAACAGACAGACAGACAGACAGACTGTGGTGATAACATTACCTCCTTGGCAGAGGTAATAATCCTCATTCAGACTCCCAGAGGCTGGAAGTTGGCTGGTAACTGGATGGAACTTGGCTGGCATTTGGCTGGGAGGGGGAAATTGAAGCGGCTGCATCTGTATGAGCCAGTCAGAGGTAAATATTCATGAGGATCAGTCCAAATAGGAGAGGTCGCTCATAAACCTCTGCATCATTGACAGGAGTTTGGCATTTGAGCGGCTGCTGTCTGGACAGCGCTGCAATGACCTGCACATCGCCAACCTGAGTACCAGTCATACAAAGACAAAGAACTAATGACAGGAGGGACTAAGAAATAGACTCTTTGACCACCGGCCCCTGAGGCTGGGAACGAGTTGGTCATTTGGGAGCTGTCCTGCTCCTGGGTCCAGTACAGGAGCTGTTGTTCTCAACGTGGTCAGGGTTCATTTCCAGCTCTGTTCTGTGTCACTGCCCTCCCACATCCCCAGAGTTTCTGACCTATTTCTCTGTCCCATCACACCAGTTAATAAAGACCAGGCTAATAAAGACTGAACTGTGCCCTCCTTTTGCAGCTTGATACATTTATAATGATCAGATTCATTAGTTAATTCATTAGTATTATTTAAATCTGATTAGGAGAGGTTTTCTTTTGTTGACTCTGAGTTTCCCAAACACACCAACCGAACTATTTTAATAAAGCAAATCTGTTTACTCCAGACTAAACACTATTTCTCAAAGACTGAAAATTATCTGCAACTGTCAGAAATACTCTAGAACATCTTAGGAAATGGATTTAAAGTTAGAAAAATGCCAAATGAAGTGTTGAAGGTATATACCTAACCAGCACCGAGATCTTATCAAGAGGAAATAGTTTGACTATTGACAACTTAATCAATATTATCTCAACCTCTTCATAACTGATGTACTTCATGTTTTCATTGATACATCAGTCTGAAAAGTAGTGCATCATTGAAGTCTTCTACTCAGTTAGGAGTGAATATTTGAAGTTGAACTTTTTCTCCTGGCAGAGTTGTGGTCTGTTACAGTGAGGCTGTAGGGTCAAAGTATTGAGTCAAAGGAGAAGCATTTTGTGATTAATAATAAAGTTTCTCCTCTGCCTTTCTGTTCAGCTTTTTAGCTCAACCTGCAAATAAGTTGAGGTCCCACGTTAGTCTCAGCCAGGAGTCAGTGCGTCACTGAGGGCTGTGCGTAGTCACTGATATCTCTTCTTGTGGTTTGGCACCTGAACACAGTGGTGTTGTCTGTATCGTGTCGCTCAGAACGACAGAAGGCAATCATCTTCAGCTTCTTCAGTGAAAAAACTCTCACTGCTGCTCTGAAAGTCTTCAGGGTTTGCTGCTCATGTCATGATGGTGTTACTCTGGTGTTTCGGTCTACTACACTATTTCAGGCCTGTTAATGTCTCCTGACCTGAACCATCGTTGTGTTAATTTAACATCAGTTAGGTTTCTCGTCATGAAGGTAAAGCATTTAAAGAAGTTGTCATTATCTTTGGGATGCAGCAGAAGTCTCTGTTGGTCTGTCACTTGTTCACTTTCCTCCTGTGCATGCACTTTGAGGTTCTGAGGGCTTGTTGCGGTTTTACGCTCTCCTCTCAGAAAAAAAAAAAAAATACACAGCATCTTATTCTTTTGTGTGGTACAAAGACTTTTTTAATCAAACAGCACATGCATGCACTGGACAGAAAGGTCAAACCATGACAAATGTTTTCTCAACACAACTAAATGTATTTACACATGTAGATATGATCAAGACGACCTGCCGATGTTCAAACTGAATATCAGAACAGAGTCAAAAGGTGATTTAAGAGGCTTTTATTTGACAGGGTTGTTGTTGCCAGATGGGCTGGTTTCTCATAGGATTTCACATACAGCTGTCTACAGAGTTTACAAAGAATGGTTGTAAAAGAGAAAATATCCAGTGAGTGGCAGTCCTTTGGGCCCAAACCACTGGTTACAACCACAATTATAAAGACCGTGATTTCTGAATGCCCAATATGTTGAATCTTGAAGCAATAGGCTATAGCAGAAGACCACTGCTAGACCAATAGAGGACTGGAAAAATGCTGCTGTGTTTGTTGAGTCTGGATTTCTGCTGACACATTCAGATGGTGGGGTCAAAGTTTGGCATAAGCATCATGAAGGCATGGATCCTTCCTGTCTTGTATCAGCAGCTCAGACTGGTGATGGCAAAGTGATGGGATGTTTTCTTGACACACTTTGGGCACTTTTATCCCAACGGAGCATTGTATAAACACTACATCCTACCTGAGGATTGTTATTGACCACATCTATCCTTTTATGACCACAGTGGACCATCTTCTGATGGCCGCTTCCAGCAGGATTCACTCCATGCCACAAAGCTCAAATCATCTCGAACTGGCTTCTTCAATGTGAGAATGAGTTCACTGTACTCTACTGGCCTTCACAGTCACCAGATCTCAGTCCAATACAGCACCTTTGGGGTGTGGTGAAACAGGAGACATGCATTATGGATGTGCAGCTGATAAATCTTCAGCAACTATTTGATGCTATGGTGGAGATATGGACCAACATCTCTGAGCAATGTTTCCAGCACCTTGTTAAATCTATGCAACAAAGAAATAAGGCCGGCCTGAAGGTGTACCTGACATGGTGCTGATATGTGACTGCAGACACTTCGCTGATGGTGTCACTCTGGACGTTTCTTTTCCATTTGTTAATTGTCAAGGTGCGTTCACACCGAACGCGACTTTGGCGATTAAGATCGCGTCGCAAACCCAAGTCCTGTCGCCTGTTAAGAGCTCATTTTGTCACTGTCACCGTTGCTCAGTGACGTCACGCCTGCTGGAGTTTGACCCCGCGATCATATCATATATCATATAATAGGACGTTTTAGCTGACATTATTCCACCTATATCCTTTTCACTCACCTACCAACCACAAAACACTGCAGCTGATGGCCCTGCAGCAGCATCTTCTGTGAGTTTTCTGCGGTCCGTCTAGGCGAAACTAATGTACTCACTAACTAATGTTTCCCACACGGACATAGATTGTCACTCTGTGGACCGGAATAAAAACAGTCTGTCACAGGTGTGGTCACGCACCCACACAACGCTGATTGGCTCTCACTGCGCGACATCGCCTGAAAGTTCAAATATTTCAACTTTGGCGATGGAGCACGGCGACCTGCTCCGCGTCCAAAGCGACCCCAGAGTTCCCATCTGCAGCAACAGGGGCGCTGCCCCCATGTCTCCAAAGATGCAACCAAGTCGCCCAGAACTCGTCCTTCGCATCGCGTGAGATCTGGTCACATGTGGCCACCGAGGTCGCTCAAGGTGTGAACGCACCTTCATTCTGTCAGCCATACTGTTTCTAAAACTTGATAGATTTTTACATTCTAATTAAATTAAAATGATTCTGATTGGTCTGGAAGAAGACAGCGTGCACATACACACAGCACCAGGGTGTCCAAAGGGCTGCACAGGGATGTGCTTTTGTGTGTGTTTCCAAAAAAAGCCAAACACACAAAAAGTGTAGTTTCAGGATAAGGGTCTGTAAATCCAATTCAGTATACAGTTTGTTAATATATGAAGATATTTAGTTTTGTTTAAGGCAAAAAAACAAACAAAAAAACAGTCCAAGCAAAAGCCATTCATCAAGGGGAATTGATTGGGCCCCTGGCTAGTTTCCTTACCCAGACCCCAAAAAACAAGTAAATCACATGAAGCAGCCAAACCCCATAGATGTTACCTAAAGATGATCAGCTCAAGCAGAGAGCCAAGCAAACGGGTTTTACCGAACTACTGTGTCCCGATTCATCAGTCAACACAGGCTCTATTTCTCTCGTGGGCCAAATTTCATTTTATTTTTAGAGTTTGCTGCTGGACAGCTAAAGCGGACTACAGGCCCACCTCGGCCCTCGGGCCACAGTTTGGATATCCTGTACTACATGCTGAGGTTATTAAAAAAAAAAAAAATCTTTTCCAAAACTTTATAAGAATAATAAACACAATTTTTATGCCATTTTTTAAGGGTTGAATCTTGAAATCAACTTCAGTTTCGATCAAAACTATTAAATATTGAACAGTTTTTAAGTTTTTAACCCTTCAACTTCCAATATCATGACATGATGTAATTTTGTTTTTATGAAAAGTGAGTTCCCCCTGATGAAGTGCTGTTTGTGTGTCAGCCTCCACATGCTGACATAGACATGAGTCACTGTTCTTGTGACTGACCGATACCAAGTATAATCTGTCTTCTGTTATTAATTATGGTTTTGAAATGTCATACATAAAAAAAAATCAGTCCCAATTAATTTGAAATAATGATCGGCTGAATGTTCTTATATGCGCTCTCAGTCCCTCAGAGACAGGAGTGACCTACGTCACCGTAGATTTTACTTTAAAACACACACGTGTAGAAAAGGTCACGTCTAAAAGTCGGGGGGTTTGGGTCCACAAATCAAACATTGAAGATAGTTTGTGAGAAAAAGAAGCAGCGACGAACACGAAGCCACACAAAGCAGGCGCAGGAGTCGACTGCGACGATGCTGGAATACTGATATGCTGTGTGTGTGTTTGTGTGTGCATTTAGCGTTTAAGTGTGTGTGTGTGAAGTGTTGGCACGAGATAGCAGTTGCCCCCTGGGCTTTGCCAACGTGGCACTGCCCCCTCTGCAGCAGCATGGCACAGGCTCGCTCTTTGTTGTGGAACTGGCTCCATGTGTGAGTGTGTGTTACTTTGTGAGAGTGTATGTGTGTTTTTGTGTTCACCCTGGAAAGAGGTATCCAAAAGGATCAACAGAGGAATATAAAAAAGTGAAAATGTTGAAACAAACCAGTCGTTTGTTCAGACCAGCTCAACATTTGGAGGCTGAGAAGTGAAACACAACGCGTCCTGCTCTGTTTGTGAGGGCTGGGAATTACATCCAGGTTTTAAGATTTATCAGCATATTTTCATCAGAGATTTACTGTAAAACAACACAGTCATATGAATACAGTTTATGTTTTGTTATTATCACGTTATTTTCTTCTGAAGTCATCGGGTCATGGGGTCACAAACTGGAACAGACGGATGAGGGAGAAATTCAAATCCTTGCTGTTCATCAATTTTTCGTCCCTTCTCATCCTCATTCACGCTCCCACATACTATTATAATTAGAAGAAGATGAGGGAGATCTTTTTTTTGTTTTGTGACACATTTTTATGAAGTCTGAGATTAAAGTCAGAATTCTGAGATAGAAGTCAGACAGCTTAAAATAGTCAGTCAATATCCTGACAGTGAAGGCAAAATTCTGAGCTTTAAATCAGAACTGGTAAATTAAAGTTGAAATTCTGAAAAAAGGGAAAATTCTGAGAAAAATAATGTGATCGATAAGTGAAAAGGGGTCCAAATTCTGAGAAAAATCACAAATTGGAGATTAAAATCAGAATTCTGAATCAACATTCAACAAGCTGATTTAAAGTCAGACTGCTGTGACCTGAGTTGGATTGCTAGTTACAGTTTTGTAAAAAAGTCAGAATTCTTAGATTGAAATTAAAGTCTTGACAAGGAAGACTGAATTCTGAGGGTCAAAAAACACAGAATTCTGAGATTGAACTCATGATTTGGACATTGAAGTCAGAAGTCTGGTATTAAAGGGTCGATTCTGAGAAAAATAAAAACAGAATTCTGTGAGTAAATTCTGAGGAAAAAAAAAATTGAAAGGTAGATTGATTAGAAAACATTTTTCAGAGTCCTTTATTATCTTCCATTAATTTTCCTTTCATTCTTTATTTCATTTATTTCCAAAGATATCTGTCATATTTGTGAAGCTGACTCCTTCCTGTCATGTTGATGTTTCTGTTTTGTCTTATTTTTGACCTGAAATGACTAAATTCAGCTCTTAGACAGTTAACAATAAATTTAAGGCTGAATTAAATGATGCAAACAGGTTTTGATGTACTGACATGTTTTTATTTGTCATCGTAGCCAAACATCTGTCAGTGTCTCAGAGTAAAAATATGATCCAAATTATTTTAAAATGTTAAACAGTCCTGATGCTCTTTAACCACAGGGGTTACTTAGTGTCTCCTCCGTTCATCATTGTCTGTATTACTGTACCTGTGTGTGTGTGTGTGTGTGTGTGTGAGTGTGTGTCGGTGCCCTCTTTGTGGTTTTGTCTAAACTGAATGTGTGTGTTTTGTCTACACAGATGTTTCCTGTGGCAGCGTTTAGGTAACAGCCGCGCCAACTGTGTGTGTTTGTGTGTGTTTGCAGTCGAGTGCCAGCATTTTAAGGAAAAGAGCAAAAAATTGAATCCAAAGCTTTTTTAATTTTCACATTTTACGAGCTTTTGTCATTGTTTTTTTGTCATTGTTTTTTTGTGGAGATTTTTCTCAGATTGTATTTTTTCAAAGTCAGCTGTGTCTGAAACCCAGCTGCAGGCTCATCTGGCTCTGTGACTGGCTGCAAAAATGACATCAATCTGTCAGCTTGGTAACTTTTGGATTAACTTTCATGGACTTGATCAAGTTTCTGATAACCTATGAGGGTTTTGAGTAATATTTTTTCTCTTTAGTAATTAATTTTTTTTCTGTTAAACAGGCTCTTCATGAATTATGTTAAAATACAGTTTATTCAGTTTATCTTCAGATAGTTTTTTTTATTTAACATCAAACTCTTAACACTGACTCTGTAACTTCAAAATTACTGTAATACAAAAAAAGAGAAAATATCCTCATAAATTGTAAAAACTATGCGGTGTTTTAAGCCACTATTTTGGTTATTTCCACTAGGGCAGAACTTCTTTTTGTAACCACCACAACTACAAAACATTTTGGTTTATTTGCAATAAAAGTGATTATTTTTGCTTTTTTTACATGGAACAGTAGTCCCGTCCTAAAACGATACAATCCTTTATATATTTGTATTTCTAAGGATGTAGTGGACCGGCCCATTCAACCTACATGTTGGGACAATAATGAGGGAGTGTAGTCATGCCAAAACCTGCTGCAGATATCTTTATCAATCAATCAAACTTTATTTACATAGCACTTTTCACACCAAAAAATGTTGCACAAAGTGCTTTACAAACAGACAGATAAATTAAAATAAGATTAAAGTAAGTATGACCCAAACCCACTCCACCCAACCCTTCGCACACAGTGTTGGTAAAATGCGTCATAAATAAAAGACAATAATAAAGCAGGAACATTGTTGTGCCCAGTACGCACTGAGGAAACGCCATCTTAAAGGTTTAAAATGAGTAAACACAGGAGGTAAGGTTAAAGTGTAAACTTAAATATATCATATAATAAAATAAAAATAAATTGAAATGAAGTAAAAAAATAAAATAATAAAAGGGTGCTGTAATAAGAATAAAAACACTAAAAGATAGTTCAGGTAAAAGGCAGACTAAAGAGGTAGGTCTTAAGTTTGTCTTTAAAAACGTTATGTCAGCTCCAAAGCTACATTATGCCAATTATGCCAAGGCTAGCACTAATGTTCATTTTCAAAGTGCACACAATGTCATTGAATACCATCCAAGCACGGTCACTTCCTGAGCCTTTCAGGGGCTAACTCAGGGGCACTTAGCATCAGGTGGTTCTCTTACACTGAAGCCACATTGGGATATTTCCCGTGTGCTTGGATCATGACTGATAATCAGGTCAAACAAAAACGATGAAACTTTCACCTTTTGCTCTTTAATCTTCATGAATTCATCGTCTTTACACAATGAAATGAAGCTGCTATGGAGCTACAACATGGTCGATCTTGTGACTTTTCTTTTAGGATTTCTTAATGGTCCTCATGGCTGTTGCAATGGTATTTAAATTATTGCTCATTAAAAATGATCAGAAATGCTTGCATTATGGTTCTTTAGCCCCCTTATCAGTTTGTTAGCAACCATCCTTATTAACACACGATAACACTTCAGAGTTTAGAGTTGGCCAATACTAGATGCACTGAAAATGTCATAAGCACATGTTTATCACAAACTTTATTTTAGATATTATAACATAAAAATCTTCTCTGAAATCCCTTATGCTTTCACCCTTGGGAACAGGGAAGTGCTAAATGCTAACTTGCGTCTGCCTTTTGGACTCATTCCTGCCTCACTCTGTAAAAACATTTATGTCATTTTGCTCCATTTTACTTTTTGCTGTGTCAATTTGTGTTACTCTCACAGCATCTCAACATTTAATCATGATAAACACGATAAACTTTTCTTGTATGACTTTGTATGAATTTCTCAGAATCTTGAAAAACAAACCAAGTATGAATGTAGTCACAGGAAATTAAGAGAAGTGAAGTGGAGCTACAGTCTCGGTAGTAAAAGATTTTTTTTAAATTACCAGTTGGTGTAGTACATTGCAAAGTGAATGAATTACAAGACAACAACGATACTGTGACAACAAGTGAGGGCATAAATGGAATAACAAGGACAACAAGGAAAATAGCAGAAGAGAGAAAGGGGGTGCAGTTTATGAAATTATATATTAGAGTAGAGGAAGTCAGGTTTGTGTGTATGTGACGGGAAGGAGACTTATTAAATTCATGATTATTATTATTATTATTATTATTATTATTATTATTATTACTATTATTACTACTACTACTACTACCATTTCCCCTTCACTATTATTATTATTATTATTGTTAATAATAATAATAATAATAATTAAAATAATTTTATTATTGTCATTATTTATTTATTCATCTTTTTTTCCCACATTCTTTGCTTTTCTTTTTTTTCTTTGTTTGGCATTTTATACATTGTGAAAACTGACACAGAAAAATGAATTAATCAATTAATTAATCAGAAAAAGGCGTCTTACCAGTCTCACTGAGTCCCAAGTCCTTTTGGCCTCAGACTCCAGTCTCAGTTTCCCTTTATTATTTTTTAAATTAATAATAATAATAATAATAATAATGATAATAATAATAATAATAATAATAATAATAATAATAATAATAATAATAATAATAAATATTTATTTTATTTTATTTCATTTTATTTTATTGATTTATTTCAAGCTCCTTAAGGGAAACTTTTCTTCTTTTTTTCCTGTCCTACAGAGGCACGGGCTCTGCCAGAAATGTTGGGCCACATGAAAAGAAATGAGATTCTGTACCAACCACCAAAAAACTTAATTATTTGATTTTTAAGAAATACTGGCGCTAAAAATATGTGCAGGGGCCCCTGTCAGTGATGGGCCCTCTGAGTTTCCAAAGTTTGCCCCCTGAACAAAAGTGTGACAATGACGTTTTGTGAAAACTGTTCAAAAGTGCTTCATAAGAGGGGATCTGGCTCAGAGTTAACCTTTGGGAGATGTTTTTTTTTTTTTTTAAGTAACAGGTATCCCTTTTTCTCTGCTGATACAAAATGGCTTTGAAAAATAAAATAAAAAACATAAAGAAAATCCTTAAGTTAATGTAGAAAGAAATTATCAAAGAAATGCGTTGTCTTGTTTATTTTTAAAGATCCACTCTTTCTTTGCCAATTACTACTTATAAAAAACACAGAACTAAAGGCTGTGAAAAACAATTGCTATAATGAAGCGTTTCACCCTGTTTTTTTCTCTTCTTTTATCCAGCCCTCTTCCTTCCCCCTCTCTCTCTCTTTCTCTTTCTTGCTCTCTTTCTCTCTCCCCCCCCTCTCTCTCTCTCCCTTTATGAATTATGTTAAAATACAGTTAATTAGGTTCATCTTCAGGTATTTTTTTAATTTTTATTTTTATTTATTATTATTATTTTTTTATTTAACATCAAACTCTTAACATTGTTTCTCCCCCCCCTCCTCTCTCTCTCTCTCTCTCTCTCCCCTTCAACTCAGCTCTCCCCCTCTCCCCCCTCACTCTCTCTCTCCCTCTCCCTCTCTCCCTCTCCCTCTCTCTACCCTTCTCTCCCTCTCTCTTTCCCTCTCTCCCCTTCTCTCTTTCTCTTTCTCTCCCTCCCTCTCTCCCCCTCTCTCTCTCTCCCCCCCGCTCTCTCTCTCCCCCTCTCTCCCCCTTTCTCCCTCTCTTTCTCCCCCTCTCCCCCCTCTGTCTCCCACCCTCGCTCTCTCTCTTCCCCTCTCTCCCCTCTCTCTCCATCTCTCCTCCCCTCTCGCTCTCTCTCTCCCCCTCTCTCCCCCCATTCACTCACTCTCTCTCTCCACCTCTCTTCCTCTCCCCCCCGCCCCACACTCTCTCTCTCCCTCTCTCTCTCCCCCATCCAACCTCCCTCTCTCTCTCCCCCTGTCTCTCTCTCTCTCCCCCTCTTTCTCCCCCTCTCTCTGCCCCTCTCCCTCCAGCCCCCACACTCTCTCTCTCCCCCTGTCTCCCTCTCTTTCTCCCCTTCTCTCTCCCCCTCCCCCCTCACTCTCTCTCTCTCTCTTTCTCTCCCCCCTCGCTCTCTCTCTCCCCCCCTCGCTCCCCCCCTCGCTCTCTCTCTCCCCCTCTTTCTCCCCCTCTCCCCCCTGCCCCCACACTCTCTTTCTCTCCCCCTCCCCCTCACTCTCTCTCTCTTTCTCTCCCCCCCTCGCTCTCTCTCTCCCCCTCCCTCTCTCTCTCCCCCTTTCTCCCTCTCTTTCTCCCCCTCTCCCCCCTCTGTCTCCCACCCTTGCTCTCTCTCTTCCCCTCTCTCCCCTCTCTCTCCATCTCTCCTCCCCTCTCGCTCTCTCTCTCCCCCTCTCTCCCCCCATTCACTCACTCTCTCTCTCCACCTCTCTTCCTCTCCCCCCCGCCCCACACTCTCTCTCTCCCTCTCTCTCTCCCCCATCCAACCTCCCTCTCTCTCTCCCCCTGTCTCTCTCTCTCTCCCCCTCTTTCTCCCCCTCTCTCTGCCCCTCTCCCTCCAGCCCCCACACTCTCTCTCTCCCCCCCTCCCTCTCTCTCTCCCCCTGTCTCCCTCTCTTTCTCCCCTTCTCTCTCTCTCTCCCCCCCCTCTCTCTCCCCCTGTCTCCCTCTCTTTCTCCCCTTCTCTCTCCCCCTCCCCCCTCACTCTCTCTCTCTCTCTTTCTCTCCCCCCTCGCTCTCTCTCTCCCCCCCTCGCTCCCCCCCTCGCTCTCTCTCTCCCCCTCTTTCTCCCCCTCTCCCCCCTGCCCCCACACTCTCTTTCTCTCCCCCTCTCTCTCCCCCTCCCCCTCACTCTCTCTCTCTTTCTCTCCCCCCCTCGCTCTCTCTCTCCCCCTCCCTCTCTCTCTTCCCCTCTTTCTCCCCTCTCTCTTTCCCCCCTCTCCCCCCTCACTCTCTCTCTCTCTCTCTCTTTCTCTCCCCCCCCTCGCTCTCTCTCTCTCTCTCTTTCTCCCCCCCCTTCCTCTCCCCCCCCCCTCGCTCTCTCTCTCCCTCTCTTTCTCCCCCTCCCCCCCCCGCCCCCACTCTCTCTCTCTCCCCCTCTCCCCCCCGTACCATATGGTGTAGCATGGTACATTTAGCTTGTCAGTGATAATGGATGGCCATGGAAGCCCAGTTTTGCTTTAAGCGCTAGCTTGCTGCTCGCTGTCTTTAGTGAGTGTGTGTGCATGAGTGTGTGCGTGTGTACATGTGTGTGTGTTGGATGACGGCTGCTGATGCTCTCGGCTGTGGGATGAGGGATCATGAAGCAAAATCAGCCCTAACATGCACCCGACACACACTCTCACACACACTGAGCCCAGTTCATCGTGGGCGGTGCTGCGTCCACTTCCTGACAGATTCATTCTTGCAACCTGATTGGTTGATGATGTTGATTGATAATAATTCTTATTTGTCCCTACAGTCATTTTGATTCATACTGAATTTAGCAACAATCCTTGACAGACAGACATATCTGCTAATCAGAGAATGGTCAAAAATGAATCCAAACCCTCTGTGTGAGAAATACTTTTTCACTGAGTGTTCTTCAATTTAAGGAGATCATTTCAGCAAAATTTAATTTAATAGAGTGGTCCCTTTGTACCTTTGTACTATCACGCACACTGTGCTCTGCCCATCATAATGCAGGTCTTATCTCTAAACCCCAATAAAGAGACTCACTCTGTTTTTATCAGCTGTTCATGAGCATTCAAAGTGCATTCATGACAGTGTTTCATCCATCAGTCATTAGTCTGAGCTGCTCTGATATGGTAACAGAGAGTCTGAGCGTAAAGCCATCCTTCAGAATTAAACATCTTTCGTCTCAGTTATTCAAAACAAAGGTGTTGAAATTATTTATTGTTGTTTCCCTTTGACTTAGTATCAAATGGTCTACTGCCTGGTGCAGGTCCACGGCTTGGTGGTTGGGGACCTTTGACCTATGACATGCTTCAGCCGTGCTGAATGGCGGCTGCAGAAACTATTAGTAACCCTGACACAACTTTACTTGCAAAATTATATTGTAAGAAAACCTTAAGAATCACGTAAATGTGCACTCAGGGGTCGTCAGAGCTCTGTAGATGTGCACCATTATTATGATAATTATCATCATTATTATATGAATTCTGTCCTCATCATATTTGTCTCTGCTAAATATAGATTTATTAGAGGTGTGGCATCTCGTTTTCAAGAGGGTCCTCATGTGGTTGTAAAGATAGTTACTATGGTTGAATAATCAATAACAACCATGAATAGAGAGGTCATTCTAATATTAACATGAACATCTATAAAGATTTCAAACTGGAGAGGACTGATGTTAATATAGCAGCATCTGGCTGAACTGCCATTAAAATGGGTTCAAGTGGTCTAAAAGTATGAATTTATGTCAAATGACGTCGTTTCTGTTGACAGAGGATATAGCATGCATTGAAACCCAGGGGAGAGGACTTGGATGGCCAAGGTCGTTAAAACCAAATTGTGACCTTTAAACAAAGGGACATACCAGACAGTGGGCTAAGAGTACTGTTTCATCCTTAATGGATTCATTTATTACTTTTGTCTAATAATCAGAAATATGAAAATGAGTTTTGATGGAATATGTCAAACCCTTGAAGTTTTTTTTAATCCACCTGGATTTATAAGGATGTGTACACCTGTCTGATCCTTGACTGATGTATAATGATGGTGATGATGATGATTGTGCCATAGTTTAGAAACCCTCTGCTTCGTGCCAGCCAATCAGTGAACAGATCTGCTCCTCTTTCAAACATGGTGGGGGAGAAAAACGTTCTTGGACAGATTTATTTTCGTCCCCTCTCCACTCCCCTCAGTTATTCCTGGCATCATGATCTTCATCGCCGTCAGAGCCATTATGAGAAACAAAACAAGGAGAAGATCCGAGTTCAGCGGAGAAAAGAGCAGAAACAGGAAGAGGAAGTCTCACTCGTCCTTCCTGCACCCCTTTGTGATGAGGAGAGGGAACAAAAACCCAAAACAAGAGACAGTGATTGTGTTTTAAAATGACAGAGAGGTTTGATTCCTGCAGAGCACTGCTTGACTCAATGACAGTGTTTCCTCTGCTTTTGTTTATACCACACTACTTTGAGCCAATCGATATAAAAAACTTTAACATAGTTACAAACTACAAATGACAGCAGAGCAGCAGAGGGGACAGCACAGCCTAAAAGCTCAGGTATGAAGCCAGACTTTGCAGAGGCAAATCCAAAACTGACCAAAATGGTTGTTTTTTCTTTCAAACTTTTCAGCTTGAACATGTGATAAACTGTTGCTCTAACTTAACAGCAGTACTGGACCATTGTCTATGAGCAAAATAGGCAAAGTGTTTCTTACTTAATAAACTTAAAAACAGTTTATTTACGTGTCTTACTTTCCCACTATCAAGCCACTTTATTTAGGCACTACCTAGTGACATGGTACAACCTACATGTCCCTCCGCCAGCAGTTGAAGGATCAAACTTCTGTGTTGCTTGAATTTTTCTGAACAAACTAATAATACTACACCCCAAATAACCAGATTATCTGACTGAAAATGCACAGACATTTTCAAAGAGTGTTTTTAGCTCAGTTTACCTTAACGACAGCAAACATACAGTGTGTGACAATAAAGTAAATTTATCATTGAAACTGTGGCTTCTGCTTTTGCACAATAAATAATCAGAATGAGCCGAATATTTACTCTGAAGATGAGCTCTGATTCGGCATTTCTGTTTTTCCTTTTAGTTTGTAAATCTGTGAATCAGGTCTGTACAAGAATACATGTTCACTACAGCAGGGAGGCTCTGCATGACAAACTCAGGTTGAAAAGCCGATAGTGTCCTCTGATCCTGAAACATCCTGAAGTGATTTTTCTTAGTCGCACTCTTATTTCATCCAGTTTGACAAGATTGAGCTCACAGTTCATTCACCTGAACCAACAGGTGTTCTCCAGTCCTTGAGTTCCCATCACAGTTCCCTCCATTTTCAGTTCAGACTGGTTGACTCTCCATCTACAGAAGTTTCTCCTGTGAGTACTCCAGTTCATGCAAATATTCCCAAGTGTCCAAAGCCAGTGCAGTCCCTTCAAAAATCCTTAGTTGTTCCCTCTTGTGAAGCAAGCTGATTGGCTCCACTGGCAGAAGGACACGTGGGCTGCGCTGTGTCGCGAAGTAGTGCCCAAACAGAGCACTTATAGGTACTTATATGATAGATTTTCTGTTTATACCGTGTCATGGTAAATGGTAAATGGACTTGAGCTTATATAGCGCTTTCTAGTCATTGACTACTCAAAGCTGCTTTACACCACAGGTCACACTTACCCATTCACACCCATTCGCTCTCACATTCACTCACTGATGGTTCAGAGTTTCTATGTTAGTTATCCATCAGTATCAGCTAACACTTTCACGCCCTTTCATGCCCATTTACATGCCACTGACGCAGCAGTGGGAGCAACTTGGGGTTAAGTGTCTTGCCCAAGGACACATCGCCACGGAGCTGCACTTGAACCTGCAACCTCCCGATCACTGACCAAGCGCATTATCCAGCTGCGCCACCGACGCCCCGTCATGACGTAACACTGTTTAGTTTTCACCTAGAATTCTTTTAATTACATGGAGACAGTGTTACTGTGTACAGCGATGTACATCATTAGCTCGTGTGCCGACTCTCTGAACAGAAAGAGAACCGAGCTTTGGGGCTTTGGCTTACATTTAGGCTCATGCCATGTTCCTCATACAGCCACACTTCAAAAATCCAGAGATATCCCTTTGAACAATTATGTGATTTTAAGTGTTAAGTGGTGTCTGACATTTCTCCAGAAGGAAGCAGACTCTGCTTCACTGAGTCGATGTGAATCCCAGAATAACTGAAGCTGTAATTGGTGGTGCCCAAACTGACCAAAGAGCACTATATCTTCCACTAAATCATGTCAGTGAGTAGCTTTGTCTTATAAAATATCCCCTTGCTCAGGAAACTGTCAATGAAAACAAGCTCTATTAAGCTCAATTTAAAAAAATATATCAAATCAGCAATAAAATCTGTTGTGTTTAGGAAGTATGACTGGGATTTTCTCCTTTTGCATCCCTCCCCGTTTCCTTAACCCCTCCTTCCTTCCCTATTTTATTTCCTTCTCTCCAGTCCTCCTCCCTCCTCTCCTTTCTCCCTGCAGCTGTGTTCTCCTTTTCTCTCCAGCTGTTTCCAACCAATCACCTGCTCCCCCCGCCACACACACATGCTCACACACTCAAACACACATTATAATTATAGCAGACAGGCGATGGCTGGGCATCCATTTGAACACGGTGATAAAAAGGAGAGACAGGCACATAAAAACAGAGGAAAAGTTCCTGATCCAGAACTGCTAATGAAGAAATACTTACTAATTTTACCTTGTACTCTAAAAATCAATATCATTGATCAGATGAAATCATAATAATTGTAAAAATTAGTAGATTGATGTTGTATCTGATATGTTCCCTCACTTCAAGAACTTTTTTGAGTTTTTCCAGTTTGTGTATTTTCTTTGCTCTTAGCCTTTGACCCTTCTGTCTTTTTTTTTTATTTCTTCTTTAATTTTCTTTTTTCTCCTCAACATTTTTCTAATAATCCAAAATTAATGTGCAGATGTGGCATGATTGTTTAAATATTTAATAAAAAAATTATAACCATGCAAAGATCTTCTATTAAGTGTAATTAAATGAAAACAAACAATACAACATTTGCACATTACCTCCGTAGTTGTCTTGAACAAATATTTAAGTCCAGTGTTGCTGACTAACAAAATGGTTCAAAATGGAGGCAAACCAAAGTGATAAAGGGTAGTGGGGAGCAGGGGACCTTGTCAAACAAAAGCCTAATTTAGAGCAGTCGGGCAGCCAAAGTGCCCCCTAAAGTTTCTCTGCGTATGAGTGCCTTTACGTCCTGACCGTTAGTTTGTTTCCATGGCAGCAGACGAGGGTAAAGTGGGAGCTTTTCCCTTTTTTTCCCACGCTTCCAGGGCAGTGCCATGTGAAAGCAGCGGGCAGAGGCTCTGCTGGCACACACTGAATGAAGCAGAGCTGACAAAGAGCTAGAAAAAAAAAAAAAAAAAAAACGTTGTTAGTGTTAAACCACCACCAATCTGCCAAGTTGACAGGTTCAGATCCATTCCTGACTTGATATAAGGAGCAAGGCAGCGACAGCGACAGTGTCAACTTCCTTTTATAGAAAATATCATAGCGTACACGACATTTGAGATAGTATCTCCGTTTGGCTGAGTTTAATCTTTACATCTTTTCATGCTGCAGTAAATAAATCAGTAAGATTCCATATTTCCTCTCCAAGACAAAGATCTGCTGTGCTCATCATCAGCGTTGTATCTCTGGCTGATAGAACAACAAAATAATGTGGAGTCTCATTTCTAAAACAGTGTGGTAAACCATACTGCAAGTGTGTGTTTTCCAAAAACCTGAAAGTGGCGTGTGACCAGAATAATTCAGATTTATAAAACCTCCATGAGCTCCACATGGATCAGTCTCCATATTTAACCCTAAACAGTTGATAAAGAACCTTATGAATGAAAATGTATAACAGTGAGCCACAGGATCAAATGAACTACAACCACAACTACCAAAGAAAGACAATGAGAAATCCATGCTGCATACACTGCCCCCAATCCCTCTCCAGTGTGTGTCGGCAGCACACCTCCATGCTGGTTTGCTGGAAATATGCTGCGGGTCTATATTCCACTTTAATCCTGCATCAATTTCCAACAAGCATATCGACCCAAAACAGGAAACAGGTGATCGGTGTGTTTGAAATTTCAAAATAAATTGTAAATTTTGTATTGATGCAGACAGCAAATCAACGTAGCTATAGGCTAAATAACTTTATTTCTCCCATGATCTTATGAGCTTGTTTTTAAGATTATCAATGCTGTGCTCTGCCCCATCGTCTGGGGCAAATCCACAGCCTTGGCTGACTGTGTAAAAGTTTGGGGTAATCACTGGTGCTGTATTCATACATACACCTACTGTAGTGCCAAAATATCCACTAAGTTTATGCACGTTTATGTTCGATGCTGGAGTCCTTGCACCATTCAGCGATCTCTGCTGTATGATAAAGGAGAAGTTTGATCAGTGGAAGATTTTTCCTTTCAATCTATTCATTTGTTTTATTCAAGCAAACTTCACCCTCAATTTAACTGATAAACTAGGAAACTTAAAAACTTTGTGAGGGCTGTTCAGGCTTGATCCGCTCTACCTTAATCATTTGACAATGAAGCTGTGCAGGTGACGGACATGAGGTGTGACAAGAAGGCAGAGACAACATCATTGACAACATCATTGTTTTTTAAGTAACTTAGCCTGAGAAAACAAGGACTACATTGAAGAGATACTGGCACAGTTTTGTTTTCTCACCTTTTGTTGTTTAGAAATCTACATCAAATGAGTTCTTTTTGGTTCTGTCATCTGCACTCTGAGTGAATAATTGTAAGGCAGCGATTATGACAAGTATTCAGATTTTTTTGTGTAAAAATATATATTTCAGTAATAAGCACAATACCGCTCATTCTGTGCATGCTATAACAGAATAGGATGTGTGAATGTTAATTATTGTCTTGATTGTGGAATAAAGTTTGATATTTAGTGCAGTTTAATGTATCAGAGGCATCAATGCACAGCATAGTATAGCCTGCTGCCACGATTCCAGTGCCACCATTCGCTCTGAAACTAATAGGTTCATTTGCATGGGTCAGAGACTGGTCTGCAGATTATACTGTAAAGTTGTGCAAAATGGCATGCCCCAGTTTCTGACCCTGTTTTGTGCATGCCAGTGTATATAAATGATGTTGGCAGATGGGAAAAGAGAGTCTGCTCCAAGAAGTTTGCTGTAAAAGGGCTGGTGCAGCCATAGATATGCATTCACTAATACTTTGAGTCCACCTTCTTATGCTGAGATCAGGCACCATCATAGCCTTCTATCCAGCGGTGAAAGAGTGGAGCAGCGATTGTGTGTTGTTGTGGGCCAACCTGGATGTTAACATCACCGTTTTCTCAGCTCAAAGGATTTTTCACTTTTTTTGTGGATTTGCTGTTGATATGGCCTCTGGTGAACCAAATTCTTGACACTTAAATGTTCTTTTGATAATTTTCACCAGCAAACCTAACTTCATGATTAATTAGGCTTAAATGGAAGCGGCAAAAGTAACAAGCTTTTGTTGAACATGATGGTTTGACATAGAAGCAGCTGCCACACTTCCAATGATGTCACGCTGTTACGTCTTGTTTGAGAATTATTACCTCATGTCGCCGGTGTCATTGTACATATATTATCATTTATTTCAAAAAAGCAAATAATAGCATAAGGATCCTGACCATTTTTGTAGTCCCTGTCAGCAGGTTGTCAAACCCAATAAAGCTTTAAAATTCAAAGGTGGGACTTTGTCAAGTACATTTTATGATGCAGAATGAAATGTTAAAATCCTGCATGCACGTGTTAACCACAGACTGTATTTCAGGTGTTTATCCTAAAAGCTATTTTAGAATCCCGTAGACTTTGCGACATCAGGACTCATTCCTGCACCACTCTTGTTTTCGTCTTTTTTTTTTTTTTGGACCATAATATTTGATGCTCTGTTTGAGCCCACAATGTTTTCCAGAGTGATGGCCATTTACTCTGCGTTTGTCATGAAATAACAGATCATCTCCAGATATCAATGTAGACATCTTTATGGGTTGTCTCCATCCCTCCTCCATCCGTCCATCTATTTCCGCCCTCCTTCCTTCCCCTCGTTTCCCCCTCGCCATGTGATGTCAGGTGGGGTCTGCCCCGCTGTGATGGAGCCGCTCTGATCACCGGCTCCTGAACAGCGTGTGGGTGCAGATATGTCATTATTCTGCAGCCAGGTGGTCGAGCCGAAATCACACGGAGCACATCAGCGGCGTGACGCTGCTCCCAGATCTACAGCCACGCAGCCCTCATATTACAGCCGTCCAGGTGTTCAGACGCTGTCACATTTGTCTAAATACAGGTATTAAGCTGGAGGACGAGCGGAGGAAGAGGAGGGAGAGCACTGACACTGATGGCAGGAGAGGGAAAACCAGGAGGAAAGGTTGTCATTCTTTCATTCCCACGTATGAATCTGGCTTTTAACCAAACAAAACCATGAAACTAAAACACATTCTTAAATGTTTACTTACAAAAAAATTACAGACTTGATGAGGGAATAGTGTTGGACTGGTTAAGTTTGGATTTTATTTACCAAACTGACCTGTTTAGGCCTTTTTTACAGCAAATAACTTTGTGTTGTTTTATGCCTGCTTATCCCGCTCGGACAAAATGAATGAGACAACAGTAGGACTTAAAAAGAGAACAAAAATCAGTCAGACATAATATATCTACTACTGAAAGAGAAATTTCCCTGCAGGAAAATACAAAATAAAAATACAGACCATAAAAAAAAAACAGCAAAAAAGTTAAAAAAGTAGATATATATAAAAAGTTGATTTTGCACAGAAGTCATTGTAACAGGAAAGTGGGGAGGAAGGCAAGGAAATAAAAGAGAAATGCTCAGAGACAGACGGCCATGACAGTGACAGGATAAAATCAGTGTGATACTGAACCACAGGATCCTTTGACCTCTGACCCTCCCGTCTGACAGCACCTGACCCATCATCCATCTCTCCAGGGTCACTCATCTTCCTCCTCCTCCTCTTCTGCAGACAGGGGGAGTCAGACAGAATGTCTGTCCAAGACAAGCACACAACAAAGCAGAGGTCCTCAATCACTGGTCTGTGGGCTGGGACTGGGCCGCAGGGAACCAAAGATGATTAATCTCATCGTCCTCTTTAGAGTAACAAAGACCAAATAGTTTGGTTTGTTTTTTGTTTTATTTTGAAGGGATGACTGGATCCTTGCATATTCGACACTCAGGCTGTCAGTCCCTGTCCCTGCTGTGATGAACAGAAGTGTACGACCTGAGGTAAACTCACTGCCATAGCTTGTGCCCATGCACTCTTTGACCTGTGCCGTGGATGTAGTTATGAAAATATTTGACTATACACAATGTGTGTATCAAGAGGAGGGTTGAGGTACACAAGGGCTCAACTTCCTGATGCTAAAGGATTCAGTTGAGGGAAAAGTATGAGACCCAATAATATGCAGCTCCAACTTTACTGTTTTACCTGAAACCAGGTCAGGATTCACATCAAACCAGGTCACAATGTTGCTGGAAATGTTACAGAAAACATCAGCTATCAAAAAGTGATATACCTTTATAAAAAGAACTGGCTAAAAAAGTGACAAATGCAACCCCTAGTTTGAAAATAGTTTTGGCTGTTAAAGTGTTAAGTCCGTATAAAAATGCACATCACATTGAAAAAGAACACTACAAATGTCATCAGAGGCTTTTTCACCATCTTGTTCAAGAAAAGCAAATTCAAATGGTCTGCACTTTTCTCTGTTTTGAGAGTAAAGATATTCACAGACTAGATGGTCTTGTTTAAATGTCTCTAAACTTAACCTGGAAATGGTTTGAAGTCATCACAGATGTTATTTTCAGCTTTTTTATTCAGTAGTTTTTATTGTAACATGAATGTATGCAGAATGCTGATGCCACAGTCTCAAAACAGTGGTTTTATAGGTAATGTTTTTAGGGTCTCAGTGGTATTTCAATTTAGGGGAGCGTGAAAAATGTTTGGCCCTCAGGGACCCTTGGCAGAAATTAATGGTGAGCCACTGCTGTAACATGAGAGGACAGGTTTGATGGTCATAGTGTGAAAGATTACACTTTATTCCTCGCTCAAATCTGAATTTTATTCTGACGCAAAAGACATCAGATTCTTTTCTGAGATGACACAAGTTTACTCTCACAAAATTAAAACTTTTTTAAACTTCAGTGTGGACATGAACCCAAATATAAGTGAAGTGAGCTCTCAAAATTTACCAGAGAGGATCCCCAGAACACCCACAGACCCATTAAAAAAAAAAAAAAACGCACTTATATAACGTGTCTTGGAACATGCTTGACCACAATGGGACCATTTTAAAGCTGAAGTTGGTTAAAAACTTTATAAAATTACACCTCATCAAATTTTTTCATTGTAATGTTATGCTGTCTATAAAAATCAAAACAAATGTAATAGAAAATTTTAACTTCTTCAAGAGATACCATTTTAATTTGCAACTTTCTTTTACTGGTATGAAATAAATTGAAATGTTGAATTTAACAGTGGGATTGAAGTGGCTGTGCTGGCCTGCAGTGGTCCCATTTTGTTTCTTTAATCACACTTTGTACAAAAGAGAGGTAGGCTATAGAAAATCTCTTGTTTAGCTTTTTTTCATTGAAGATTTGAGGTTTTTATTGCTGTTTTATTGGGGAAATGAATCAAATAAACAGGAACCCTTCAAATGCAATTGTCTTATCAACCTATTATTCCTTAAAGAACTGTTTGCCTGCCAGTCCTAAACCTGATTTAAGGGGAACAGTGAAGAAGAAAAATGTGTTTCCTTGGAGACAAAAAGGTCAGTAGCTGCATAGAGTCTTTGTATACCATAAAAATAATCCATATTGGTGTGAAACATCACTTTGTAGCTCAGCCCGTTCCTGTGTATCTCATGAAAACCTGTGAGTCTGAACACGCCGTCTTTATTTAGTCAGGCGGTGTCAGTGAACGCCTCGTGCCTCATTGTGCTGCACTTTAATACTTCCATATTGTGCTGCTAATTCAGAATTTCACACCTTTTCTCTCGTTGCTACCTCTCTCTTTGTCTCCTGCATCGTTTGCCTTCCGTCTCAACCCTGAAGACAAGAGGAAACGTGTTAAATCCACCTCTAAGAACCTTTTTAATTCAACATTAGCAGTCGTCATCTGTCTGCCGAACAATACCCAAACACAATTTACAGCTACCACTGGAGCATCCTGCCTTTGTTTACTCTGCTGCTAAATATTGTTCCATCAATAATGGACTCCAAACACAGCTTTTAGTTTGAGGTAATCCTGAATGTTTTACAGCAGATTTTTTTTGTGTTGTGTTTTATTGTCTGGGGAGCATAATTTGAGTATGGCGGTTCCTTCATTTGTTTTAGGTTTTAGTAGGAACATGGGCTCAGTGCCTCATGGATGTAACTCCAGATGCTATTGTGTCCCAGGTTTTTGTGGAAGTGTTGCCCAAAATCCCCGAGACAAAGGCAGCAGATACGGAGGGAAAAATAAAGCCTGGAAAGAAACAAATCCTACAAAATTCTCATTCGGCGACACTCATGGAAGGAGTATGGGGGGTTAAACTGCACGAGCAAGGTGATGTCCAAAATAGAAAAAAAACACAAGTGCTGCCGCTTAACCAAACCTCCCGCAGTGTTTCAGGTGCCATGTTTCCCTCGTCCCTCTCCCCTCCCATCAGATCACAGCGAAATAAAAAACAGATTGATAAATTCACGAATGGGTGCGAATGTTGCCAAATCGAGTCAGACCCCAACCAAAGTAAACGTCGTGCCACGGAGCGAGAAAAGAGAAGAGAAAAGAGAAGAAGGAGGGATGGAGGGGTGTTGGAGGGGGGAGAAGATTTGGGGCTCTAATGCCAGCCTTATGCGTCTTTTAGTCGTTTCCGCCGTCGGGGCTTGGCACCGGCATGCCGTTGTCAGCCAGCCAACAAAAATCTGCAGTGCCTGCCGCATTTCAGCAGCCCCGTTTTGTCTGAGACCAACACACACGCGGACAAAAACACACACACACTCACACCAACTCCAGAAATCGGCAACATTTTTTATTTTGACGAAAACCGAAGCGGGAAATCTGGAAACGTAAATAAAATTTTCAGAAACCAAATTTATGGTTTTGTCATTTAAAGCTGCCCTAAACATTTTGACTGTATTTTGAGAGCTTTAACTATCAGCAGCTTCATGGCCTTTGTTTAATGAAATTAAGCTTCGTTACTGAAGTCCTGCTGTTTCTAAGGGTTCAAGGTGTCCCCTGTTTGTATCCTCGATGATGTTTGAGCTGTTTGTCTGTTGATCTGAGGGTGGAGGATGGCTGAAGGAGTGCATATGATGGGGTAGAATGGTGAGGGGGGGTTGTGTGATAATGAAGGCTGTTTGGTAATGAGGGAGGGGGGCACTGCTCTTTGGGTCCCACTCTCCTGAAGAGGGGGAGAGTGTCATGGCTGCTGCTGCTTTTGAATCCATTTGCTTCATTACTGCACAGATTCACGCCCTCTGTTTTCATCCTTATCACACCTTTGAGAACACCTTTAATTCCTAATGCCACGACAGAATCATATATCCAACCTAGAATCTCTTGTGGAGGTAGTGTGAGTTTCTTTAAAGAGTTTTGCCATGACTGAGCCATTTATTGAGTTCTCAAGAGATTTCCATTAAGCATCAAATGAGATGTCTGGCCAGACAATATTGGTAATAGCAATAAAGTATCTATTGTTGTCAAAATGTTGCCTAGAATTATGCTTGACATCCAATACTCTATTCCAGATGTTAAGTCTAAATGGGGAAATATCGACCATTTTATTTAATGAAGGAGCATTTATGTTAAAATGGCACCTGTGTCACACCACAGCAACAAAAATGGAAACCCTAAACACCATTGATTGGCAATGTATTCATAAAAATCCTTAAACTTTGAAGGCGGATTCCTGCACTCTGTCTAAACTCAGAACTTTCTCGCTTTTGATCAAACACACAATACAACTGAGATATTAAAATCATTAAAAGCATAAGAGTACAGAAAAATCTGACTTATTCATGGTATGGATATGTTTTGAGTGTTGAACTTTGTCTTCCATTTTGATAATATTGGTGAGCTAGAAATGCCGCAGGCTTGTTAGCAAAAATGTGAAAAACTAGACTATCCTACAATATTACGAATCCGTGAAAAAAAACTTGGATCTACGTCTGAATTTGGATCACCACTAAAATCTACGTAGTTCTGTCTTGTGACCATGTGTTACTCATGAGTTCCTTTAATGAAGTCCGATATGTTTGAGTGCAAGACAAAGAAACTACCAGTCAGTTTTATTCCAGATGTTGTAGTCATGGTTACTGCAGTGTTGTTTGTTCATGGCTTCATTATAAATAAATAAATAGATAAACCCGAGCCCTGATCAGTCTTAAGTCTGTTAAATATCATGACCAATGTTAATAACTGATGACCCACAACAACTTCTTAATGCACAAATAAGGGTTAATGGATGTGAGTCACACACACGTCATGAATTCGTGACAGCCCATGAGCCCTTACAAAATGTTCCAGTTTTAAAAATTCTGTATCATTTGTGGGAGGGATATAAAGACTGGAGGAAAACAAGAAAGGTTAGGAGTCTTCTCTGTCACATTACATTGTCATGACACCTGTGAAATTACTTCCAATAAAGAAAGTTATCAAAAAAATCTGTAACACAGTTTAATTTTACTATTGTAACAACCATTTGTCATTTCTTAACAGAAAAAAAATATACAGTACAGTATGTTTATATATTGAAGAAAGTTTTTCTCCGGTAAAAATTACTTCTATTGTGACTAGACTGAAACGAATACTTCATTTCTGTAAAGTCTGAATTTCATAGTTGCATACTTTCATTAAAGAAGTGTATCCCTTTGACATCCATATGAATGCATTTGCACCTAAGATGAGGTTGAACAACAGATCATCGCAAGACATGCAGTGTCAGTCATGCCGAGTCTTTATTTATATAGCACCAACTCATAACAAGTGTTACCTCAAGCAGCCTGCAAGTCAAGAACCAGACGAGTACAGGAACAAAAAAATGATGTGATTTCTGTCGATGGTTGATGCAGGATAGAGCTCATGGACTGGAGCAGGTCCACAGCAGCAGGTCATCTGTGTTTGTCAAGGTCATACTGATATATGTGTGCTGTTTGCAGGAACTACTATGTATCTAATTTTGTTGATCTCTCTGAAGTTGATTTCAGGAAATTTAATAATATCGGAACAGGGAAAAATGGAAAGGACAAATATTTGGTACTGTAGTCACTGAAGCTTTGAGGGTCCACATCAACAACCCCAAGTAGCCAACAAGACAAGAACCAGAGACAAGTACAGGAGCAAACAACAAAGAGCAAAGAGATATTGAGATCATGTGGCTTAAAGAGTGTCATATTGCCGTTTTTGTGTGATTTAATTGAACCAAAATGCCCATTTTTCCATTTCCTTTACTTTCTGTAACAGGGTATATCTTATATCACCACCAGCTTTCTGCAAACACAGGCCATGTTTCAATTAAAGTTTGTGCACTACCTGTATGTAAAATGGACAAGCGACTGATGATGCTGATCTAGAGATTCATAAAATGAGTATTATTATAGAAGTATTCATTATGTGTATCTCAAATCCAAGTGCCCTTTTCCATTTAAGTGACTTTATATAGTACAAGGATGAGTGTTGGAGCTGACAATTGTAACATGAAGTTTGCTTTTTATGTTCCAACAAATCCAGTCCAATATCACTTAAGGCCAAAACATCTGGAGAAGAAGTTTTTTTTGTGCTGTTGGAGGAGGCCCATGTGATAATGACTTGACTTTGGTCTTTAAAGAAATATACAAAACATCCTGAAATCCAGTAGTCATAGCTGAGGCCTCAGTGTGTTATCAGTGGGTTAAAATAACACTTCCTTAAGCTCATCTCATCTTTTGAGGAGAGAGTGGTAAATTTGCTTTAGAGACGTGTGTTCATGCCGCCTTTCCTTTATGTTAAAGATGCACGATGGACCCGTTTCTGTGTGGCATGCATGACGTCTATAAGATGGACAAACACAATAGCATCAGAACCGCTTGGTTTTGCTGCAGGAAGAAAAGTTTGTTAGTAGGTAGAAAAAAACAGATATGCTGTCTGGTTCTTTAGATCATTACTGAATTTTCTAAAAGTGATTCAAGTGTGTATTTTCCCTCAGACGGGATGAGTTTAAAGTATTTTGGGGAGAAGGGTCTGTTTTTAGTAACAGATGTTGTTTTTGGATTCTGAAGAAGAATCAAACTATTTGTTGTCTTCTGAGCCTGTGTGGGCTTGTTTATTCTGAATATTGTACACAAAATCAACAACAACTGTTCTCTGCATTTGTGACTTCACTATGTTTGACTTTAGCTGAAACTAAATGCTTTACTTGGTATCAGGAGCCACCCTTTAAAAATATTCTATTAAAAATAGTCGTGTGGACTTTCCATTCTGCAGCACATGTTGACAAAAACTGTACTGCAAACAGGAAATTACCAAAGTTTACTCATCATCTTTTTGGTGCTTCTGGTTGAGTTTGTAGAATTTCATTACATTATGGCTTCTTCAACTGTCCCAGAGGATACCAGTATGACACATACAATATGACAGTGTGAAGACGCAGACTGAGCTTTGGTAGACTTAAAAGCTTCTGGGAAATATATATTTTTACAATTGTTGTCATCTTTACGGCAGTTCTTTAGGTTTGTCTGAGATGCTTTAGTAAAAGAATTTCAGCCCTGTGTAAATTTGGTAGAATTCCCTTTAATAAACTATATGAAAATATATAATAAGATAATATTTGATTCAGGCAATTGAGTATTTGATTAAGTTCTTGCAGTTAGTTACCAAAGTAGCAATAAAAACAGTACTGCAGCTTTGACTCAGAAGTTTTTCATGTTTTTTCAACAAGTTACACCAAATATATACAAATGTTTAAGAGGCATGGATCACATGCCAATAACAATGTTATGCTGTAAAAAAGCAGATGTATTAACCCAAACTTTTATGTGGAAAATATGTTAAAAAAAATGAGCTAAAATCTTCTATCAGCTTTAAATCAATATAAAAAGCACTTACTTCAGCTTCAGGAAAATATGAATGATGTTTTGATTGATTGAAGCCTTGCTGCAGGAAAGTGCTGTTTGACGTCCCGGTCTGTCAAGGCCCCTTTGTGTGGAGTTGGTCTGTTCTCCCTGTGCATGCTTGGGTTTTCTCTTGATACCTCAGTTTCCTCCCACAGACCAAAAACCTTCTCATTAGGTTAACTGTTGATTTTAGAATTGCCCTCTGGTGTAAGTGAAGTTTGAGATCTTCAAGTCTATTAACGAACGTGACTTAACCCAGTCTTATTTCAAAAAGGTCTTTTTGGGTGCTTCAGTGACTCCACAACAACATTTGATGAGAAATGATATATTTTGAAGTCAACGAATCGTAGTTTTCAGTGATTGCTCTGTTTTGCTGCTCTGTGGCTGAAGGTAGATCGGGACAGATGTGAGCTGGATGCTGCGTCTCTCGAGTTGCTCTCGACGCTCGTATACGTTCATCTGTTGTTTGATGTATTCACTCGTACCGGTGCCAAGAAATCAATGCCTGCTGGGACTGAAGGACGGCTCTGTGTGTGAGTGTGAGAGTGTGTGTGTGTGTGTGATGATGGTTACTCATCGACCATCGTCTGTTAAATTAATGTTGATCCCCAAAAAATGTTACGCTTTACACAGGAAGACAACGCCATGAATAAATATATAGATGATTTCAGATTCAGCGCTGGCGGGATTGTCTGACGGAGTGTGTGTGTGTGTGTGTGTACCTTTCAGACTTTTTAGAAACTTCTGGACCGGTGCCCGGTGGTGTCATGGAAACGCTTGAATCGCTCAGAATGATTCATGTCTGCACCATCCAACCCTCCCCCCCACACACATAGACACACACAGACAGAAACACACACAGCATGTAGGAAGAAGGAGTTTAACCCTTCTTCTATCCATCTCCCTCCCCTCCATCCTTTCTTCTCTTTCTTTTCTCCCGTCATCTTGCCGTCCTCGTCAAATTGACTATTAGTCACATAGTTTATTAAAATGGACTCATTATATGGATGTCAGAGGAGATCACGTCCTCTGAGTGTTTTCTTTCACACACAGAAACACTCGACACAGCGCTCTGAAAGAGAGAGTCGACGTGTCAACATCGACTCGGAGAACAGCTCCATCGTGTCGCCTCTTTTTTCTGAATGAAAACAACTGACAGATGTCAAACGTGATCTTTAAGGGGAACACTTTGGCATTGATTCTTATGGCGATGGCTTCTCTTTCTCTCACTCTTAATGAGTCTGAAGGTAACGATAAAAAACTGAAGCACGGAGAGGGCCGTCAGCAGGGTCCAGTGGAGGACTGAAGGGCTTAGGGAAATCAAGATGGATTTTAGTGAAAGGTTTTTGACTGAAGATATCATGAATGATTTTACTGAATGTACATGTGATCTGTCTATCTGTCTATCTATCTATCTATCTATCTATCTATCTATCTATCTATCTATCTATCAAATATGATTTTTCTGAATCTAAAAGAAATCCAATAAGCATTTTAATTGAATTTGCAGAAATAATGCAAAACTTCAATATGTCTGAACTTTTGCAATGTGCTTATTGGAAAAGGCTCTTATCACCACAGCCTGACCCAAGCCACAGCCTGGGACCACCCATTTCATGAATTCCCAATGATGGTCAATCAGTATTCAGTGCATTTTTAGATATATTCATTGTTTTACCAAAACCTCTTATCTCTGGAACAGCTACCCCAAGGACATATCGACATGTGCCAGCCGCAGCTGTGCTCAAACTCACAACCTTCAGACTGCTGGTCCATTTGACTTGTTACAATGTTCTAAGATAAATAAAGATTTTTTTTTTTTTTTTTTTTTTCTGAGTGACACAAAAAGGTTGCTGGTTCGGGCCTTTCTGTGTGAAGTTTGCATGTTCTCCCTGTTTGTGTGTGGGTTCTCTCCAGACACTCCAGCTTCCTCTTAGAGACCAAAACAGGTTGATTTGTGATTCTTAATTGCTCTTAGGTACGAGTGTGAGTGTCAGTGGTTGTCTGCTTCTCCATGTGGCCCTGTGGCCCAGTTCAGGGTGTCCAGCTGATAGGCTCCAGCCTCCCCGCGGCCCCTAAAGGGATAAGGGGTATAGATAATGGATGGACATGATGTAACATGATAATGTGCGCCCACAAGAAAGTTTTGGGAGTTCAGAAACTTTTGGTGGCCATGATAGCCATACCAGTCAATGTCTACAGTCTACAGTTGCACCAGCAAACCATAACTGTTTCTTTGCCCTGGGAGCTGGTTGTCTAATTTTTCCAATAAACAAGATTAAATCAGGCATTGACTTTGTATCGTACTACAAGCTGGCTTTGTTTAAAAAGTTTAATAATAATTTTTGGCCATGAGGCTTCAAAATTCAGCAATTCACCAACTCAGAGCATATCCAAATAGAGCTGGCTTTCCATGCTCATCTTCAATCATGCATCATGATTTTAAAAATATGCACACAGGAGAAGACCAGCACCAGAGAGAGGGGAAAAACAACTAAAGAGAACCAAAACCATCTCATTGAAAGAGTAAAAAAACATACAACAGTAACACTCGAGGTCTGAGAGCCGTTTTGGGCTCGGAGGAGGCAGACATGACCAGAATACAGAGTGATGTTGGTTTGTGGGCTTCTGCTGTGTAGGCGAGTCCAACAAAATTAGCTATTTATACACACACACACCCAGAAAAAGAGTGTGTCCAGTTTTAGATCATAAGTTAGGCCTGTTTGTTCTTCATGTTTGGTTCTTCATTTGTTCAGCTGACGTCAGCGAGCGTGCTGGTTCAAGGATCAGAGGAAAGGTCAACTCTCACATCAACCTCATGAGGAGATGGAGTAAAGAACTTCCATAAAGACTGAGGCACTGATTTGATGAACACTCTTCACTGTGTGTTTGGCGTCTGGTCTGAATCCAAACATGAAAAAAGTGTACTTATGTAGCATTATTGGCAGAGTTTTTAGGGATGTGCAATATTACTTTGATGCCAATATTCCAGTATTTACAAACATGTCACCAAGACCCATATTGTTTTATCCACTGTACCAAAATCTGATCTTTTCCTGTCATGGTAACAGTCTATCTATGTTAGAAACAGATGTGAAGCAATAACAGCATTTTATTTTTAATAAATGGTACTTTTGATTTGTAAAAAAGAGCAGTATAGTGATGGTGGTACAATGGTGATTGATACGATGGTACTCATAAGGCAAATTTTGCCCTCACAATATGTGCAATCCTAGTTTTTATTTTTGAATTAATTTGTGATATAGTAGCAGGAAAAAACTCACGGAAATAAGTTCAACACTGGCCACTTAATTAGGTACACCTTGCTAGTACAAGGTTGGACTCCTTTTGCCTTCAGAGCTGCCTGAGCAAACATTGAACAAGGAGACTTCCCTCAGAGATGTCGGTCCATATCTCCATGACAGCTTCACACAGCTGCTGCAGATTTGTCAGCTGCACATCCATGATGAGAATCTCCTATTCCATCACATCCTTAAGGTTCTCTATTGGATTGAGATCTGGTGAATACAGCACACTCACTGTCATGTTTGAGATGATTTGTTGCATGGTGTGTTTTCCTGCTGGAAGTGTCCATCAGAGGATGTGGACACTTTCATCATGAAGGGATGGACATGGTCAGCAACAATAACCAGGTATGCTGAGGCATTTAAAGGAAGCTAACTTTGAACCAAGGAGCCAAAAATGTGCCAGGGAAATGTCTCCCAAACCACCACCAGCAGCAGCCTGAACCGCTGATACAGAGCAGGATGGAGCCATGATTTATGTTTACACACAATCCTCTGTCGGTCAATTTTGATGAGCCTCTGAAAATTATCGATTGTAGCATCAGTCCCCTGTACTTAGCTGACAGGAGTGGCACCCAGTGTGGTCCTCTGCCTCTGAAGCCCATCTGCTCTGAAACAGGACGTGCGCTGAATTCTGAAATGGTTCTTCTCATCCTTTTGGTGTAACAAGCGGTCACTTGAGTTCCTGTTGCCACTCAGATCTTTTCTCCTTTGACCTCTGGCATCAACATTTTCTCTTTTTCATACCATCCTTTATAAACCCTTGAGATGGTTGTGTGAACATCCCAGTAGATCAGGAGTTGAAATACTCGGACAAGCCTGCCTGGCACCAACAACCAACTTTTTTTCCTCATATTCCAGTTTAACCTTCAGGAGGATGGGCAACTGGTGGCTCAGGCACCAGATGTGGCCTGCCAGTCGGTTTATATCATTAAAACAATGTACATCAAGAAAATTGACCATTAAATATGAGAACACTAAAAAACGGCTCCATTTCCCAGCTACAACTGGCTGTTGTTTTTACTGTAAGATTAAGTTAAGTGCTGCTTCTTGCATTTGAGTTTAAATATATCTAAATGTTGATAAATAACCTTTTGGCACCTGTAGAATTCTCCCTTTAATTGTTGTAATTGTAATTTTCCTTTAAATTGTAGCCACCTGGCCCTCAGGCACTGATGATCATTTCAGAATCGCCCTTTTGGTAACCAAAGTCACCCGTCCCTGGTCTAGACCATTTCTTTGTGCATAAATTCACTGAGTTGCAGCCATGTGATTTGCCGATGAGATATTTTATTCAGGAGCAGTTGAATGGGGGTACCTTATAGAGTGGCAGGTTCCCGCTCTGTCCCTGTAAGGTAATGTCTTGGTAAAAGGTCTTGGACCATCAGAACCTGGAGCCTCCTGTTGGTCTTCAGCCTGTCATGGAGCTTATTTGCGTCTCCTCTGTCTCCCTTCACGGTGGATTAGCGGGGATTTGGTCCTCCTGGCTCACCGACTTCTCTATGGGCTTTGTGGAGGGGTGGGCCAACCTCCCCTCCTCCACCTTTTGTACCCCTGCAGCCAGCAGCACACTCTAACGAGCGCCGCGTTGTCCGGGGTCCTTCTCACAGCCAATCAGCCGCTTTATGTCTGTCAGCCAGGAAAAACGTCCCTGCAGGGATCCTCCAAGAAAACTGTTGGACGGGGAGAATAAAGATGAGTTTAGATGTCTCTCTTTTAGGGGGTTTGTTTTAGGCTTGAGAAAGTTTAGTGTTTGTTTAAGGGTTATTTCTGCCTTTTTGTCCTGATGTGACGGCTGACACTTGAGATAAAAGGGAGGGTCTCACACAAAAGGCTGAATCAAATAAACAGTGTTCCTCTGCATGTGTCCGAGCTGGAGCTCAGGGTTCAGTCATGAAGGGAAAATGAGGTCACAGCAAATTATGGCAACTTTGCTTCATCAACAATCCACTTTCTCAAACATTTCATTTAATTCTTTTACTGAAACAAAATACTGTAAATCTTTATGTTTGACAAGCTTCAGTGAGCAAATGTTTGACAGTCAGAAACTCCCTCAGGTGAGTGTGAATCTAAATACTGTCCTTTGTCAGTATGAAATATTATTTCCATGGTGTAGACATTCAGGCTTTAATGATTTTAAATCAAGCTGCACCACCTTAAAGTAATGTTTCACAAAAGGGACATCAAGAGAGACCCAAATTAATACACCTACCATGCAGCCCTACAGGTAAACTGGAAGAGTTCAGGTTTCCTCACAGTTTCCTGAAACAATCATTCACACACAAAAAACAACAACTTCCTTGGGGTCAAGGGTCCAGCTTGAGAGCAAGCTTCTGTAAACTGATTATTGATCATTGATTTTTTGTATTGCATTATATTTGTCTCCTCTATTTTTGTTTGAATAAAGGCCGTTGAAAGTAAACTAGTCATAGTGTACAGTGTGTTTCTGTGATTGGAGAACAAAAATAGATAAAGAAAATACAATAGATGCATATATACATAATATATACATAAAGGTTCAGCCATACATATATTTATATATATATGGCTGAACCTTTCAAAAGCATATCCAGCAGGTGATTGGACGATCGTTCCGTCAATCGCATTTATTATGGGCCAATCAGAAAATGTAACTCTACAGAACGTGAGGAACTTCATAAAACAAAGTCTTGTCATAATATGTCTGAAGCGGAACAAAACTGTTATTGCTTTAGAGATGTTTATGATGTTAGTAGGCCAGTTGTTTTTCATTTTAAAAAAGAAGTTAGGTCCAGATCTGATGAAAGGGCTGCTGAAGCTGTTAGCATCAGTGCTAATCTCTGTAAGTGCAGTCACCCCCTGCTGTCGTCTCACTTGTAGCTCCTCTTCCTGCTCTGGACACTGATTTGGCCGTCCTGCTTTGGGCTGCTCACAGTCAGCTGCTGTGCAAGTTCTGTGTTGCAGCAGACACACACACACACACACACACACACACACACACACCCCTGGCCATCCTCATGCTGAGGGTCCCGGGGGTGGGGGATGGGGGGTATAAGATTTGGTCCCGTTTGAGGGTTTCTAAAATTGGCTGACATAGTTTGAATTTAATTACCTGTAAAGAAAGACTTATTGTTGTTCTAGATTATTGTAAGTGTTTATATGATGGTGCTGGTGAATCCTCTGACAGCTTAATGTTGAGTTTATTTATTTTGGTCCTGTGGGGGACGAGGCCATTGATGTATAAGATTACCAAACTGTGCACCAAGGAAAAGGAAATGTTACTTAAATGATGACCAGTCACCAACTAAGGTTTAAGGAAAGTCATATAAATAGTTTATTATTTTTCCACCCCCTTTTGAATTTTGTCACTGTCTGGGAAAAAACTTTTATTTCCAGTTAAAGTGATTTTGTTCTTTCAAAAAAAAAAGAAAGCAGAGAAATGAATAAAAACAAGAATAGTTATAATATGGTTATTGGTCACCCATCACATTTGTTCTAAAATGTCAAAATTCTGATAAAAGTTCTGAGAAAACAGTATTAATTGATTTGAAAAATGTGTTTCTTGCAGTTTTCAATTATTTTTTTCTTTTTTGCTTTTCATTATTAAATATATTTGTCTGCTCATTTTTATATATAAAAATATTTTATACTTTTCTAAATATGCAGATAAATAAATAACATTTCCCATTCAGAAATTTAAAACATAAATTTCTGTTCTTTGTAAAGTTATAAGCCTTTATTTTCTTTGATGAACTGAGCAGAAGAGACAAAATGTACTCAAACTAATAATAAGCCACAATTCCCTCCATCAAGCTACAAATTAAATAAATGAATGAAGAAATATAGAAAACATATAGTCAGCGTGTGTTTTTGGTTCTTTGACTGTTACACGATTGGTGCTTTATGATTTCTTGATCTAGGACAATCAGCGATGTGAGATTTATGGTCGAGTTTTGTAGACTCTTATCTTCAAAGCTGCTGCTTTTCTGTAAAGGAGAAACCTCTTTACTCCTGAATGAATAAAATTGTTTTGTCCTGATCAGAAATTATTTTTAGAACGTTATATCAGTTTAACAAATTGCTAAACCTTCATCCCCTTGTAGAGGGAGGCCAATGTAAAAAAAAATAATAATCATAAAAGATGGAGATAAGAGGTTTTGTTCGATGACAAAGATGAACTACTTCATTTTTTTTTGCAACAAAAAAAGACATTTTGTCAGACAGTAAATTCTTCCTAAGTCTGATTGACAGACCTGCAGGTGATTTTCTGCAGAGATTCATGTTTGTTAAATTTAAGTGCATGTGTGTGTATGTGTGTGTGTGTGTGGGTGTGTGTGTGCAGTTCTGAGCTAATGCCTTCAAATGCAGAGGTGTCTGTGTGGTAATATTTCGGTGCCATGCAAAAGTACATTTGCATGTGTGTGTCTTTTGTTTGTGTGTTTATGGGACTATATATAGAGCATATATAGGTATTGTAAACACTATAAACGTCTGCATGAGTGTGTGTGTGCATCTGTGACAGTGATTCCAGTGTGTGTCTGTGTGTGTGTGTGTGTGGGAGTCTTTGTATATGTGCCAAACTGGTCCAGCTGGCATCAGTCGTAGTCAAGGCCGCTGTATCGGTCACACTCACACACACACACACACACACACACACACACAAACACACACACATAGGCGACTACATTCCCGTTCTGTACGCCTGTAATTATCAGCCTCTTCTGCATCGACTACCATGTTGGCGTGTATTCAGCGGCGGTCTATACACGCCTGATTCAAACCCTTCACCACGTACACGCTTCATTTTCCTCCACACACACGCTCGCAATAAAACCCCTCCATTTCATCTGGTACGGCTGCACCCACCACAGAATGTAATTACACCCTAACCGCGGTTTGATATTTAGACTGGCTGAAGATTTAAGGTTTTAGCCCAAAAAGGAGGTCTGCGTGGATAGAAAAAAACGACTCGAAGTGGTCCCGCAGCTCGCCCCGGAGAGGAGCCTGCTCTGGAGCTGGAGAGGAAATTAGCTTTGTTGTCTTTCAGTGGTCGGTGCATTTTCCGAATTCATCAGACACCTTTTTCACAGCCAGACGCTCGGGGTTTGTGTATTAAAACGGCGATGGGTTACCTGCCAAAGAGGCTTCACCTTCCTGTCGTGTTCTGATCAATCCTTGGCCCGCGTTTCAAGAGCTGTGATGTCTGATTTCAATCAAACACATGTTTAAACATGTTTGACCAAAGATGTTCTACAAAGACAGCCGGCTAGGTGAGGATGGCTGCACTGCGTTTTCTCACATTCAGAAAATGAGTGTCAGGAGGAGGTGAGGCAGAAGACACCTGCACATTATGATGAAGAGGGAATTGAAAAGAGAGCACAAAATGATACCAAACCACAGATTAGGAAATAAAATTAAAGAAATAAATGGTAGTGATAAAAATAAGAGTCCTGGAGGGAGACTGGGCTGTGTGTCTTTATTCAAAGGAGCCAGACGAAGAAAAAAAAGAGTACTTGAACATAAAGCAAGCGGTTCTGTGAGGGGTGGGATTTACATCCGTCAACGATCAAGGCTTTGGCTAGAATATTACTGTAATAATATTGCTTTTTTAACCAACCAGTAAAATATTGATTCATATTTGTAAAAAGCATGACTGTAACAATGACTTGCCTAGTGAAGATAAGGTGTGTAGTTACTTGTTGTCTGAGGTGACCTGCTATTTTAATAAAGCCGCAGATAAACTTCCTGCTAACTACGCAGACATGGACACGTGATCATCGCAGCATGTCGTCTGCTTTAACTTGTCTATCATCTCAAAGGAAATTATGTTTTCAACAGGCATCAGAACACAAAGAGCTCATAAGAAAGACATAAAACATACAGGCATAACCACATGTAAAAACCATAGGTACTAAAATCACATGAGCCACAGGCTGCAGCATCAGGACCATCTCAATAAAGTGCATTTTTTTCCCAGCGTTCTCCATAGAATGTAGATACTTTTTGACTTTGTGTGCAGATTTTGGCATGAATTATGGACAGCTTCACTAAAAAAAATCTGTTTTTATGTATTTTTTATTTATTTATTTATTTATTCATTTTTTTTTCATTTTTATTTTAATGAATATATTTTTTATATCTATCTTATTTGTATATGTCTTCATCTGCTCTATAATGCTGCTGCTGGAATCTTAATTTCCCTGAAGGAGTTT
This sequence comes from Cetoscarus ocellatus, assembly GCA_037902135.1. Lineage (NCBI taxonomy): Eukaryota > Metazoa > Chordata > Actinopteri > Labriformes > Labridae > Cetoscarus > Cetoscarus ocellatus. Next base: position 206,225 of record JBAMNC010001558.1, on the reverse strand, counting down.
TAACAAGGGATCAATAAAGTTCTATCTAATCTAATCTAATCTAATCTAAATACACTTAAGACATATGACTAATGCATGAACATTCTTCTGCGTCTTTCTCCTTCAGCCTCCTCTTCTTCATCAAGACACTGTTAAACTCAACTGTTCCACCGATCAGAGCAGTGCAGCAGGTCCTCTTCAGACAGTTGTCTCAGAGCCTTTTCTTCTGACACGGACTCCAGCATGTTCCTCTGAGCTCAGATTTGATCTTAGGGAAAAGAAAAAGGAAAAAGTCACATGGTGTTCAATCAGGTGATCAGGGAGGGTGATCAGCCCTGTGATTTGATTTTAGGTCAGAAGCTGCTTTACCGAGAGCGCAGTGTGAGCTGGAGCGTTGTCTTCATGAAGAGAGAAACCAGTCCCTTACCTTAGATTAAATATATCTTTATTTTCATTGAGAAGACTCCTTCAGGGAAAATAAGATTCCAGCAGCAGCATTAAATTATATCATATACATATATTGTCCCATACACACATATATATATAACCTGTTGGAATAGAGTTGATTAAGTTTTAACCAGGAGCCATAAGTTTGGCACAGACTTTTGTCAGTTCAAACTTTTTATGGATGGAGACCATTTCTGCTCTCGTTCTTTACTGACTCTTTGGTCATTTTGAAAAGTTTGTTCAATTTGTTGAATGTTTACAGACATTTCTGATGTGCATGGACACCCAGGACCCTCATCTCTGACATCCCCTCTGCCTTCACAAAACCTTTTGTACCATTCAAACACATGTGCACGTGACATGCAGTGTTCTCCTCAAAACCTCAGTTAATATACAACAAGACTTGGCTGTTTTGCTCAATTTCACCAAAAGAACAAGTTTATGCATTGCATTTTTTTTTTGACAAAGGTAGCTTTTATTAGCCTGTTCCACACAGCCCCACCATATCTGGGGACTTGTTTGTGTTTTTTGTTGATGTCTTTCATTAGCAATCCTGATCCACACAACTCTGAAGCTGAAGTTCTTAAAGTGAAATGATCTCAAAGTTTAAATTTTATAATATACAGAGTGTTTTCAGCAAAAGGTTTGAAATATCTGCAGCAGTGTCCTTTTTATGCCTCCTTTGGTAGCAGAAAAACATGTAAAGTTTGTCAAATCTAGGTGTTTATTCTGCAGTGTTTGTGGGATTTCAAGTGTGCTAATGAGTCTCCATGGACCAGCAACAGTCCAATGGGAGAGGAGAGCTGAACAATTCCTCTAAAGGGAAAACCTGCAGCAAACTAATTCTGAAAATGAGTCATTCTGTTGTGTATTTTGTGTTCAATATTGTCTTGAAAAAGTGTTGTAATCAGGTCAGTTTTCACTGTGAATGTAAAAAGGATGTTCTTACTGAAACATTGATTGTTAAAGGGTTCGAGTTTGGGCTGATCTGAGGTGGACTGGGTTTCGTTCTTGTTTTTAATGCTCATCAGTTCCACATAAAAACTGCACACCATGTTCTATAATGAGTCTGTACACGCATTTAGTCAAAGATGTAAAGACACCAAATCTCCATGTGAAAGAAGGTGGAGACTGAAAGTGTCATCTTTGAATGGTGTAACATAAAGAGGATCTCTCTCTGCTCGCTCTTTTTCTCGTATATGATCTATACATTACAGGCCGAGCAGATGTCTGTTTTGTTGTTGAGCTGAGAGATCAGCGAGTACTAAACACACAGGAACACACACTCACTGAGGCCTCTGATATGGAGGATTGGCATTTGCTGCTTCCTACTGAAAGTCTTTGGCTATTTTTTTTTTTTTTCTGAAGCAAGTGTGAGTGAGTGATTCTTTGAATCACTGAGAGAGACTGAAATACGGTGACCTCGATCTGTTGAGCACAAACTTGACCATGAGAACAGATAATAATATAACTCATTAAATTGCTTCTTGTCAGGAAATGTTAACAGATCATAAAACAATGACAGACTTAATACAGGGATCTCATTCAAAGAAACTCAAAAATGATTACTGATAAATACATGAATAAATGGATTAACCAATAGTGGATTATATCTGAACCTTAGTTTTCATCATGGTTAGTCCATGGATGGACACATGAAGAGACAGATGTTTGTATGAGTGAATGAATGAATGGATGGGTGGATAGATGGATGGATGGATGTTGTGAGGAATGGACTGATTAATTGATGGACAGATGAAATGATAAACTGATGGACAGAGGATGGTGTTTGATTAAATGCTTAATGAAAGAATGGATAAACAAAAATATGGATGCATAAATGTTCTGATGAATCAGAGGGACAGATGCATTCATGGATGCAGTGGTGGATGGATGAATAATGTAATAAAATGACGATGAATAGATGGTTGGATGGACTAACAGATGGGCTGAAGGACTGATGGATGTATAAATTGATGGTTAGAAGGATAATTGGACTGATGAATGGACAAATGGTTGGATGTATGCTCGGATGTCAGATGCATAGATAGATAGTAGGGCCCTATAAAATCTGTGTCATTTTTTCCCAAATTCCGTTTTAGTTTTTCCTATATTCTGTTTTTTTCTGTTTTAATTTTTTGAGAATTCGATTTTTTAGTTATTTACGCAAATTTAACACTGAGACACTGTATAAAGTAATGAAATATAATCACTGACTCTTCAGGTGGTCCTCACACATATCTTTCTGTGTCAACAGTATGTTCACAAAATTTGCAGAACATTTCATAATATATAATAGTAATAATATTCTCCTGACGCGTAATAATAATTGGGAAACTGCTCTGTCCTGTACTCTGGAGTTAGCCGGGAGTTTCGTAGCTTCTTTGCCGACTTATGCGCCCCTTGAGTTGCTCGCATCATGCTGCTCATCGCTCCTCGACGCCAGCGATCATTGAAAATGAAAGGCAGCTGGACGCCGAGGACGCTGAGATCACTTTTGGTGTGAACGTGGGGGAATTTTCCCAGAGATATGTTCCTTTTTAGTCAGAAAAAGAACGCTTTACGTAAAATGTTGGTCTTTTCCGTGATATTCCGTGTTTATATTGAATTCCGCGTTTAATGTTTAATTCCTTGATTCTGTCTGCAATTCTGTGATTGCAGATTTTATAGGACCCTAAGATAGATAGATAGATAGACAGATACAAGCATGGATGATTAAATGTAGTGATGAATGGAAGGATGAAATGTATTCATGGATGCAGTGAATGATGGATGGATGGATGGATGGATTCATGGATGAACAGATGAAAAGCCTGATTGATGGACAGATGAATGGACAGAAGGTTGGAAGAATGGTTGGTTGAATGGATGGATGAGTTCATGCATGCATGGATGGATGAATGGATGGATGGATGGATGGATTCTTGATGGATGGTAAGATGAAACAATAGATGTACAGTCAAATGACTGGATGGATGGGCAGATGGATTTAAGAACTTACTGATTCATAGACTAACCAGTGGATGAAAAGATGGATGGATGTAAGGTAAATAAATTGATGGATGGACTTGGCAATATGATATTTTTGGTACTGTGTTTTTGTTTGTTTGTTTGTTAGTCTCTTGTACGCAGTCAGCAGTAAATCGAGATAAATGTCTTCAGTAATTATATTCCTGAAGTAAATACTGGATTATTCTGTTCTTGTTGTGTGATCCTCTTTAACTTAATTCAGAATAGAATTGAACAGCTCATGTGACCTTTCTCTGTCATTTTTAGCCCTTATGTTGTTTGTAATTCACTGATTTATCTGTCAGTGTTTGGACAAATGAGTTTTTAATTCAGATGATGCTTTGATTCTTTACCTGACTGACGTCTTTTCTCCCTCCTGCAGGAAAAACAGAGAGGAACTCATATTCATATGGCAGAGAGTCCAACCCACACTGTCACCAGGTCAGTCCCCCTTTGAATGTCCTCTTACAGTCAGCGTGGGTGTGATGTTGTGTTTCATGTCTTTGTGCGTCTGTTAAGATTTGCTCTGAAGCCTCTAGCTGAAGTTGTTGATTCCCTGAGCCAAAGAACTGCGCGCCCTGGCTTCTTCTACTTTGTGCTGTTTCTTGATATCGATGTTGATGGCAATGCCAAAGAAACTCTACCTCGGTCACATGAGAGGAGGTAGAAAAGACCCAGTGACCAGATGCTACGATGGGAGGTGAATTAGCTTTTGGACTGAAGTTTATATGATAGAAAATAAAGAGAACCTGCTTCTCACATGTCAATCATCCAATCTTCATTAAAAAAAGAAAAAATGCAATTGTTTTAAAAGGATGTTTATATGCACTGATGGCACCAGGTGTTGTTAGGATTTTATGATTCGAATATGTGCTGTAATCTTGCTGCTTAGATCTCTCATAAAATATGCATCTTTGAAGAGCTGATAATTAAGAAAATATACAGATGTTGGTGTTTGGAATGTTAAACTGAGAGGCTTGATGTAGTCGCTGTAATCTGATGATCACTGTTGGGTATTTGAAATGAAAATATCACATCAATATGTTCCGTTTGGGAGCAACAGGCTGTTGGACATGATCGGATCTCGTACCTGTATTAATTAAAACATATCAAACAGCTATATTTCTCTGCTTATACAAATCATAGTCGTGTAAAAGATGTTAGGGATTACCATCAGTACATGAAAGTAGTTACATTTCCCAAAAGATTTTTGTAGGTGCCAGGGGGAAAGGAACATGCAGTTGAAATCAAGATCCTTAATGATCTTGATCCAGAAGTTTTCTTCATAAGCCAGTGCAGCAGCTTCCAAACAGACCTTTCAAGTAAGGGTGCCTCAATCTATCAAAACTGATCAATAACGACCGATATTTAAGATCAGCCGCTCAAAATTAATTCCCATATTTGCTGATACAGTCACCTGTGCTTTGACCACATGACTTTAACAGATCATCGCCCACTCAACTGCTGCGATGTCATCCTGATAGGAACTTTTTCTTTTAAATCCCCAAACCTTGTTTTCAACCCTTTTGCTTTTTTAGATTAGATTAGATAGAACTTCATTAATCCCTTTTATCAATCCTTATTGAAAAAGAAAAAATTAAAATGAAGAGTATGGCCCCAGCCAACTCTTCATCTCTCTTGAGATAACACTTGTTATGAACTTGTACTATACAAATGAAGATTAATTGATTGAGTGATTGATTAATAATCAGCTAAACTAAATGAGCTACATATGTGCATAGTGTATGTATTTGAGGCCCACTCTGTAGCATTAGGACGTTTTGGTAAAGTGAGTAATTATCCAATGAGAGGACTTGATGAGTTTAAATGTAATTTGGCAAGTTGGGAATGAAGATTTTTGTGAATATTAAATGTACTTAATTAATGAATTGCTTATTATAGCACTTTTCTAGCCTCTTTAACTGCTCAAAGCACACTGGGCGTCCGTGGCGCAGTCTGATAGTGCCCTTGGACAGTAAATGTTGCAGGTTCTTGCCCAGCGAGGCAGTGTGTCCTGTGTATCAGTATTATCTAACACATCTTGCACTTTCATACCTATTTACCCTCCACTGAAGCAGCAGTGGAAGCGACTTGGGGTTAAGTGTCTTGCCCAAAGACACATCAACACGTGACAGCCAGAGCTGGGCTCCAAACCTCCAAATCATGTGACTGAGTCAGTATTCTTAAAAAAACTGCCTTTTACTTAACAGACTACTCGTACTGTTAAGCCAGTTGACTAGAATGAATACTGTTTTTCACTCTGTAAGTTATTTGTAAATTTAAATAAACACGTTATAAATAAATCATTTCATTGTATAATTTAGTTGTTTTTTACTGTAAGGTTCATATTACATTGCTCCTTAAGAGCTTTTTGTACTTTTTGTCAAGTAAACACTCAACCAATTTTCTTTAATAAAATACTGAACATGATCCTGACCATTCATCTTATCAACACATGACTGGTGATTGGTATTGGCCACAAAAAGCCTAACTGAGATATCGCTAGTTTAAACTCTGACATTTAATTTCATTTGTTCCCACACAAATCCCACAGAAAAGTTTCTATCAGTCTCTGATCTTAGCTGTACTCTGTTGTTTCTTTAACTTGACCCAGTGGTTCATCTCACACCTCCTGAGTTTTGTTAAACTGATGTTAGAACAGCACAATTTCCTGTTTTGTTTGCTCTCACTTTCCAGATTAAAAGCATTTGTCCATTTTTACAGAAAACTACTTTTAATGTGAAAACAGTTCCAGTTTTGGTGAGTTTGTGGACATGTAGTGTTTGAAGTCGATTCCTTTGATCATTCTGGACTTAAGTAACAGAGACATCTGATTAAAGTCACATCTAAGCTGTTGATACAGCTGTAAAAATGAGATATAATGGCTGCAGCCCTGGATCATCTGATCTGAGTCACACAACACACTGCTGAGCGAATACAGTTATATAATGTTGTTTACAGACATTAACCTTACAGAGGAGGAAACACGCTGTAAACACACACTGTACATGAGGTGCACGCCTCGTGAATGTTTGCATCACTGCCGTGAAGTCCCTCGACAGCACTGCCCGGTCACGTAAATACAGCCAAAGTCAGTACATTCTTTCTGAGTTAGCATTGTTTTGTGGACTTTCTCACAGCACTTGCAGATAGTTCAACATTTGGAACATCCCTGCACTCATCAGTGTTACTTCTTCAACTCTGCCTCTTTATCTGTTCAGAGGTTTTAATGTGGTGACCACCTCAGAGTGACTCCGAGGACCCCTGCAGTAATCAGACGGCTGACATCACTCAGGCTTCGTCCAACACTGCGGTCTATGGGATAATGTCAGGACCAGGCTGTTGTGAAGTCTGTCAGATTGTAAAGAAATGCATTCTTTAAAGGAGCTGCAGTCTTAATGCTTTGTGCTGCACAAGAGAGCCTGAGGGCCTGTGTCTGAGCTGTGCCTTTCTCTACCTAAAAACTGACATTAAAATGTAAAATACCATAAAGAATATTTACATAATTACATTTTATTCCCTGTTTTAACACGATGCTTTGTGTTTGGAGATGAACACCAGTGAGGACTACACAGAGGTTCTGTCTAATAACAGCAGAAGAGGCTGCCAACAGGGACGATCAAACCAAACAAAATGATTGACGCCGGGCCAAATCTGGTTGCCCGGGGCAACTGGGCAACCGTTACTGTCGAGGGTTGTGAATGAAGAGAGGACAGAAAGTAGTTTGAAGGAAACTGGAGAAAAGCAAAGAATCCCAGTGTGGCATCTGAAGGACTCGTAGTAGTTTTTCAGACTTTATGAAGAAAGAGACCTTCGTCTTTTTTTAGTTTTTGATCTTTTCTTTGCTGCAACACGGACGCAGCTTGGCCCTGACTACCTCCTGAACAAAGACTCACACATACACAAAGAGAGGGAACATGCCAGTCATATCTGCCTCATTCCAAGTGTGTCCGTTGTTCTGGTTGGTTTTTCATACGTCTCTCTAGCACTGATGTGAGAGTAGCTGCTGGGGTTTGAATGTGTTTTTGCCCAAGAGTCCATTTTTATTTGTTGTGTTCATTTATTTGCACATTTAGCAGGTCGTGAGCTGGCCCCTTTCAGACTATTATGTTCATTAAACCTGGGGTTGGCTGTGCCAATTTGTAAAGGAAATAACAGACTGTCTTTCAAATAATTGCATTTATTTCAGAACAATTTATTATTTATTTCTATATTTCTAAAACAATATCTTGAGTATTTTATTTCTCAGGTTCTCCTGTGTTTTTTTTTTCTTTTCTCAATATTCCCTCTTGTTTTAAAAACTTTCCTTCTTTAATTAAAAATCATAATAAACTGTACAGAGTCTGTTCATCCATTCATCCATCCATCATCCATCCATCTCTGTCTATCCATCAATTTATCCATCCATCCATCATTCATCTACCCATATATGCATCATTAATCCATTCATCCATCTGTACATCCATCCAACTATCCCACCATCATTTATCAATCCAGCCATCCTTCCGTTTATTTGTCAGTCCATCCACCTATAAATCCCTCCATCCATCTTTTGTTTGCCCATCCATACATCCACCTATTCATCTATCAATATTTTGATATAATATCTGTCTGTCCCTCCAAACATCTGACTGTCCTTCAAACCATTCTCCTATTTTTACATATTCATCCATCCATCCATTCATCCATCCATCCATTCATTCATCCATCCATCTCTAACTCTTAGGTCTTTTATGTATTACCAGCTCTCAGATCCAGCTGTGGCCTTTGTGTGAGGCTACAGCAAACCATAGAGGACAAAAATATGAAATAAATCAAACATTACTGCCTCACTGGCCATTTTCCTACTGGGCTGCTGTCAAATTATCCCGTTACACACTCTGAATGGCTCCTGATGGAAATTGTTTGGAAATGGCAGATAAATTTACATGCTGGGCTGAGGTCCAAACTCCTCTGGCTTCATCTTCAGCACTTAGTTAAAATAAAAAAAAAAACACTCACACAGAGAGGAGGATGAGCGCACATGCTAACATTAGAAACATTTCTATTGATACCACTTTTTTCGAAAACTCTCCAACCAAACCAAATAGATTTGTTCTGGTGGAGTTATAAGCTAATTTAAGTTTGGCTTCCAATTTTTGCAGATTCTGTGTTTGATTTTAAAATAACCACATCATAATGTTGCTTTTGTCCTCAACCAGAACCATAAATCTGCAAATTTACTCAAACTGAGTTCCAAAACATGTTTGATGATAATCAGGCCATTCCGTCATTTCATTTTCACTTCATTATTCATTTTGACATTGTGTTTATTTTATCCAATAACTGTTTGGAACGATGGAGGGCCATTTTCCTCTTACACTGACTAAAAGTCTAAGTGGAAACAGAAGCTACATTGATGATTGCTAGGGGAAGTTAAAGGTTAAATTATGGGTTTTAAAACCTGAAGTATGCAGATACTTATTTTGGGGTTTAATAAGTCAAAATGATTTTGATTTACAGTTGACTGCTTCAAACTGCAGCCACAAGGGTAATGGTTCAGTATCTAACCCTTAATGGCAACAAGTGCAGCAACAGGAATATATTTCAGCCACTAAGACCCGTCACACACAAGAAGATTTTAAATGTCTTAGCCAATTTTGAAACTGAGAGAGCCAACATATACTGTAAATCATGACAGATTTAGCAGTTTTGTTCTTGTAACACCAACCAACCCCCTTCACCAAGAACCAGGGCCTCTTAGGCAGTCAAACATGACTTAGGTGTAAACAAACATGGCAGACACATCGGGGGAGTTACTATGACATCCTTGGTGGTTGTGATTTCCATCCAGCTCCTCTCCTTATCACTTTGTCATTTAGAATTTACAGGTAGGCACACGCTGTTTTGACGCTTGTGTTTTTCCACCAACCAACAAGCTAGTCCTCTATTTCTTATGCCCATCTAACTTCACTTCACCTTTAACTCTTGTTGCCATGACTACGTTTGCTCCATGCTTCAGCCAGCTTGCTTCCTAATCAGCTTTGTGCTGTTCCATGTGACAAAAAAGGACGTGCTCAGATGTCCTCAGTGCACTCTGCACACATGAGGATTTCTGATCGTAAATATTGGACACCTTTAGTAATTTTCTATTTCAAGTTGGGACGGCCCTGATCCCCCGCCCCCCCCAAGAGGATAGCATGATTCTTAACACAACTCACACCAGAAGTTAATCAGGTCTTTAGTATCACCAGCCCCATCTCTCACTTCAATGCGAACCCTGACAAAAACACAAACCATGTCTGAATACGGTGTCTTGTTCATGCTGCAGAAGCTCCTAAGCTCGTTTTGGCTTCAACAGTAAAATCTTCTGCTCCTCCAAGACCACCGTGAGCAACAAGAGGACATGGAGAACAGCAGACGACATTTTTGTTCACATTTCTCATGATGTGTGCACATACTCCATGTCTTCTTGTCTGGTTTTGGTGTCTGTCTGTCTGTGTTACAGCGCCACTTACAGGCCTGGCATATATACTACAGCATTTTCAGTGTGTTAGTGTGGACAGACACATTTACTGAAATGATGCCGTCTTCACAGAGAGCGTCTGGTCTCCATGTGGACTGGGCCTCAGCTGAAAAGAGTTCAACTTCTGGAGGGGTGCCACAGTCTTCAATGACTACATTTACATGAGAGCATAAAAACGTGGACCTTTTTAAAGTTGTAGCATCCAAGTTGGATGAGGTTTCCCTTGTAGAGAGGCTGAACTGGAGTTTGTTTTCTTCGGGTAGACGTAAATATGTCACTACGTCACAGCACATCCGCCCCCTGTCCAATCAGAACCATTCCCAACTCCCTGACCTGAAGCAGAATTGAATAAAGATGAATAAACGTGTTTTCCATGTAAACCTCAATTCGGAATTACTGTTTCCATGTAAACACGAAGGAGAATACTTTAATTCTGAATAATTTAATTCTGAATACTTAATTCTGAATTAAAAAACATCACGTAATCATGGCCAATGTCACTTCTCCCTCACTGACAAATCACATTGAGGAAGAGGCAGGACTTCTGTGGTTTGCTCTGTCAACAACAGTGACGGTGGTGAAAATGAGCGGCTTTTGTCTTCAGTTACTGTTAGTGGTGAGACGTGATTTCTCAACTTTGAGTTTTCACATTTATTTCCACAACAGATAGAAAGCTGTGATGCCAGAGACTTTTGTTTTGTTAATAGAAGTACCCTATCATACAGAGGAGACATAAAACACACTGAAAAGGGATGTAAAAAAAAAAAGCCTAACATGGATTTTTAATGTTAACACTGAAATGTTTTAAAGAAAAATACAAAGCATGTGTAATTATTGATAGACAGGTGTGTGCTCAAGATTTCAATCAATTTATTTGTTGGGTTTTTTTTCACATGGAGTCACTTTTGATTGGATTTAAAATGATGGATGTATTAAAAGTAAGTACTGCTCTTGTAATGTCATTCATCTATTTTTTCATCAGGGATTTTTGGCCTTTAACTGCCTCTCTACTGGTTACTAAAACACATTTCCCTTTGTGAGCAGTTTTTATCCAGCTACAGAAGTAAAAACAAAGGACTTCATACAAAGTCCTATCAGGTCAAAAGTGTTTTTCTTCTATTGGAAAAGTACCAGTTAGTGTTTTTTTTGTTTGTTTTTTTTCTCACCAAGGAGCTTTTTTTTAACTCTGCGATGGCTCAGATGAGTATTTGGTTTGAACTGACTGCCTGGATGTAGTGTAAACTGTGAAGCTGAGTGGTGATTCTCTCCTGGCTGTAAATGGGTGGTGGGGGCTGGGAAACGTGGCCTCCTGCCAAGGTACAACCCAACCCCCCAACAGCTAACAGTTTCCCCAAAAAACATCCAAAAACACCCTCTGAAAAACCAGCATCTGCTCAGTGAAGGTGGCATGAATACACTGAAACACCAGGAAGGGAAAAGAAACAAGTCTGCTGAATTATTACATCTGACATCTTTCTGCAGAACTGTTTTATTAGATTTAAAACCACAATCAGGTTTCCTTTATTTGATAGGAAAATAACATAGTCCAATGGTTCATATTCAAACTGAAGAAAATTTTACGCTGTGTATATCAAATCAAAATAGTAAACAACAGAATATCTGAATGCAGAATTTGATCAAATAATTCAGATTAGGACTAAAGGGATCTCCTGGTGTTTGTATGGTTTTATGAAGTAAACAATGGTCAGACAGCTAAAGGGGCAGGGGGGCTCTTGACCCTTGACCCTCCAAAATCACTTTGTAACCAGGTTCATGATTAGGTTTGATAAATGGGTTCAAGACAGTTGTTAGATCTGAAACAGAAGACAATGACATGCATACTTTGTTCAAAAAATGGATTAAGAGGAGGTCACAAAACATCCCTCAAAACATCTTCTGTAATAATTTGTTCTTATTTGAGGTAATCAGTTCATTCTTGAGTCACAGCAGGTGGCTTCTGTGCAAACTTGGAAAAAAATGACCTTGACCTTTGACCTCCAGAATTTAATCAATTATGCTTAGTGTTGTTCAAGCCTGACCCAGACAGACAGACCTTACAATATAATGCATTCTGCTTTTCCTTTCACAGACAAGGAGGCAATAAGAGAATATATTACCAATTTAAACCTGATCAGATATTTCAGCCATTACTTTGCCTGGGAACCACTGGTATACACCCACAAAACTACATCAGTGCACCAAAACATGCACTTTATTTTTGTTTCCTGCAAACACTTATTGAACTTGAAGTGAATAGGATTCTCCATCATTTTTTTTTCAGCCCATCACCTCAGAACTCGCTGTCCCCTACTTAATAAAAAATCCTGCCCCAAATTTCCCGAAATTTTCAACCACCACTCAGATTTATTCAATAGAGAAATATCAACATAGAACATGAATAACAAATACTTTTGAAAAAACATATCATGGCAGAAACCCTAGGGAGTGCACGTATTCTATTTAACTTCATGTCCTGTGAAAGCATGTATAGTTCTGTATTTTTATTAGAAACCTAGAAAAAAACAAGACATTATCGTGGAAAAACTAAAGTTTTTTTTAAAGTGAATGTTAATAATATCTCAAGAAAAAATATAAAGTTTATTATTTTACTGTATAATAAACTGAAAAGCAGTGATTCCCAAAGTGGAGCCTCAGTTCAATTCAAGTTAGCTTCACTGGCATGATGGTTTGGGATAAACATATTACCAAAGCAAATGTATTCAATAATAATAAATCAATAAAACTTTACTCACAAGAATATTCTGCTGGCAAAGCCCAACTTTTGAATGAGAACCTCCACTTGACCCTGAGCCTATCGTTTGTCCACAGTAGGACTTGCAGTATGAATAACTGTCATACTGGCTGTTTTTGTTACAAAAAACTCTTTTGTTATTTTAGGCTGCATTTTCACTTTTAGTATCACTTTTACAAGCTGCAACATTTCAAGACATGCTTAGTCGTCCATGAGAAATGTTTTAGATCATATTATAAAATAAATAAATTGTTAACAACAGGCATAACTGACATTTTTTTACTGTTTATCGATGTAAGTGTTGAAGTATATAATGAGGGGATATCTGCTTTTAAGTTTATTTTGTATCAGAGCTCACATTTTAACAGCTGACAAAATGGTTTCACCTCAGCTTCCATTAGATTTAAGACAACATATAAATCATTGAGTCATAGGCAAAGACCAACACAGTTCTCACTTCAATGTTTTCATCTCATTTTGTGTCAGTCAGAGGATGTTCAGCAGTGAGTGACACTGCAGAGAGTTTCCCACTTTAATCAGCCTGACAGTTACTTTAAAGCTCAGTTATCACATGTCAGGAGCATTTCTACACCTGTCAGAGAGAGACGACTCATTAAAGAGTAAAACCTTCTTCATCAGAATGAAAACAGGCGATAAAATATCTAAAATAAACTGTACTATACTAACTGTACTACTACTACTACTGTACTACTACTATACTAACTGTTTCTGAGGGGAAAGTCTTGACCTAAGTTTATTTTATTAATTTGTTCAATGTGAAATGTGAGGCAGGATGTGAGGTTAAAGAGTATGTTAGTTTTTAGTTGATAACGTTTTTATTGTGCATGAAAGTATTAACACTGGACAATTAATCACTTAATATAGTTTTCAGTGTGCTGATGTCAGTCCTGCTCCCCCGAGGATGAACCCTGGGGACATTAATGACTCCACGACCTCTCCTTTAGCGCCACCTAGGGGCCAAACAAGCTGTTTTTGCTCCAATCATCAGTATGTTGTTTGCTTTTACTCTCGTTTTATGGGGATTTGTGTGGCTGCACTGCCGCTAAGAGAGTCACCTGAACTCTCATAACCACAACACAAACACTCTCATGGGTAGTATAATACACACACACACACACACACACACACACACAGACGCACAGACACACACTGATGCTATGTGGCTGTCTATGGCTGCTATCTAAAGCCATCTAAAGGGACGTTCTGTCTACATAAGCAGAAAAACCCACATCATCTGGATGAAGGGATGGGAGAGGATGATCTCCCCCGTATCACTCTCACCCACTATCTCTCCACCTCGCTCCCTCACTCACATTACCACTGTCTTTTAATGTCTCTCACCCCTTTTCTCACCCTTTATACCTTCTTATCTCCCTTTTTATATCATTTTCTCTCCTTCTTACTCAATTTTTCCTCACATCCACTCTCTTGTACATTCAGGTCTAAGCCAATGTGTTGGCTCAACACAAACACACTCACACGCGCACACACCAACACGCGCACACACTCAACCACACCAAAGCATGCCTGTCATCCAGTTATCGCCTCACAGATCAGTAGGTTGGTCGTGGGCCGGCAGCTACAGCTGAGGCAGCAGCAGAGTGTGGATGTACGGGAGCTTCTGGTGGAATGCAACATGAAAAAAGCCTTTAACCCTTCACACACATGTACAAACACACACACACACACACACACACACAGTTTCACACATCAGTCAGTAGAAAGTGCTGAAGGCTCCGTTTTTGAAGCCCTGCAAGGTTTCCGAGGAGCTTAGAGGCTGTATTTACCTATTAAAGGGGGTGCATGTGCACATATTTTTAATTTAAAGCATGGGCATGTGTGTTGGAAGAGAGGCTTCATACAGTTTGCACCCACTGGCCTTTTTATTAAGTACACCTGGCCTTTACCTGGTTGGAACCTCTTTTATCTTCAGAACTGATGTTAATTCCCCGTCATAGATTCAACAAGGTGCTGGAAGCATTATTCTGAGATTTTGGTCCATGTTAAAATAATACACCACACAGTTGCTGCAGATTTTTCAGCTGCACATCCATTATGTGAACCAGCTGTTCCACAAAATCCCAACTGTGCTCTATTGGATTGAGATCTGATGAGAAACTTGTGCTTAAGAAACCAGTTTGAGTTGATCTGAGCTTTGTGACATGGGCTGTTATCCTGCAGGAAGTAGTCCACAGAAGATGGGTGTACTGTAGTCATAAATGGATGGACATGGTCAGCAACAACACTCAGGTAGGCTGTGATGTTTAAGCAAATGCCCAAGTGTTGGTCTGAGGGACCCAGAATGTGACAGAAAATACCCCTCACACCATAAAATCACTGGCAGCTGCCTGAACCGTTGACCCTACCATCAGAATGTGGCAGCAGAAACCAAGAATCCAGGCAAGCTTGTGCAAACTGTAGCCTCAGTTAATGTCCTTAGCTGACAGGATTGGCACCTGGTGTGGTTGTCTGCTGCTTTATGATTTGACACATGTTGGGTTAAGAAATGGTCGTCTGCATACGTTGGTTGTAACAAGTGCTTATTTTAGTTACTGTTTCCTTTCTATCGTCTTAAACCACTTTGGTCATTCTCCTTTGACTTCTGGAATCATCATGACGTTTTCCTGGAGAACTGCCCCTCACTGGATAGTTTCTCTTTTTCAAACCATTCTCTGTAAACCCTACAGATGGTTGTGCCTGAAAGTAGGTCAACAGGTTTTAAAATATTCAGGCTTACCTGTCTGGCACCTCTTTCTTCTCCATTCTGATGCTTGGTTTGAACTTCAGCAGGTTGTCTTGGCCATATCTCCATATCTAAATGCATTGACTTGCTGCCCTGTGATTGGCTGATTAGCTTTCTGTGTCACTGTGCTGTTGAGCAGGTGTAATAAAGTGTGACATTGAGTATAACTTTGAGTCTTGTCACTGTTTTTATTACCTTTAATTAGAAGAATGTTTTTGCCATCATTGAGAATAAATCACATTGATGTCTGATCCCTTAGCAACAAAAAAGCCAATGACACCTAATTCTGAGCAAAAGCACCAAAAAATGCAGGCAAAATCATGCACATTGAAATGACATGAAATACATCGGAAACACTTGAATTAGTTGATAAAACTGGCACTCCACAATGGTTTCACTCACTATTCTAAATGTTTTATCCCAGAAATTTAGAAAAAGCTTTATCTCTTTGGGCTTAAAATAAATGTTTTTATAATTATTTTTAATAATATATTGAGCGTTTTATAAAGATTAGTTTAAGAATCTCACTTAATGGAAATATAAATTGAATTTTTTACAATTCATGAAGTATTTAGGATTTTGTCCTTAGTGTTCAATGAGTACTAAAAAATAAAAGAAGACCAATAATCCAACATTGGTTACACTGTTCAGTACTTGTAATTTTGTTCCCGAGTCAGCAAAGATGAATTAGTGTTGAATTTTGATTTGCAACCTATGTTAGTGTAGATTTTCCAAAAAAAACACAAAAAATGATGTGAAGAGACATGTTGTCAGCTCTGCTCACCACCACTGCTTTCTTGTTGTTTTAAGCTGACAACTCTTTTTGGAAGTAGAAGTGTCCAAAGTGCACAAACCTCCGCCAAGACCCTTCTGACATTGTTCTGAGTTATTTAAAAAAAAAAAAACCTTAAGGCCAATGTTAACAAAAAAATCACTTCTGAATTCTGTTCACCACCAAAATCTAATCACTTTGCCCTTGTGCCATGACAAAAATCCCCTCAAAAACATCCAAATCGTATAATGACTTTTCAAGATATCTTGTTCACAGATGGACGGACAAACAACGACAAAAACATATGAAAAGCAAAACTGTGGCTCTTCACAGTCCTTATTTCTACTTGGGTGAAGTGTCATCAGAAACGTTGAGCTGTGTGGTCTCTCTCACCTGCTGAAACAGGAGCAGGCGCCTTGTTCTGTCCTCGATGATCAGAGCTCTAAACTCTCTGAGAGCTCTACAGACACACTGATAGTGACACCAACACCTCGCTGCAGGGAGAGTGACTCCAGTGGGTGTGACTTAAAGCTTCCCAGTCTTAAAATCTTTTCAACTCTTTGTATATTTAAGTTTGCTCTTTATTTAATACACGTCAGACACTTAGATTGATAAATAATCCATCATTTTAAGCTGCAGTGTTTACTGACAGCACAACTTGCTTATCAGCCATGTCTGATTCTACTCCTATCTTTGATGAGCTTCATTCAAACATGCTGAAACTTTGAACCCTTTGTTTGCCAGACTGGGCTCAAACAGCTGATTCTGTTTTTTATCAAGATGTCATCCTGATATTTTCCTGCCAGCCCCTCACTCTATGCCCTTCTTAGTTCAGATGAACTGATTTAATCACCTTAAAAAATACGTGGAAACAGCCTCTAGAACAAAAGCCTGAGCCTGTCATTGACAAAAACAAGCACTCTTAAGGGTATCCTTCTTTTTATTTTCATTACTGAGGCTCTCCTCTGTTTTGCCTTTCCTCTTGTGATGAACTGTTTCTACTGATGGTAGGAATGTGTCAGTGTGAAGGCCAAGCATTACTGTGTGAGAAAAACAATCCTCATCCCCTGTACAGGCCGTCAGATCCTCTGTGTGGGCTTAACACTGGAATCTGGTTTCCAAGGATGCATGTGTGCAAGTGTTTGTGTGTATATGAGAGTAGCGGCTATGTGTGTCCATCATCACTTCATTGTGTCTGTCCTCTGAGCTTGTCCTATTGGCTGTTAACTGCCCAATTAAAGAGCTGCAGGAAGTACGAGCCCCCAACAGCTGCTCTAAAGTCAACTGAGAGAAAACCCAGGGTGGGTCAGAGACTGTTCACATGAAGGAGAATACTGATAAACCTACTTGTTTCATAGTTCCTCCATAATGTTGGGCTTGTCCTGTTTGTACTTGCTTTCTTGTTGCATATTTCCCATCAATGAAGTAAAATCCACTAACAGAAGATGTTTAAAAGCACAACTTGAAACAACACTGCCATCCATCCATCTCCCTCCTGTGGTCGGGTCGTGGGGGCAGCAGCCTAAGCAGGGAAGCCCAGACTTCCCTCTCCCCAGCTACTTTGTCCAGTCCATCCAGGGGATCCCGAGACGTTCCCAGGCCAGCTGCGAGACATAGTCCCTCCAGCGTGTCCTGGGTCTTCCCCGGGGCCGCCTACCAGTGGGACGTGCCCGGAACACCTCGCTGGGGAGGTGTCCAGGAGGCATCCTAACCAGATGCCCGAGCCACTTCATCTGGCTCCTCTCAACGCTGACACTGGATTGGCAGACTAGGGTGGTGGTCCCCCTTTTCAGAAGGGGGACCAGAGGGTGTGCTCCAACTACAGGGGGATCACACTCCTCAGCCTCCCTGGAAAGGTCTATTCAGGGGTACTGGAGAGGAGGGTCCGCTGGATTGTGGAACCTCGGATTCAGGAGGAGCAATGTGGTTTTCGTCCTGGCCGTGGAACTATAGACCAGCTCTATACCCTCCACAGGGCCCTTGAGGGTGCATGGGAGTTTGCCCAACCAGTCTACATGTGTTTTGTGGACCTGGAGAAGGCATTCGACCGTGTTCCTCGTGGAGTCCTGTGGGGGTTGGCTGTTTGTTCTCTGTTTGACCAGTGCCAGAGCCTGGTTCACATTTCCGACAGTACATCAGAACCGTTTCCAGTGAGGGTTGGACTCTGCCAGGGCTGCCCTTTGTCACTGGTTCTGTTCATAACTTTTATGGACAGAATATCTAGGCACAGCCAGGGCGTTGAGGGGTTCCAGTTTGGTGACCTCAGGACCGGGTCTCTGCTTTTTGCAGATGATGTGGTCCTGTTGGCCTCATCAGTCCGTGACCTCCAGCTCTCACTGGATCGGTTGGCAGCTGAGTGTGAAGCGGCTGGGATGAGAATCAGCACCTCCAAATCCGAGTCCATGGTCCTCGCCCGGGGTAGGGTGGAGTGCCCTCTCCGGGTCGGGGATGAGATTTTGCCCCAAATGGAGGAGTTCCAGTCTCGGGGTCTTGTTCACGAGCGGAGGAAGGATGGACCGGGAGATCGACGGCCGGATCGGTGCGGCGTCGGCAGTGATGCGGGCTCTGCACCGGTCCGTCGTGATAAAAAGGGAACTGAGTCGCAAGGCCAAGCTCTCGATGTACCACTCGATCTTCACTCCTATCCTCACATATGGCCATGAGCTTTGGGTCGTGACCGAAAAAACACGATCGCTAGTTCAAGCAGCCGAAATGAGTTTCCTTCGCAGGGTGTCCGGACTCTCCCTTAAAGACAGGGTCAGAAGCTCGGGCAACCGGTAGGGGCTCAGAGTAGAGCCGCTGCTCCTCCGCTTTGAGAGGAGCCAGATGAAGTGGCTCGGACATCTGGTTGAAACAACATTGCTACATGTGGTGTGTGGTGCAGGGATGACATTTTTGTAGATGTTAGAGGTCCCGTATTATGCAAAAACCACTTTTTTTGAACACATTTTTGGTATCTGGCCTTCCTTCCGGGCCACAAAATGTGATAGTAGGTAACAAAATCTGTATTTAGCAGGCTGTATAAATGTAAACTCATGGTATTTGGCGAGCTGTTGAGTCTGTGGATATATTGTTACGTAACAGGATATTTTCATTTGCATTAGCCTAACCTGATTCGGCTGCTTGCTCTGTCCATCTTCTTACCTCTGCCAAGGAGGTCATGTTTTTGCTGGCGTATGTATGTCTGTTTGTTTATTTTTTAGCAAGATCACACAAAAACTACTGGACGTATTTTGGTGAATTTTTCAGAAGATGTTAATAATGGCCAAACTTAAAAATGATTGGATTTTGGTGGTGATCCAGATAACCACAATTAGCAAATGATTGTATTTGCTTAATAATTGTCTAATTAATAATGATATCAACATGATTCCCAGTGCTAGGTGTGGGTTTTCAGGGTCATGAATAATATTATGATGGTAACTTTATCATGGAACTATTGCTGATAGATGTAACAGCAATATGTGAGCTACCTTGGCAGAGGTTTATGCTCTCTGAGTGTTTTTTAGTTCATTATAGGCCATTCTGACCTAAATAAGAGAGGCAAAATATCTTATCCAAATGTTGTCCAGCTCAGATACAACTGCTACCAAAGCCCTCTCAAAGGAGGGCAGTGGCTCTGCAGACAGAGCTCGATTTTGTTAGACCAAAGCTTAGCAAAATAGATTACATGTATGTAATCAGGCATATCAAGGTGCACTGCAAGGCTGGACACCCATCCCGTTCCTTCAAAAAGCCTGGTCTATTGCATATAGCACTTTAAAAGTTTGAATTTCCACAATAATCTAATAAAAATTTGGTGCTCTGCAACAACAGCTCACAGTTAGGTACAGACAGCCCATTAGCCAAGAGCAAAGATAGTTTGCCTCTATCTGTTCTTCAATGTCTGAGACTAATAAATAAAAGAGGATGTTGACAGATAAAGCTGGGAAAAGAAAAATAATAACCAAGCAAGAATAAATATTGCAGAGACATCCACATGCTTCAAGAAACATCTGATCATGGGCTGCAACTTAGATGCTGAGCTTTTTAAGTACAGGAGGGTGCAGTGGTTGTTTCTGACATTCTGTCCTTGCTGTCAACATGTTTTTAAGAAGTTGTATTTTTTTATCATCAACCTGTTTAATCAATCTCAATCGGCCTTTTCAAAGTTGCCCTTTAGACATCATGGTAACTTGAGTACAGATACACATACTCTACATGCAAGCAGTTTGCAAACAGTAATAGTTAGTTAGAGAAAAGATACATTAGATTAGCATCTATGCTAATCCCTGTATGTGCAGTCACTTCCTGCTGTCATCTCACTCATAGCTTGTTCTTCTTCCAACTCTAAAGGCCTCTGATTGGACCATGCTGCTATGGGCCACTCACAGTTGTTGTAGGTTGGAACTTGGCAAGATGGATCTGCCTGATTACAGACACTGAATCAGGCCGATCCAACTGCTGTGCAAGGTTAGTCCACCAGTGCAGTTACACTCAGATCAGTCTTGGACATTGCCAACCTCCTACTTTATGAACAACTCTGAAACCACTACATTAAGGTGGAAAATGATAAAGTTTGCTTTAAACGATGGTAATAGAAAAGTGACCATTGTTTAATTCTGTCTATAGTTTGCATATGTATATTTGGTGAGATGTTCCCCCTAAAAGTGCTCTCAAGCTCCACAGAGGCACATCCCATCACAGAGAAACAGAAAACCCAGACATACTCATCCACTGATCCAGCTGCTGGTGCTCCCTGGAGATCTGAGCTGTCATGTATTCTAATTACTTTTCTCAAAGATTGAAACGTTATTTTACAATTGATCACAGATACATACCAATATATGTTTGCACTGAAGTATTACGCATGGCAGCTGACTGTGATTCTGAGTGTGTGGTATTTGTTATGCATATTCTGAGCATCAGGACCACCCTGTGTTAATGAGATGAAATGGAGCTTTTGGCTTCCCGAAGTTACATCTGCAGAGAAAATCCTGTTTTTAATAACATTTTAGCATGGACATGTATGACTTTGTTTTATTTTTTATGGTGCTGTGACATGTTTTCATGTGCAGAACTTTGCTTCACTCTGATAGAGTATTACTTCGTATATTTTTGCTTCCCCTGTCCTGTACTTGAAGTTTAAGAGGTATTCCTACAGAACTGAAAGTAATATCCTAAATTTCCAAGCAAATGATCTGAGCACACCCAAGTCCAAGACGATGGTTATTTGCTAGAAACAGTGGATTGCTCCCTCTGGGTGAGGCATGAGTCCTGCCTCACGTGACAGACTCTTGGAGTCTTGAGATTTTTCTCCATAGTGGGTTAAAATGGAGTAAGAGTCACAGATAAGTTGGTGCAGCAGCCATGTTGGTGGTGTCATGGTGACGGCAATGCTGGTAAAGAGTAAGGTGGAGTTCATTTTCACAACTACATTGCTTTGTGTTTTGCTTCCAGGTGATCCCTGGAGAGTTTGTGAGGATGCAGTTGACCTCAGTAACAGGAACAAAGAGGGTGACGAGTTGACTGCAGCAACAGTAGTAATAAAAAAGGCATTATGGGTACAAGGCAACCAGACTGATGACAAAGCACCGCTTAATAATAATGCTTATGATCCCATAGAGCTTCTTTCTGTACAGGCACAGCATACATTAAACAGGTAAACATCACCCACCATCTCCACAGCAGATCATCACAGGACTCAACAACATGGACTGATTACACAACTGATAAGATTCACAGAATTTAGTCCAGGCAATTCAAGCATGAGGATTTATCCTTTTTAAAGCTGCTCTCTCCGTTTCTGCACCACTGACAGTTTTTCTGTGGACAGGTGTTTCAGTGTAAAAAGTTACCAGACTATTTGGTGTTCTATACGGTCTGCTGTAGAGACTGCCAAGTGTTAAAAGCCCCTCTCTATCCTTACCTCCGCTATCAAATAACTCACTTTCTGGGTAGCTCAGCCTGCTAGCTTCTTTCACATAATGCAGAGCCGTACTTCTAGAAGTGTTTAATGCTGTCTGTGATGTAATGGCACAAACCTTGTCCTATTGTGTGATTTGGCACACTTCAAAATACTGCCAGGTTAGTATGAAATGATCAGAAGGACATATACAGATTTGTAGCATTGTTATCACCTGAATTGAAACAAAGCGACTGAGCTGTAGGTGTGAAAACAACAGAATTTAAAGGTTTCAGTATAACCTAGTAAGACATTTGTGGTGGCTCAGGTATATGACCATTCAGAGGTTTTTTCAGACAAATCTACGTGGGAGGACACTCTAGGTAGAGCTGGAACTCACTGTCAGGAGGACATATCCCTCTTTGCCCATAGATGCAGGGAAGGATCTAGAAAATGATGCTCAGAAGGGATGTCCATGTCAACGTTCTTGGTCTGCTGCTACCACAATCAGAAGAAAAGAGCAGGATTGATTTTTATCTGAATGCTTGTCTTCATGAATAAAAAAGTAGCCATGTAGTGTTGTAAAGCAGCTGGATTTGTAATACTTATGTTTGGCATCAGGTGGAACCATCTTAATCGCATGCAGCAGCTGGATCCACCTGATTCACGGTCATATCTGTCTGGACAAGCTCCAATCCACAACGACTGTGAGGTCCCAAAAGCTGCACGGCCCAAACAGCGTCATTTAAAGCAGGAGAAGGCTGAAGCTACAAGTTAGTCAACAACAGAAAGTGGCTGCTCGTGCCTACTGCATTATCTGAATGAATGTGATTGAGCAAACAATAGTCCAATCACCTGCTTGATATGCTTTTGAAAGGTTCTGCCCATTCCTAAATACTTTCTTGCTCAGGATATGACTGGACCAATCAGCGCGCTTCAGAGCAAGAAGTGGATGCAAGAAACAACGGCAAGCCTTCAGAATTTTAATCTTCAAGGTTCTTCTCACTCTAAGCACCCCTGTTGCCCTGGTGGACTTGTGAAAAGTGCCTTATAGATTGTGAAGCAGTCTGCCTAATGTGTCTGGTTAGTAGCCATGAGCAGTGTGAGCATCACATGTTAATTTTTACTTATTTGGTTAAAGTCGTATTAATGCAGCAGGTGACTGTGTTTGTTCTCATCAGCATGGTGGAGGCAGAGCAGGGAGCTCCTCTGTATCCGTCAGTGAAGTTAACCCTCTCCCCTCTCTGATGTGTCTAACATCAAACAGTCTGCCGTCACACACACATCTACACACATACACACACACACGGAAACTGCCACTGAAGTACAACAGCTGGTAACAGACACAGAACAGAACTGAGCTGTCACGCCTACACTGCAGAGCTCACACACACAGACACACACACACACACACACACACCATCATGCACGAAAATGCAAAAAAACTTAAATACACTGATACATCTGTTTTTTTCTTCTGATTTTCACGAGCATACGCACACACATATATATACACATAAAACGTAGTCTGGATTTATGAGATGTAGCAAAGCGAGCTGATACTTTTCATGTTTTATTCCTTCATCAGTTTTGTTGGATTTCTCTTGAATTCTTATCTTTGACGGAAGATGCAATAGCCTGCTGCATCTAACCAGACATTGAACCTCCATGTAATAAGAGGAAATGCAAGTTAAGCTTAAACACTGAAGAAAAATCAATGTAAGAAATATATTTTCAGTAAAGCACATTACTACACAGAAGTTGGGACCAGGGGTCTGGTTGCTCTTCCTGTGGAGGTTCAATCAGGTGGCTTGGGTTAAAGACCATGCTGCACGTCTTTGCTTGCGTTTCCTTCTCTTGGCTCTCTTTTCAATCCACCGTTCTACTTAAATAAAGGCAAAATAGCTCATATGAAAAACTGTTTTAAGTTCATATATGAAATCTTGTAATCTTGTAGTCAGTGACCCTGAAGGAACTTCAGTCTCTGTAAAATCTGAGTCAATGACTAACCTACAAGAGTTTTTGTAAGATAGATTTAAGATGGGAAAGAGTGTTGAACTTCAGTCTTTAAAAAGTCTTTTTAAAGTCCCTATAAAGTCTAACAGTGCCTAGTCCCTGAACCGGAGTCATGCAAATCAGACTTGTATAAATAAAGTATTAAGCAAAGCTGGAAGTGGATAAACTGCCACTCCTCAGGTGGCACTTGAAGATGGCTATGAAACAACTGAAGATTAGAGTTGACTTGAGTCTTTCACATTGACTGTGTTTGAACTCGAGTGTCCTGGTTCTGAAGTATCCTGCTCTTGTGTCTGTGCATGTAAACATCATATCCTGATTCAAGCAGAATGCAAACGCCTTACCTTTATTGGGGAGCTTTTGCACACTTGCTTGTAACCAACTAACTTAGCTGTAAAGATGCATTTTAAAGGCGCCAGTGCAAATAAAATGCTGTGATCACAAAGGAGGATATTGTTTTCTTTCATGAATGGAGGCTAATGAACAGGTCTCTGTGAGCATGTAAACCCCATATGCTGCATTTGTTTAAAACTAGGACACAGCCAATTACTAGGATACTTGGGGCCATGTAAACACAGCCACTGATATCATTTCTGTCACAGCCATATGAACTCTGCTTAGCTCAGCTTCATGCTTAAGATCTAAATCTAAATTAAAAAAAAGTGATTGAAAGGATCTTACATGTTTCTGGAGTATGCTGAAGTGCCTCTCTCGCTCTGTTCTGTTGTGGTTGGTCCAGTGGGTGACTGCCTCATACAACTGTCTGTTACTCTGTACTTTAACTCATCTCCCGTTATGATGCTGGTAAGTTCATCCACAGAGAGCTGCAGGAACTCTTCACAGGAAAGGACCTTCTGAAAGTGCTCAGTGATGTACTTGTAGGCCTTTAGCTTAAGTTTCATGTTGAGGAAGCTGTTGGTGAGCTGCCAGATGCCAATGCAGTTCTCTGAGCAGAGCCCTCCAAGAAACGTACAGCAGACTTGGACGATGTCAGTCACATTTAGATAGGCAGCTGCTTGCAGAAGCTCAAGCACATTTTCCTTTAATTCAGACACTGTGCCGTTGTATGCAAATGTGATGATGCGCTGCATCATGTCAGGGGAAAGCCTGGGATGCTGTAGACCATTTGGTTCTCTTTTGACCAGCGATTGAACATAGCGCTGTGGATGATTTAAAAATATAACACTGGTAAGTATTCAGGAGAATAATTAAATAAATAATCAGGCCGTGATTTGAAGAATAGTTTCATGTACCATCCATCTAACTGACCCCCCTGAATATGTGTGTTGTTAACATTCAGATTTGTCATATTTTAGTTTTTCATTTCTACTTGTTTTTTTTGTTTTTTTTTAAAGACTACACAATTTCAAATGTATGCAGGTGAGTCAAACTCTGATGTCATCGTCAAAGCTTTGTAAAGTTGATGAAAGCATTTTATAAAATTACTGTGCCCAAAATGTCAACAGTGGTTGAAAACTTAAAACCTGAAAATGTTTCTGAATTGATAGCAAGCTGTGAATAAGCAAATAATATGAGGTAAACAACTGATGATTTTTTTTTTTTAATCTGTTTAATCTGTTTGATCTATAAGTCCATATCCTACCTGTCCTCAGGACTTGTTTATGCTCAACCAGCAATTCCAAGAGGGGTATTGGGTGCTATTTGTCAGTTACACCATGTGTGACCTAACAGATGTCTTTACTCACTATGAACACCGGTCTGATCACCACTACAGCAGCTTTACAAGAACTGAAAGCTCAATACAAGTTCTAATACTAGGAGAAATACTTTAAGGAATAACCAAGTACATCAAACTATTCTTCAAAAATGTTTTTATCAAACTGTCAACAAGCACCAACAAAACAAAAACTGAATATGTTACAAAACTTAAAAATATACAAACCTTTACACAATTAAATTATAAAGCACAACTGATTATGCATAATTAGCCTAGATTTAATTTTCCTTCAGTAAATGAAAAACGTTTTGGCATGAATGTGTAGGCTACAAGTCCACAACGTTACAAACTAAATATCCAGTAAAAAAGCATCTGACTTAAAAATTAATGTAAAAAGTGGTGATTTTAATTGGGGGACAATAAGGAGTGGAAATTAACAGTCAGAATGTCATTAGAAACTATGTGAACATCTAAGTCAAAGTTATCACTACTTTCTTTTAAAATAAATAAATCTAGAATAGAACATCAAACTCAAAGTAATAATAGCCTACATACATGAATTTATAAATGTGGACAATAATATCTCACTGGATTAATCTAAAACAGTGTCATATTTGTGTCATAAATGAGAGGATGAGGATGTCAGACTCTGTCACAGGTACAGCCTGTATCATCAGGCAGAGGAGAGGCTGTTTGCAGCAGCAGTTAAAAACTCTGGACAATTCACACATTCACTACAAACCAAGATGAACAGCTGTGCTGTATACAGTGCAAATGTCATTTTAGTTTAACATTTAACACCCTGCTAACTAGCTTAAATACCATGCTGTGTTTATTTAAAACATGTCGGCAGACTTCAGACAAAGGAGCTGAAATCTTGCTTTTCATGTTCTGTGTGAGCTTGTTGAACAAGTGGAGTGATGAAGAACGTATTAACTGTTCAGTGTTTTAATATACAGTAAGTATTTAAGTATATACTTACCTAATCGCGATCCTCAGCACTCTTGTCTGTGTGTATTCATGTGTGTCCACGCAGTAGTCATGTCAAGAGAAACAGATGGACCAAACCACTGTGAGGATCGCAGGGAGGGGGGTTGGAATCTTTCAATAGTTAAAATTGTCAAACAATCTGTTTTTAAGTAGCGTGACTTGTATGTACATACAAGAAATTATGTACTGAATTTGACTAGAAAAATGCCCAAAATGATGGTAAAAGTGGGTGGTTCCAATATTATTGGACCCACCCACTTTTACCAATATTAGCAATGTTATTGGACCCCAAAAGTGAGTGGGACTCACTTTTGATGGTTGCGACGCCCATGTGCAAATGGCCCAGAGACTGGTGGTGCTAGAAATGTTAACGCTAGCCACTCTCTGCTTGATATTGTATAGGCCTGCCACCTTAGCTTGCTTAATTGTATTCGGCCAAATTCAAGACACGGTTCACAGTCTGTTGGTCCTTTTTTTGGTTTGGATGGCTCTCACACCCACTGTGAACCAAAGGTCTTTAATTACAAGAGTTTATGTGAGGTTTTACACCACCCCAAGTCAATCTGAAGCCCAATTCACAGTGCTGCAACAAGGCTCAAATATATTTACACCTTGAAACATTTATGAGACATTCACATGAACTCTGTAAGGCCCTAACATCTGTGCTGATTCACACTGCAGTACAGCTTGGATACACTTGACATGGCTTGTGCCCCCACATGCATAGAAAGGCAGGGTGTCTCACTCACTGCACTCCTGTCTCCCGCTGAATCCTTGTGCCTCTCTCTTCAATATCAAACCTCTGTTACTTCCTCTGGAGCCAGGATAAAGAGGGAATACTTGCTACCCTCAGAGTATCTCCACAGTGTTCACAGTGAAGGTGAAATGGGACAGGGCTAAAAATGTTATGCCTTGATACAGGAGAGTGAACTGGGCTTAATGTTCAGTGTTCTGTGTGAAAGTCACTTTAGTCGTACGTTGGAGCTGTCAGCTGAAGGGCTGTCTCACCTTTTTTAAATCAGAACCTATTCTTTCCCTGTATGGGTCATGGTGGACAACGTCAATGAGAGAGCCAAGTCCTCTGATGGAGTGTTAAGAAACCCTTCACAAAACGCCCTTCATCCAGATTTACATCAAATCTCACTGATTCCTTCTTGTGCCAAGACCAGCATTCCCTGAAAAATTCATCCAAATCATGGAATTCTTCCTTGCTCATAACATAACTGCCTTTGAGAGGGTAAAAAGTGACCTGAAACAGGACTGTGACTTCTTCTGGCTGTACAACGCGGGTTCTTCTGTTTTTTATTTAAAAAAAAACTTCTTTCTGAACATGAATTCATTTGGTGAAAGCATCACCAAGCATTAAACCTATATCCATGTAAAACTGATTAATTTTAAGCCACAGCAAAGACTTGTTTGCTTCTCTTGAAGTTATCGTACCAGCAGTGATTTTACTACTCAAGACATTAAATGAAGGAGAATTTCAGACAATAGGACTTCCTCTAAATTCAACTAAAATGCCTTGGTTCTAGATAAGACTCCTGATGATTTCCGAGCAGTGGAGTGGAGTTGTGAGCTGGACAGATGTTTCAGGAGGGAGACACACCTCAGAACTGTCCATTGTATGAGTTTGGTCTCCACGCTCCTGTGTGTATTTGTTCCTGGTTTTATCGACTACAGTGACTCCACAGCTACAAAGTGAAGGCAGCTGGGACTGAGGCACGATGGGAGTGATCAGTTCAAGATGGCACTGCAGGGAGGACTACTTTTCATTCTCTTTTCATCTCCACTCATAAATCTGTCTCTCTATCCATCATTCACTGATATCCTGTCTCTACCCCCTTACCTTCTTTTGTCTTTAACCTTCCCTTCATCCATCAAGAGTCTGTCGGCTTTTTGCTTCATCTTCTTTCAACATCTCTCCATTAAACTCATTTTATCCTATTCTTCTCCTTTTACCCGTCGTCCTTTTTCTGTTAACTCTTCTCCTCTTGATCTATATCTTTGTTCTGTCTAAGATTTGTCTTCTTCTTTTATTTTAATCTTTGTCCATGATGTTTTCCT
The DNA here is from genome assembly GCA_037902135.1 of Cetoscarus ocellatus. Lineage (NCBI taxonomy): Eukaryota > Metazoa > Chordata > Actinopteri > Labriformes > Labridae > Cetoscarus > Cetoscarus ocellatus. The sequence continues at coordinate 177,365 of JBAMNC010001558.1, read as the reverse complement.
TTAAACCACAATTACCAGACCTTCAAGGACAGCTAGATCTGCCTGATATGATATCTGTAATCAGGAAGATCCATCCTGAGCTTGGTCTGCAGAGGCACTGACCAATCAGTGTCCTTTTAGGAGAAAGAGTCAGATCAGTCAACGTCCAGACAAATGCTTATTCCCCAAACACATTCAGTATGGTGTTGCCCAGATGGCAGTTTTACTCATTTTCAACCTCTGTTTTTTCATCATGTACTTCTCATTCAAGTTTCCATCCTTTCTACCTTCATACATTTTCTTTTCCTGGCTTACCACCCCCTCTCTCTCTCTCACACACACACGCCCCTCTCCATTTCTTAATTGTGAGCATGAAGCTGCCAGATACTGTGAGGTGTAATGTGCTGTCTGATTCCTCTCTCAGTGTTCTTAAATGATCGCTATTTATTTGTCAAGCCAAGCGTTGAACGCTAATTAAGGAGAGATGCTTTAAACTGCTTCTTGTGTGTGTGTGTGTTTGTGTGTGTGTGTTTGATTGGTGTGTTTGTGTGAGCTGTGTGTGTATCGCAGTTGGAAGATGGAGGAAGTTGTCACTGGTGAGTGGATCCGCTGTCCCACGGATTTATGGGTTTATGTTCGTGCAGTGGTGGTTTATGTAATGTGGAGGCCTGAGGCAATGACCAACATGAGGCCCCTCTCCATTTATCCGAACAATCATAGCATTTAAAGAACTTTTTAGGCATTTTTAAATGGGTTTTAAAGGAAATCAACTGAATAATCTTCAGCATCTATAAACAAAAGAAAGAGCCACTGTCTGAATTGCATTGATGGACAGTAAGTCACTACAAATAGCATGGTTAGCAGCTTAATCACATTTCCCAGTAGCTTCATGGTAGCGTCCTTGTTTTCTGTGTCAAATAGCTAGCTCAATAGCTCAGTGATTTTGTTGATCAGCAGTGCGGTAGACCTATATATATATAGAGATATAGATATAGATAGATAGATAGATAGATAGATAGATAGATAGATAGATTTAAATATATATATACACACACACACATATATATGATAGATCTAAACAAAGATATAAATATATAAATATAAATAAAATAAAAAATAAAAATGCAACAGAAAAAAATTAGAGCCGGCATAGACAGTAAAACAAACACAGTTGTCCAATAAATATGCAGAAAATATGAAAATTAATGGTGCAACAACAATGGGAATAGTGATGATAAAAATTATAATGGTAATATTTACAAACTAGATGAAAGCAGTTTGGATGTATCGAGCTACTTTTGTCGTGTTGCTGTAAATCAGCTTCTTCTTCTCACCAGGCTGCAGCTTCAGTGAAGCTCAGAGTAAGTTAGCTCTCTGCGGTTTACAGGCAGCTGCCCGTCAGTGCTGAATTATGTCGACAATCTTCACACAGGATGGTAGAGCTGGCTCCCCTTGCTTCACACCACTTGTCCAAACATAACTAAGTCATACAATGCTGACATTGTCAAAAAGGATTTCATTTTAGTTTTAAAATTGTTTTCTTAAATAACTTGCTTTAACTTGACGTGAAGTTAAACAAACCCATGTTTTTGACTTTTTTGGGACAGGATCAAAAGAGGGCGGCAGCACTTGAGCTTCTTATCATCAATTTCTACCCCCTGCAACATGTTTGTTTGATTTCTTTTGTGTTATCTTGTATAAGATATATATCTATATATTGTTATATATTTTGTCAAAGTTTTGCATTTCATTATCATTGGCGTATACCCAATTAATGTAAAAAATGTTTGCGTCCGAATATAAGTGATAGTGAAAAATTGATAACGATGAATGAACAAACATAAAACATAACTAATAGATAGATGTAGGAATATATTCTGTGTGTGTTTTTATTCCTGATATTATAATACATGAGGTCTTATTTTAAAATGTGTAAGCTAGCTCTAGGCTGTAGTGAGTTGTTTTGGTTTAACTGTTTTTGACTTGTATTAGGTTTTCAAGAATTTTTTAAGTCAATTATGAATTTTGATGTTGCTTTGGACAAAGGGAGGGCATGTTGTAATGACTAACTCTTTGAATATATCCTTGTACTTAATTCTTAATGGATCATTAGTTTTTAATTTGTTTTAAATGTGTTTTGCACCCCAAAAAGAGTAGCTGTGGTCAAGTGCCAAAGCTAGTGAGAATCCTAATAAACAATAAACTATTGTAACACTTTGCACAGTCCATTGTTTTGCCTGCTTACTGCTGAATTGGACAGAAATCATGGTGTGTTCTATTTGATTTGATCCTCAGGTACCCTGACTGTTAGTTTTTCCTTTTTCAGATGTTCACGTTCTTACACACTTCCAAACAGGTCTTAATCTTAAATCTGCGTATGTGTGTGTTTGCAGGTCTCATCACTTTAAAGCCTTGTTTATTCACAGTAGTCTGTTAGGAATCAGTGATGCATATTTCTGTCTAACTTTCATTCTTTCTGAAGATGATTATTGATAATTAATTGACATGTTGAATGGATGCTTTGACTGTCAAAGTGTGGTGGTATGTACTTTCTCTGCTCGGTCTCTGTGAGTCCAGTCTTATCCTCTGTCTCTGCTGCTTTTACTGTTTCTGGTAGCAGCCTCAGGGCCTCCCTCCCTCTGGAGTCTGTGTGTGTGTGTGTTACACTGTGTGTTACACTGTGTGTTACACTGTGTGTTAGTATATGTGTGTGAGTGTCAGCTGGAGAGAAGCTGGCGTACAGGTGCGCCGCTGCCTCGCCAGCACTTCCTGGTAATTAATGACTTCTTCCTGCCCCTCTCCCTCTCTCCTTCTCTCTCTCTGTGTCTAACATTTGGGATGGTGGAAATTGATGACATCTGAGTATCTGTGTTTTCAGTCACATGAGGACAGGAGCTTGAGTGGGAGAGGAAGAAATTGAGGAAAGACGAAAAAGGGAGGGTGGGGTCTGTCAGAGGAGCAGAAGAGAAATCTTGTTCAGTACTTCTTTATTTTATTGTGAAAATCCTGAGAGTTTTTTTTTTTTTTAAAGTATTTCAGGCTGTTGTCATAACCACTTCACAATTATTACTGCCAAAATTGATTTCTATTTCCTCGTCTCATTCCGTAAAATATATAACTTATCAAAGTTCAGCTTAAAGGTCTTGTCTCAGATTTATCTTGAAAAAGTCTCAAATGCTGATGATGCTCTACCTTCACCCATAATAAAGTCCAAGATGGAACATTTAGAAGTCTTAAATACCTAATATATTGTGCAATTCAGGCAACGTGCATGATTTGCATGCAGTTTTTCATCTTTAAAAGCAGCCAGTTGCTCATTATTTCAAGACAGTCTGGCTGCAGACCTGCACTGTCAGGACCTGCTCCACTGATAGGACCGGAAGTTGATTCAGAGCCTTTCAGAATAAAAACAAATGTACCGGAAGTAAGTATTTCTCGGGGGCTAACTAGAACCTTTTCAAAATAAAAGCGATTATAAATGGAAATACGTATTTTTCGTCTTGTGTGAATATACTTTATTATGGGGGGCTTTATTTTATGTTTACATTGTGAATATGATTTATTTGTGTATTCATGTGTTCAATTATAAAAAAGTATACGTTTCCAGTTCAACAGGATAATGGAAAAAAAAACACAAGTAAATATCAAGATAAAAAATAGAGAAAATACAAAACAGGATGACCACTTCGAGGGTTATTATATAGATAAATAATACAAACTAAATGTAAAACCTTTTTTTTATTATCTTCTAAAACATGAGTTGTTTTACACCAGTATTTTAATTTATTCAGTAAAATGGATAGCTGTTATTTTGGTTAGCAATACAAATTCATTTAAAAAAAAAAAAACCTGTTAAAACACCTTATGTGTAATTGCCTTATGCTTCTACACTCCAACCAATTGCTGATTGTTCTTTGCTTTTATACCAATATTTACCATTGAAAATGAAACCTCACGCACTTTTGGATTACTTTACTTATTGATTTACACAAATCTTTAATACAGGCATACCATGTGTGTTCGCAATTGTTACAACTTATCATAACTCATTTTATAATAACTTAATATTGCTTTCTATACTGCTTTTTTCTTACCTGCTGGATGGTGTTGAAGGCGCTCAAGAAGAGCGATAAGAGAGTCCTCACCATGCCGCCACCATTCTTCAACTGGTTGAACCAGCTGAAGAAGTCGTTAACTTTGTTTGCGCCCCCTACATCACGGCCTTTATGTTGTAGCCTGTGATGGTTTTTACACCATCCCAGACCTCCCTCATGTTGTTCTCTTTCAGCTTCTGCTCCATCTTTCTCCTGTAGCTGTCCTTCGCTTCCCTCACACAGCGTTTAACGTCCTGCTGTGCTGCTTTCATCTCCTCCCCGTCTCTGCTCCTGAAGGCGGCCTTCTTCCTGTTGAGGACAGCTTTGACTTCCTGCATTATCCACGATTTGTTATTGGGGTATCAACGGACAGTCTTGGCAGGAGAGACCACGTCTGCACAGAAGCTGAGTAGTCTGTCAGACAGTGTGTCAGCCCCTCTATGTCCTCACCGTGGGGGGAGATCAGCTCATCCCAGGCCGTGGTGCTGAAGCAGTCTCTGAGGGCACTTTCCATCTCAGGGGACCACCTCCTGATGGAGCGAGTGTTTATCAGCTGCCTTTGGACCAGGGGGGTGTACTCTGGCTGTAGGTGGACCAGGCTGTGGTCAGACTGAATCCCAGCAGGTTCACATTAGCGTTCGGTACAAGGTGGGTTAGCCACGTCTCTGGAAAGGTGAACAAGCTGCTCCAACGATAAATCCGCTGGTTGGTCAGTGCGGACAGCTCGTGGATCCTGTTCTGCAGCGAGTTCACATTCCCTGTGATTACAAAGGGAATCGATGGTTTATATCTCCTCCAATTCTCTGCTAGCCTAGCCTTTAGCTTAGCCCCGGCCTTACAGCCTCTGGGCCTCCTTCTCATTTCCACCAGGGTGGGGTGTCATATCCCAGCTCATCCCTCTGATCTCAGTACCAGTAGTTCCTCTCTTGAATAAATGATTAGACCAACTCTTGGTAGCAACTGATGAGAAACTGTCTCCTGGTATCATTGGAATTTCTGCCTCCCGGTAGCCATTGTCGGTTCAGAAATATCCATGTGATATGTATACAATCAAACAAACAAACAAAAATGTCTTCATAAGAAGAGCACAAGGGTTTAAAAGATGGAAAAAAGCTAAAACTGTTTTTAAAAAATAGTTTAAATCTAGAGAACTATCTAAAAAAAGAGCTAAAAACTGTAGAGCTACTGGATAGGCGGTCATTTGTTTTCAGCACCATGGCAATTAAATCCAAGGAAACACAGCACAGAATAAGTTAATTTTGGAAGAAACATGTATTTTTAATGTTCTATGTACTTTTTTATATGTATTTTCGGTATTATATCTTTAAAGCTACAGGATATTGAATGGACATCAGTGTTTTTCTAACTGAGGTTTAGAAGATGAAGAGAGATTTATATACCTATTAGGAACCAGAGAGGAAAACTGAAACTGGAGTATGTTATTACATCTTTGAATCTTGGAAATCTTGGTTTTTGTGCCAAAGCCTGTTGTTTATGGATTTCCATCTGGACTAAGTTGTTTTTGAAGACGTATTGTGTGGACAGAATTATTTATTTACTTTTTTTTTTTTTACAATAAATAACACAGTTATTAAAAAAATACCTCTCATACTTGTGGATGCATATTTAATCATTTTATCTTTTATTTTTTATTTTGTATCATTTTCTCCCCCCCCCCCCCCCTTTCTCTCTCTCTCTCTTCCATTTGTATCTTTTGTTGGCTCTTCTCAATGTTCCTCTTCTCCAGATTTTAAGTTCTCTCTCAGTTTCCTATTCTGCATTTTTTCCACTTCTCCATACCGTTTTCTCTCTCTCTCTCTCTCTCTTTGTCCCTCTTCCCTCCTCTCTCTCTGGTAATCTATCTTAGTTAATATCGTCTCTGTGAGCAGCTGGGTACCCAAGCTCAGTCAGCGCTGTGAGAAACAGACCTCTGCCTGTGTGCCTGTGTGTGAGAGAATGAAAGACACGCACACACTTACAGAGGCACAGATAGATACAGAGAGAAAACAAGAAAATGTCAAAAGTAAAACAGAAGCAAAAGATGGAGAGGAGTGGAGGAGAAGATAATCAGACTGAGATTATAGGCTGCGTTTATGAGGGTAGAAGACATGCATAGATGTGGATGAATGTTGAGCTGCAGGGAACTGGTGACAGGGAGCTGGCACACTTGTACATCAGGCAGGCTGATTGGTGGACACCTTTCCTAGCGGAGAGAGGCTTGAAGATGCACAACTCGCCAGTCACATGATCTATGCCTGCATGCTACAAAATGCATGATCAGTCACAACAGTCCCCTCAAACAAGTCTGCAAACTAACGCTCAGTTTATGTCCGTGTATAAAATCACAGCAAGATGCTCTGTAAGACTGTACCTGCCGTTGTGACTGTTGCAGCTTGTTACTATTTTTGTGGTTGTATGTTTCATTTCCCTCCCCGTGTGCTTCTTCTGAAAATATCCAATATGTTGGTATGGCTTTCAAAATAAAGCCTCTTAGCAACAACAACCAATGACATTTTTATGAAGATCTTGTCAGTAATAAAAGTTGTATCACAACATAAATCAATGAAGCTACAATAAATGATGGCTCAGTAAACTATGATTTTATGAGAAACAAGTTTTGCAACAAGTGCCAGATTAATGGAGAAAAGGTGTCATGGATTCCTTCTAGATTCAGAAAATCCTGTTGGAGTTTCAGATGTTGTATGAAACAGGGAGAGTACAATAGAATAAGAGACTCAGTTATAACTTTTATGAGCTCTCCATGTTTTGTTGAATATTATAATCATTTTCTTTATCACAATAATGAGCATTTTTACCGTAAATTGCACTTTTTTTTTTCAGATTCTGCAGGACCATAGCTGTGAGTGTTCGGAGTTATTCACAGCCTCTTCATTGACCACAATCAGTGCCAAAGCCCTTTTCTTTAAATCACCCTTATCCGTCTACAATAACACAAAGTGTGTGTCAAATCAGTGATGACGGTATGATGATGATGATGATATTAAGGCGAGGGGGAACCAATAAGAATCTGTGATGATTCTTTAATTCACTTAGGTCCACTCTGATTTGAACCGTTCTTAAGATAAGATAAGATAAGATAAGATAAGATAAGATAAGATAAGATAAGATAGTCCTTTATTGACCCCCAGAGGGTGTTGCAGCATTACAGGGGTAAGGACAAGGGCAAAGTATCATGCATCAACGTCAATCGAATAACATAATATAAGATATACATCAATAAACTGTACAGTAGCAAAAAACAAAATAGAATAAGTGGAAATATTTACAATTATCAAAATTAAAATCAATGGAGTAAGTGTCATACAGGACAACTGAGCCATTCTGTGCAGCACAGCGAAGGTGACAGTGACATTGATGTGCAAGTGACAGTATGACAGGTAACAGCAGTTATGATGACAGTACATTTAACAGTGCAAATTATTTTACCTAGAAGTATTGTGCAGTAGTGGATAAGAGGTATGATCTGATGTGTTAACATTTTAAAGAGATATTCAAAGTTCTCTCGGTGATGCATCCTCCTGACTTTGATCATTTTAAGTTTTTCTGCTGGTTTAAATCTTCTGTTTCTAGCTCGCTGTCTTAGCAACAATCAAATGCACTTATTTTCTTTAAAAGAGAGGTTCTGGGGATTCACCTGAACCAGCAAGACATTAATTCAAACAGTGAACAGAGACAAATCATTCACTGGTCTTTAGGTTCATCCCTTGCTTGAGGGACCAGTGTTGTTGGGATTGTTTTTACTTTGACCACCCTGACTTTGTAGAGGAGGGGGTGTGTTTTTGGAGGTCTAAGGTCAAAGTCACTGGGCCTCATTCCTGTGAATGTAATATGGTTAAATGTTCTAAATGGGCTTGAGCTGATATAGTGCTTTTGTCTTTAACTGCTCAAAGTGCTGTTACACTGCAGGTCACATCTACACATTCACTGTCATGTTCACTCACTGATGTCTCAGAGTTTTTATGCTAGTTTCCATCAGTATCAGCTAACACAGTTAAGACCCTTTATACTCATTTACACGTCACTGATGCAGCAGTGAAAACAACTTTGGTTAAGAGTCTTGCCCAAGGACACATTAACATGTGACAGCTGGCCCGCTGTAGACACTGGTGTAAAAAGTCTTCTTCATGCACTGAGTTAATTACCTCCACCACGGAGGTTATGTTTTTGCCAGGGTCTGTCTGTTTTTTGTCTGTTAGCAAGATTACGCAAAAACTACTGGATGGATTACATGAAAATTTTACCAGAGGTGTGGTTTGGTCCAAGGAAGAAGCCAATGCATTTTGGTGCTCATCCGATCCAGATCGACGTCACAAAAAAACATTGAAGTTTGTAACGGCAAATCCCATTCATTTACAGCATTATGGGAATTGTAGTTTATTTGCAAACTGACGTCTAGTTTTCAAGCCTGTGTCACTACATTTCCCAGCTTCCCTTGCAATGCCAGGGGAGGAGTTCTCCACTCTGCTGTCTCTACTCTGTCTCCAGCATTGTCCCACCCACAGCACCATCCGATTGGTTACACACTCTGGTTACACGCAGAGCCACAGCATGGCAAAAAGCCAATCAGCAGTGAAAGCTGTGCATGCAGTTCTGCTCACAGACACAGCGGAGAGGAGGAAAAGTTTGGTGCATGGACAAAGACCAGTGCTGTTCCTGGAGCCTTGGTTTCAAAGATAAGTTAAGGCAGCAGACTCTCCTGAAATTGTAATAAACATCCCAGTCCTCTACAACTCCCAGCTACTAGTAACATTACTATGAGCCCATTAACGTTATAGAAACATATGCTGCAGCTCTACTCGCTCGCAGTCCCTCCAGACGTGCCTGTTAATCACTCGAAACAAGGCTGCTGATAATGTCAATACAGAAATAGTCCATCATAGCAGAAGTCTGTGTGTGTGTGAGTAAAACCCTAACCCCCAAACTCCACACAGAGCGAACACGCCACGCACCGAAGCACCGTGGTTTTGCTCCGACCAACAGGCTGGAGACATCAACCACTGGAAGCTGCGCGCTGCGCACAACACCAACATCTGTACAAGCAGCAACAAACTGGTTCAGTCAACAAGTAACAAGACCCACAACTAACTAAATCACTCTATTGGATGATATTAATGTCAACAATAATCACACTTCTTGCAGATTGATATTTTTCACTCCACAATGTGCGTATAAATAAATATAGGACCATAATGTTGGTGGAAATCACAATTTATGGGTGGAACTGAGCTGCTTGGCGGAGGTCTGCGCTCTCGGAGTGCTTTTCTAGTTAACATTGCTATCCTAAGGTGTTTCAAACACTGATAAATATTCTCATCTGTAAAATCGTTCATAGGACCTTTGACCTCCACTCTTAAACAATAACTCACTTTGCTGTCAGCTGACTTCCTCCCCAGAATTCAGAGCACTTCTTGTATTTACAGCAGTGCTGGCTGTGGTGTAATGACCCGAGGCCAGTCCTGCCCTCTTGTGTGGATCTGGTTTGCTTCAAAATACTGCACTGTCAACATGAAACAATCCAAAGAAAGTATACAAATTCATGGCTTTTTTTTCAACTGTGTTGTATCAGAAAAACAACCAGACCTAAGGTGTGAAAACCACCTTAGACGGCACTTTCAAAGGGACATTTGCAATAACTGGCTTTCACAAAAGAAGCTGACAGATTAAACTTCTGCCATGTCCATGAGTTTGTCCACGTACGGAGAGATAGTAAGGAGATCTTGGTTCCTGCTGCTCATATTTTAATCCATCTCATGCAGCATTGCAGATTTAAACAAACCAATACTTTACGGATATGATTTCTGTTTAAGTCCTAAATTGGACTCAAATTTGTGTCTGGAGTAACAGAAACTAGGGAGCGTATAAAGTGCGTAATGAGGTGAAACTGATGTAGACAGTGAGACAAACAGGTAAAGAGAGACAGACAGAGACAGGGGGGAGGGACAGACAGGGACTTTGTCTCTAGTTGCCACGGTGACCGTCCTGGCCTGTCCTGGCTCGATGCTCGAGTCCGAGAAGAAAAAACAAAGAGGAGAACAGAAAGGAAGAAAAAGCGCCACAATCAATGAGACCCTTTTTGTTTTAGTGGGAACCCCCTTTTACCCCCGACACACACTCACACACACTCTGACACACACTGGGACACACGGACAGAGGGACGGGATGACTGAATCGGTGTGTGACTGTGTGTGTGCCTTTGTGTCTGACTCCCTCTCCCTCTGCGTGTGTGTGAGTGACTTTATTTAAGACAAGGGCCCTTTTGTTTTAAGGCCCAGAATGGCTCTGGGACCGAGGCTGGCCCTGTAATTGGCCTACTTAGGCCCTGTTTAGCATGAGAAAAGCCCGCCTTGGCCCGCCAGCACCAAGCTAACTCTTGTTTTCAGGCCACGGAGAGGACGGACGCGCTGATCAGAATTCAGATTAGCCCCTAAAACACCCCCACCCTCCAAACATGCTCCCCCACCCTCTGCTTTAAAACACACAGTGCACTAATTACTTAACGAGGAAGCTGGGAAAAAAACGCAGCAGTGATGGAGTCTATCTAAAAAACGAGGGGGGGTTGGTTCTTTCTCACCTCTTCTCCCCTCTAACTTTTTAAAGAAATGACCCTCTCCTCCATCCTCCCCTCTCTCCCTCCTTTATCCTGGCCTTCTCCTCTCGGCCCAGACGCCACTTGTTGCCGCCGAATCATTGAACTTAATTAGCGGGACAATGTGTGAGCGGTTTGCTAAGTTTGGGTCTTAAACAGAGTCACAGTTGGAGGAAGGAGAGTGAAAAAGCTGCAGAGAGAAGTTAGAGGAGGATGAGGAGCAGAGAGATGATGGAGTCCTCGCTGAGCGGCACGAGGTCGACGTCAGGGAGGTAAATACCCACACGGACGCGGCTGTAGGTGTCAGATAGATTTGAGGCTCCTGAGGGAGGCTTTGGGTCAGTAGGTTAGACGGCATCAAACAATCCAGTGTAGTCTTTCTGATATTGGATTTTATTCTTGAAATAGATGTAAATGTGATGTGATCAAATGATTCTTTAATAACAAATATATTTTTATTCTTATGAGAAAAATTCCTTGTATCCATAAATTGTTCTTGCACGTCTTTTATAGATCACTGTCATTTCATTTATGCAAGCGTTTGAACCACACATTAAAAATGTTTTTTTGTTTATTTTGACTTATATTGAGCTCTTATATGTTAATTTCATTTATGAAGCATTTGATCCACACATTAAAAACGTTTTTTTTTTATTTTGACTTACATTGAGCTCTTATATGTTAACTGATAAAGTCAGATTAAAATCCCATTTTCTTCTCATTTTAAATCAAATTATTGGCCACGCTACAAAAGATAATTAACTGTTGTCATATATATATATATATTTTTGTGAGTTACATCAAAGCTTTTGGTTGTTGACACCTAATTATTTGTTGTAGCCAAGTCAAGCTAACATATATTCAGAATGAAGACGTGCACAATATGTAGCAAATGTAAAAGTGCTATAATGTCATTTCTCCAACATAATCAATCAACAAGTTAATTATTATTATTTTTTGTAGCACTTTCCATGGAAAAGAAAAAAAATCTGTATAACTAAGCTGAAGCGAGACCAATGAGAGATTTATAAACTTAAACAAATTTTATAATCTATTCTAAAAGATGATCGAGAGTTTTCATTAAGTCTTAGTTTTATGTTTCGTGACATTTTTTTATGCCCTACTTAAGGCTGAAACACCAATCAGATATTTGCTCCCTTAAATTTTGTTCAAAACAAGGGTGGGAAAAAATGTATTTGTACTCCTGAAATGTATTTTGGCATATTTCAAGTGAACTTTTTTTTTATCTACAGCTATTCAAGTAAAATGGATCTTTAACTAGCATAACTAGCATGATTTTCATGTTTTGATAAACAGTGCTATTGGTCACCTTTCACGCTGACAAGATGTTTTTTAAACAAGTACAAAAAATAAATATTTTTAAGGCAAAGCAAGATCTGTTCATTCAGTATCAAAGCGGGTTTTTTATTCCCTGAGAAACAGCAAATTCAGAGTTGACCTAAAATTCCCCTTTAGCTTCCCTTTAACGACAAGAACATGTGACAGGTGTTCCTCTTGATTTTGAATATTACATCAATCATTTTTTAGTTTATGTTGTTCACAAAAAACAAAACTCTGATATCTCTACATGCAGAGGAAATGATCACTTTAATTGAATAATGAGTAAACCAGAGGTTAAACAGGAAACAGGAAGTTGTGAAATAGTTTCAAGGTAAATTAACTTAACAGAAATGTGATTATAGGGACTCATACACTTAACATGAGACTAAGTTATGGTACAAACTACTGAGGCGGAAAGTGAAAAAAGCTTCTTCCAAAATTCAAATCTAAAAGAGGTTGACACAGCTTGACTGCTTTTGCAAAAAAAAAAAAAAAAAACTAATTCCAGAAAATCTGTTGAGGTGTAAAAGTCAATAATTTTAAGTTGAGTCCTAAAATTTTCCATGTTAACTAGATTTCTTAGATTAGGTTTCTGTGGCTCATATAACTGACTGAAGGTGAGTAGTGGAGACAATTTGTACAGATGGGCAGTGTCCTTGTGAATATTTTCTTTGTTAGACACCAACAAAATAAGAATTATAAGTATTTTAAAAATCATTATTGACAGAGTGCTAAGTAAAGAAGGAAAACAGTCTCCCATGTACATGCCACTCTTGAAACTGCAGCTCCACTGCATCCTGAACGAGCCATGTCAGTGTTTTGCACACTCTGTGGTCTGTTCTCCAAGTGCGTCCATGGTGATATCAGGAGGACTTTTAATCATGGATAGTTAAGGGACCAATACAAAGAGCGCAGATTTGGTTTCCATCAAGTAAACACACCAATGGCAGCATGACATGCTTTAGGTCATGCGACTGACACTGCACGTCCTACATGTGGCCATGTAAGAGTCTGACGACCACAGTTTTCCAGACAAACCTCCATATTTCAGCCTTTTTCCACGTCCATCTTCACGCATCAGACGTAGTTCATTATCACCTACATATAACTGATAATCAAGCTTTCTGCCACAACACATTGTCATTGTCACATTATGGTGTCTGCAGTGCATATTCTGAATGTGACTTGCCCACTATGTTAAGTTATTTCACAAAATCATTCTGCCTACACTGCATAAGAACTGGTCCCAACCTCAGGAGGCATCAGTGTTGTAGACTGGTCTGTAAAGAGGCTTTTTCACTGGAGACTGTTCAGCCTAGAGATCGCATGTGAGGTTGCTAATGACTTCTGTGTTCTAAACGTTTCTGTTCACATTGCAATTTTCCTGCAAGCAGCAATGGCTTCAGCATGATCCATAAAAGTACTTAAAATCATGGGGTGAAAGGATACATTCATGGTAAATCTATAGGCTCAGACTGTAACAGGACGGTGGCTGGATTTCTAAAAGCTTCTTGGGTAAAATTGTTTAAACTCTCTTTTGAGGCACTCATGTATAAACTGAGATGCCAAATATTTTAATGTCCTGTGGTAAATTGTCTCTTTAAATGATGCTTTCTTGTTTGTTTCTTTCCCTTTTTTTGCTTTTGCCTGGTCTATTATGATCATTTTTGCCAAATATTTGATCTCTCAGTCTTGAATAACCCAGATCAGTTTTAGTGGCTGATGGTGAGTCCATCAGTCTGGCCCTCCTGTAAACCACCCATGATTAACAGTCTCTCTCTCTCTCTCTCTCTCTCTCTCTCTCTTCTTCTCTTTCTCTCTTTATCTGTGTCTCTCGACCAGTCCATACTGGGAGGTGAGTTGGGGATGGGGAGTCCTGGCGCAGCGTCGCCCACCAAACCAGCAGGCCAGTACTACCAGCACTACGGCTCCAACCCGAGGAGGAGAACGCTGCCTATGGACGCCATGGGTGAGACGCTGAAAACACACTCACATTATTCACACAAACACACACAGACGACAGTGTTTTACACACACCTCTCTTCTACAATCAGCTTTACCTTTTTTTTTTTTTTTTTTTTTGCTGTGGATGACATTTTGGAATATGGTTATGACTTTGCATTTTTTCCAGCAACAAGACGGAGCATAAAGTACCTTAAACTAACAGTTTTTTAAAGAAATACAATAGCTTCAATTTACAGTTTTAATGGGGCACAAAGCTTTCCCTTTTTATGCCAATTAAAATACAGACCTCTGCAAGTCAAAGGAGATAAAGCAGTGGAGATAACTGATGGATGGACAAAGTTTCATTTAAGATCAGACACATAAAACATCCCAAAGCATTAAGCAAAACAGTCTCATTATAACAATTAGCAACCAAATATATAAAGGTTTCATTTCTACTGTCATAGACAGTGTAAGGCCTTACATAAAGAAACGTATAAATCCCATTAGTCCTGTTTTATGAAATATATCGATAGAGGTGCAGTTAAATATATAACTCCTGGGATGAATCATGTAATTACAGACTTTTAATTCATTATTCGCAAAATTACAAGGCCATGATCGAGGTGTAGGACAGTGGCTCTCACTGTCTTTTTAGAACAAGAGTCTTTTTTAATTCTAAAACGTAATAAATCAGCTAAGACACATATTCTGCACATCTGTTCTCCTTCAGGTTGTTCCGAAGTCAAAGATCTTCACTGAAAAAGCCCAAACACCATTAGCTTGAAGCCTTGACTTTGGAGCGACCAGGAGGTCTCTGTTCGAGGGTCTGGGGCAGCCGGCTGGCTTGTAAGGGGTTAAAAGATCTTGTGTGTCACTCAGAGCCAAACCCACGAGTGCTTTAAAAGTTAAAACCCTAAAATCAATTCTGAAACTAACTGTGAGCCATTGAAGGGCAGCTAAAATCAGGTGATGTGATGTCGCCTGTCCTTGAACCACGTGAGCCTGGTCTTCAGGTGGTCCTCCAGTCGTGCCAAACGTCTGAACCAAGATGCACTCTCAGGCAGAGTAGGAGCAAACTTTATTTACTTATGTATCTATTAACTCGATTATTTAAGCCTACATTGTCTAAATACTCTAAAGAGTCATTAAATATTTGATCTCATTATTTTTTTCATCAGTCATAAATTATGATTTCTGTTATTATATTATATTATAGTTTTATTTGATATTAATTTATTCAGTTGCCATTTTTTCATTTGTTTAAAGGGATTTACATTTACACACTATTCAGGTTTTTTACTGTTTGCTGTCATTTTTGGGTTAGTAACATTATGTTGCATAAAGATGGCCTGCAAATGAAGTCTATTTGATCAACTGATCAATAGCAAGGACAGGCACGTTGCATTTATTTCATTACATGCAGCCTAAAGCTACATTTTGGCTTTTTTCTCAACTCTTCGTTTCTCTTCTCTTAGTTTTCACAAACAATCGAGTTACACTGAATAAGAAACAAGTTGACAATATCGTAACAACTGTTCTCACTCATTTATATTCTTTTATCTCAGCAGAAACTTTCATCCATCAGACCTTGATGAATCATTTTAACCTGAGCTGAACCGGCCTCAGCGCCGCTGTGTGCTCTTCGCCATCATTTTGTTTGCAGAAGGCCGAGTTGTGTGCCTGAGACCGTGCTGTTTGTCCGTGTGTGTGTTTGTAATGGGACTTTAAGAAAATAAAAATACACACAAGTCTTTTAAAGTGAAGCACAAAGGTGGCCGCTCTGCAGCCTTGGTCGCGTTAGCCTTGAGAGGACACAGCCGCACACTAAACGGACAAACACTCACCAACAAATACACACACTCACACACACACTCACACACACGAGACGACTGTGGGCCAATTTCCAAAAAGCGTCTCTTTCATTTTTCCATCAAAGTCTCACCTTCCCGGCTGATGGAGCGCTCCCTCGCTCTCCTTGAGAGAAACCCTGAGAAATAATGTAAACGTGTCAAAAGCTGCCCTCCTTCTTTTTGTCAGACAGAAAGAGGAAGAAAAATATCGCCCCGGCTCTTTTTGTGCACTGTCTTTTTTATTTTCTGCATCGTTTTGTGTTCCGCTTGTTGGCACTGAAAGCTTCCTTTGTGAGCGTATCGACGGCGGTGGGAAAAAGCGGCCTCGCTCTTTTTTCCTCGACGGCCTGATCGATTAAATTCAAACAAATCAAACCAGCGGCTCCCTTTAAGAGAAATAAAAGCCTCTTGGCCTGTTCAACCCTCATGTATTGTTTTGTTTCTTCTTTATTTCTCTCTTTCAGACGTTCACACAAAAAAAGTGCGGAAGGTTCCTCCCGGCTTGCCGTCCTCAGTAAGTGATAACATTTCCTTTTTTATGATCACAGAGGTGTAATCGCTGCTCTGAGTGCGTGGGTGTCGGCTGCAGGTGCTCCTGCCGTTTGAGCTGGTTTTAAGTTGTAAAAATGCTGCACATGTTGCCAGGTTTGGGCGATTTTGTCAGTAAAACCACCGCCGATGTCAGAGACCAAAACAGCTGTCGGCTCCTGTTGTCAGTTTTGGTGTTTGGGGAATCAGCTGGAAAAAGTGGATTCCAAAGCATCGAGCCGACATTTTAGGGACTGATTTTGCTCCAAATGCTGTGGAGAAAAAAATAGACAACATCCAGTCTGAGGTGATGATTGGTTTATGAACATTTTGGGTTCAAAGTGTCCGTGATGTCCGACCCCTCATGCCTGCTGGTTTCTGGTTTGAGGGTGTTTTTAAGGAATGTTGAAGGAGACTGGTTCTTTTTCCCATTTGTTTGTGATATTGGGGGGAGTTTACTGGAACACTTTGATGCTTAATTGACATTTTAAAAGACTACAGTCGTTCTTCTTTTCAGGCAATACTACAAATGACCGAGTGCCTTTCCCTCCGTTCATAGTTATTTACAGCACACCGTCAAATTTGCCAAAAAATAGACATCATTGGTTTTGGTTCAAAAGTTGCTTATTGATTTATTCATGTATGAATTTGGGTTGATATTATGCCGCTGCTTTTAAAGGACTGTTAAGGACAAAAGCCCTGACCGAGCTGAAGCTGCACATGCTGCCAGGTTTTCTGGATTTCAGCACGATGGGGATGAAGCTGCTGTGAAGGAGACAGAAACAGCTGCTGGACTCTCTGTTCGTGTTTCTTTCTTTGTGATTTTTTTAGGGGGGGAATCAACTGGAAGAATTATGTTTCTAAATTAACATTTAAGGAAGATTACAAATGTTCTTTATGTGTAGAAATAGCCGCCAAGTGCTTTTTCCTCCTTTGTGGTTATTGTAAGCAGACATTGTCAAATTTGCCCCACATAATAAAAAAAATAGGGGTGGACACCTGGCGGCTTCCTCCCTCTCGATGAGACGTGCCAGCAAATTTAAGTTATCAAAAATGTGTATATATACGAGAAAAAAATGACAATGTCTTTAATGACAACATCAAAAAGGACATATGGCTATAGTTGGCTGTAAGTGCTTCTGTTAAACTCTTAAAAACAGAATTTTTAGTAAAATATATTTCAATAAAAAGGTCACAGTGAATTCAGTTTAGAGATTAAATGTACAAATGTTGATAAAAGAAGTTCTTAGCTTCTCTTCTTTTTTCATTTAATAATAAGAAGAAATAAATCAGCTGAAAGTATCTTTCATTGCAAAGTTGTCGGCCCTCAGCAGACAGATTTAATCCGGCCCTCTTGGGGAGAAAAGTATCCCAAGTGCCCCAGTGCATATTGCTTTATTCATGAATGAACAATTTGGTTCAAGCCTTCCCTGATTTTAGTTTTAGGCCAAAAGTCCTGACGGAGCTGAAGCTTCATATGCTGCCAGTTTTTAAATCTCAACACAATGAAGGTGAAGCTGATGTTGAAGATGGGATGGACAAAAACAGCTGTCAGCATTTCTTTTTGGTGCCAATTTTTGATTTTCAGGAAGGCTTCAAGAAGATTTTCACAACAATTCATGTCTAATAATCTGTAATGTGAGAAGGAAGCTTTTATTTCCAATGTGTAGAAATGCAGAAGAAGAAATACATTTATGATTTAGTCAAAATCTGAAGTACACGTTACCAGGAATAGACATCATATAGTCTGGTTCAAGTGAGCTGGAATTTGGGTTGAATTTGTCTTTGGTATATCGACTCTTGAAAGTCAGTTGTGAAGCTGATGCTGATGACTGTTGACTTTCCTTTTGTTGCTGGTCTGCGATGTTTGGAGCGAGTCTGTGGGAACATTTTTAGTCCAATCTGACATTTTAAAATTTCCCTGATTGTTCTTAATGACTGGGATTCAATCCATCCTGTAGTGTTTTGATTAATCAAGTTGGTGGACAAAAATCCTGTAAAGATTTGAGTTGTTAAAGAAAAGAAAAGCTGCAGAGGCTGCCAGGTTTCTATGTTACAGTCAAATCAGTTAGAAACATCTTAAAGGTGTTTCTATTTTTAGTGAGTAGAAATGTAATAAATATTAGTTTGACTCTTAAACTGACTGAAAGAAAACACAACATCTCATTTCTACAAAATAATTTTGAAAAGTTTTGATAGAATGAAGCTGCAAAAGAATTTAATTTTTTTTTAACTTTCAATACGGACAAAACCAGCTTTCCGTCTTTCCTTTTCTTGTTGGTTTGTGGACTTTTCGGGACTCGGCTGGACATATTTAATGCCAATCCAGTATTTAAAGAGACAAACATAGAGTGTTAAAATACAGAAATATGAATTGAAAATGTGAACGTCTGAAACATGATTTTGATTTTCTTAAATGTCCAGTTTCTGATTGCTCTGTGAATTTTAGAGCAGTTTTGTCTGCTGACAATGCAAACCAGTCCTTTGGAGTTAGATTGGGTTAAAGTACTTCATGTTCATATGATGCATTGATTCATTGATTTCTTTTGCTCTGGATTGCCCATGGTATTTGACCTTTAACCCCTGCTGCTGGTGCAGGGTCGTTTTGTGAGCTTCATGCTAGTTTGAAGGTTTCAGTCCAAACAGAAATGGAGCTGTTAGAGAGGAGGAAAGCTGCACTCGCTGCCATCCTCTTACATTAGCGTTAGCCATCCGGCGGCCTGGGGGCCTCATGCAGCCCCGCTCCTCACTCAGTGTGGTAAATTGAATTCTTTATGGGACTCACTGCTACAGTGGAGCTACAAACAAAATCAGTCAATAAAACTGTGTGTACTTGTTCATAACATTGTAAACACACGTTTAATTGGTTCCCAACTCATCAGCCTTACATCAAACATTACTGTTTAAAATGTGACGTTGCCTTTTGCTTCATAGATTCATCGGTTTATTCATTCATCAGTTCATTTATTCATTGATTCATTGGTTTGTATTTGGTCTTGGCACATGATGATGCTCTCAGTTTGGAGGTTGTCTTTTAAGCAGGTTTGAGGACAAAAGTCCTGACAGAGATGAAGTTGTAGGTGAGGAGGAAGGCCGCACATGCTGCCAGGCTCTTGAATGATGTCGGGCTGAAGGTGAAGCAGCTGTTGGCCTTTCTTTTTGTTGTTGGTTTGTTCTTTTTGAGGAGTCAACGGGAGGATCTTCATGTAAGTTGGACCTTTAAAATAACTTTATTTTTTCTTTATGTGTTGAAATACAGAACAATAAATAGAGTTTTTATATTTAAAATTATTGAAGTACATTAAAATCCTCCAAAAAGACATCTCATTCAAAGAGTGCATTTGCAGATCTGTGGGTTGATCAGTTTTGTGATTTTCAAGCATTTTTGTTTGTTTGGTAAATGTTTTGGTTCAAGGAAGTTTGAAGGCCAGAAGTCCTGACTGAATTTAAGCTTGAAGCTGCACATGCTGCCTGAAGTTTTTCTTTTTTTTGTATTTCGACGAGCTGAAGGTGAAGCTGCTGTTAAAGACGAGCCGGACAAAAACAGCCATTTTTCTGTTGGAGTGTCCTGATCTTAACAGCACATCAACAGGAGGAGACATACTCTTTTTATTTTCAAAACATGAGAGCTGAAGGTGGATCTTGTTTTGTTGCTGATTTATTTCAGGATCAAGTAAACACTCACAACAAACTCTGATGAAGGTCCGACTCAGCTGGACTTTAATGCAAAGACTAAATTAAATCATAAGGAGTGTAGATCTACAATAGCAGGTGTTACAATGTGTATTAAACCTTCTCTGTTTAAATGAGAATGATAGCATGATAAAAATGGGCAGGGCGATTTTATTCTTAAAGTACATAATGTTTTTGTGTAAAAGAACTTTTCCAAAAGAGACAAAGACATTATGACATTAAAGGTATTAAAAAATATAACAATGAGCAAAAGTAAACTTAATTTGAAGAATATTTAGATAAGAACTTAAGAAGAATTCATTATGATTACACAACACTGAAGAATGGAGGGATGAAGGAATCAGCTGTTTGATAAATATGAATATTATCAACACAATAAGTAAACCCTCACAGACAACACTTTGCCGTTAAGTGAATAAAAACTGTGTTGTCCACTTTAGGAATTATCTTTTATACTTTTTATTGGTTTAAAATGTATAAAAATCCATTTACCACGTGACCCATAGCACTGTTTATTCCTGAATAATGACAAATGGAGGTGAAATGTTCTGACCTGACATCAGTGAAATAATATTTGTCATTTGGATCTAAACTCACACCAGTCAATATTCTTGTGCTTCGAGTCTGGTGAGTTAACGATTTTTATTCATCATAAAATGTGTTTACAGCGGACATTTGCTCAGGGCTTTCCAGATGTGTTTGTGAAAATGTGTCCCTCTTTTTTATGCCGAAGCCAAATTGCACTTTATTATTTTTTATTTATTTACTTTACTATAATTTACTGGTATGTTGTTGCACCAAATGCTTTATAGAAATTGTCTTGCAACAGGCACAATTCACTTTTTCTGTAAAGATCTTCATGACGGTGGAGACAACTCAGTAAATCTGGTCTGATATCTTCGTCATTTACATTTTATTGAGGTCTTCTACACGTGAATGTTGGTTCTTTGTGTGAGAACTTAAGTTGTTTTACATTTTCAATGACCAGTTTAAGGACTCAGTTGAGGGAAACTGTAGAGAGGACAGCTTCTCGGAAGATGTTCTAGATTAATTTATTGTCAGTGTTGATAAAAAAATAAATGTTTTTGGCTTTTCTGTATGATAAAGCTGCAAAAAAGGCAAAACTTAATATTATTTATTTTAAATATTTAACAGTAAATATTCAAAAATAATATAAAATTCTTAAAAGATAAATAATGTGAGGTTTTAAAGTATCAGTGCAGAAAATCAGCTGTTATAGTAAAAGCGTGTTGAGATTACTTACAAATGAAACTGATTTGAGATCATCAGATGATTTCAGATTTAGACTTTAATGTAGGGTTTGTTTTTGTCGTTTTTTGTGTGTGACCTCATTAATTGGCTGTTAACGGCGTCTGAATGTTCGCCATGTCAGATGCCTCTTTGGCTCGGCGGGAGTCCGCTTTTCAGTGGCCTTGGCCCGCTTTGTCCCGGCTTCCTCGTCCTCGTCCTCCTCTTCTCTGTGTCTGCATCAGCCCGGGGAGGGGGGGGCAGAGGACGGAGGAAGAAGGACACAAGGAGAGGACAGAAGGGAGGAAGCGTAGATTTCTCTCCGTAATCACTGGATGTTTTTTAATCCCTGTGTATCCAGTGGATGAACGAGACGTGATGTCAGAGAAGAGGAGCTGCTGCTTTTCTTTGTTATAACTTTAACATTTTATTAAATGTTTTATTTGAACTCTGTTGAACGAACTGAAGAGCCTTACATGTGATAACGAGGAGACAAGATGGTGGTTACAGAGTGAAAAACTTTGTGATGAGACCAAGGGAGTCTGATGTTCTTACTTTCTCTAAATAATTGTTGTGGCTGTAGATAATTGATTTGAAAACAGCCTTTATTTGTCAAACATGATTAATCTGTTTTAAGAGTTGATTTCTGTTCATCTCAGAGCAAATGTTAATGTCTGTGCTGTCAATGCAGAACAATCGTACAATCTTTCCAGTGAACTGATTACTAAATCATATGCAGTCTTTTAGATGCATTTTAAGATGTTAAATTTATATTTTATATTTACTCTGCACTGTTACCCTGTGTGTGCTGAAAACATGAGTTATCCTGCAGTCAGGTGTCATGTTTTTTTTCTTCGTCTGACAGTCACAGTGTCACTGTGTCAGGTTACACGACCAGGGACCATCGATGGGTTGCAATGAAGATGGCAAACAAACAAATTGTATTTAAAGTCCTAAATTTTGTTTGTCTATTTAATGATCTGTTGGCCTGATGATAAATACAGTCTCTCTCCAACATTCCTCTTTTAACAGTCTGTAGTGGTAGACGCGGTCCAAACTTCTTCTGTCTCGTAGATCTCGACACATCGACTGTCTGTTTACAGTCCAAACACATAGAGAGCTCCCTGTGCTCCCTGTCTCTGCTGCGACGTAACAAATTGCTGCATGTTGGACTTCCTGTTGTTGAGTTGACCCCTGACATTTTCAGCACAATCATATATTCAGCCCAAAATGGTTTTGTGGCTCATGCTTACATTAAACTCACACAGTGCACAAAACATCTGTACCAGCCAACAGCGGTGTACCTCACCGTTTGTCTGAACTTGCAGTTTTACGCCTCTCACGTGTGTGTGTGGGCTCCACAGTTTCCCCCACAGACCGTGACAAGCCTGATACTTGAATCAATCCCTCTAAATTGGTGTTTGTGAGTGCGCCTGGTGATCGGGAGGCCATCAGTCCAGGATGTAGCTCGCCTCTTAAATGATGGCGAGGACAGAGATCATAGGTGGATGTTAACGAAACTAAACTAATCTAAACTTGGAAAAAATAAACTTGCCAAGGAAAATATCTAAGTGTAACAATGAAGAAGTAAAATTTGATTTCAAAAGGTTAAGATCATGAAGTAATCACCCACTGAGCTGTCTGTGTGTTTTTTTGAAGTAAACGAAAAATTCAAAGGAGCAGTGGTGTCCTTTTTTTACATCACTGTAGAAGCAAGACGCTATGATGAGTTATTACAGTGTCGTACCCATGTTGTGCCAAAAAAGTATATCTTTTTCAATAGTGGAGTATTACTGCAGTTTTAAATTGTCATATTTGACCTAACAGCCATACGGTTTAGTGTTTGACATATTGTATTTTTCTTTGTTGGAGGCCATGTTTGCAGAGTATGAATCTTTTTTTTTTACAACTTTACTGAAACTTGATGTCATTTTCATAAATAATGGACTATTCTGCAGCCTGGTTTAAAGTGTGTGTACAGGAGTGTTTTGGTTAGTCTTCTGTTAGCAGTCTTCTCATCAGGGTTTTGGATGTTCCTGTTTCCTCCTCTGTATTCTTACCATCAAGAGGAAGACGAGTGAAGAGGGGAGCCTCTGTCTGTGAGACAGGCTTTGAACAGGTGCTTGAAATCCTTGACATTATTTAACTCAGCCTTTTCAAGGCTTGAAAAGTGCTTGGATTTCAGATAAGGTGCTTGATGGTGCCTGAAATGTCATCGGTTCTCCCCTGTGATGAAAAGCTGGCTGACCAGCAGGTTCACTTGTTCATTTTTCTAATAAAATAATGTTCTACCACGTAGACCTGAGATATCTGACCTAATTTCTAATGTTCATCACATTCAGGTTTTTATTAAGACTTAATCATCATGTTACACCCTCTTCTGTTCTTTAACTGTAATTCAATTTTAGGTTTTAGTACCCCGACATCTATTTAGATGTCTCATAAAAGTGAGATTATCATTTTGTTTTATTTGTTAGTATGAAAATGAAATAAATACCAGCTGAAAGGTTTTGGATAAGCTTGAAAATGCTCCATGAAAGTACTTAAAAAGTGCTTTAAATTGACAAACAGAGATGGTTTGGTTGCAGAATGAGAAGAGCATTGTTTAAATATGTCACCATTTTAATTTGGATGCCTTTTAAAAAAGGCTGCAGTTCACGATAATAAAGTCATGACTCAGTTTGAGCATCAGCAAACACTTGATGATTTGTAGTTTTTATTTTTATTCAATGCTATGATTAATTTCTGGTTAAATAATTTCATCTCAAAACTTGCTTTGGACTGAAACCAAAAGGACCTGGAGGACTGCAGGTGGGCTGAAAAACTGTATTTTTGATCTTTTGGTTGATATCCTGATAGATGCTGATAGATCTAAAAAGTCAAAAGAATATGAGTTTATTAGAAAGGCATTGCTTTATTATAGTCAGGATTGATTGAGTCATTCTTCTGTGGGTTTAGAAGTTGAGACAAAGACAGAGGAGATTCATCTAAGTGCTTCTTTGTAGGACTGACTCAGAGTCTCTGTCAGCTGTTTGTTTCAGACTGCGATCAGTCCCACCAACATCTTTCTTTAAGTTTCTGTTTGTTTTGTGAGCCTCCACATTCTGCTGTCTGGTCAGAGTTTCCTGCTCGTCTCTTTCTTTTCCTCGATGGTCCGGCCTCCAGGAGGAGGCTGTTTTCACTCCGACTCTGCAGCTGACAGAGCTGTAGAGCTTTCAGTACAGACCTTTAAATAAAGTTATTATTGTGATATATTGGCTTTTGGTTTAATAGTTCTAAAGTATTCCAAGTGCATGTATTAAAATGTAATTTGTTATATTTAATAATCTTTCTAAAACTGAACATCATTAAAATTGGAGAAAATGTAACTTGATATTAAATATGAATTCAAATTAAAAGTCAGTGATCTGATCCTTAAACATAACTTCTTTTTTTAACCTTACTGTAAATTGTCTTCCGCTGTGGATTTGCTTTTGTTTTTTAAGGAAAAAAGATTCTACCTCACGTATTGTTTTCTTTGTTATCATCATCTATGTTTTTGTCAATTTTTCTCACTATAAGAAGAATATTTTTTGCATATTTATTAATGACCTCTCTTTTTTTTTCTTTAGTTGAAAAGTTGTGATTGCATTTGCTGTCATCAATAAACTTTAAAAATGGCTCCGCAGAGAAGTTCAGCAAAATTATCCAACATATAAAGTTAATTAATTGATGATTTATTATTATTATTATTATTTATTATTATTAATATTGTTATTATAATTATTACTATTATTATTATTATTATTTATTAATTAATTAACTTATTAATTTATTTATTCGTTAATTTATTTTTTTAAAACTTTTTTATGTATTTATTTTAAATACTCATGATTCTCTTTGAAAAGTTATGTCTCTTGTTTATGTCGATCATTTCGACATAAACTCATGCTCATGAATGAGTTAAATAATGTCAATGCTCATGAATTATAATTCTATATTTCAGTTCCCTAGAGCATCGTAAATTTAGCATGAATTTCACCTTTGACTCGGTCAGTCATTTATTTCTGCAGTGAAGGTACACAATAATCGGCACAATGCTAATTTCTGCAGATGGCTGAAGAATTTTAAGAAGAATTGTAATGATGACAAAAGCTTTCAAGACAATTTTTGTCAATATTTTGCAAATACTTCATCCATAATACTAGCAGAAAATGCAAATACTTAAAATTTACCATAAAACCAAATGAAGAATATTTTTTTAATATATTTTCATTCTCATTAAATTTAAGTGATGGATTGAATTTTGGGGTCTGAAAATTAGATAGTTTTGCTTGTGTGTCCTTGAAATGAGTATGTTTTAATGTCAGCAAACTGACAAAGAGAAATCCTAATTTAGGGTGAAAAAATTCTTACAGATAAAAAATGATTGCGATGTTAATTCACACGTTATGAGCTTAAAGTCTCATGAAGTCTGTTGCAAATGTAAACCAACTCCAAGACAA
This sequence comes from Cetoscarus ocellatus, assembly GCA_037902135.1. NCBI lineage: Eukaryota > Metazoa > Chordata > Actinopteri > Labriformes > Labridae > Cetoscarus > Cetoscarus ocellatus. The sequence continues at coordinate 151,594 of JBAMNC010001558.1, read as the reverse complement.
AACTGGAGTTATTTTGTGGAATAAATGTGTAACTAAAGACAACAATTCACAAACAGACTGATGAAACAATAGCAGAAATGAATGAAGTATTACAGAATTGTTTCATGCTGATATTCAGATATTATGGGAACACTGAATGATTTACAGAAAAGCTAACAGTGCAGCAAATACTTCACACTGAGAGTTACTGCAGAGATGATGAAACTCACACACACACACACACACACACACACACACACTCGTGCTCTTTCTCTGTCTGCCCAGCCTGCACCTGCTCGTCCGAGTACAAACACAGCTTCACAGAGGAATGTCTGTAATGTAAGTGTGTGTGGGTGTGTGTGTGTGTGTGAGGGGTTTTATGGCACCAAGGCAGGGCCAAAATCGCTCGTGGGAGAAGAGTTTGAGGATAAAAATGTGCACACGGACATGAACATTTGTATATAACAGGAATTTCAAATGTAAACCCATTGACTGAATGTCAGGGAATTATTGATACAAAGCCCACGTGCTGGACCAACGATGATGCTGTCATGAGTGTATTTTATTTTAAAAAATACAACATACAAAGTCGTGGAGCGCAAATTTAAGGTGTCTTTACCCAGAGGCATGCAGTTTTCCTCTTTTTGTAATTCTTTAACAAATTTGTATCTCCTCTTGTAAAACTTTGCAGATGCAGTTTGGAAATTCAGCCCTGTTTTTCAGTGGGGTTAGGGTTAGGGTTAGGGTAAATAAATAGGTAAATAGATCAGAGCGAATGATGCAACTTTGAACTGGAAGAGAATATTTTTAAAGTCTAAATTCCATGTGATGCATCCAACTGTTGAAGGTGTTAAGACTGACTTAAGCATGGCAATCACTCTGTTTTGTTCCTTGCAGACATACTTTGCTGCTTCTAAGTTTGCTTTAAATATTTTTCGATTTCCAACAGAGACTTCGTACTTCCTCATCCACTTTTCCTGCAGGTTTATGATTGCATGTGAATCACAGAAGACCTTCATAAAACCTTTACACCTCTACTCCTTGATGAGTTCTCCACTCTCAGCCATTTGCATTTACATCCCCCTTAACCAGGACTCAAGATCACAGGAGATGTGTCTGAGACTGACCACTTCAACTCTGGCACCCTGTCCACACACTGATCGACGGAGTCCCTAGTGTTAAAACATTTCAAGAGTTCTGCATGTTAGCCCTGTGACTGGCTGGAAGTTAGTCCAGGATATAAAAAGTCTTTTGTCCAATGGCAGCGAGAACAGGTTGAAATTCCAGTTACAGTTCAGCTAGATGCTGTTATATTAATCAACATCAGTCCTCTCCAGTTTATGATCATTATAGATGTTCATGTTAATGTTAGAATAACCTCTCTATCCATGGTTGTTATTGATTTACCTCCATTATAAATGCCTTTACAACCATATAGACATAAGGACCCTCCTGAAAACAGGATAAAGGATACATAAATTGAATAATCTATATTCAGCAGGGACAAATATGATAGGACAGATTTATGATCTGGGCATCCATGGGTTGGTCTCTGTCTGGATGGAAACATCTCTGGATGTATGTATAGTATGTACAGTGCCCAGCATAAATGAGTACACCCCCTATGAAAAGTGATGTATTAATCAATATCTAAATGAACAAAAGAACAATTTCCCAAGTTTTGACAAAGCTGAGTTTAACATAACGTTTTTTTTACCATAAGATGAAAATAAGGGTAATATGATAACTAAAATTTAGCTTTGCTCCTACTTCTTTGGTTGGGGTGTACTCATTTTTGCATCCTGATCTTAAATTGAGAAAGAGACTTTTTTGTGTGCAACTTAAAAAAATCATGTTTGCAATCAATGGTCCACATTTGGGGGAGTATCTTGTGGTATAGTACACCATAGAAAATGTTGATTTTGAAAGGAAACTATAGGTTTTCTGACAAATCTAAAGGGTCGTACTCATTTATGCTGAGCAATGTATATATATGTGTGTACATGCAAAATTTATATACATATACATATACAGTATGTGCATCTATTACATGAAGAGTGTGGCTTCAGCCTGCTGTGTTGTTACGTGTCTTGAGATAACACTTGTTATGACTTGGCACTACACAAATAAAGATTGATGTATTGGTCGATTGATGGACAAATTGTCAGATGGATGGACGGACGGATGAATTTATGGATGCAAAGAGACACAACTAGCCATATGATTTACAGGATGGATTATAAACAGGGAGACCAAAGGATAAATGATGGATAAGAGGATGGACAAATGTCTGTGTGAATGGATGGATGGATAAACTAGTAATAGAAAGATGTTTTGATGGATAGATGGATGGATGGATGGATGGATGGATGGATGGATGGATGGTTGGCCATCACCACTGAAGATGAATGTGTAGCCTGGAGATTAGATTCTCCACCTGAGCCCTAGCCAAGCCAGCACTCTGGTGGCCGCACGTGGACTTTCAGGTCTTTAAATGAATTTTTGAAGCTTCATTTTGAAGCACTGAAACGTCTCCTCCTGTTGTTGTGCTGCTGCCCCCTCTGTGTGCTCCAGTTTGTGAACACTCTTCATTTAAGGCAAAAGTCGTGCCTCTTTTCTGTCATCTCTGCTTCCCTTCCTCTGCAGGCGATGGCTCCTTTTCTTTTAATTAATTCATTCCTCCCCCCCTCCGTCATCCTCATTCCTCCCCCTTGCCGTCTTTGTCGTTTCCCCGCGCTGCAACTTTTGTTATTGTTGTTTGTCAAATTTAGTTTGCTGAGTTGATGATTTACTTTGAGAAACAATTAAACGTCACTTGAGAGGAGAGCGTGGGATGTCTTTGTAATCAAAAGGAAATTAGGCATCAGTTTCTAACATTAGCAGGTTGCAGAGTGCCGTCTCACTGCTGTTCTTCTTTGTTGGTGTTCGGAGTAAAGTACAGACTCTTTTTTCCTTTTAGATATCATTGTTTTAGTTAATTTGTTGTTCGAGCTGATAGGAGGCTCCTGCTCGTCCTCGGAGCTTTGCTAATGCTGACTGAATATCAACAAAAAACACACTCTCACACACACGTGTACTGTAGATCAACATTATCCCCAAAAATGGCTGTAATGGAGCCACAAAACGAGCCATTAAGAGAATAAAATGATTCATGTGTCAGCACACCTAATGTTCATCTTTAGCATTTTTCTTTGTTTCAGTCTCACACATGCAAACACAGCTGCATACACACTCTCAGTCTGCAGCATTCAGGCCAGCCTTGAAGCTCGCCCCGGCTGATTCTACATGCTGAAATATGAAAAGTCACCTTGATAAAGAAAGCACATTTTGAAGTAAGTTAAACAAAAGTTTTGTCCAATATGTCAGTTTTTCAAGTCTTACAAGTGAAACCCTGTGATGCATATTTTTAATGGATAATATTCTAATTTGGATTAAATGGATGCTGTTTTAAGACAGTTTGAGCTTTTACATGTTTTGATATCACTGAGAGTGTATAATGTTTCAAAAGGTGCATTTTAGGGTCGCAAAATGTGATTAAAAACATGAGATTCATGCTGGACTGAAATAAAGTTCTAACAATGAGTCATCAAAAGACTCCCAACAAAATAAGCACAAATCAAAATGAGTAATATTTTAGCAACTAAACAAGCAAAAAATGTTCTATGTTTGCTCACACCCTCTTAATTTTTTTTTTTGTTTTGTCTTTTTGTTTTGTCTTTTTGTTTTGTTTTTTGCGGTTGATTATTATAATGAAGGATATTTTAATTCAGGCTGTACAATTGACAAAATAAGCAGTTTGTCTGTAACTTCAGGCTCATCTGCATCCAAAAAAACTGCCAAAAATTGTGATGATTTTTTTATTCTTTTATTTTATTTTATTTTTTTAACGGAATAACTTATAAATAAGTATTATTAGACATGGTGTATTAGTAAGTTATAAGAGTCCTTATTCTTTGTGGAAAACAAAAGGAGATATAAATATGTTAAGGCAAATGTAAAAAAAAGTTTTCTCTTAAATGTTCATAAATTTTAAACAAACCATAATATTTATCCCAAGTTTGAAAAATTCTCTAATTACCAATTTTAATACTTATGAAAAATTATTAACAGTATCAATTTCCAAAAGTAAAAATACTGCCTTAAATTTTATAACTCCAGACCAAACCTGAATGTCTGACAAAAATTTTTGCATTAAAATTCCACCTCTTGAGGATTTTAAGATCTCACTTTGGGCTGAGTTTCACCTGAAAACCTGAAGTTTTGTTGATCTTTTACAAATTTTTAAATATTTTTTGGACTAAATTATTAATTATATGTATAAATACATGGCGGATTATGTGCCTCATATGCAGCAGTAGTGTATTGTTTGTTTGTTTGTTTGTCAAAGGGATCAGTTGGTAAAAAACGGTAAATGAAAAATGTTCCCTTTCATTTTATCATTCTTTAATGCACCCTAACATATTTTTTCAAATGATTGGTACTTAAAGGCTCGTGCATCTGTTCAGTATTTTAGTCCATGATACTGCTGTGTCAATTATTAAAGCTGCGGCTCTCAATGATTGTATTGATCAGCACATTAAAAGATCATTTATTACCTTTAATTCTAATCACATATTATGTTTTAGCTTAAGTAGAAGAAATGCTTCTCTAACCCTTGTTAAAGTTTCATTTATTTCTATTTTTTTTAATTTATTGATGATTTTAGCAAAATTATCAGACTGTTGTTGAATTTACAGAAGAAGTAATATGTTGACATCATTTTGACCTCAGTCTTGCCCAAACAATACGCTAAAATTAAAATAGAAAAAAAAAAACCTTGGACCTTTCTTAGCCCAAATAAGAAATTATAACCGTATAAAAAGGATGAAAATGTTTTTAAAAAATAATTAATTTGCAGTCCCATGCTGTGCCAACTTTTAAGTTTGTTCTCCTCATGAAAAATAATCTTATGTACCTTTGTCATTGTCTAATTTAGGTGCTGAAAACCGCTAATATTCATCCTTTTTTTGAAGTTTCTAATGTACATACTCCCAAATAAAAATAAAAATAAAAAACATATACCACATTACACAAATACATTGTAATTCTAAGACCAGACTCACATCTATGATGAAGACATGTTGAAGGAAAAACTTGCTGAAGTTACTTTTTGATAAATATTTTAAAGAAACATTTTTTTATCTTTTAAGGTTAAAATGATTTTATATAAATAGTAATAAATACACTAAAAATGTGAAATGTATCATAATACCATATTATAAGAATTGTTTACCCTGTTTTCGCTTGAGGGAAAAGTTGACGTCACTTTTAGAAAAGGATCTAAATTGTAAAATTTTGCTGTTTTCCAAATGATGAAATATTTCATATGATCTTCTGATATTTATGCATATTGATTTAAAATTTAAGATTTGCCTTTATATTTCATGACTGTAGTCCATATTCTTATGCTTTAGCTCAATCATTCAAATATAGTATAAAGCTGTTATTTTATCTTATAGAGGATCATTGCTTAAAATGCCAACAAGAAGAATTTAATTTGTAAAAATTTGCAGGTTATATTGGGTCGAAAATGTCTCACAATTGCAACATCAGGCATATCATTAATCCTGGCAAAAATAAGATTAGACTTAAATAAAGTAATTGTTCAATTACAGTAAAGTAACACAAACTTCATCCAGAAGGCGAGAAACATCCAAACTTAGAGCTGAAGTGTTTCAATGATTTTGACTTTTTTCATTATGCAATTACATTTTAACAGTGTCTCTAATTTAGAGTTTTTTTAATCAAAAACTTTTTTTAATTAACTTGAATATTGAAACACAGTGAGGATGCCCCCTCTTTGTTTCACCCTTCTTCTTACAATGCAATTCCATTCAATTCAGAGAGCTTCACTGGCTTTAATGCTGTAGGGTAATGTTACCAAAGCATCCTATTAAAAATAGAAAAGAATGAAAGTACATTTGTAAGTATTTCTAAAATACAGACATAACACCGTTATAAAGTACCTTTAAGTAACCATACAGCCACATTTCTCTTTTACCTGAAGGTCATTTCAATTCTAAGAGGATCCAGAGTGTAAAAGGTCCAAATCACCCCTGAAATCAACCATTAACTCCTGTGATATCGTTCATTTAAAGAAAAAATATCCTGGGCTGTCACTTTATTAATCACTCACTCTGATGGGAAGAACCAGACCACAAGAAGAAGGAATCTTTTCAAAACCCTGAAACCATTAAATCCTCTGTGCGGTCTGACCGGGCGATCTGCTCTGTGTCTCTCTGGCTATTTCCTGCCCTCTCTCTCTCTCTCTCTCTCTCTCTCTCTCTCTCTCTCCCTCTCTCCCCCATCCCCCCCCCCCATCTCTCTCTCTCTCTCTCTCCCTCTCCCTCTCTCTCCCCTCTCTCTCGTCCTCGGCTCAGATGTGGTTTTGTTTAAAGTCGACAGCGTTAATTAAATTAAGCCAGGTCTTGCAGAAGGCACAGTAGGAGAGCCGGCGGTCCCCGGTGGGGCCGCGGGTGGAGGGAGGACGGGGGGCGAGAGAGGGAGAGCGGTGTGAAGGGTGTCAGAGCAGTTTGGTGAGCCATACTGCCCCCCTCAGGAGGCCCCAGGTACCACACAGAGGATCCAGAGACCCCAGGAGTCTTTCACGCTGTCCGAAGCTGTGGTCTGGTGTCAGAGTCTGATTTACATCCTTCTGAAACTTCTGGTTTGAATAATTCATCAAAAATCAACATTTATTCAAGGAATGATCTTTTTGATGGCGGTCATCAGAAATGCATGATATCAAAAAGTGTTGAAACGTTTAAACCCTGTTAAAAATGTAGGGGCTGAATTTGCCCTTTCATTCACTGAAGAAACTCAAGTGTGTCCCATACATTTTCTAAATATTCTTTGCTGTAATCACTTTTAATGTAGACCCTTTTTATACTTTTTTAGTTATCATTTTTTAATACTTTTTTAAGGATAAGTCAAGAGATCTTTGACTAAGTAACTGATAACGAGTTCTGTTCATTTATTTCAGTTTTCATAAGTGGGTACAATTTTGTCTTCCCAGTACTGAAATCTATCTATCATATTTCTTTTGATACACTGATTGATTGATTAATTGATCTAGTGATTGATTGGTTGATTGATTGATTGATGCCTTTTTTGTCCTGAGGTTTGTGAGATTAGGAGTACATGCTTCAGAATTAACTTTTCTGAAGGTTTGATTGTTTTTATGATCCCCATTCATGTCTTTTTGTATACATAAAAACAACCCATTTATTCAGCTTAGTTATTTTAATGATGGGTATGACAAATGCAGTAAGATCAATGAGTGACGGTGTCAAAACTATTAAGATCTCTGATACCAATTAAAACACTCAGGACTTAAATTTGTATCAATTTAGCAGCCTTATACGTTTATTTCTTTTTATATGTCTTCAATTTTTTGATAAAGGTTGATTGCTTTAATATTCTAGTTTAAACAGACAAGACAACGCCAACAATTGTGTAATCTTTGTGCTCTGACAACATTTAGTTTCACTTAATCACAACTAGACTCTCTATAAGGATACTCATAATTAATCTTATAGTCCTCATACTGAATTATTCACTGATAAATAATGTTTATCCATCAGATATAAAATAAGTCCTTACTCATAATGGCTAGATGGTGAAATCACCTTTATTGATACATTATTTCTTCAGTTATAAACCAGATGTAAAGGAGTGGTTTATCTTCATCTATCTTTACACAGATTATTCACTGTAACTTTTTCAACTCCTTACTAATATCATTTTAGGCTGTATTTACAAATATCAAAATGATTTGATGTGTTTTTTACTAATACTTCCAAAATGCTTGATAGTGTGATGTTGTTCAGCCCAGCATTTCATTTATTAACTGTATTATAATGTAAGTCATTGTGTCTTTGGACTTCCTGTTTATAAAAAGTCGTATATACTTAAATTGATACACATTCAGTAAACATCAAAATGCTTAAAAAAAAAAAAAAAAAAAAGATTCTCAGCAGCAATTAAAATTATCAGTGCCAAACATAAAATAAAATTACCATAGAAAGCGGAAAATACATTTATGGACAAAAATGAAATTTCGCTGAAAAAATGAAAAAAAAAAAATTGCAGTCATTTCTAAAGAGAAATGAGAATCTAAAGCATCAAATCCTGCAGATAATAATAAAAAAAATACGTCTAGTGTGTCTTTTTTGTCTCACTGTCAAACAGCCTGCAGGTTTGATGTAACAACAAATCTGAAAAACATAAAAACACGCGTCGACCTCACCTCCTCCTGTGTGAAGTGTTGCTGAAAATGAAGTGTGTGTTTGCGTGTGCTAGCATGCTGCTCAAATTAGCCGTGTTGTACTGGGCCTTGGCAGAGGATGAGATGAGAAAGAGGCTACGGGGAGAGGGAGGGAGAGAGAGGGAGAGAGAGAGAGAGAGAGAGGGGAGAGCGTCCACAGGCAGAAAAAGTCCACGTTTGGATCTGTTGTTTCTGCCCTTTTTATCAGTCTGAATCATTACTGACAAACTGAAATGCAACCATTCATATCTTAAACATGCATAAAGCTTGACAGATGATTATCTGCCCTGTACTGGATAATCATGCAGTCTCAGGTGTTCTGATCTGGAGCTGCATCCACTCTTAGGTGTTTTCTCTTGGAGGCGTTAAAAGACAACAGTGCACTTTGAGTTGTTCTGCTTTAAGCTTCAATGCCATCTGAGCTGTTCTGTTATCAAACAATAATCCATTTAGGCGGTCAATAACGCGCTCTGTGGCAGCCTGCTAAAGGCCAAAACACTACACACAGGATGAAGAATTACAGAAATGAGTGTGGACTGTTCTGATACTAAGAGGTGCTGAAGTTTGCTCACACATGATGATAAACAGAGGAAGCTGAAGACTGTATGTGACAGTGAGGCTGTTGTCCTGCAGCAGTCTTCATCCTAAAGAGCGGCTTCAGCTGAGGATGACCTCACGGTTTAACGCTGCAACACTCACCCATTCCCACACACACAGACAGCTGTGTGTTCACTTATGCTGAATATGTGCTGTCATTACTCATTCCTCCTGATAGAGCTGCAGAAATTCCTTAAATTATCTGGAAATGTGCCTTTTAGTTTGTCAGTGCTGCTTCATTTTGAACTGACAGCAAGGCACTTGATCTTTGTGTGAATGTGATTAAAATGCTGGTTTGTGTGTCCCCAGTACATGAAGGTATGTCCCAGTACATGAAAATATGTCCCCAGTACATGAAGGTACGTCCCAGTACATGAGGGTATGTCCCCAGTACATGAAGGTACGTCCCAGTACATGAAGGTATGTCCCCAGTACATGAAGGTATGTCCCAGTACATGAAGGTATGTCCCCAGTACATGAAGGTATGTCCCAGTACATGAAAATATGTCCCAGTACATGAAGGTACGTCCCAGTACATGAGGGTATGTCCCCAGTACATGAAGGTACGTCCCAGTACATGAAGGTATGTCCCCAGTACATGAAGGTATGTCCCAGTACATGAAAATATGTCCCCAATACATGAAGGTACGTCCCAGTACATGAGGGTATGTCCCCAGTACATGAAGGTATGTCCCCAGTACCTGAATGTGTGCCAGCAGTAAATGTGTGTCCTCAGTAAATGAATGTGTGTCCTCAGCACATGAATGTGTGTCCTCAGTACATGAATGTGTATCCTCAGTAAATGAATGTGTATCCTCAGTAAATGAATGTGTGTCCTCAGCACATGAATGTGTGTCCTCAGTAAATGAATGTGTGTCCTCAGTAAATGAATGTGTGTCCTCAGTAAATGAATGTGTATCCTCAGTAAATGAATGTGTGTCCTCAGCACATGAATGTGTGTCCTCAGTACATGAATGTGTGTCCTCAGTACATGAATGTGTGTCCTCAGTAAATGAATGTGTGTCCTCAGTAAATGAATGTGTGTCCTCAGTACATGAATGTGTGTCCTCAGTACGTGAATGTGTGTCCTCAGTACGTGAATGTGTGTCCTCAGTAAATGAATGTGTGTCCTCAGTAAATGAATGTGTGTCCTCAGCACATGAATGTGTGTCCTCAGTAAATGAATGTGTGTCCTCAGTAAATGAATGTGTGTCCTCAGTACATGAATGTGTGTCCTCAGTACATGAATGTGTGTCCTCAGCACATGAATGTGTGTCCTCAGTACATGAATGTGTGTCCTCAGTACATGAATGTGTGTCCTCAGCACATGAATGTGTGTCCTCAGTACATGAATGTGTGTCCTCAGTACATGAATGTGTGTCCTCAGCACATGAATGTGTGTCCTCAGTACATGAATGTGTGTCCTCAGTAAATGAATGTGTGTCCTCAGTACATGAATGTGTGTCCTCAGTACATGAATGTGTGTCCTTGGTGCATGAATGTGTGTCCTCAGTGCATGAATGTGTGTCCTCAGCACATGAATGTGTGTAAGCTTTTAGCTGGACTCCCAGCCCTGAAATGCCCCCTGCTGGTGCTCTAGGCAGCCATTTTGTGTCAGATGGGAATCTGAATAATTGAATTCTAAGTTTTTGGCTTTTATGCGTGAGTGTGTACATCAGTCTCCATGTTGTTTGGTCTGTTATTAAAGGCAAATTGAACGTTAGATGACACAAAACCCAGCTGACGAAAGTGAACAATAGCTAACATTTAAAACAGGAATGCACACAGCCAGTGTTTAATATCTTATAAAGGGAATGTTCACTTTGAACCAAAATTTGCTAACATTTAATATTATTAAAATCAATGAAAGTTTACCTAATCATAGAAAATGCCTCATGTAATTGAGCACTTTACCTGCTAGACAAAAGGTCAAAAGGTTATTTCTTAATGGGCTGTGAATTACCCCTGGTAGTATGGTTCAAACTTAAGATTTTTTTTCTAAATATATTGACTATTGACTATTGTGATGCTATGACAGCAACTTCTATTGTAGGCACATCACATGTATCTGACTCCAGTGTCCTGATTTTTTTTTTATTATTTTATTTGCTCATATTAAAGGACCAAATACTTAATGTTGTGCTAAAATACAAAAGAGCTCACTGGACTCCGGCAAATGCAGTAACCCAAATGGCATGCTAGCCTATGTGCATAGATAACTCATTTTCTTCTGCTTAATAACTTATTAAATGATGTGGAAGTACAGTTAGTGTTTTATGCTCTTGTTACAGATAGGCCATGTGACTGCCTTTAGTGAAACCCTAGTGAAAGTGTTTTTGTTTAACCACTGAACTATCGTATGCTGGATTGCTTACATAGTAGATTTAGACTTCGACTTAGACAGACTTTGTTTTTATTGAGTATGCAGCAGGTATATACAGAGAGAGATTTCGATTGCAGAGGCTTCAGTTTACAGATTCAAGTACATATACACATATATAGTTTCCTCCTCCTGCTGTGTCAATATGATTATGTATGAATATGATTAGCTTGTACTGATGTACACATTTAGTAGTGTTACCCTTATTAACCATTATTAGTATGAGGATGTGGTGTGAATGGGTAAGAGTGATGTGGGGGAAAACGTGTTGTGTTGTGGAAGAGTACATACGGTAGCTAAAATCAATTTACTTTCCAAGAAGGTCTGATGTTATGTTGAAAAGCTCTTATGGTTGTTACATAGAACATCATTTACAACAACCCAAACCCAGATTTCAAGCACATTACTTTACTTGATCTGTGTGGTGGTTTTGCACCACAAAGCTGTTGGTAAAATAAAACATTAGCCCCTTCTTTTTATGATATTGTTTAGCATAAATTCTTCTATTATATTTCCTGACTGTTTAGTTGTGTTGCTGAAATTTAAGCTAATGTTAGACATGCAAGTGTAACATTAGTGAGGTGGGCAGGTTTGTTAGGTTGAGATGATGAACCAATGGCTCTTTGCTTACTGTATTTGCTGTCAGAGCAAATGCATGAGGGGAAATGAAAAATCCCCCAGTGGGTGCTGCAAAAGGCACAAACACATCTGAAAGCTTTCATTAAAGTGTTCTGTTCATAAATGTTGAGATAGAGCAGTTCTCCTCAAGATGCCACCTGTTGCTGAACAGAATCTTGACTGGAGCTTCCTAAAGCACGTGCTGGGGCCACAAACAGGGATGAACTTTATCCATAATAAATAAGCATGACCTCCTCTCTTCGCCAGGTTATGTCTCCTGCAGCATGCAGGCATAACATGTCACTTTGCATTGCACATCATCAGACAATGTTCTCAGCACTGCATCCATTAGATATTTAAAACTATGCTAAATTCAGTTTCTCTTCTAAACATGATATTCGTCGATATTATTCAATAATATAAACATATAGGAGTTTGGTACATTGAGTAAAAAACACTTTGTGAGGACACTCCCTGTGCCATTTTGCCCTCTAACCATCCATTTCAACACAAATAACAGTAAGGAGCTCACGAATGGTGGATTGTGTGTAAAATGGAGAGTGAGGGCTCTAATTTCGTACACCAGGCGCAGGTGCTTCACACCTGCCCAGCGCCGCGCCAACAGTGTGTGTCCAGGGCATTTTGCAAGTTTCGTGCACGGCGCAGTCCAGCGCAGGGAGGTGCACCCACGCCTCTGTCCTTCCCACCGGTGCAAGTGGCAGAGAGGGAGGAGAGGAGGCGTGAGTGGGTTTAACACAGCCGAGTGTAATCTTCACCAATCAAATGAACGCCTCTCCTCGCCTTTAAATGCGCCGCGGGCGAGGCGCAGTGACAATTTCACCTCGGTGGTGAAGAAGGTCAGAGCCCCTGTCACTTTTGCAGCAACTGGGAGAGCACAGGGGCCACCGGGCTGCGCATCGGAGGCCACAATGCACGTCACAGTGTGGACCACCTCGTGGGACAGATGTAATCTGTTCCTGTCTCATAAAGAGGAGTACAAAATTAAGTGATAATTACATTTAAACACAGCAGCAGGCTAATCCATTCATCATGCTTGTGATCCACCTGCATTGCTGGTCTGTTATCACCAAATAGCAGCGCCTTAGGTGAAATTATATCTCCTCCTCATCCTCCTTAATAATGTACTCCATCTTTTTAGATCACATTACGAACAAAGATTAAAACAGAGAAATATGGGCAATCACAGGTAAATCCTTAAGACACAGAGTGACTTACATTTATTCAGCGAGCGTCTCTCTCTTTTTTCTTTTCTTTTGAATTTCATGAGATGAGAGAAGCCGGATACTCCATATCGGATGATGTGGCTGTTTGTGGTTGGCTGAGAGACGTGAACTCGTTAGTTTGCGTCACTCTTCCACCTGCCGTCAGGTTGAGTTTCCATTATGACAAACGTCTCTGATCTGACATCAGATGTGACGGGACAATTAATATGGATACAAATGTATGTGCTGGTTCAGACGGTTACATTAAATAGTGGTTGCTGTGATTGTTTATTGCATTGAAATGTGCCTGACACTCTGATACCTGCCTGTGAGGTTTTGGTGATGTGTGCGCACTGTGCGCCTGTCAGCCAAATTACCAATGTACCGGGTGCGCCGAGAATAGACCAGGTTGGAGCTGGCGAGCTTTCAGCGCACCTTCCACGCGTTTTTTTGGCCCGAAATTGTCACTGCGCCAAGCTCAATCTGTTGACACCTCCCCCTGGTGCGCCGTCACACCCATCTCGGCGCAGCTGGTCTACCAAATTGCCAAATTGGCTGCGCACGGCGGTGCTCCCGACAATATTACCACTGTGCAGGGTGAGCCAGGCTGCGCCACCCTGCACCACCCTGAGTTGCGCCAGGAAATTAGGGCCCTCAATGTGCTGCTTTCTTGCTGTTTGGACACAACAGTAAAATTTAAATTCAGCTGATTCTGTAGTCAATGATCACTGTAATTTCAGATAGTTAGAACATGATGTTGGTTTGATATCTATTGGTTTTGCTTCTGTGTCTGTTGTAATAATCTTTCTCTCCTTCATTTAAGACACATGGCAGTGGACTGAATCAGATATGGGGGAGAGAGTGTGGAACGACATATTGGAAAGGAGCCATGTTGGCTCTAAAGCTGTGCTGAAGGCATCAAGGGCAACAGCCACTTTACATGGGGCATGCAAACTAAGTCGCCCCCAAAGGTTTTTGTCCTCGTCAATAAAATGACCTCAGAGTGAAGATGTTCTCTGCCTCTCTGTCCTTGTGAGGACATTTGGCCTCTACAAAGACCTCTCTCTCCTCTCTCTCTCTCTCTCTTCATACAGGAACACACACACATGAATGCCTGCTGCAGATGTGAATGTTCCCTTGTGCATTCCTGAGCCCAAATATTTGGCTGCAGACGCAGGCAGCAAAGAGCAGCTCTCTGATTCGCTCCAAGGCTACGATGAAAATCACATGTTATCACTCACACGTCCTGACACACAAATCAGCCTGTATTTGTGGTGATAAATTGGTTTTAAGTTGCTGATAATTTGTTAAATTCAACTTTGAATGCACCCGAATTTTTGACTCAACCTTTATTCATCACTTTCCCCCTCTAGTATCCTTCAAAGGATGAATCAGTTTTTGATTTTAATATCTTGTCCTTCCAGTAAGGTTTAAATTTTCATAAAATGGCTCATAATGAATAAATGCAACATCAAGTAGAGTTTGGAGAGTGCTGCCTGCTGACAGCTAATTGCTGTTAGATTTCAAGTTGACAAGCTGTCAAAAGTGTTTTCTTATGGAAAATTAATTTGGATTTTAAAAAAGACTATAAGAGATATTTGTCAGTCAGTTCTGCAGTATCAAAGTTATTATTATCATTAACGCTTCAGAGGTCTACAACATGTCAGAGGTTGTGGCTTCAGTCAGTCCACCATCACTTTAAATGCATATGGCCACTTTATTAGGTACACCTGTTCAACTGCTAATCAGTGCATCTCATTGCAACCTAATGAATGTATACATGTAGACATGGTCAAGATGATCTGCTGAAGTTCAAACCCAGCATCAGAATGGAGAGGCAAGGTGATTTGTGAGACTTTGAATAAGGCATCGTTGTTGGTGCCAGATGTGTTGGTTTGAGTATTTTAGAAACTGCGCACAGTCATCTCTGGGGTTTATGGAGAATGGTTCTAAAAAGAGAAAATATCCAGTGAGCAGCAGTTCTGTGGGCAAAAAATGTCCTAGGAGAGGAGAACAGCCAGAGTGGTTTGAGATGAAAGAGAGGCAACAGCAACTTAAATAACTTAAATAGCCAACAAAAGTATGCAGAGGACCTGAATCTACAGCACCTCAAATGGGGGAAAGAAGCAAAATACCACACTGGATGCCAGTCCTGTTTGCTAAGAAGAGAAAGCTGAGACTACAAATTGCCATTTTCTATCTCTCTGTGACCACTGTGTACCCATTGCAATGTCCAGCAGGATGATGCTTCATGTCTCAAAGCTCAGATCATCTCAAACTGGTTTCTTGAGTCTGACGATGAGTTCTCTACACTCCAGTGCCAAGCACCCTTGGGATGGTGGAACAGGAGATTTGTATAACCGATGAGTAGCTGACAAATCTGCAGTGACTTTGTGCTGCTGTCATAGAGATATGGACCAAAATCTCTGAGGAATGTTTCAGCACCTTGTTGAATGAATGCTACAAAGACTTAAGGCAGATCTGAGGGCGAAAGGGGGTCCAAGCAGGCACTAGCATAATGTGCCTAATAAAGTGGCCTGTGAGTTTATGTCATACTGTCGATACATACATTGAAAATGGAAAAGCGGTTGTTCATGGGTAAATAAGTAAACCCAGGCTAAACATTTAAGCAGGAAACCAAATGAAAACTCTTGGGAAACTGTGTCAGAAATTCAAAAGAGTGACACTGGTGAGAAAAGTGGGATAAAAGCATTATGGAAAAAATAATTAAAACAAAAATGAAACAAGAGGCATGAGATTAAAACACAGAGATGAAAACAGAAAAGAGAGGCTGTAAGTTCAGTGAAACAACAGGTTGTTTCTTCTAATGAGAGCGCTGGCTCCTACAAAGCCCGCGTCGTCTCAGTGATCTGAATATCAGCCTCATAACACACACACATGAAACACACACACCCTGTCGTGTGGCTGTAATGCATGCTGCTGCTGCTGCTGCTGCGGATTAGCTTCATCTTTAATCATTGTTTTCATTCTGAGCACGCTCTGTGAAAAGTATACCTGAACACAAAGCGCTGAGCGGGCCTTTCTCTCAGCAGCAGGTTGGACTGAGCGCTCAGTGAGACTCAGCGGGACTCAAACTGAGGCTGGAACAGGAAACTGATATCAGGCTGTATTGATGAACCAGCCAATGAGCTGCAGGTCTGGGTTAGAGTTCATTTATACAAATTCTTATCACGGGAACACCTTTGACTGACTTGTGGTGGCACTGGTGCCCCTGCAGATTTACAGCCATGTTAGCACCTGGTGCCGTGAGCCTGATATGAGTGAAAGAGCTGATAAGCTCCAACCAGCAACGCTAACTTTCATGATTAAGAGCAGATGATGCCTACACTCTTCGTGAAGCACATTAGCTTTAAACTCCAGGTACAGCTGAGGCTCATAGATCGTGATTTTATCATGATAAACCAGTTTGTTAGCAGGATTATGGAGCTTTGAGAAAGTTCAGAGATCACAGGGTTAATGAAGATATTGAAATAATAAATAGTGAGGAGCTCTCCATTCACTCTCCCAAGACATGTAGGTTAAGCTGATACCTCCAAATGTGCTAAGACGTAAGTTTTAAATGGATGGATGGATAGATGGATGGATGGATGCAAAAAGTATTATGGATTATGGATTGATTAGGGATGGCTGCCTTGTGGATGTATTATGAATGATCATGGCTGGCTAAATGGATAAATAAATGGACAGGATGGATTGATTTATGGATTATTTATTGATTTTTAATGGGTTAGGTGTTACATAATAATTAATTATTGATCCATTGGTTATTAATTAATTACTAATGGATTAGAAATGGATTACAGACAGATTTGGGCGAAACAATGGATGGCTAATGTTAATTATAATAACCTTTATTTATATAGCACTTTTCTTTGTTATAATAAACTTTATATACATAGCACTTTTCTCAATAAAGTTACCAAGTTTTTACAAAGGACACACAGAATACACAACAAATTGATGGATGGAAGGATGGATTAATGGATGGACGGATGGCTTGGCAGATGGAGAATTAATGCAAAATCTTACGAGTAGATGGATGGATGGATACATCAATCAACTGACATTTGTTTAGACAGTTTGACAGTTAATTAGTTGGATGGTGAATGTATGTATGTATGTATGGATGGATGGATGGATGGATGGATGGATGATTAGTATTTCAAACTGTTTGCGTATCATAAGGCTCTGCCGTTTAGCTTTAGTCCGAGGGCATCATAGCTTTGAGTTTAGGTTTAAGTCAGTCTATTTGTATTGACGTTAACAAAGAGATACAGTTGATGCATTGAACTTAAGAGAAACTGGATACTTTTTGAACCTTCAACACAAGAACAATAACACAATATCATTTTTTCAATTATAAGTCTTAAGATTTGTTTTTGTTATCTTGAGTGTTAATTTGGCTTCCCTCTTGTTTTTAAGTCTTGAAGAAGTATGAAATTGATCATTTGGTTTTTATAATTGTTAAGTGTTTTTTTTTTTTTTGTCTCTGGTCACTTTTTCCTCATGTTGACATCTGTGTTAGGCACTTTGTGTTGTTTCACAAAAATAAAACATGATTAAATAAAAATACGTGGTTATCTTAAAGTCAACCAAGACTTGTTCATAACTTTTGGATTTAATGATCCAAATAAAGTGTATTCATCACATCCATGGCGTCAGGGGAAGGGTATGACAAAGTTTAAAAACATTCAACAAGTTAGCCTTGTCGATTTCCTCTTTTATTTTGAAAACACAGGAAGTTGAAGTGGGATTTTTTTTTTTTGTTAACCCCCCGTCACAGCGCTTCCCTCCAATTTGTTGAATTTCTCAAAATGTTCCGTTTGTGCGGCTGAAAGGAAAATCACAGAAAAATCACCATAAGGGCTGCTTTGCATTTTTAATTAAGAAACTAACATATGAATATATTTGCATATTATTGAGTTGCAGATTAAATCATGCATACATAATTAGCGTGCAGCAGCGCTCGTTCGTTCGCCCCTCTCTCTCTCTCTCCCTCTCTCTGCACTGTGCTTACTGTTTTTTCGGCAAGCTGTGGTTCTGATGGATGCCAGGCGTGCGTGCGCGCACACACATACACTCATACTCAAACATCCCTATCAGAGACACACTCACACACCCTCTCCAAGCACTTTGGGTACTCTGTGCATGTGTGTGTGTCACTCAGTTTGTTTTTTGGGAGGAAAATTAGCTTCTGATTTTCTCTGTCAGAATTGAGGCCACGTCAGGTTTTTACCCTGATTAGACCGGAGAGAGAGAGTGAAGAACACTCTTTCTCTCTCTCATTTATCCAGTCTGTCAGCCATATTGTTTGTTTATTTATCTATATATATATTTGATTAATCTCTGTGTGTTTGAAACAGGCTGCTGTTATCAAAAGAAACTTTATAGGACATGAAAGAAAATGTGCAATCAACTTTAGGGTACTGACATGAAACTGTTCTGATTTTGTCTGTTGGTGTGTTTACATGCACAGTTTATTTAAGTTCTGGTCAAAGCTCAGTTAGGATGTTTATCTAAACTAATGTTGTCTTCCCAGTATTCTCAAAAATAGACAGTAGAAAACATTGGACAAAGTCTGAGAGATGTCAGCGATTTGGTTTCTGAAGAGGACTTTGGGAGCCAGTCCGTGGCAGACACCATGCTTTCTCAAACTAACTTTACATCAACCCAAAAGCAGAAGAATTAGTTCAGGCAGGCATGAGCGCTGAATTATATCTCTGCATTAAGGCATCACTGCAACCTTTGCTCGAGGTCTGTGTAGACCTGAACTGCCCTGACTGTGATATATATTCTAGCCTGACATGCACATTCCCAAAAATGAGACAACATGTTGAAACAGTCGGGACAGTGAGCCGTGTGATTGGTCCACTGTACAGGACTCAGTGACTGCCAATCTCTAAATTAATCTCAGATGGGATTTTGTACCATAATGTGATAAAACAACTGTAGAGGATGACCCAAAACATTAAATTTACTCTCTGATATATCATAACCTATGTCTCATTCAATGGACAAACAAGTATGAATGTTGAATGCATTACTCGAATCTATAATAAAAAAAAAAACATGACAAAACAAGACATGTTGTCAAAGTAATTACCCTCTTAATGTCTTGAACCAGGCTGCAATCATGCAATTATCTCTACTATTTATATACATATATCTATATCTATATATATATCTATATATCTATAAATCTATATATATATATATATATATATATATATATACACACACACATACATATATACATATATGTATGTATATATATTTATATATAGAGATAGATAGATAGATAGATAGATATAGATATATAAATATATATATATATATATATATATATATATATATATTTCATTTTGTTAAACATAGAATGTGAACGTGGACTGTCTGTGGTTAGTTTAGTGGGACAAAAATGTTTGCATGCATTTAAAAGTGTGGTTGCATGTATACAAAGTCAGAACAGTGGCTGCATGTAAACTGTTTATCAGAGGAGGTAATCACTCTGACTATATGTAAGAAAGAAAAGCATCAAGGTCAAACCGTAACACAAACTTATTGTAGTATTGATAGCTTTTCAGCACTCTAGATGTGCAAAAGAAGTCTGAATGTTAATGTTACGCTGTGAACTTTGAAGGGACAAAAAGATCTTTGTTTAGAGCTTCTCCCAATTTGATTTTTTTCATAAATATGTTTTGAGATTTTGCCATCAGGGTTCCCATCATGCTGTCACTAAGCCAGATGTGGACCACACCTGCGCCCTGTTTATTTTCACTCACATTGTTATTCTTGTGATGATACGACAATCAGAAATCATTTTTACATCAGGAACAGTTTGTGTCCCTGTTAATACAGTGGAGACAATCATTATGACGAAGATCTTTTTGAAAAAAACATTTTATCTGATATCTAAACATATCAATGTCCATCTATATCTATATGTGTAAATTTACTGTATATTAGGCTGGTAGTATGCAACATGCAAAATTCAGGAAACCTGTTACTGAGATGCATGGTGCAAAATTATCTTATGTGCAATGAAGTCCTAAGACTTAAGTCACAGTGCAGTTTTTAATAATTATCAAAGTTTTAATTATTTAAGCAAACCTGTAAAGGACAAGCCCTCTATGTTGTGATGTTAAGCCAAGTTCAGACCAATGATTTTTGACTTAACATGTTGCAGACTACTCTATGTCATTCTGCCAGGGGGCGATGCTGTTTTGTTTTCAGAGCTGCAGTTCTGTTCTTACCCGTCATGACTTATGGCTGCATTTAAACTGTAATATGATTAAGGGCAGTGGTTGTCAGTTTCTTGCTATAGTTGTTACTCTACTTCTGAAATAGAGACAACATAAAAAATGTAGATAAAAAAGGACTTAGCTTAGTCTGCCACGGGCTTGAACATTTATTGCTGAGCTCCTCTTAACTGTTTAGCCTCACTGTCCTCATCTTCCTCCGTGTCAGCCAGTGCAGGTGATGGCAGTGGGCAAAGTCCTGTACAGCCGAGTGAAGGCTTTCTTTGGGATGCTTTCCATGTATGTTAACAGCCGGCTATGACTGCCATCGAGGTGGGTGTAATGCTCATTCAGCCCTATTGCCTCCTGAGAAATCTCAGCCAAAATGACTCCCCATGCTTCCATTTTTACAGGAATGACTTCCTTCTATCCATTATCTGTATTGCTTTCAGGGTCACAGGGGACTGAAGTCTATCCCAGCTGACACTGGGCAAGAGGCAGGGCACACCCTGGAGCCATAGCCCGGAGATCACAGGACCACCATGTAGACATACAACCCTTCATGCACACTCACAGCCACGGCAATTTTGAGTCAACAATTAAACTAACAAAATGTTTTTGGTCTGTTGGAGAAAACTGGAGCACACAGAGAAAACTCAATCATGCATGGGGAGAACATAAACTCAGTTGAACCAGTAACCTTGCTGCTGTCTGTGTAGCTTCTCACTCATCCAGGTCATGGTAATCCAAGGTTTCCTCTGGGCAAGAAACTGGACTTCAAGGCTTACCCTGGATCATTGGGTGATTTTTAGGCCCTGTGAACCTGACCCAACCATTGCACCAAATGCCCATTACGTGCATCTCTCCTGTTTCTGAGACAGTCTCAAGATGACACTCGTTGAAGTGCAGTTTATGCATTTCCACAGTGACTCTGTTTTTAAAGTCAATAACTTGTCAATAACTTTTATTATTTTTCAATTCAGAGCTGTAATATAAAGAGACTTAAATCAAAGGCTCACAATAGGAGGAGGCTGTATGAGAAGAACAAAGTGCTGTCGTGCTGAGTGAGAGTGTGTGTACGAGAAAGAGAGAGAGAGAGAGAGAGAGTTGGTAGGCCTTTAGGCCAGCCGGGATCCATGTGTGTGAGAGAGGAAAATAAAGGGAGCCATTACAAAAATAGACATAAAGAACAAAGGGGAAAAGGAAGAATGGGAGGGAGAGGAGAAAAAGAAGTAAAAAGGAAGAAAGGAAAGAGTGAAAAAACAGGAGGGAGAGATTAAAGACTGGATTGGCACCAAGCCGAAAGCAGAAAACACAGAAAAAAGAGAAACAGACAACAGGAGAGACGAATAAAAGATTTAAGAGAAGGAAGAGGGGAACAGAGTCAGACTGAAAAGCAAGAGAGAGAGATTGACAACTGGGCGCTGTAATGTGAGGGAAAATCCTGTCAGCGTGAAATCAGGATGAAATGTGAGATTATAATTCAACCAGGGATTAACTGGAGAGGAGGAGAGAGGGAGGAGGAGAGAATAAGAACAAGAGGAGGAATGAAGGAAGGATGAAGAGGAGGAAAAGTTGCTTGGAGCAGGGGATTAAAAGGCAGGGGAGGGACCTTAAATACAGTGAGGTGCAGAAAGAAGAGAGGAGGAAGAGTGTGAATTATGGGAGGAATGGGGAGTTGTAGGGCAAATTGGACGGAAGGAAGAGGACAGAAACTAAAGGTGAAGTAACGAGAGGGCAGGATGAGGAAAGGAGGAGGGGATTAGTGAGGAAGGGGTCGGAGATAAAATGGAATTTACGGAGGAGAGAAAACTGAAACAAGGAGGAATAAGAAATATGGAAGGTATTGTTAGATGCAGTAAAGCTTTAAAATTCACTGTTAGGATACTTGTGTGTGTATTTTAAAGTCTGTTGTGGAAAAAAGTCTTCTAGCTCGTACTTACCAAAAACTTTACAAAGGCATTTATCTGAAAACTAATTGTAAATTCATAGACTTGAGGACAGTGGAACCAGGAGTGCTAAAATACTCATTTCAATATTTAGGAGTCATTACTGCATTACTCTGTAGCATCAACATGAAGAAAGGACACCGACTTCAGATGCGGGCTCTGCTGTGTTGTCTGCCATCTTGGAAACCTTGTAAACACAGACTTTTAAATCTGGGGAGTCCTTTTTGAATGTTACCCAACCATTCAGGAGTGAATATCTCATGGCCCAATGTTTGTGTCCACATGTCCCATGTGCTAAGGTTGTTAGATTTGAGACAGCTAGGTTTTATTCTGGCCTCTTCGGTACATTACACTCCCTTCTCGCTTCCCTTTCCCACTCAGTCTGTTGTTTTATCGTAGCGGAGACATAAAACTCCAAAAATAAATCTTAAACTAGAAATGCTTAGAGAGAACAAACTTCCCCCAAGGCATTTACTCTGGAACGTGATGCATATCAGAACTTAACTGTGGTTGTGAATGGCCATCCATCTGCATTCATTTTGCAGTTATCAGCAAAAAACTGCCTGATCCTGCATTGTTAACAGATCCTTTAATAAAATCCTGGATCTTTTTCTGGATTTGGATCCCATCAAAATCTAATCTCTTATTCTCTGTGCATGACCAGCATTCCCAGAAAATGTCATTAAAATCTGTAGACAACATTTTGAGTTCTCAGACAGACAAAAAACTGTTTTATTACCTTTGGAAAAGGTAATAAAACAAAAAATATTAATGTCAGGGCCATAAAGTAACATGGAAGAATCATCATTCGGTACAGACGGGCACTACTGCATTAAAGAACGTGAGCCACTTTGTAAAACAAACTCTCATCAAAACATGTCAGGAGTGAAGCCAAAATATTTTTACTACAGAGAAGTTTGTAGTGTTGAGATTTGATTTTCATTTATAATAAAACTGCCTTTGAAGCTGTTCGCATCTATGCTAATCTCTGTAAGTGCAGTGACGTCCTGCTGTGGTCTCGCTTATATCTCCCACCTCTTCCTGCTCTAAAGGACTCTGATTGGACCATCCCACTTTGGACCGCTCACAGTCTTTGCAGATTGGAGCTTGGCAAGGATCTGCCTGATTACAGACACTTAATCAGGCCGATCCAGCCGCTGTGCAAGGTTAACTGTGGTCTATCCCAGCTGACACTGGGCGAGAGGCGGGGCACACCGTCTCTATCACAGGGCTGACATAGGGAGACAAACAACCATTCGCATACAAACTCACACCTACATCCAATATAGATTCACAAATTAACCTGATCATGTGATCCGTGGGAGGAAACTAGATAACCCAGAGAAAACCCATGCATGCATGGGAGAGCATGCAGTCTCCACACAGAGAATCCCTGACGGACACCGGGAGTTGAACCAGCAACCTTCTTGTGTGCGGCACGAGCACTAACATGCTGCACCCACAACTCCTGTTCACACCCCCTCCTCCTTTGGATGCCTCCCTGTCTTTCATCCAATCACACTTGTCACTCAACCCCTCTCCTCCTTTATCCCTTCGTCCCCTCCTGCTTGACCTCCTCCCTCTTTTATCTCCTCTCTGCTCCCTGAAGTTTCCTCCTCTCTTCTGTGTTCATCTTCTCTCAGATTCCCTGCCCTCTTACTTTCTTAGCCCCTCGTTTCCTCTCAATGCCCTCTCCTCCTCCTTTACTTCCTTTTCCCAATTTATAACCTGCCTTGCACCTCAACTGTTTGATCTTCTTATGTTCTGCTGGTCTTGTCCCTCCTCTTTTCTTTTTTTCATCTCTAGTGCCCTTCTTTGAGCGCTCTCTTCCTCTCTTCCTCTCTTCATTCCTCTTCATCTTCTCTGCAGGTTTGTCAACCAAGCAGACTAAATTAAAATTGCTGCCTCTGCTTCTTTCCCTCCACCAGGTCACTCTTTTTTGGGTTCTGTATTTTTTCCCCTGCTTTCCCTCCTTCTCTCTCTCTTCATCCCTCCATCTCTCCCTCTATTTCACCGTGCAGTCTGGTTGGGTACAATGCTGGGAGCCAGCCAGCGCTGCAGACAGATGGTCCACTTATTAGATGTGCATCAGCCCTCCCTCCCCTTCCTGCAGCTCGCTTTTTAATCAAATTAAAGCCGAAAGAAGAGGAGAGAGATAGAGAGGGATAGACGGATGGAGAGGGAGAGAGAGGTTTGGGAGGTCTGCTCGCTTGTTTTGGAGTCTATTATTTGTTTGAATAGGATGAATGATGACGATGTTAATATGAAATTTGGAAGACTGAACGCTGCGTCTGACTGTTTTGGTGACTGCATGTACTCCCTGTATTTTTGTTATGGTGATTTCATAGTTTTCAAAAGATGGAAACACAAAATTTAGACAACATAACCAGCAGACATGATGGATTTCACTCTCCTCAGCTTGATTGAAGTAGTTCGTGCATGGACATAAACAAACACAGACTGTAGAGACGGATGTCGCCGACTGTAGTTTGACCGCTGTTTTAACCTCCTGCATGACCATATAAGGACATCACATTTTTGCATACTTACACCATTACATGTAATTCTGCTTACCTGAAAGTGGTCTGTTTCTGTCATCTATCCATCACCTTGTGGCCACAAATGATCAGTGTCAATTCAAGATGGCCGCCACCTTTAACTAACAAGCTGAGCAGCCAATTCTCTCTCCAAGCCTGATGATGTCCAAAACCTTCAAAGACTTTATGATCAAATTTAGTTCATTCATGCTAATATATCTCTGCTGTTTGATATGGCAGTAGTATTTAATTTATTTTATGACCAGCAGACAGCTGACAAAAAAATGAATTTGAGTAATAACTGAAGGACATTTGGACGTTTTGTGGAAACTGTTAAGAAATTCTAAAGATATTTTTAGTATTATTATGATTATCTGTGGGAATTAGTTTATGCCTGTTTTGGGGAGAGCCATAGAAATGAAATCTGAATCTGAAAATAGTTTTTGAATATTTTCTAGTATTTCATTAATTTTGTTTCTTTCATTCAGTCCCCCTGAACGTTCTGAGGCTTGGACCTTGTAATCATGTTTGTCAAATTAATCAGACTCCAAAGACCAAAGAGACAAAACTTTACTCACTGCATATAACTCACCACTGGTTCATCAGGTAAGGGTTGTGGTCCGTTAATAGTTACTGATGGTCACACAGAGTCATCAAGATTTGCGTAATCTTTCAGCAGTGCCAGCGCATCCATTGTGCAACATTACGCACGAGTGTCACCGCACTATTTATATGCTTCCTCAGCAATTACACTGTTATGTGCCTTGTCACAACTAATACTAATCAATCAGTGCTATCCACTCTTGAAGATGATATATGAACATTGCATACAGTAGTAGGCCTAATGCCTCACTAAAGGAACACATCTATATCACTGCAGATCGGGTGTTAATGATTGCGCGGGTCTATATGTCTGATATGTGATGACATTAACTGTATGAGATGAATCTGGCTTCACTTCACCACCTCACCATCTGCACCGCAAGTTTCCCCGTCCACAAAATGTTCATGCGCCTGGACCAAAGTTGTTGTACCGGTGCGCACATTCTCCTGCCAAGTTTATTTTTATAACTCACAACCTTTTCGTACGAAGTGGCGTACGACGCTTTGTGCATAAGCAAGCTTTATAAATGAGGCCCCTGGTGTTTTTAAGGCTTGCAGAGGTTAAACCGTATATGAGCTGGAACAGTAGTGAGAAAATGCTTGCACACAAAAACATTAAAAGAACACAGTTAAAGCAGAAAGTCTTTGTGTTCTGTGAATGTTTGAGTGAATGTTTTTAATGGGTATTTTACATAATAACAAAACTGTTACAATCATACCTCAGGCTGGAGGGAGATTGTAAACAAGCTTTCAGAGAAATATCATTTTTAATTCTCTGTAATGCTATCACTGTGGACAGTTTCAAACTGTCCAGGCTCAATGAAGCAAACTGGCTCTGAAGAGCTCGAAATATCTCCTCCCTCCTCTGCAGACCTGCCTGCGTTTGTGATAAATCTCCAGAACACTCAGTGTTTCTGGGTCTGTACACAAACCTGTGTGTCAATCAGACTTACAATTGAGGCTCTGTGGTATTTAAAAGTTTACCTTTAATTTTCCAGGCGCCATCTGAGCAGGAACTTGATTATTTTGGAGATAAACAATCGAACAGCTCCTCATACAGAAATCATTGTTTTAAGACAATTATATTTAGATGGAAGGACACATTAAACAAACTGCCAGTTGTCTGTGAATCAAGTGATGCCAGAAGAAAAAAAATAATGTTCTTTTAGATAATTGAAGATACTGATGGCACCTCCCACGGGTAAATGTGAGCATGGCGGTGTTTCTTTAAGATTAAGATTTCAGAATGACACCAAAACTTTTAAAGCTGTGCTGTTTTTTTATTGTTTTGTTTTGTTTTTTGGAAGTGATTTTGAAGGTACATTTAATCTATAAAGGTTACACCATGGACCATAATGTAAGAAACAGCACACACGTCCAGAAAGCCAAGTGCCTGATGGTAGACAATAACATTACAAAAAGAGAAAAGGGTTCACACACCAGAAGCTGCTCCAAGGTCAATTTAGTGATGCAAATCACCACAGATGTGACGTTTTGTGTGGGAGACCTTCATCAGACATGAACAGGTGAGGAGACGCACCTCCCTGGGGTCACCTGACAGATCATGTGATACATATGGAAAAAATATATAAATGTAGAAACTATTACAATTGTAGTAACAAATTATACTAATATTGTAGTAGCAAGTCATTCATCATTTAATGTGACCAAATAAACAACATTATAAGTACCTGCACTCTTTCCCTCTGAAGCCACGCTGCTGTAAAGCTGTGTCTTCATTGTCTCGCTAAAATAAGCAGGGACGTCCCTGAAAAGACGCCACTTGGACGGCAGCATATGTTGCTCTAAAACCTGTATGTGCCTCTCAGCTTTAACGGTGCAGGTCACCCATGAGCACTAACACTCCCACATACCACCACAGATGCTGGCCTTTTTCTCTGCAGCCCAGCAGCCATGATGTCCAAAAACAGTCCTGAATGTGGACTCAGACCACAGCAGACTTTTCCACTTTGCCTCAGTCCATCTCAGATGAGCTCGGTCCAGAGAAGCCGGCGGTGTTTCTGGATGTTGTTGATATTTGGCTTCGTCTTTTCATGGTAGAGTTGACCTTGACCTTGTAGATGTAGAGATGAACTGTGTTCACTGACGATAGTTTTCTGAAGGGTTCCTGAGCCCACGTGGTGATATCCTTTACATGAGTGGAAGAGTCACAGGCATTCAATTTTTTTTTTCTGTTAAGAGCCAAGGGAAGATCCTTTAATAAGAGGGGAAACCTGTCGTGAGGGAAAAACAAGTGGCAGGGTAAAAAGTTAGGAAAATGAGGTAACAGGAAAAGGAAACAAGTAGAAGGAGGTAAGCAAGGAAAACGAGGGGGTTAGGAAGGAGGAAGGAGAAAAACACAAATGAGAGTGAAGTCAGTGAAATAAGAAGGGAACAAGTTCTAATGACGGAAAGAAAAAAAAATGGGAAGAGGGATGTGAGACAAAGGGGAAATTTTGGGAGAGGGAAAAACCAACAGGTGAAAGTAACAAGGCAAGGATATGGGGGAAGGGCGGAAAAAAGGGAGGAAGGCAGCAGAAGGGGAAATTTAGAGTGGAAAGGACCCTGCACAGGTGGAGAAAACAAGGAAGAAGGGGGAAATGGTGGGAAGGTCAAGACAAAGGAGTGACGACAAGGGCAGAGTGGAGGAAGCAAAAAAAAAGAAGAGGAAGCAGGGAAGGAAAGACACATTGGAAGGAGGAAGAGGAGAAGAGAGTCCAAAAATGGAGGGGAGGTCAAGGAGAGGGAGAGTAAACATGTGAGAGCAGAGAGGAAGACAACAGAAGGAAGGGAACTGGAACGGGACAATGAAAGAGACTAAGGTAACAAGAAAGAGAGGAAGCAAAACAGAACGAATTGAGAAAGATGTGGGAAAGTACAAGGGGAGGTAATGAAGAAGAACCTTAAAAATAAGAAGCAGACGTGCGAGAAAGAGAGGATAAAAGAAGGGAGCAATTATGAAGAAGAAAGGAGCAGAGGGATGATGTGATGGAGAAAAAAGAGAGACTGTTATGGAAGAAGCAGTGGAAAAAGTGAATATTCGGCAAAGGCGGGCATCAGTGCAGCACCACATGAAGAGAGGGGCGGATCAGCCGGCGGCCCCGGGCAAAGACCAACATTAGGGCCCTTAACTGTGACTTCAGGGATTTCTTTACTCACAATATGCTTGATATGAAGAGATTTTTAGGATTTTGAGCGGCTTTTGATATAAAGAAACTTTAAAGTCTGGATGGAATATCATATACAGCAAAAACACAGATCATTTTAGTGAGTGTATTTGTCTAATTTAAAGTCAAAAATATCAATCAATCAATCCATCTTTATTTGTATAGCGCCAATTCATAGCAAGTGTTATCTCAAGACACTTTACAACAGAGCAGAAATATCTCATATCCAAAATATCTGAAGCACCTCTCTCATCCACATGCATTTGACATGTTCAGATAAATAAATGATAAATTGCTTGTAATGATACGAAAATTTCTGCTGATGAAAAAAGCAAAATTTCATCCAGCAAAGGTCTTAAATTAAGGTTTAATACCTACTTAGGATGGGACAGTTCATCTTGAGACACCCTACAAATCTGGCTCGTCTCTTTGGCACATATTTCTACATATTACAAGCAACTCAGGCCTTAATTTTATTTTTTTATTACTAAAAATAAGATGTTAGACCAGACATGTCCGGATATTGTGGCCTACAATGAGTCAAGTGAGATTTTTTGTCTTAAAATTGGACAAACACGCTTGCTTAGATCTGAGTTTTTGCAGTGTCACACTGTCTAAATGGTAAGCTAAAGTGTACCTGAAACAGGCAGGGAGCTCCTCATCAGTTTTACCAACTATTTCCAAAGTGATCTATATTTGCAATTTAGGCGGTGTGAAGGAACCTTTTATTAATACAGTTGACCAAAGAAGGCGAGTACCGTCTAAACTTCACAAAAAGCTCCCAGTCAGCTTCACCCACTTTTCACAACATTTACATTTGTGCTATTTCATAACAAATTAAAGCAAAATGATTTAAAATTATAATAAAACTATAAATTAAACATTTCTCTTTGACACTGTCTCCATTGCACACATAAGTTTAAGTCGCCTCTGTGAGCCACATGAGCCACATGTCTTATTTGTGCACTCAAGATGTCGGCTTTAATTGTTGGTAACCAAATTATATTTTTTATTTATCATTCTTTTTTAAAATTTCATATTCAACTGTTTCAATTTATACACTGGCCTTCATCTTGGACTTGAAAATACTGTAGTTCATTTCTGTCTTATTTTGCTTTAAATTAAAAAAACAAAACAAAGTTAGGCAGCATAGCTGTATATTTCCATCAGTGAATGGCAATGGCATTATGATTTTTTTAATTTTAAGAAGCAAATACAAGAAATATCAAAGAAATTATGAAAATATTTCAGCTTATTGTTGATGCTGAGATATCGCCTCCCTCCCATCATGTATCCATATATGAGTTATCTTGATAAATTAAAGATCTCACAAAAGAAATCATATGGCTCATATCATGTATTTAAGATAAATGCTCCCTCCAGTCATTTTTAGGACCACTAACTGCTAATGCTTCCTGAATGCAACACTTCCCATCACTCCTGAATGTGTAATGAACAAACTCAATGATAGACTGACTGATCTTATACAGACTTTTCCTCTTCTCAGGCTGAAACAAATCTCAAGGGCTATGAAACAGGAACTAAAATGTTCGAGGTCCACAGTTCTGGAATGAGCTCCAAAGCACCATAAAAACATCAGCCTTAAAAAGGGCTTAAAGGAAAAGATGCCTATAAAATGTATGATTTCCTAAAACCCTGCAGCTGTGAGTAAAAACAGCAGCTAAAAGCATCATTAATGAAACCTGAAGGACTGAAGTGAATTTTAGGGACATTTTCTGATTGCCATTGTCCATGTGTTTGCTTTTGTCACTTCAAAAATCATGATTTCAGGAAATTTTAGACTTTTAGGTCAACATCAGGATGTGGGGTTAAAATGATGCATGTTTCATGTTTTGATTGTTTACTCAGGGGTGCTGCCATGTGTCGTGGACCCCATCAGAAGATGTCATTGTGGGCCCCACAACCACAGCCCAAGCCAACCAAGATCATACTTGAACCACAGCTTTGATAAACAATTTAAAATAATAATAATAATAACATGAATCAATAATAATACATACATCATACTACATGTACATAATATTTAAAAAATAAATATTAAAACATTTAAGTCTAAAAGTACTTTCTGCAGACACATACCCTGCCAAACTTACCTGATGTAGTCATCTATCCATCCATTATCTGCACTTATCCTTTTCGGGGAACACCCTGAACCAGTCTGCAGCCAACCCCAGGGCCACATAGAGAGACGGACTACCTTTCACGCTCACACTCACGCCTAAGGGCAATTTGAGTCACCAGTCAACCTTATCAGCATGTTCTTGGTCTGTGGAGGAAGCCAGAGTGGGAGAGAACCCACACATGCACGGGGAGAACATGCAGACTCCACACAAAACAGAGAATCTCTCAGGCTTCCTGAATGACGCTTTCAACTCTTTTTGTAACAACACATCAATTATTAGTGATAAAAATGTCGTTTTTTCTCTTTAGAAATCTCTTTTGTATGATTAATATTTTTTTGGAGCCCTTGTCAATGATTGGCCCCTAGAAATACTGTCATAACTTTCTGTTCTGTGTTTTTCGATTATTTGTTTTGTCCCAACTCAGAACGTCCCTGTTCCCAAATGACTGTTTTATAGGAAACTGTGATTACATGTACCTGTTTTTGTTCATTTTCTGAATTAACAAGTTGAACTGAATGGAACAGCCAGTTAGGAGAAACTCAAATTTTCCCACAAAACATTTAAAATCGCAAAATCATGACAGAAAATACTGCCAAAAATAGTTAAGAATGTGTGGACACATTTCACCCACTTCCCTTCAGCAGTTTGCAGATTTGATGCTCACCTCGAGCACGCGGCTGGACACCTTCGCCCATCCTCACCTGATGGTAAAACCGGAGGGAGAGGGGGATACGGGGGGCGAGGATACCTCCAGGATTTACTGTGTAAAGCCGAATGAGTGTCGGCAGCCACGCGCGTGTCCGCGTCCTGTTTGTGTGTATTTATGAGCGCCTCTTTCGCGCCGTTACCGTATATTTTCTGTGCGTGCCTCTCTGTGTGAGAGAGCGAGCGAGGGGATGAGGGAGAGGAAGAGAAGGGGAGGGGCGCCTCTCTCTCTCTCCCTCTCTCTCTCTCTCTCTCTCTCTGCCTACTTTGCATATTCCGCGTGCCTCGGCTCGGCCATATGGGAAAATGCAACTGAAGGAATTGTCGGCGGGGAAAAAAAGGCGCAGGCAGGGACACGCGAGCGGAGCGGCGAGAGTTTGAGATCACAACAAATCCTGAGAAAAAAGTTCAAAGAAGAAGAAGAAAAGGTGGAGAAGAAGAGAAGAGAAGGGGCGGGGGGAGCGAGATAAACCCAAAACAGAGAGACAGAAGGAGAGGCACGGAGAGGAAAAGAGGAGAAATAAGAGTTTTTTCTTCTTCTTTCTGCGGAGGAGCGGAACGATGTATTGTGCGTACACCATCCCCGGGATGACAGGCAGCTCGCTCATGTACTACTACAACGGCAAAGCGGTAAGACGCACTCACTTCATCCATCCATGGCTTCGTCTTTTTCTCCTTCTCCCGCGAGGCTTTGGGAGTCAGACAGAGAAAGAGAGAGAGGTAGAGAGAGCGAGAGGGGGAAGAAAAGAGGAGAGGGAGAGAGAGAGAGAGGAGGTGTGAAGGTGAGGAGTGTCGCGTCTTTACGCACCAACTTCGCGGCGCGTCGGTTCGATGCCGCGCGTCAAAGTGCGAACGGACTGTGAGCTCTTTCTCTGCTGTCCGTCTGTCGGGGGGTTATTTTGGGAAAAGCAGCAGTTCTGTTGTTTATCGAGGGAAATAAAAGTCTGTGTGCGTGACAGAGTGTGTGCGCGCGTGCACGCGGAGCGGGGAAAGTGACAGAAGCTGCTTGGAAAGAGAGGATGCCTCCTGATTGATGTGCGTTCAAGTGTGCGCGCGTTTGTGAGCGTTTGTATGACACGGATTTTCAAGAGGAAAAATCATACAAATGAAATAGTTTGGAAATTTGCAGAGTTCTCCAAAATTTTGCGCGTCAGATGAGTCCAAATTCAGCTCCAAATAATCTCCCCTCCAGCGTTATTGCTGCTTGACCCATGTCATAATTTTTAATTTTTTAAATGGATAGAAATGCAGCAAAATAAGAGCCTTATTGTTTTTATTAAATTGAACTGAAGTCGTTTTAATTCCAAGCGCAACGAGGCACGCTTGGATTTTGGATATATTTGCGCATCATTTTGGAGCCTGTGGCTTCCTCAATCTCTCCCTCAAAATCGCCGATATTCTTCCCTTTTTTCTCCCAAAATATGCTTAATTTCGCTGAGAAAAAAATAGAAACATTTCGATTGGCATAAATTAGATTTTGTTATTCACCTTGTCTCCAGTGTTTGTAATAAATTACTTTCTTTTAGTCATGACGGGATCAAATCTCAATTAAAAATCGAAATCTCAAAGTACTCCATGGCAAAATAAATAGATCAATAAAATATAAGGAGATAAAATGTAAAAATCCAAACAGGCCTTCAGCAAGAAAATATAGAATAAAGGAAAGATGTAAGATAATTTTGTCCTTTGATAAATGTTCCAAAAAAAAGGCATTATCCAGTTTCATTAGGTTAGAATGATGAAGATGCACCAAATGCAACAAATAGTTCAAAGTAATATTTTTTCATTTTTAATTTACTATATTTTTATGCTTAAAAACATTAGAGAAGAATTTTGGACTCCATTGAATCTGAAAAATCCATCTGACAAAGTCATCCGCTCCACATGAAGCTGTCCTGCTGTGAACCTGTCCCTCCGTCTGTCCGTCGTCCCCTAACCCCCCACCTGTAAAACACCAAAACATGTTCAGGTGGAGGGGATTTATGGAGGGGCTTGGGGGAGGGTGATGGAAGAGTGAAGTGTGGGCTAGAGAAGAGGAACAGGGTGTAAAAAAGAGAGAAGGTGAATGAATTTCACAGGTTTCTCTGGCATAAAGCAGGAATGTGAGCGAGCTGCAGGTGTAAATGAAGATGGAAAGCTGGGATTTCCTACAAATCCGCCTGTCAGTGAAGTGTCGGTCCTCTGCCTGTGCTTTTGTCTCACCTTTGACTTAGGAGGAAATGAAGGAAGGGAGTGAAGAGGGGATGACAGTGAAGATGGAGAAAAAATAGACATCAAGCTGGGAAAAAATGCAATTTAAAGGGTATCTGACATGACAAAAAATTTGGTACAGTTTTGAATGTTAAACACAAAAAGTGGGACTCTGGAGATTTGGAAGATGTAAATATGGATATGAAGGTCCTTTGAGAAAAATATGTCTCTTGAGATTTAGCAGAAATAGTACCTTCTCCAGCTTGTGCAGTTTAATCAGATCCAAGCAAAATCTAATGAACATTTTTTGTGGCTAAGTTTTAATTTCCTATTTCCTAAGTCTCCACGTTTTCAGAGAAAAACATGCATTTTGTGTTTTGCATGGGACTTCATTGTACATTTTTGTTCCGTCTATTTCAAGCCCAAATTTTGCACAACTTTGACCGATTTTTGTGGCTCAATGAATGCTTTTTAACTCCTTTGATTTTATTTGAACACTGTTTTTTAAAATGTTTATTTTTGTGGACAAATCTTTGCGGACACTAAAAACTGCTGACATTTTCTGGATGTTATCACCGTGTTGTTGAATGGTTTCGTAGCTTCCGTGACCCGTGCGACTGTAAACAGAGCTTCCGTTGTTTAAACACTTCCACACCAACAGTCGTCCTCTGTTTTCCTCACGCCTGTCGGGTCTCCGGCCTCCATGCGACCGCCGACAGCCTCGACTCCAAAGCTATGGACCATCAGCCCTCCGATCAGCTTCTGTCTCTCTGTCCCTGCTCTCTCTTCACCGTTTCAGGCCTCCTCTTTGTATATCTTCTCTTGGAGCCGGAGCTCTTTTAGCCGGGCGATGCCACGGGGCTCGATGTGGCACCGCTTTGTTTGGCTGGCTGGCTGCTGGATGGCACATTGTGCCGACGGTCTTGATCTGGTGCCAAGCTCCTTTTCCATCTTCAGCGTACCCCCCTGCCCTGCTCGGTGTGCCTGTGTCACAGCTTGTTTACCGCCGCAGATCGAGGAAACAGAAAAATGAAGAGGAAAATGGAGAGGTTTCCCGCCTGCCTGTGGGCTGTTTCAGTGGCTGATTGTTTGGCTAGTTGTTGGGCGTTTAATGGTTCTGTAAAATGAGCTTGATGCTGCCTGGTGTGTCACAGGAGCAGAGATGGAGAATCTGCAGAATCTGGGGCACAGCACTTTGGTCTGAGTGAAGAGGCTCGAGCAGATCTGCAGCAGCTAGCTGCGGCCCAGCGAGACTGACAGAAAGGCTGAATTGGGGCTTAAGTTTTTGGGTGAGAGTGGGGGAGGATGTAGAGGAGGGGGAGAGAAGAAGAGTAAGGAGGAGGAGGAGGGTAAGGGCCGAGGCCTGAGCTTCGGTTAGCGGCTGTCGGCTCGCTAACTTAAGCTCCAGCAGCTTAATGAGGCAGCAGAGAGCCGGGCTAAAACAAAAGGCCTCATTTAAAGGCGGCCCGGCCAGCCGGCTATTGTTATGCTAACACAGCGTTTGAATATTCAGTAAGTTTTAATTAGGAGAGTCCTGAAGCTGCCTGCCAAAATCCTGCAGACCCTCTCTGTGTGCAGCTTCAGGAAACACACACTTTAAACACTTTCAAACCCACGAGGCTGCCGGGATGCAATTTATTTAGCGTTCGCCAAACAACAATCTCAGATTTTAATTGATTTTCTTAAATCATAGTTTTTTGGATAATTTACTCCCATTATTGCTAAAGTCAAAATGATGTTTCCCATCACGATGAGTGTAACATGAAATTATTTGGATTTATTAAAATGGATTTTAGTTTTTTTTGTGATAGGCCAGGCCTGTAAATACATTCATTTAACTCTTTAAATCAGTCTTATCTTTGTTTTTCTGTTGTAATCAGTCTTTGAATTTAGCATGAGTGAATAAGAGGTCAAGAGGTCAAGGCCACAACATGGTAGAGGTTTTGATTTTTTGTTTAATTTTTGGTCAGTTTTTTCTTTTTCCAATTGAAGAGATGTTTAATTTTGGTCATTTTTGTCTGTAATTCTAGCATTGTAAAAAAAAAGTTTTGTCTCTTATTGGAGATTGTGCTGTCCCTTAAAGCCAGAAATATGTTGTCTGCTTTCCAAGCTGCTGGGGCCAAAAAAGGACAACGTGAAACATAAAATATAAGACACTGAGCTTCAACAGCACTGTCAGAATTGATTTAATAAAATATTATAAATTGATCTAATATCACTTTAAATAATAAAAATGGATTAAAATAATTATTCCACTGCACATTTGTCAGGTTTGAAGACATGAGATGGGACTAGAAATGGAGGATTAATGAGGTATTTTCAGTGTTATGTAACGTCTTTAAACGAATCTGCCTCGGAAACATTTTCAAATCACTCCTTGTAAAGATATTAAAATGACTCAAACTACAGAGCGAAGCTCCTGACGCCTGCAGCAGGAAATATGCAAATGAGCATGTTGTGTTTGTTTTGTTGTTTTATGGAGAGAGAGTGTGCTTATTCTTTACATCGTCCTTCTTATACGTCCGCTTTCGTAGAGAGTGTTTTGTACACGTCGCTCACTTTGTTCTGCAAAATAAGAGGAAACTCACGGTGAAGGCCGCTCAAAGTGTTGGAGAGAGTAAGAGTGTGAGGGTGTGTGTGGACATCCTGTGTGCTCAGTAGGCTGGAATTAGAGCACAGCATGTTATGCAATTATAACTTTATAAATAGACGCATTGTGTGTGTGTGTGTGTGTGTGTGTGTGTGTGTGTGTGTGTGAGAGAGTAGGCCTCAGTTTTCCATCTGCCTGAATTTACTGTTGGAGGAGCTCAAAAAGATGATTTAAATGTTTGTTTACATGTGTTTGTGTTTAACATTGGCATGAATGAGATACCTGTAATTTCACATATTATTCAGTCCAAACAAGTCACATTTACAAAAGCACAGTTTGTAATAATAAATTACATTTTTAACAATAACTCAAGCTGCTCAGATATGGCAATACCACTCCTCAAACTAGTAATACAAATGATGATAATAATGATTATTTTAAAAATGATAACACTAAAAGTCAAGAATCATAATTTAAAAAAAAAACAGTCATTAATGATAAACTTTATTTAAGCTTAAGTTCCAGGTATTAAACATTGATTTGGCATCATCTGTTTTGTACACCCCTAACGTTGCTTACACTTTGACCAAGAGGCTATAATTCATTTGATATTCATGAAAAATACTCATGCATGTTTTTAAATTATAATATGCTATAATAATAAAGATGTACAAATGAATATACAATATTTTTACAGGTTTTGGTGATGTGCCTTTATGGCAAAACCTTGATAAAAATCACTGAATCAGTCGGCATTCATGAGAAAATTACTGATCAAAACGTTTGCATGACACAACACCAGGTCTGCGTTAGGTCTGAAGGAAAAATAAAAATTTGACACTGAAAGTGAAGAAACTGAAACTTCAAGAGCTAGAAGTTCAGTGAAGTTGTTTTAAATATCTGATTTAAAATGAATGTAAATGTATTAATATGATGATCAGTATTATTTAACATGATAACATGAATATGCATTTATTTTTACAACCTCTGCTTCTCATATCTATATACATTTATATACATCTTTATACGTATATATATAAAACAAAACGCTGAAATTCAATTCAACCATCACAAATAAATGAACAAAATGTGTAACGTGGATGAAGGTTGTTCTTGTCTTGTTCTTGTAATCAGAAAACCATAATTGAGTGTGAAATCAAGAATTTATTTTATGATCTTCACAAAGTTTGATGATGTTGTTTGTGGATCATTAAATGTTTTGTTTTGTTTTTTCAAAGAAACACATTTTAATGTGAGAAACATTAAAATAAATTTGTTACTTTTTATTGAGGGATCACATATTTTATGACTTCTTTTGTTTTCTTCTTGTGTAGTGATTTAATTATATTTTTAACGCCAGTCTGAACATGTTTGCAGTGGTGTGCACTTTTACAGTGTTTATGTTATACTTATTTTATTAATACTAAAATTCTCTCTCTCTCTCTCTCTTATAAGTGTATGGTTATTACACTGCACATTGTCTTTCAGACAGAAAGGTGGGCATTTCTCATTTCTCATACCAAGTCTTAAACATGGTATGAGAAAGATTTTACATCATTAATATTATTCTCTCTGCAACTCAAAGCAAATCCATAAGAAGAGGTGTTTTGTTTGGACACTAATTTAATCATTAAATCTGACTTTCTTTAAAGATGTGGATGTGTCCCTGACTAACGGTTTGGATGGTCACATTGGTCCTTTGTTATGAGATTAATCTTATTTTTCTGCATGAAAGAATAATTCAAGGTATTTGTGTTGTTTACAGAATTGCATTAATTTGTATAAATATAATTTTATAATCACCCCCATGTACCTGGAGCTGATCCCTCAGGCATTTGACTGTATGGAGTCAGAATTAAAAGATTCAGTTAAATGTCCGTGTGCATGAGTGTGTTTGTGATGCTGCGTATCCGTCCTTGTTTCAGTGTATCAGGATGAACACACTCGTGCTCTAAATCGAGTGTGTTTGTATGTGCGAGCGTAAAGTGCTGCCCTCCCTGCGAGGTCATTTGACGCCCCTCTGCTGACTTTAAAGTCCGCTCTTTGAGTGTGTATTTGTGTCTGTGTGTGTGTGTTAGTGTGTGTGTGAGAGGGAGACGTCCGGCCGGTCGAAGCCCGACACACTGTGCAGGCTTAGACTTAATCCTTCTGCATCAGATTATCTGACACTGATGCCGCTGATACACACACTGATACACGAAGGACGGCCGACACACACACTCAGACACACGGGCCGAGAGCGAAATGTTATTTATTCAGTGATGTGTTTACTGACCATCTTCAGGTTCTGGTAATTCATGTCACTGAGGGTCGTGGTGCTTTCAAGTGTCCCTCTGATCACCCCTGGCTGGTTTATTATGTCATCTGTGTGTGGCCTCTATGTGGACGTCTCTTCAACAAAGAATGTCCTAATTTATGAAAATGAGCTTTAACAACTAATAATATCACTTTAAATTCAACAATATGGGGAAAACAATAATGTATTGATATTTTTGTGCTTGATGATGTTTTTGTCTGAAATGAAATATCAGATGGTTGTGATAACATCCATGAATAAATTATATTGAAACATATTGATACCTGCTTAATACTAGACCACAGAAGTAGAAGTCCAAGGCATTCAGTGTTGGGCAGTTTTTCATTAAGCTGCAAACAGACTCATACACATAATCTAAAAAGTACAAATACATTGTCAACTCATCGGTATATTGAGATTGTCATGTTTTGAATCTTTAAAAACCTTCTTCAGTCTTCATTATTTCAGTAATTGCTGGTTTCTGCCTTTTTGAAACCAGACAGAAAGAGCACCATCTGAAATTCACAAATATCAGCAGTGTTGGTAATGTTAAAATCCACTTATTTCACACATTTTTGTAGAACTGAGACAATGTCAAGAGTATGACGAACTTTTTTGGAATTTGATTCACTGTTTTGTAAAATGATTTTCCTGTTTTTGGTAATGAAATACCTGAAAGGTCTTTTTAAATATGGAACTGGCGAGGAGTGGCTGAAACCATCTGAAGTTTTGAACTCAACGAGAGAGAGCATTTTCTGAATTGCACAACTAGGTTGGTAAAAATTAATTAAAACAAAACTATTGTCTTAACAAAACACTTATATATATATATACATATATAATTTAATACAAATGATCAACCCTTTACCTTGCCACCACACATCACTGTATTTCTTTTATTAGAAGTTTTTCAGTAATTCATCAAATAAAACAAACAGTGCAAACGATTATCGAATACAATGAATGTTCTAAAGGATTCAGAGCCAAGTGGTTTGAAGGACCAGGACACCGATATTGGTGAATATATACTAATAGAGAAAAAGACACATTACGAAGTACATCTAAATAAAAACATTTTTAAGTTTGAATGGAAAAAGCTAATAAAAAGACTGGGCCGCTTGCTGGAAAGAGCTTCTATTGGAAATTTGACTGTAATTTATCAGATGAGGTAAACAGTTTGGTTTTGTAAGATTTTGTGAAAATTGCTAAAAAAAAGGGGACGAGGCCTTAAATTGGGAGGAGCTTTGGGTTGATATTTAATGATAATTTATCTATAAACCAAACAGCACAAAGGATGATCAGACATTATATTATAAATAACAACATGATTTTTACTGACATCACCCAGCTGTCATTTTTGTTCATAATCACATTTTCACGCCTCTCAGATGTTTTTGCAGTTTTAGTGAGTATCATCTTCTGTGCCTTATTGTAATATCTCCTCACAGATCAGGCGATAAGGCTCTTCGTTCCCTGTTATTTTTCTCTGCTCTTCATTACTAATGTAGGGGAAAGGCTAATTAGCAGGTCATTAGTGATGTCATAGTTGTCTCATGTTTGAAATATAAATGTCAGACTGATGAAGCGCTGATGTGTTGGTGATAATGAGACGTTTTCTTGTTTAATCTTGCATAAAGGTGGAAGATCACTTTTATTCATTCGCACGTGATCTGAATGCGTTCGGTTCCTGTGGTTTCTGTGTCGTTCAGAACTCAAATATTAATTTTAGCGTCATCTTTATTAAATATACTGTATGATCTGTGTTGTGTGTTTGTAGTGTCAGAGTAAATGAGGCCTGCTGTCAAAAAAAAAGCAAATTGTTTCACATCTTCTCTTCAAGTGGTACTCACAGCGAGTGGGTTTAATGCTAAATAACATACATGTCTGCCTTCTTCTGTTGTTCTCCTTTTTCTGATTTACTTCTCTAAATTATAAATGCATTTACTGATTTCCAGGTCTAGTACGTCTCACAGCAGTCAAAACAACCTCCAAACCTTTGCAGCAGATTTGATATTTTTTTAATTTTATCAGGATTTATCTTATATGTGTCTGACCTTTTCTTCAGCAGAAACCACTGAAAAAAGGGCTTTGCTCCACCGTTATATTATTTATGTAATCATTTTACTGCATTTATGTCAACTGAGATACCTCAAGGACTTGAATGTCCAATCCAAAGTGAGGCACACATTAACATCTATATTTACCTGTTTATTTTGTTACTCTGTGCTAGGGATGTTTCATCTAAGATTTTGTTGAAATTCAGTGGCCATTGTTCTGAGACATTTTTATTCTCTAAAGATGAACCAAGGTCTAGTTTGTTGCCTTACTACCTCACAGCTATTTGTCTCTGTGAGGATTTCACTGTCCAGACAGTGAAGGTCCACTGTGGAGCACTCAAAAGATTGTTTCTGTCATATTTTGATTTGTTGAAATTTTACTAATTAAGTGGCTATCATGACACCTTAAGACCTCAACCATTCTGCCCAAAACCTCTTCAGTTATCCGTAAGTCAAAGTGGACATGTGTGCAAAGTTTGGAGAAAATTCCTTCAGCACTTCTGGAGACATCATGCTCTCGAGCTATGATTAAATGGGACTCTGTAGTTATTACAAATTGAGCTGAAGTGTACATTTGTGCAAAGTTTGAAAAAAAAAAAAAAATCCTCAAAGCACGCTACAGACATCATGGTCACAAGTAATGAATAAACATGAGACCCAGTGATGTTATACCTATGACTGTCATCATTAAATCAGTTTATCCCTGAGCCAGAATGGACATGTGTGCTAATGTAGTCAAAATCCCAAAAGGCTTTCTGAGATATTTCATGAACAAACGAGGGATAAACTTGGGACCCAGTAATCTTAGCCTATGAACCATGATCCTAAACTTTTGATTTGTGATTCTTTTGTGCCACTGGACATTTCCTAAAAGCTAAAAGGGGTATCACATTCAGACCTCCCAGACAGTTAACTAGATGGAAATCTTAGATAGGGCTGTGCAGCTTCACTAGTCCTGCAGTTTTAATGAATTAGGATCATTCGGTCAATGATTTGATTTGATTCAGTGTTGGAATGCATTGCAGCAAAATGGGCGTTCTTGATGTACTTTTGCATCTAAGAAATGAAGTGAAATAAATATGAACTTCTTTTATGAATTTGAAGGT
Organism: Cetoscarus ocellatus; assembly: GCA_037902135.1. NCBI lineage: Eukaryota > Metazoa > Chordata > Actinopteri > Labriformes > Labridae > Cetoscarus > Cetoscarus ocellatus. The sequence continues at coordinate 109,889 of JBAMNC010001558.1, read as the reverse complement.
GCTTTTGAAATTATTTTCAGCAAAAATGTCTCTCCTGTGTAATCACAAATCAGTTAATTTTATTTTCGGTCCTGTCTAACTATACTTATTTTTTTCTGCTCTGTCTGGCTGCAGCTTCTGCTCGATCAATTATGTGCTGTCTCTGCATCAATGCAGAATCATCCATATCCACATCACAATTCAGCGATTAAAGGATTGTGTTTAACACCACAAATCTCACATGTGTAGCATCAAGCCTTGGCTGTGATGTGGGCTGAAAATATTGTTTTTAAATGTTTTTGGATAAGAAAAGAAGGCACAGTACGGCTTACTGGTTAGATGCTAAACTTTGTGTGCAGTGACATTCAGTTAAATCAAATCTGAGTATATAATTAAACATCCAAAAACCTCTAAACATGATCACACACATGCTTTATCCGAGGGTTGTAGTAAAGTATAATGAAAATTATATCTGGTGTAAATCTGACCAACACAGAAAAATGAGCAGAAATGTGCAGGAGTTTGAATTCTGGTGTATTTTACCAACAACAGGCTGCAGTCCATCATTGATGTGTTCTCTGATGTCCTCTTGATATGCACAACCCTGATAAAGAAAGAAATGTCAAGAACTGCTTTACTGATGAAGTGAGCTTTTTCTATTGAACTGTGTCATATCAAGAAAAACTGAACTAAAGTCTGCATGTCGCTGGAGTTTGTCAAAAACTGTCAGAAACAAATGCAGAGTTTGCTGTAGCTCATTGATGAGGTGCAGGTTGCATAACAGTTTGTGGTCAGTTTTTCGCTCTGCCTTTATTCACCCTTGACTTTAATGAGCGAGGTCGCAGCTGCCAAAGTGATGTGCACGCAGATCAACACACACACACGTATTCAAACAGTGAGTCATCTGTGAGTGTGCGTGCCCCATGAGAGAAGGTGGGCTGTAGCAGAGCAGAAAGGGTCGGCATTCTTTGGATAGCTGGGAATTTCCACCCTGACCTGTCGGCGTGCAGAGAGGCTCCGAGTCTCTGATTCACCAGTTTGATTCCTGTTCAGTCGACTGAGCGCCTGCCAAATCCATCAAACCTCCGAACATGGAGGTCAGCTGGCAGCCGACGACAGGCAGCAGCAGCAGGAGATGATGGTACATGAAGTTGGTTGGCTGAATCTCTCAGATGATTGTCATGTCAAAAGGCCAGAAAGCTGTGCATGCAGCAACAGGCTAAGTGGCAGCCATATTGGAAATCTTGGGGCTTTGGTGTTGATGTTTGTGTGTCTTTATTGGCCAGCCTGTTTTGAATGTTACTTTGTGTTATTGATGATTATAATTTATTTGGTTTTTGGTCCATCTAGTGTTCATTGTTGATGTGATTTTTTTTTAAATAAAGCACCAAAAGTTAGTTTCTTCACTGATCAAATAGTCAATGACAAGATTTATTTAGCATGTCAAATTTGCACAAAATGCAGGTCAAGGTGCTTCATTTTCACTGACATGAGAGGGTTTGGGCGTCATCACCAAAAAATATGATACATCTGTAGTACACAAGACAGTATTTGTTTCAACTATGTGATATAATTACTTGAAATACTTTCTGTAGGCTAAAATATGTACTATTAACATAAAATCTTATGTTCATGATTGAATTATTTTAGACTTTATTTAAGCTCAGATTTTTAGTATATAAGCAACATACATATGTGTTGTATAAATCTGTTTCTCAGTTTTTAGTATATATGATATAAAGCATACAACATTAAAACTTGAACATGTTCGGTCTGGCTGTTGCTGTAGGAAGTTTCTTGTGAATTTAAAATCTCTTAATTGGTTTTTCACTGGTTAATGTACAACGATGTTGCTGGTAATCAGATTGAGTTTCATCTGACGATGTTAAAATAGTGTTAGTTGTGTAAAGTGTGCCAAGTGAGTGCTTGTTTGCATAAATATATTTTTCTCTCTTCTGACTATAAATTCTGAATCAAGCCTTTAAAACAAATCAGTATAATTTCAGTATATCGTGCAGCCCTAGTTTGATTTAGGTTTTTATGATAAGCAGATTTATTGAGGACAGGTTTAATTTTTGCAGCTTTGACTAAACAAGATCATATCGCCCTAATCCTGGCATCATTACATTTGCTCCCACTAAAGTATCATTTGATTTTAACATTAACTTTTAAAATGAACTTTTAAAAGACTTCATGACCAGGCCCTGAGATACATCATTGATTTATTGATCCTTTATGAACCTGTGCTCGCCCTCAGATCAGCTGATCGGGGATGCTGTTGGTACCCAGAGCCTGGTTACAGACAAATATTCTGCTTTTTCTATAACTGGTCCATGATCTCTGAATGAATAACCTCTTGGAATCTGGTTTGTAGACTCTGTCTTATTTTTCAGTCCTTTCTTAAAACTCTATTTTATAAAGAGGCTTTTAATAAGATGTTGTTTTGATATTTTTGAATTAATTAAAAGCATTGCTATTTTATATTTTCTTCGTTCAACGTTTCTTTGTTTATGCATCTATATTTTTTTAGTTGTTATGTATTTATGTGTCCTTTTGTAAAGCACTTTGTTTGGAAAAGTGGAATATAAATTAGGATTCTTATTATTATACTGAAAAAATCAAGTCTCAAGTCATCAAGTACATTGTGACAAACAAAAAAGTTAAAAGAAGTACAAGAATAGTCAGAGTATGAGCAGATCGAAATCCCAACCATGGTTTTTGTCAATTTTTTTTTTTCTTGCAAGTTTTCTAAAAAATATTTTCGGAGCATTTTGAGACAGTTCATGGAGTTTAAAGGTTAATAGAGCAGAAGAAGACATGAGGGACTTAAGGAGAAGGCCGGCTGTAAACAACACTGTGAGAAAATGTTGCGACTGTTTGGGATGTTATAATTTATGAAAGCATCAGTTTAAGTGACTGTGCCGATACAAATTCTGAATGCTCATAATCAGACTCATGAGACTTTGCAGACATTGTCCTTTTGACGTCATTTTTCTAATATTGTATTAGCCTGGTAAGATTTATCAAAGACAGCAAAGTTTTGTTAAATGTCTGTGGCTTCCATAAAGAAGGATCAATGGAGGAGGACGGATTTGGTTTAAGTGTTTATTTTTATGTGTGGTATCAGTGATTATGTATGAATGAATGAATGAATGTAAATACTGTTAGTGGTGCATGTGTGTTGCTGTTATTTGACAGAATTATCCCTCAAATCACGTCTTTCCCTAATGATTTTTATGGACAGTAGAAATGAAAGGTTTCTTTTACTCTTGAAGTCACAGTGTTGTCGCTGCACTCAGGATTTATTCAGTGTTTTGGTGTGACTTTTACTCACTGGGATACAATTTCATAAAGCATATCAAATGAGCAGCTGTGGTTTTATGTTGTGTGTTGCTGTAAAACACTCTGTATGACATTATAACTCACACACTTTATTCTCTCCGTGTGATCGTCTACCTCGTGGTTCTTCTGTATCGTCTCTCCTTTACCGTTAGCAGAGAACTTCATCCTAACGGTCAATTTTCTGTTCTCGTGTGTGTGTGTGTGTGTGAGTGTGTGTGTGTGTGCTAAAGCCTGTTCTCATATGTTCTGAGCGCAGGCTTCACAGAAAAAGGCAAGCTTAAGTAAGTTAACATTTTTGGCACGAGAATAAAGAAACGCTGTGTGTATTGTGTGCATGAGTGTGTGTGTATGAGTGTGTCAGAAACCACTCTAAACCGGGGCGGACACACTTGTTCACAGTCGAGCCTCTCTGCACACACACACACACACACACACACACACACGCATGAAACCTTCCCAGTCTTCATTATCAAAGTGGAAAATGGGGCTGTTGTCATTTTGTTAGGCGTCTGTGTGTGTTTGTGTGTGTGTTTAGTGGGTCAGTCATGCTGTGTGAGCTGTTAGCGAGGCTGCATGGACTCGCTGATAAACACTGGACAGCTGTCACACTTTAAACAACAAGACAACAAAACTGTACCACACAATTCAGCTCAGTGCAGCAGAATGGCACTGTGTGTGTGTGAGCGACGTGTGTGTGGGTTAACTGTGAGTTTCAGGATGTGTGTTTGCTCAGCAGGCTAACAGAATTTCTGTTAGCATTCATCTTCGGCAGCAGTGACAGTTTTTTAGGACCTTACAAAGAAGCGCACAGTTAGAAAAATGGACAAGTGATGAAAGTAGTTAATACTAGTGGCTCTTACTGTCTGGTGTGGTCAGATCATGAATTATTCATTTTTAAGGGCAATTTTAATGACCTTTTTAGCCTTAACCCCATTTTTTCAACTAGTCTTAAGTATGATTGGTGAATGTGTATGATTACTCAGGACACTGCTCCCATTGATTACTAAGAACAGGTGCTAAACTCTGATAACAAAATGGTTCATCTACAGATGCAGCCACTTCACATTACCCCACTTTCCCTGATAGGGTCTTGGCTGGTTCCTGACAGGTCCCAGTCAGGGCCTGCCCATTCTGACAGTCACAGGTTGTCAATTCTGGGCCACATTTGGGTGAATTTGTGGTGTAAAATTTGCTCCCAGTTGATTTGGCAACTGATTTACTAACCGAGGAAAAGATTGAGGCTATGCCATCTTGTGGGGGAAGCACCATCTCATAGAGCCACCCTGTAAATGCAGCCTTCCGGTGGCTGTAAGTCGGCTGGTAACTGTCTGGAAGTTGGCAGGCATCTGGCAGGGATCTGCACCAACCTTTGATCAAATTACAACACACTTTACTGCCTCATCCAGGAACCCCATACTAATCTCAAAGTATCGATTCTTAAAGATTTTCGTGTTGGCAAGTGTTACAAAAACATCAAACCAGCATCACAATAAGAAAAAAGGACACTAAACCTAAAGCTTTCCATACCTGTGAGCTGTGAAATAAGCTCAAATAGCCATAACATGGGTAGTAAATGGGATGGCACGCCGGCCCAGCAGGTAGAGCACGTTCATCATAGCAAGAAGGTTGTTGGTTCGAATCCCATGTCATTCAGGGCTTTTCACTGTGGCGTTGCATGTTCTCCCAGGGCCCTCCATCTTCCTCCCACAGACCAATAACATGCTCATTAGGTTAGAAGTGGTGACTCCAAATTGCCCTTAGGTGTGACCCTGCGATTGGCTGGCGACCGGTTCAGGGTGTACCCTGCCTCTTGCCCAATGTTGGATAGGCTCCAGCCCCCGGTGACCCTGAGAGGGATAAGTGGTATAGATGATGGATGGATGCGTAGTAAGTGAGTTTTGTCCATGCAGGATTAAACTTGTCCTGCCCAGTGCTTCTGTTTGATTAACCAGCACTGTTCTAGGTGTCCCAGAACATTATGAGAAGAATCCCTCCGTAGGTAGACCGAGTTGTTGGAAAGTGATTTACTTACATTTATGAGCAAAAGGCTCCTCAAAGATCTCCATTGACAGAAACTGCAGCTTCATACTGCAAATTCTGGGGGTATTGAGTCCACAATATCAGAATTGGTTAATTCTTTTTTTAATGACGCATGCATCGTTTTTTAGCGACACATAGTCCCAGAAAAATACATTAAACAATTCACCTATTTAGACCAAAAAGAAACAATCATATTATGAAATTCATCTCTGCAGAAACTAAGAAACTCCTAAGAAAAACAGAATCTGGCTCGGCACTCCTCTTCATGCAGTTTCACAGGCTTCTCCTCCCTCCTGTTCCAGTGAACCACCTGACTTGGGTTTGGTATGGGAACTGATAAGATGTTATTGATGCCAATGCTAATTGATTGGATTGAACCAATCCACTTACTAATTCCAGTGGAGTTTCTATTTGGTGAAAAGTCAGCCAACACAGATTTTCAGTGGCAACAATGCAAACACTTCCAGTGTTACTCTGCTGCATCTATGAAGGCCTCTGCAAGTCCTGATGTTTCTACCCGTGCTTGAATCAGATGGACAGACAGTGGACAAAGTCTGTATACTATTAAGCTTTGACCACCTCCTCTTGTGTGCCATGATGACATCTTTGACTCCTGAATCATTTCTGCTGACTGCATCTGATAAGAATGTGATGTTCTCTGTTTGCAAAGCAATGGGGAAGGAAAATGTTAAGCATAAAGACAAATGATATGCATACCTGGAGTTAGCTGTTAATGATTCATAACTGGATTGGTTTGTAGTTCCCATCAGAACTTGGGCCACGGTTTGATTCATGTTTGCTGCCATGTTTGTAGCTATAAAGCTGTAAACGCGCTCAACATCCTGTTGGTTACTCTTCCCAATCCTCTTGCTCTCATTGGAGGCTGCCCAATCTGGAGTTCTTGGCGCCTAGTTCAGTGCCAAGTTTATGATTTGAGGTCAGAGAGGCTCTGACTTGATCTGGCGCAGTTAAATAATATTATTGACACCACTCACTGTGGGAGTACTTGGAAAAATATAAAGTTACATAATCCCTGAATCAAAGCCATCCTTCCTATTATTTTTGGAGGCCAATCAAGCCCTAAAACTGGCCTTTAATGATGTTTTTCCATTAGTGACTCCAGATCAACTTGGCTCTACGCTGCTCAGTTAAGTACTATGTGCTTGTTTGTCCATTACAGTGCATACTTTTAAAGATGTGTCCTCAATGTGTCTCTGCACAAAACTGCTGCTGTAACAGAAATTGAGGACATAAAAGCAACTGTTACAGTAAGGAGACAAGTTTTACTCCAGAGATGTTCACTGCAGCGAGTCATTAAAGTTAAAATTCAATGGAGTTTGGGAAGTCATACAGAAATACCAAGATGACAGCGAGAGGCACTTAATTTCGGTCACACCACTCATGGTCCTTATGGTGGCAATCTCTGACCTGTCATTGGTTGGCAGTGACTTGGCTTCACATTTTAGCAATTTAGCTCTCTTGAAATATCACATTAGGTGATACCAAAATGAAACAAAATTCATTTATAGAGTAGACTTAAGGCAAATTAGGCCAGTGTGTTGTCAGCCTTACCCTTTCCCTTTTTTGTCTTTTTAATGAATATTAGATTCTAATTTTTGATTTGTTCTTTTTTGATTTAGTCTTAGAATTTGAATCCTTGTACCACAGCATTTTTATATCTTTTTTACTTGTTAGACTGACTTAGTTATGAATGATCCAGGAAGCGACTTGTTTATAATTTCATGTTAAAGTGGGCTTGTGGGGGAGCCTTTTTACCAGGCTTTTGTGTACATGCAGAAACACGCACACACTCACACACACACTGGCCCATTGTAGTCTTCGCCATGCTGAGAGGACTGCTGGTCTGATGCCCATTTTGTCCCACGCTGGCACTGCCAGGCTGCATACAAATAGGTCACACACACAGAGAAGCACACACACATTACAAGATAACAGAGCCAGAGAATATCTGTCCATCTATCTATCTATCTATCTATCTATCTATCTATCTATCTATCTATCTATCTATCTATCTATCTATCTATCTATCTGTCTGTCTATCTGTTTGTCCATCTATCTGTTTATCTCCCATTGTACATGTGAGATCAAACATCTGGTGGACATGTTGCTGTCTGTTTTCACTCTCCATCAGTTTAGATTTGTCCTCCGTTCCTGTTAGTACTCAAATGCACCTCCAGCCAACACACATCCATCAATAGCGACCCTGAGAGATACTGTCCAGATACTGATGATGCTTATTTAAAATATACCTGCTTGTTTTTAAAAAGAGAAGAAAGAGGAAGAGTGAGTCAAAGACAACAAAGAGAAAAGCCGGATGACATAAAAAAGAAGAAACAGTTTAAAAAGACGAGTGCCGCTCGGCAGCACTGAAGTAATCAGCTCTTTGATCCCGCTCCTTTATTATTTCAGCGTGGGCCAAATAATGCAGTCCTGATTGTGTTCCTGGCATCCAGTGAGCTTCCATATGTTGGCCATTAGAGGCTCTTACCGGCCGAGTCTCCACGCTGAGGCTCCAAACGGCATCTTCTTCTTCTGTGGTGGTTTTTCAGGGGTCAGTGGTTATGGTTCAGACCAGAGAATTATTGGATTTATGGGTAATTTATTAGATTACTGACAGTATTTCTGCTTTGATGAGTGGTTGGAGAAAGGACTGAAAAGAGTAATCCAAAATGTTGTCGACACTGATAGACTGCAATTTTTGGGGGGTGAAGCTAAGGATACACAGATTTGAATGGAAAATGATCAAATTTGGGCTTTTGTGTGGAGAAAATCTGATTGGTAGATCAGAATCTATGCTTCTGATCTGATCTGCTTAGTTTAATGGATGACAGGTCAACCAATACATAAGTAAGCACATTAGCTTTGTGAATCAAATGACACTGATATGAGGCACCTTTGACTGCAGGCTTTAAGACAGCTGTGTACAAACAGCCAGTCATGCTTCTCCTCTTAAAGCAGCCATGGTAAAGTCCACCAACCACTGTAATAAGTCCTGTTGATTTGGAATGTTAATCAAATAATGTCTGCATTTAGGCTTACAGGTTAAAGGGACATATCAAAAAGACTTCCTGTCTGCAGTCTCCAACAGAATAAAGCAATTCTCTGTTGTTTTAGTTGTTTTTTTATGTTTTTATGTTTCCCAGGACTTGTTTCCCTGTCTTGGGTCGCCAAGACACCAAACACAAACTCTGATTTTCTTTTTTGGAAAGCTTATTTGATTTTGGGTGGTGTGAAAGTTCACGCAAACCAAAGAGTCAAACACCAGTCTGACTGAAAACAGAGGGCCTTGGTGTGCTCCCAAGCAAACCAGAGTTTGTGTTTGTGGTGGGAATGAAAGCCAAAGACGAGCTAATCAGGGGAAGCGGTGCATTGTGGCCTGTATTTGTCCAAATATTTCATGAGAAACAAGCTGGTGTTTATAAACAATAAACAATATTTATGTTATGCAGTGGCTAACATTAGCATTATAGCACCACCAGCCTCCTCTTCATAGATAAACATCCACAAGTCTGTGTGGAATACGGTTACACATCCCTCCAAGTAATATCAAGTGCAGCCTGAATGCAGTTTCATTGTCATTTCAGTGCTCAAAATACTGCTGGACTCCTCGGAGCTCAACTATGTTATCTCTCAGTGGCAGTTTGTGTATTTCTGGGTCATAGTTCAACACTTCGAAGGATTAAAGACAGCAGTTACAAACACAGCTAGCGGTGGGTGGACAAGCTTTGCTCTGTCTCACTAAAAGTAAGCAAACAGAGTCGGCCAAACTTTACCTGTAAAAGTGACCATTCATTATGTCTGTGCTACTTGGCGTTTCCGAGTGGTGCCACGATGACTTATTTTAATGCATTGAGCCAAAAGTTGGCATATGCTGGTTCTGTCAACAAAAAGCTGATATTGCTTAAATAATAAGTTTGACAGCTGCAAGTTCTGTTCATGAAGAGGAGATTTACAGATAAACACTGGATTCATAATTCTGAAAGCCTAATCAAAACTGGCGTAAGCGTCATGTTGGTCCATGAAAAGACTAAACCACAATATTCTAACTTCATCTTCACCACAACCACCAGGGCCTGGTCCATATGTCTCCGTTTATGCCATACCTATGCTGCAGTCCTGTGTACAGTCTTCAACACTTAGATTTGTGCCATGGTGTGTTAGTGATGCTCTGCAATGCATCTGAGGACTCTGCAGTTGTCTAAAGGGGCTTTATGTCAGCTCAACCAGATTCATGTCATTAGTCAGATTATTTTATCCTTCTTTGAGGTTATAATCTGTTGATAGACAATAATGACTTCGATAACTCCTCATTTAGTGCCATCCTCTGTACAAACTTTTATCCTTTCTGCTGTTCCTGCTGAGACGATGGTCTTTGTGGCTTGTTTATTCAGTCCAGCACTTCATTACCATCAGTGTAGTTTTTGACTCATTCATTAATTTACCCTCAGACCGACAGACAGACCGGTAAAACGATGACTGTAGAGTCTTTCAGACCCAGAGGAGACGGGACCGTGAGTCAGTCCACACAGGAGGCGGTTACTCTAATCTTTATTAACATTTTTATGGATCACCAGGATCAAAATCAGATGTTTTGCAGGAGCGTTTGAACCGGTGAAGGTGGGTCTGATTTAAGCTGTCGAGCTCTTGGAACAGCCTCTGAAGGCCCAACCATCTCTGGAGGAGTAAAAGCATGGAGCCCCCCGCATCCTCTGGCTCCTATTTACTGGTTTTATGTTGCTCTTTTTTAACCCAAAAAATATGAAGTGTATCAGCATGAATTTTTATTCTCTGTGCATTTGAATGAGGATCAAAGGGAGAGCAGCGTTTGAATGAAGCTTTGCAGACAGAGATGCACAAATTTAGATGTAATGACATAAACAGCTACAGAAATAGATCGTACCTAATGGGACATGGAGGTCTCTTTTTACCTGACTTTATGGTGTTTGGTCCTTTCATCTCCATGTTTCAGGGCTTTTATTTGGGGTTGTGTATGTCATAGCTTTAGCATGCAAATGCACAACGCCTTTACTGTCAGAGGTACTGTATTCTTGGTCATTACTTAAATTTGGTAGAAGTAATTGGGACAAACTTATAGCTCTTTATGAACTAATTTTAGTTTTATAATCTCTCTTACAGTATTTTTTTATTACTCAGTTGTAACTGTACTCTATCAAAGAGTCTGGTTGTCAGGAATGAGAAAATAAATGACAGAGAGAAGATACATATAATTTTTCAGTTCATTACTAAAGATCATTTATGTATATGTGTATGTGTGTGTATATGTATACATATATATATATATATATATATATATATATATATATATATATATATATATATATATATATATATATATATATATATATATATATATATATATATATATATATATATATACATATATATATATATATATACATATATATATATATATATATATATATATATATAAATATATATATATATATATATATATATATATATATATATATATAGTTATTATTTAATATAAGCAGTTATTACTGGTACCATGACCAACATTCATTCATTTTTCCAAAAGCCATCTAGAACTGTTTGAGTTATCTTGCTCACATTAAACTTTAACTCCTTGTCAGAGAAAATATCAATGAAATAAACAAAAAGTGCAAAATGATGAGATAAAAGTCAACCTCAGAAATAATAATAATAAATCTAACTTTCTATAATGCATGAAGACAAAAGATTTCCTAAGTGATATTTTTCCAATATGCATGCTATTTTTTTTCTTCACCAGGCTGTATTGTAAAACCAAATTTGATGTCATTCTTGTTTCATCATCTTGAGTCAGACTTTCTGCTCCCCCTGCACCAACAAACTGAACTGAAATACTCTTGAATAAATACTCTGAGCTGTGAAGAGTGTATGAAGAGACGAAGCCGACAGCCGGATCATCTAATAGCCGCCCCCCCTCTCGCTCTCATCATGAAGAGGGTCAGGGGTTAAAATCCCTGTAAGCCAAAACGCCCAAGATGAAGGATTAAGAGTGTTCATGTATGTCCGAGTGTTTAGAGCTTTAGTGCTGTCTGTCTGTCTGTATTTTCTGCCTCAAACACAGACCAGCAGAACAGCATGATTGTTCGACTGAATTTAGAGCATTCTGTTAATCTTATCCTGGGTTGTTCTTTGTTTGAGTGTACTTTAAATCTCTGTAACACTCACTCACAATTACAGTATGCTTATATAATAACATTCATAACTAAAAATGTGCAGGGTGTAGCCGAGTTGAGCTGATACCACAAATGGAAAAGCACCACAGTGTTTGGGTTTTGTACCAAACTGAACCGAGCTGCTTTGTGGAAATGCACCAGGGGCTGTGATGAACTGTGAACTTCAGCCTGAAGAAAGACAAACGACACTTTATTTAGAGATTCTTTACTAAAACAGGAACCACTTCAGAGATGCTAGTACGTGATCTCTTTTGCTGAATCTGGAACGTCGCCTGGCTGTTTCGTTTTGATAAAGTTGCAAAAGGCCTGAATGTTCCTCTAATGGTGAAAGTTTCAAAATGCTCGACTTTAAAATGTAGAACTCAAAAGGAGCTCCAGTTCTCGGTGATGCTCTTCCCTGACAGGCTTCTTCAGCTGGAGTTTGATTTTTCTCACTCAAGCAAAAGAAAAGGTTTGTGAGCCTGTTCTGCTATCAGTTTGTCCTCCTTTTGACAAACTTCATCCACTAAAGGAGAATATTATTCCTCTCCACACTCTGCACCTCGACCAGCAGGTGATCAGTGTCCCTGGCTGACTTTGACTTCCTGCGGCAGCCATCTTACACTCTTTTTTTGTTTTTGGGGAGTTGGCACGTGCGTGTGTGCTGGATGGATGCTGTCGTTGCCATGTTACGTCGCGGTGGCAAAGGAGACCTGGGTGCGCTGTCGCCAGCTTGCATCACCGTGGCAACGGGATAACTGTGACCCAGCAGCACCCCGCCAGCAGCCGTGCTCTCTGCTCCCCCCCCACTCTCCGTCTGCACCCTCTTCAATAATTAACATGCCACGGCAGCCATCTTAGCTTTTTTGGCTCGGTTCTAAGGTGCCTGCCGGCGTGTTGCCTCGGCAACGGGGTCCCTGCAACCCGGCGCTCTTGGTGACGTTTGTCGTGTTGTGACAACTTTGTGAGTTGGATCTGATTCGGATGGCAGCCATCTTAGAGGAGGTGAGGGAGATGCTGAAGACGAAGGAGGAGATGCACGTGCGTCCACATTCAACACTTTAATCCTTAAACAGGAAAACTTACATTTTCAAGAGGGCAGAGTGTGAATTCTTTGAAACTTAAGCTACGTGTTTTGTGTTGTTTATATGCCAGATTAGCTCAGCAGGCCTGAGATCCTGTTTGTGTCTGAGGTGAAGCACATGTTTGTGTCTCCTGACCTTCATAATGGTTTGTGTCACCAGTTTAATTTATTTACACTCAAATTATTTATTTATGAAGCCTGATTGGTGAAGACGGTGTTAATGTGTGTGACCTGCAAAGCTGAAACAGACCACCTACAAACAGTCATTTATAACACAGCTATTCTCCTATTCTTATTAGTCTTACTTATATAAAATACATTTTTGTATCACTCTGAGTAGAAATACAAATATGAAATCAGGGATGGAGAACGGTGGCCCTGCTGCCTCAGTGTGGCCCGTCAGTAGATTAAAAATATCAAATACATGTGTAATCATGAGGGAAATATAACAAAACATGCTCGAGGAGAAATAAAGGCTGCAATATTTTCAAGCAAAGTCGAGCTAAGACTGGCGTAGAAGTCATTTGCTTGGAATGTTGAGTGTTTTGTTACAGTCAGGACAGAAATGTCAGTTAAAAAATATTTTAACAGCCATTAAATGTTCTGTGATTTACCTGGCAAAAGAGGCTGAAACTGGCTTAAAATCTGTGTTTGACATATTTAATTGAACTTACTTCTTGCATTGGAGTTAAGTTCTATAAATGTTGATAGAAATTTTCCCAACAGCAGTGCCTTATTTGTTCCTTTTATGAAATTATGCATCTAATTGTTGAATTGAGTCTATTCTACAAATCTTGCCTGTTTGGCCCTAAAGCAATGAGGACAAATTTGCCGTGGCCATCTTGGTGACCAAAGTTGCCCCTCCCTGCTGTAAATGAACGAGCTCAGAGATAAGAGACTTCAACATAACTAGATTAATACATTAAGCAACAAGAAGAAGAAGAAGGCTGAACTAAGTCGAATGAATACAACAAATTATCCATGACTCTCCATTAAACTTGGTCAAATTCCCTCAGTGTGTGATGCAAGTAGTGCCACACACACACACACACACACACACAGTTGCTCCCTCCTACTCTCTTGTTCTCACCCTGACAGCTTGGCTGCCGCAGAGAGCAGAGGTCTCATTGGCCGCGTGCCCTGCAACGGGCGTTTTGATTGGCCGTCGGGCCGGCTGCCATCATGCCAGCTGAGTGAACACATTTATATGAGTGTGTGGAGCGAGTGTGAATGTCATAATGGCAGCAAACAGCCAATAACAACGCTTATTTTTCTGCTGTGGGTTTACTCTCATTATTCTAGTTTCTTTTACTGAATTTTTAAACATTGTGATTCACATTAAGAATGGAATTTGCTGGATTTACTTTTGTTTTACTTTTTGTTGAAAATGAAATCAAACTTTTTTTTTTTTAAAGAGCTGCTTCCCACTTGTAGCTTTGGGTCTCCATAGGGGCCCCAAGACAACCACTAGGGATGCAAAATGATGACCTTTAACCTAAATCTTTATTATTCTTGTTAATTATGCATGATATCCTCATTGGCTCTCAGACCTGACCAGCTCTGAAGAGACAGTCATTGTCTCTTTAAGGACTCCTTGTGATGGTAAAAAAAGTGATCTAAACTGGGGTAGGTATGGGACTAAAGAACCAACAGAATTAAAATCATTTTATGCAAACCAATGAAGTCACCCTCTTTGAAAGGCAGTTACTCATCATGGTGGCCAGGGGATAGAGGAGGTCCAAAGTGTGTCCTTGAATTTACAGAAAATAACACCAACAGTGCAGCGTTTATTGTCTGTGGTTTTGTGATGTCAAGTTAGGGCAACAGCTGTTTAAATTTGCTGATACATCATGGCACAGAAGTGGACTGAAGTGCTGTGTGTTTATTTTTGCTGACAGAAAATTTTTCACGTTTTTCATTCAGAAACTCCACAAGAATCAAGAAGAAATCAATAAAAAATGAATGAAATGTTGTCAGAAATAAAGATTATAGACACATATCAATTCTCATCCATACTTGTAAATTAGATTTATTTTTATTCTATTTTTAAACTAACAGATAAATGTTAGTCTGTAGTCCAGATGGCAGCAGGTGCTTGCTGTGGTAGCTCGTGGTCATTCTGCTTTAGAAACCTCTGACCATCCGGAGGATTTGTCCTGTCGTTGTGTTGAGATTCCTCAAGCTGCTGTGCTCACTTTCAGCTCAGGGGGTTAAACATCCAATTATATTAAAGCTGCAGAGTCCAACATCCTGGATTGTGGAGAACCTCAGCATATGACGAAAACTCACAGCATTTGTGTCCCTTGACAAAAGATGTTGAACTTTGCAGTCATGTGGGGGGTGTTGACACATGAGATTATAATGATTTGCAAATTGGGCAGTAATATGTTTCTCTGAATTAGTAATTTTAGTTGATCTTACAGTGCAACAAACTTTTAAAGGAAGAAAAGCAGTCATCCCACGTTTGCCTTGTTTAACATTATTGTCAGTTGTTTGCTTATCTGTCATTGTCCTCTTCCATCTTTTAGTTTGCTTGTTAAAAATACTTGTGAGCTACATTATTGAGGGTTTTCATATTGCTGCTTAAAGAACCAACATACTGCTGAGCCAACAGCATGGACATAAAGCCTGGCTCGAAAGGACATGAGCCCTCGGGATCAAGCCTGACACCTTCATACTGATGGTTCAGGGCACTCAAACGGCCCTGTTAACTCTGTTTTTTAGTATTTTACAATGTACTTAATGTATCTTATACCAATCTCCCCAAAGTTCTCCATGTTTTTGCCTCTGTGGTGTAATCATAATGTCTTATTTCTGATTTGACTGTACATCCTAATGCACCAACACTTTTCACTGTGCATGTCAATGCATGTGGAGCAAATGATAACTTAAGTCTAGCTCTTTTTCCAGAAAACACTTGCAATCTTACAAAGATCTCAAAACCCAGAGGGTCTTCACCTTTACAATTACAGCCTGGCCATCACAACTAGATTATAAAATATTCATACATAAATATCTTGTGGCTCGGCTTTGTCAGTTATAAAAATACAGGTGATCGATCTTTTGTCTGAGTGAAGAACAAAATCAAAGGACTCACAGATCTAAAAGTTAAGCACTACCTCACATGAAACAATTTAAAATCTGAAGCATGGGTTTGCTTAAATGTTTGTTCACCGGTCAGGCATGTTAGTCTGCCGATAAAGGAAACTGTTAGTGTCTGGTTTATGTGTTGGTCCATCATAGGACGGTCCCTGAGTGTTCTTAGAGCTGAGCAGTTTGAGGCAGGAAGCCTTGCTAAGGTGCATCATGAAGGTCATGGATGCTGCGTGTCAGAGGATAAGTGCAGATTGTTTGTCTGTTTCAGGGTGGGATGTTCAGTCCTCGCTCTGTCCTCACAACAAAGTGTCCATGAGCAGGACACTAATATTCAGTCCATTACATCACAGTCCCTCGCTGTTGTGTGTGTGTTGAGTTAATCTGTGATGGAAAGTCCCACAGAAGTATTCTGTGTGTGTGTGTGTGTGTGAAACTTTGAGATTGTTGTTAATTACTTCATCAATTGATGAATTATAAAAGCTGTTAATGAGCTGTCAGACAGCCAACTGGCTCAACACCAGCTCTTTACCTCTGCAGGCTGTTTTTGTTGTTCCTCTCTTCCTGTTGTCTCGAGCTACAAAGAACTTTTCTCTCCTTCTTTACTTTTTCCTTTTTTCTGTCCCTCTCTTTCTGAACGGCTCTCAGGGGGCCTTTATGCATATATACATCAAACACTGATAGAGGAACAGGCCGGAGGTTCAGTTTCACAAATAACACAAGAATCTGTCCTTAAACTGGTGAAGAGGACACTGAACCATCAGCTGCAGGGGTTTGATCATTGACCTTTGACCTTCTGAGGAGGGAATGGTGCTTTCTTTCTTTCCTTTCAGAATGAGCTAAGGCCATGTTTATGTAAAAACCGTTCAATGAAAATTTAATTGATGTTATTGTTTTAATAGCATAAAAACCCGACATCCTGCGGTGCAACTGTGTAATGAAACAACAGAGGTGGGCGCGCTCCTGTCCTTCTATGGAGCATAGAGGCCTAAACATGCAATAATAGCTTATGCTGACTTGTGAATGGACAATGAGATTGCTGTGCTCCTTCAAGCGACTCTGTTTTCAAAGATTTGCCACCAGAGGCTAGTTTTTCCCCCTTTGTTTTAAGGCTCTGATTTTATGAATAGAAACGGCAAACATGCACCAAAAAGTTAAAGATTATTAAAACATAACATTATATATATCATTAATATCACTGGAAACCCAGCCTTGTCTCTCTAACCTAACGTCAGGTAGGTAAACATGTTCATCTGCTTGTTAGCACAAATCACTAATCATCCAATTACATGACAGAAACTCAGTTCACTTTGTCACGTAGACATGGTCAAGAGAGCTTGCTGAAATTCAAACTGAGCATCAGAAGAGAGAGGGTGATTGAAGTGACTCTGAAACCATCTGTGATATTCAGAGCCGTGTATTCTCACCCCTGCAAACTACACGTCCTATCTGTTGTGTCATATTTAGCATCACATGACCCGTCAGGTTGTCTCCTCACTTGTTCATGTCTGATGAAGGGCTACAACCTGAGGGATCATGTCTGTGGTGAATAAGATTTGGAGCACTTTCTTGAGTGCAGACTTTTTTTTTACTTTTCTTTGCAGCTGTATTTGTGTTTAGACACTTTTTAAGTTTGGATGTGCAGGCCAAACCTCTTTACCCTGTGACTGTCGTTTGATTTTTGACTCATTCTTCAAACCTCAGACCACCTCTTCAACCAGATGATTTTGGTCCTTTTACTTAATAAAAAGACTTTTCACATCATTAATTTAGAGGCATTATTCCATGTAAATATAAAGCTCCAAATGAGTCCATCCTTGTGAAATCCCATGAGTTAGTTCTTAATAATTTTCTTCATTTAAAAGTTCAGAAATCTTAATTTGCAGCTTAAATTTAGATTATAAGTAATTTAAAGTCTGAGCTGGTCCTCAGAAGAATGGTAAAACAGAGCTGTTTGTGCATCTGTCTTCTTTATATATCTCTGTTTGTTTAGAGCCCGGCCTTAGTGTGTGTGTGAGAGTTTTTATTTCTGTGTGTTTTCTGCATCTCCTCATTCGGCCTGTCAGGAGTGTGCGCCGGTGGAGGCGTTTCTCTCGCTAACGATCGCTGGCAGTCGGCAGCATGTGGCAGTAATTAAATCAAGGGGAAATTGGTAAGAGAGAGAGAAAGAGAGAGAGAGAGAGAGAGAGAGAAGGAGAGAATGAGAGAGAGAGAGAGAGAGAGAGAGAATGAGAGAGAGAAGGAAAAAAGAGGAAAAGTCTGTGTGGTGAGTTTGCCAGAAAAAAAGAAAACAAAATCAGTCGTGGTGGTTGAAAGGAAAATGGGACGCTAATAAAATGAGTGTGGAAGAGACTCGTAAAGAGCCGTCACCTGTGGTGAAATGTTTTTGTTCTCTGGCCTGAAAACACACACAAACACTCACACACACACACTCACACACACCCACTCACACACACACACTCAGCCCCTCACAATCACACTCACACACAGATATTCCAGACGACTCGGTACGCACAGACACGTGATGGTTCTCACGTGTGTCACTTGCAAACCGACTTGTTACTCGCTCACAGATGAAGAAAGCATGCTAACACGCACTCCCTCACATGCACGCACTGACGGGACTTCGCATTAACATCCACACACCTCGAAAACAATGAGGTCCTGCTGCAGAGGTGCAGATGTGAGTTAGCACTTTAGCACTTCGTAGAGCATCACCGCTAAGTCGACTGAAACAGTTTTAAGGTATTTGTTGAATGAAAACAGAAACTTAAGAGATTTTGTCCTTTTTCACTGTATAAAACACCTCTGAGGTGCTCCACTGGAGATTTTAAGGCCTTTTTCACATCAAACCAACAGTGGTTGTTAGCAAGTGGCTAACTAGGTTTTATGATGAGACTTAATCACACCAAACATTTTCTCTTTGAGACGTTGATGCTGAGCTCAGTCGACTCTGATGTAGGTTTTTTTTTAGCTTTTACATTTGCTGGTTGAATTAAGGCTTCAAAATGATGAAAGTAGCATTGATTCCATTTTTGAAGATTATATTCAAACCATCGGCTTTTTGCTGATGAAACCTGCATGATGTAAAGTCCCAAGTGAATCCACAAAAATAAATCAGACACATTGTTTAAGATGGAAAGAGAGATGATAGAGGACAAGATGACATTACAGAGGAAGAGAGAATGATGTAGATGAAACAAAGAACAGCAGAAGTAAAGTTACATGGAGGTTTAAAAGAAAATTAGAAAATAGAGACGTTTAGAGGAATGTGAGCAAATCAAATGAAGTGGAGGGAAGGAAACGAGAGCAAGCACAGATACAGACTTAAAAAGGGGACAAGAAAAAAGGGAGAATACATTAAAAAAAGGTGCAAGAAAAGAAGGGAGGTGGAGAAAAGCAAACGAGGAAAGAAATAAGGGATAGAAAAAAAGAAAAGCAGAGAAAATGAATTACAGGAAAGAGAGGCAAAAAAAAAATGAAAGGTAGTTAACCTGAAAGGGAAGGAAAAGAAAATGAGTGACTGAGGAGGCAAAAGAAAGAGAGGAGAAGAAAATGCTCCAAAATGAAAGAAGAGCAAAGGAAAGGAAAGCATAAAAGGAGAGGAGATCAGAGTTAAAGAAGAGAAAAGAAAGTTAGGAAGGGGAAAAAGGAGGAAAGAGAAGGAAAGAGGGTTTAAGAAAGGAAAGGAAAGAGGGAGAGCAGAGGACATCAACTGAAGATGAAAGAAAACATAGAAAAGGAAAAGAAAGGGAGGGAAGGTATGAAAGAGACAGAAAGGAAAGGAAAAAACAGAACAGAACAAAACAAAAGACACCATACGCAGTACTCTATAGTTGTTTGAGAAAAGTCTCTTTACCTGCAGAAACGCATCCTTAAACTTAAAACATCTATTTTTCTTTTTTGTTGGTGCAAACTGTAGATTTTTAATTTTGTCTAAAAACCTGTGTTTCTGTTCCTTATGGTGAGTCTGTTATCCAGCAAAGTTCTTCTTCTGTCTTTTAAAAGTCATCTGATAGTTCCTGACATAGACATCGGCATTCAGCTGAAATCAATACACCTGATCAAGCTTTCAGCCAATATTTATTAATCAATTAATCAAATGATAAATCTGTAAATATAAGAAGTTTCAAATGTTGATTACGGTTTTCCAACTTATGTGACTTCCTCAGTTTGTATCCTTCATCTTAATATGATGAATTATTAGAATGTTTCTCAGGTACTAAAAGTTAAAATGAATTGATTTAACAATGAAGAGACTGGATTTGGCAAACATGAATATTTGTGTTTCATAAAAGATCCCCACACTTCAGGTTGACCTGATATCTTTGGTGTGGGGCTTTAACACAGTTTGATTTTCATGCAAGTTTTAGTAATTTGATTTTCTGCTGAATTGTTTCTGAATCTTTGCCAATATTTCTCATTTTACTACATTTTTCTCCAACAGAACTCTGCTTTATTCTCGCTAAAATGAGATTTTTTTGAAGCCAAGAATGATTGTAATGTCCTTGTCATCTTTGAGCCAGAGGGGATTGTCAAACCATCTTCATTTTGTAAATAATCAAGAAAAGTAATTTTGAGAGATGATTGTAGTTCAGTGAGAGTCTCAGACCTACAAACAAACAGAAAGCTGAGGGCATACTGGTGAGCTGCAGGAAGAGAAAAAAAGGAAATCAGATTGTATACTTTTGTTCCCATTTCTGCTGTTTTTTCCTGAAGTAATTGTCTGTTTAGATACGTCTCATTTAAAGTGAACGATGTGTTTACACTACAAGATAAAAAAGGCTGCTGCATGGATTTAATCGAGGCTAAACTAAACAGATCAGCAAACTATTAAAAGGAACACAAAAACAAAAATATGTTCCTTTTAAGTTTTATTATAGAAGGACACTGTTGGCGTTAGAATGGAAAATGGTATCGTGTTAGTGAAAGGATCTGTAGATGTGACAAACCAATGGATCGAGTGTGTGTGTGTGTGTGCAGTGTTATTCCCTCCTCTGATGGAGAAGTCTTTTTTTCATACACACACACATAAATTCATACACACACACATTCAGGGGTACACACACTTAGTCCCAGACCCCTGGCTCTTCCCTGTGTCAGTGGGGACTCCATGAAGCCACATTATGTTCACTATGAGCCTCCATATTCCCCCATCACTCAAGTCATGTGTGTGTGTGAATAAATACACACACACACACTCACACAGACACACACAGAGTGAATTAGTCTGATGTTTATCTGAGATCATCCATCGAAAACATCCAGTGCACAAACAAACCAAACATGCCGATGATCTAAAGCATTGATCCATATTTTATGTTCAGATATCTTTGGACATCCTTCAATGTCTTATTGTTTTTTACTGTTTGGTCAGGCCTTTTGAAGGTGCACATCATCACTAACCTTTCAGTGCAGCTGGATCCACCTGATTCAATGTCTGTAATCAGGCAGATCCACCTGAGGGCTCCCATCTACGACGATTGTGAGCAGGCCAAAGTGGCACGGCCCAGTCAGCGTTGAGCAGGGAGAGGTGGACAGCAGGGTGTGACTGCTCATTCAGAGATTAGCATAGATGCTAACAGCTTTGGCAGTTCTGTCGGACGTGGATCACATTTCTTTATTAAAAGAAACACAAACAACAATGAAGCACTTCACAGTAGAAAGGATATTTTCGCTCCACTTCCGGCATGTTTTAACGAGACTTTGTTTACTGCAGTGGCTCAGGTTTTGCATTTTGCACTACAGCAGTAGCCCCGCCTACTACATTATCTAATTAGCTCATAATGACTGTGATTGACAGAACAATCGTCCAATCACCTGCTTTTGAATGGTTCTGCCCTCCCCTCATACTTTCTATGGGCCCTTTCCCAGATGGGCGAGTGAAAGTAAACAACCCATCTGATTTGTCAGGTTAGGTGATTCAGCAAAACTTTCTTTTGATTTTGAATTCATTTTGAAAGACTTCAATCAATCAATCAATCAATCAGTCAATTTTTATTTGTACAGCACCAATTCATAACAAGTGTTATCTCAAGACACTTTACAACAGAGCAGGCTTTAGTCATGAACATGCTGAAAAATTAAACAATGACATTTTTTTACGGTTGTACATTGGCCAT
Source organism: Cetoscarus ocellatus (assembly GCA_037902135.1). Classification (NCBI taxonomy): domain Eukaryota; kingdom Metazoa; phylum Chordata; class Actinopteri; order Labriformes; family Labridae; genus Cetoscarus; species Cetoscarus ocellatus. The sequence goes on along the minus strand of JBAMNC010001558.1, from coordinate 88,023 downwards.
GTTGGTTGTTGGTTAGTTTGAAATGACACCTCAGTTTTAAACAAGGGACGACAAGAGTAGTGAAGGGCCATTTGAGAACGGGCTGGTTTAAGGGCTGTTTCTGTTATGTGAACTACAGGGGTCAGACCAGTGTCTTTCATTTTCAGTTTTAGTTGTTAATTATTTGATTAAAAAAAAATGGGCTTAGGGTTATTGCTCTTTTCTAGCCTCTTTTGACGACCCAAAGCAGCTTTACACCACAGGTCATATCGACACATTCACACCTGTTCACTCTCACATTCACTTACTGATGGTTGAATATCTATGTCAATTATCCATTAGTATTAACTAACACATTCACGCCCTTTTATACCCATTCACATGCCACTGACACAGCAGTGTGACAGCCTATCACACTGTGCCACGACACCCCAAGACAAGAGTCATTTGAGAGCTGAAAGTCCAGTCCTGTGGCAAATGATTTGTTTCTCTGAAGATCGCTAATTCCCATCACCAGGAGCAAGCTTGAGATTTGAGATTTGAGATTTATTTATTTTGTGGTTTGGTGCAAGGAAGAAGCCATTAAATTTTGGTGGTGATCTGCATTTTTGTCTGGATACAAAAAATTCCCCAAATTTTCTAAAAGTCCCATAAGGTAACATTAGGGTTTTTAAAAAAAAAAAAAAAAAAATCATATCTTTGTCATCACTTGATGGATTCGCTTCAAAATTTACAGTATAATAAATATAATATAACTCTATCATCAAGGTAAATTTCATCTGGATCCGATTCAGATTGACGTCACAGGAAAACATTGAAGTTTATAACGGGAAATCCCATTCATTTCTCCTCGGCTGCTGTGAGGGTTCCTCCCCTTTACACCATTATGGGAATTGTAGTTTATTTGCAAACTGACCTCAACGTTTTTCAAGCCTATGTCACTGCATTTCCCAGCTTCCCTTGCAATGCCAGCAGAGGAGTCCTCCACACGGACAGACATGAGCGGGGACTCGGCCATCCAATCGGAGCGTGTGGTGATCCAGACTTGTATCTTTTACAGGGGTTGTGGAAAAGCCACGGCTGTAACTGAGCTGCTTGGCGGAGGTCTGTGCTCTCTGAGTGCTTTTCTAGTTTGTTTCTGTTTTGCGGACCACTGTAGCTTATATCAACATGTGATGGAGTTTTAATGCTTATTAATTTGTACAGAAGAGGTTGTATTTTGCCATAACTCTCTCATTTGATAACCTTAAATCAGACCCCCCCACACCAGGCTGATGCTTGGTTTTGCCTCGTTTTGCCTGCAGCTAATGTCATGATGTCTCCGTGACACTGACCTGTAACTGGTTCTTGATTGATTGACACACCTGAGGTTTGTTGAGGGCCAGTAGAAACTTGATCAAAGATCTAAAGATGAAACATTAGAATCATTTAAGGGTCAAGTACTCAAATATCATAAGTGAGCTTGGAAAAAGCCATGTTCATAACAAACTGTATTTTACTCCTTATGTAGAAATTAATTGGAGAGGGTAAATTACAAGCCAACGTTGTTTTTCTACATGTTTTCAATTTAGAGTTTTGTGACTTAAGGGAGGCAGTGAGAGGCTGTGAGGAAAAAGAAAAAAGTAACCGTACATCTGCAGATGTTGTGTTTTCAGTTCTCACCAGCTGATAAATTGAATTAGAAATAAACACACACACAGATGCACCCACACTCTTTAAAGTTGGAGCAGTCACACACTCCAAAATCAAGATGGACACAGCTTTAGAAACACACACACACACACACACACACACACACACGGTTAATTCAGTGTAATTAGTGGTCAATTAAAGCGCTGTGACTTCACTGGCTGTCTGACTCTTTGATGCTGTGGCTCCTGGCGAGGACCAGACGCCATCTTGAATTCATTAACAGTCCGCAGTGTAAACACACCGAACCACTCTGCCTCTCCTCTTCTTCTGTTTCTGTTCTGATTTCTATTTTCACCTGTTTGTTTACTTTCTCTGACATGCAGTTTAACTTCTTTTTCCGCTTGGTGCTAATATAGTTCTCTTTAATTTTGCTGGTAAATACGCACTTTTGTCTTTACCTTTTTTATTATTATTGTATTATACTTGCATCCCCTTCTTCCTTTGCATTGGAGTCTTTGACCTGTCTGTGAGGCTTATTTTGTGAAAAATGAATTTTATGTCTAGACACTCTCAGAGAAATCAGCATCATAAAAACTCTGGACAGGTTTATATTTAAAGAAAAAATAAGCTCAATTTTTCCCAGACCTTTTTATATCATTTTTTAAAATAGTTGATTTTTTTTCTTTTTCTCCTTTCAGTGTTTTGAGTTGTTCTTGGGTTAAGATTTTAGTACAGTTCTCTTATTAAAGTCATATGCTACTTTTCCTCATGCTTTATTCAACTTTTTATTTTATTTTATTTTATTTTGAAAGTTTTTGGACATTTATTTATTTTACTTGTGCTTTAAATTTTGTCTTTTTTGTGGACCAACTTAACAGGTCTTATGTTACCTTAAACACTCTAAAACTTTTGGTGTCAATGAAAAAACATTTGCTTTTTTGCATTTTTATTTTTACTGTACTGTTAGGGTTTTATTTTACCTGTTATTATTCTTTATGTATGAAAGTCCACTTGAATTTCTGTCTGTTATTATTCAATATTTTTGCGCATAAATTAGCCTCCTTGATGGAAAATCTCCAACGCTGACATGATCATTTGTTCTCATTTCATTCTTTGTGATTCAGACTTGGACATCATGAGTCATTTTAGGTTTGAAAGCTCAAATTGAATCCCCCTCTGCTTTTCTTGCTGTTGTTTAAGATGTTTACAGACTTTACAGATTATTCAGCATTTTGACTCAGTGAGGATCACAGACAGAATTCGAGTTTAATCGGACGCCTGAAATCAAAGACAGACTCAGAGACGTTAGAGAGGGAAGTGTTTGAGCCGCTAACTGGGTTAGAGCTGACGGAGAAAAACGGTAAATAATAGATAAACAGTCTGCTGCAGGAGAGGAGGAGGAGGAGGAGGAGAAAAAGAAGAGGAAATAAGTAGAAGTGGAGGGAGAGCTTTAAGGGGTAATGTGAAGGGGAGAGGAGGCAAGGAAACAAGAAAGAAGAAGAGAAGGATGGAGATAAAACAAAAGGATAAGGATACAACAGAGGAGAAAAAGTGACAGGATACAAGGGAACAAACATGACAATTAAGGAGAGACAAAAAGGAAAAGGGAATGAGACAAGGAAGCAGAGAAAGAAAAGGGAAAAAAGATACATAAAAAGAAAGAAGACAGGACAAGATAGGAAAGAAAAGGAATGGAAATTACAGGGAAGGAAAGGGAAGGACAACAGAAGTGGAAGGAGTGGAGAGGATGATAGAGACGTAAAGGAAAGGGAAAAGAAAGGAAACAAGTTAACAGGGAAGGAAAGAAAATGAAAGGAAAGGAAAGGGAAAAACAGGAGAGAAAAGGAAAGAAAGGGATAGAAAATGAAAGTATAAAAAGGGGACAGAAGAGATGACAAGTAAACAGGAATAAAGGAAAGAAACTAAGAAAAGGAATGGAAAGCAAAGAAGGGACAAGAGAGGTAAGTAGAGGGAAAATATAAAGGAAATGAAAGGACAGGAAAAGAGGGAAGAGAAGAGGAAGAACAGGGAAAGGAAAAGAAAGGAAAGGAAAGGAAACAAGTAAACAGAAAGAAAAAGGAAGGCATTAAGGAAAGGTAAGAAACTGAAAGAGGAGAAAAGGACATAAGGTTACAGGAGAGGACATAAAGGAATCAAGGAAATTAAAAAGAGGAAAGGAACGAAAAATGAAAGAAATGGAAAAGGGAAAAGTAAACAGGAAAGGGGAAAGAAAAAAGAAAGGATGCAATGTGGAAAACTTGTCAAATGGAAAGAAATAGAAAAAGTAAAAAAGAAATTAGATGAGGAAACATGAAGCACCAGAAATGAGAAGAAGGGAAAGGATGAAGGAGAAAAGGAGGTGAGGACACAGGAAGGAAACCAGGGACAAGATCCAGGAAAAAGTCACAAATTACTGGTTTCCTTGTTTCCGTCTTTACACACACTCCTGTCAATATCTCATACTTCCTCCTCTCACTGACACCCCTCTTCTTCACACTCACACATAAACACACACACATACACACACACACACACACACACACGCACACACACACTCCATTTTATGCTGAAAAATTTCACAGGCGTTCACATTTTCTCATGTGCCCCCCCCCACTCACACACCTCTCTCTCTCTCTCTTTTCGCCCGCCCCCCAGTGTTTTCTGTCTGAGTAACTCGACCCCCCCTCAGTCACAGGTGCACCATGCTACGACGCACACACACACTCACACACACATGCACAAACACACACACGCTGAGTCCACTTGTCTTCACATGGGGGGCTCTAATCAAGCCACAGGAAGCCCAAGCTCCGCAGGGAGGGTGTGTGTGTTCATGTGTGTGTAACATGTATGTGTGTGTTATATGTGTGTGTATGTGTGTGTGTGTGCCTTTAGTTACAAGTGAGCTGAAGAATGCGTTTGGGTTCATGAAGCTCACTGTGAGTGTGTGAAGGCTAGGTATGTTTTCAATTACACACAAGTATTTCTGCAGATGTGTGTGTGAGTGTGTTTCTCTCTTCAGCCACTTTTTTGTGTCTATTTTATTTATTTTTTTAAATAAATAAATTTCCAGTCATTATTTAAATATTGACAATAAATGTAAATTCCTTACTGATTTTGCTTCTTGGCAGTGCTCTCTGTTGTCTTTCTTTTTCATCATCTCTCATGATTTGTTTTTCTTCCCATGATACAGATATGGTCAATTTCTCTCTCGCAATTTTCTGTTCTGAAGTTTGTTTAAAGACAAATTCCACGAATAATTTATGGACACTTTTGCAGAGGCTGCCATAACTGTTGTAACACCTCAGCATCTGTTGCTTGCATGCAGAAGTTGGACTAAAAATGTCCCAGAGCAGCTGATATTATACTAACTGCAACATAAAGAAAATTGTTAACTAGGGCTGATACTGGGAAAAAATTATATTGCAATGTCTTTTCCTTCTCTGACAAATATTGCAAACCACTGCAAAGGTATTCTGATGTTGTCTTCAGAGCCATTATAGAAAATGTGAAAAAAAATGATGCATCAAGCAATGTCATTATAGTCTTAAGGAATTCTTAGATCAACATCCATCCATCCATTATCTACAAAGCTTATCTTTTTTGGGGGTCGCAGGGGGCTGGAGCTTATTCCAGCTGACACTGGTCACTGGCCAATCACAGGGCCACATCTAGAGACAGACAACCATTCAGGCGCACACTCATACCTGGGAGCAAATTTGGAGTCAACCTAACAAACGTGTTTTGGTCGTTGGGAGGAGAGAACCCATGCATGCAAAGGGAGAACATGCAAACTCTGCACAGAAAGGCCCTAAATACGTTTGATGGTTGTGTTTTTTTTTTTTAGATATTTAGAAATATTAAAAAAAAAAACACGACCATGTGCTCCTCAAAAGTCATTACAATCCTATACAGATGTGGTCCCAGTCCAAACACGTCCGTTACCTACCAACCTGAATCATAACACAGATTCAGGTGTTACCATGACATAGACCAGAGGAAGGTGGTCTGAAAGGAGGCTTTGTCATTTTACACAAAAGACAGTAACGGCCTGGTGTGCAGTACCTGTGAAAATGTGATTTTTGGGGATTTGGAGTAAGAGCAGATTCAGTAGGTTCTTCATATTTCCACTAGAATTGCTGAATGTGTAAAAGTTGTTCACTTTTTCTGGTCAAGTCAACAAGTAAACATGGCTGCAAGTGTCCCGTCTAGATTTTATATGTTCTCCTAAAGCTGTTCTGATATTTTGGTCTCTTCCTGTTTCATTCTCTTGATTTTTTGTCCCTCTGTTTTTTGATTGTCTCTTTTTTTTCCTCTTGACTTTTGTGATCTGTTGTCTCCCTTTTTCTCTCTCTCTCTCTCTCCCTCTCTCTCCCCACTGCTGCGTATGGAGTCAATTAGGCAGCCATGCTTAAAACTCTGCATGTGTTTGTGTGTGTGTGTGTGTGTGTGTACATCTGGTTCACATTAGTGCAATTGCAGGTTGGTAGAATAAAGGCTCTGCTCGGAGGTGGTGGGTGGGATTTCCTTCCGCTTTCTCACACACACATTCAAACACAGTTTTTTTTCCTTCCATGTGTTTTGAATCAGGGACGTAATTAACCTTCAGAGGATTTTGAGGCCGCGGCTCAGATCTCTGCTATAAAAATACATCTAAAAAACAGAAACCCCCCCCAAAATATGTTTGATCCGTCTGCAGCATGTTTGATTCGCTTTCCCACATCTGCCTCCGGACGGGCTTGGAGCACGGCGGTATGGGCGCTAAGTGGAGATGAAACAAGCCTGGTTACAGGTGAAGAAGGGAAGGGAGAAGGTAGAAGGAGTGAATGATGTCAATTTTTTTAGAAAAGGTGCAAATCATGACCCAGCGAGGCAAGAACAAATACAATGAACTAAAATAATAAAATATGTGATTTTTTTGACCAGTTATCCAGGACATTCGACTTTGTTGCCTTTCCTTTTTAAAATTTGCAAAGTGCTTCAGATAGAGCTGTGAGGGGCAATAATAAGACTCTCCTGGGACAATCCACTGAAAACAAGTGTTTTCTGTTTTGATTTTGAAAAATAGTCACATTCAGAAAACAATGCTTTGATAACAACCATTGTGCAAGAAAAAACCAACATGAAAAATCAAATAGTAGACAGTGTGACTGTCAAAAAACCATGTACCTGCTCAAACATTTGTACTGGACAGATCGGCGAGGTGTAAACATCACTAAGTTCTTACAAATGGATGTTTGTGTGGTGACACAGGGCTGCCCATAAGGGGGGATAAGGGGAAAGCTTTCTGGGGCCCAGCCTCACACAGGGGCCCATAAAGATTAAAAATTGTCCATTCCTCAATTCAAGCATTTAATACCAAACTTTACTTTTTACCAAAAAGTCACATTTCCCTTTAAGGACACAAAAATGCACTTTTATTTAGGAGCACGTAAGTTAAATGAAATCAATTTCAAAAATTTAACCCATTTTCCCCAAAATGTTTCTGACCTTTTTTAATAATATTATCATTTTGCAGTTTTAGTTTACTGGACTTAACCAGTGTTGGTCTGTGTATTGCCATTTAGAGACTGGGATATAAAGTCAACTTTGGCCAGAGGCAGCGCATCTGAAAAAGCGCATGGATTAACAAAACTGAATAGCCCCTACTTGGTCTTTGAGAGACCCAGACATTTCTTTGATCAGTCCAGAGTGGACGATGAAGTAGGACTGATCGAAGTGATGTTTCAGTAAATATACACTTTGCTGTGTTAAATTCACAGGAGTGAGCAAAATAACAGTCTTTTGTTGTTGTGGTCCGCTGAATTTGAAGCGATATGTGCATGGGCAGTAAGTCTATGCAAGCATGACCATCATCTGAGACTGACCACGTGTGAGTACTGTGCTTTCAAACACGGTGACAGAAATGATGCAGCTGTCAGAAGTTTGCACTCTCGACCCATTTTCAGATCTTCTCATTTTCAGGCACTTGAAATGTCGTTTTAACGGGAGAATTCTCTCGTCTTTGTACCTTTGTACCTTTTTAGCTGCAGCTTCACACTGTCTACACTGCCCTTGTGTATTTGAATGTAATATGAATAATGTGGTCCAGAAGATGCCCAACAGCTAAGATAACCTTTATCATCCTTGTTTTGATTTTAGAGATAAAAAGTTAATTTTTCTAATTGAAATGAGAACTACACTACCCACCAAGAAAAGAAAATAAGGGTGTATGCTCCTAAAGGTTACGTGTATCTGACTTTTGGAAGGAAAACACAGTTAAACAAAACCAAAAAAGACAAGACAGAGCTTATGAATCTGTGGACTTTTACACTAAAGTCCAGAAAATCTGCAGAGTTTCTGACCCAAAATCTAAATCCGATCTCTTTTTAAGGATTTTTTCATCACAGATTTATCATTTGAAACATGCCATCATTTACCAGTTATATCACATGATACAGGAGTTCACCAGGGCTGTTCAAGGATAAGTCCATCAAACATTTTCTCTTAATTATGACTCTCATCTGTTGGATAAAGTACAGACTCAGTTTGGCTCTAGGTGAAGGTGCAGCGTTGATTCTGTTTTCATTTGTTTTGGTTTTCTTTGCTCTTTGTTTGGTGGGCAAAGCCTGTCAAATGCTCTTTTATAGAGACACCCGCCACTAGTTGGGGCTGTAGCTGTAGTCTTTGTACCTGCCATCCGGCCTGCTGTTGCAGTGTGACCTCCAAGTAAATAACCAGAGTAATAACAGGTTTAACTCGAAACAGCTCTGCAGTGTTTTTAGTGATAAATTAAAAATAAAGCTGTATTGACATATTGCCCATTGAGCAGTGATAATACTAGCCACATGCTACTTGATATTGTCATTGAACCTCTCATTAACTTGCTTACTGTTGTGATTTTCAGCCAAATTCAAACCACAGTTCACTGCCTTTTGGTCCACTTGCCCTGTAGGTGCTTGTACAGTTCCAGTGGCTTTAACACCCACTGCGAGCCGAACCCTCATTTACTTAGCGGTGAATCAAGACCCCTGTTTCTAAGTGAACCAGGTTATTTGATCAACTACACATCTCATGTGAGTTTTCACACTGCAACAAATACAACAAACTTTCCAAAAAGCAAACCAGGTTTTGTTTTGTCTAGATAAAATGTGATAGGTGAGAAAGAGACCTTTGGCTGCCAAAGCATCTTTAAGTGACTGTCATGACTCGGACTTAGTGTAATACTTTTTCCGCCTGTCTGCTCTGCCCACCTCTTCTGCTCACATGTCTTTATTCTTTTTAACTAGTATCCTGCTCAAATAAATCTGTCATCCATGAAAAATAAAGTGTGTTTTTAATGGATGAACTGTTCCAAGAGAAGTGATATTCCCTGAAAGCACCAGTGGCTCATGGGTTATTTCCACTTACTCTCCATGTGCCAGGGGTCTCCCAGGGCCTCTATCCTGCATGCAAGTCCCCATTTGTCCTGTCCAGTACAGGAAGCAAATGCCAAGAAAGGTCCAAATTGATAATGTGATTCCAGAATTATTTGCAACTAAAGTGCAGTGCAGACCACTTTTGACAGCTTTTCCCCTTCCTAATTTAAAATTCAAATGGAAACAGTGGTTAAAGCTGCACTATGTAAGATTCCAGCTTTCAGCTCTCTAGGGGCCTCTGTGGTCGTTAAGTGTAACTGCACGGTCGTACAACAGAGCGCCTCAAACCAACGTGCATTTGTTGACATACAGAGGGAGGAGAAGCGAGCCGACAGGACGTCCTGAGAGACAAATAAACCATGTGGACTGATAAGGTACAGTCTGACCATGTTTCTTTTCGAATAAATAATCATGTACTTACAAGTCCAACAATAACAGGGCTAAATCAGCATCGGTCGGACATCCCTCCTCGTCTTTCAGCTCACGCCAGCGAGTGAACGCCGGGCCAGTGTTTATCCCTGTCCGGGCCCTTAGCTTGTTACTCTCCAGCTTTCTTATTTTCGTCTAGTCCAATAAAACTTTTCTTTTCATCTGGTTTTTTGCTGCTTCCACCATGATAACAATGCTACATTTAGCTTTCTTCTTCTTCTTTTTGTTTAATGGCAGGTGGCATCCAGCGTCAGAGGAGCATTACCGCCACCTTCGATGCAGGAGTGTGAGCCAGAGGTCCCTATTTCCATCAGGAAAATAAATACATATTTACTTTAAACTAAACTCAGTTCATTAAATCCGTTTCATAAACTTGCTTTATATTCTCCTTTTCCCAACGTTTAGCTTTCTCCTCGAGGGGGAAGTGACGTATGCCGTAAAGCAGTCAAAGCAGTAAAAATGTGTAGTTTTGTAATGTGGAAGTGTTCCCACCATCCACAACAAAGTTACTTAGTGCCAGTGGAGGTGATACAGACCCCCTCAGACCATGACAGAGGTGTCAATCAACCTGTTGTAAGGTGATGTACCATCACACTGACTTTAGAAATAATATTTTAGGGTGGAAAAACTACATAGTGTTGGTTTAATATTTGGTGAAAACGCCTCACACAGAGTAGATTGTTGTTGAATGGAGTCCTAATTTTAAGTAACAAGTGAGCATTGGAGGTGGGCAGAGCTGAGTGTCTCTCAACATGTTTTATTTTGATATAGTTTTGACTGTGAGCCCCACTGGCAGATGAATATGCACTAGAAGAAACTGCACTGTAAAACTTTAAATGACTTCAGCGTCTGCTTCATTCTTGAAATAGTTGTAGTTGAACATTTTTCTGTGTGTCCTCCGTTTTTTTCCTGCTGTGTTAAACAGTTTGTGTGAAGGTGAATAAAGACGAGATGAAAGTGAAGGCAGCCTGTTGGAAATGAGAGAGGACAGAGAGGAGGAGGAGGAGGAGGAGGAGGAGGAGGAGGAGGGGGCGAAACAAAGAGAGGAAAAATTGGACAGGCACAGGTGCAGCCGACTCTGTGTGTGTACGAGTGTGTGTCTGTCGAGAGGTTTCGTGACTGCTCCTTTGAGTGTTCGCATTCCAGCACATCTGCTTTGGATGAAGCGCGCTAAACTCTGTGTGCATGTTGTGTGTGTGTGTGTGTGTGTGTGTGTGAGTGGGGGGGGGGAAGAAAAATGTGATGAGAACAGTTTTAAGGCACCGTCTCTGCTTCCTGTTGTTACTAAAGTTTTCATTGATTCGATTAAGTAGACCTGAAAGTGAAGATTTGAGAGCGGCATGATTGTTGTTGTCCATCCATTCATTATCTATACTGCTTATCCCTTTGGGGGGGGGGGGGGGGGGGGGGGGGGCTATCCCAGCTGGGTGAGAGGCAGGGTACACACTGAACCGTTCGTCAGCCAATCACAAGGCCACATAGGCAGACAGACAACCATTCACACTCACACTCATACCTAAGGGCAATTTGGAGTCACCAGTTCACCTGATGAGCCTGTTTTTGGTGTGTGGGAGGAAGCCGGAGTGCCCAGAAAGAACCTACGCATGCACAGGGAGAACAAATAAACTCCACACAGAAAGACCCTGGCCAACCCGTGGATCGAAACTGGCGATCTTCTTGCTGTGAGGCATGTGCACTACCTGATGCACCTCCGTGCCTCCCTGATTTTAGTTGTGAGCTTTATTCACTTCATTTGTTGTCATTGATTTTAGTGTAAATTAGGGATGGGCAACCACATAGAACAGAGAAGGTACTTTACTGTCATTTAATAAAAGAATTAAACAAAACCTTGTTTGCAGCAGAACTTTATAGGCTTGTCAGTTAGACAGTGAATAAAATGTCCTCTTTTGTGTTAAATTAAGATAATGACATTCAGCAGGAATAAACATGTTTTAAGGACTCACTAACCATCATTAGTTTCATCATTAGACTTAATTAGTTTTAAAAATGCTGATACTCCAGGTTTATCTACATTGTGTCAGGGAATTAATCCAAAAGAAACTAACAAAAACAAAGATGCAGGACCCAATTGCAGAAAAATAACCAAAAAGGCTTTATTTAAACTAAAAAGGATCAAAGTCCAGCAAAACAAGTCAAAAAACTGAAGCTCCAAACAGTTCACCAAAAAGCCAAACTCAAAAACAGAAACTACCTGAAAAGCTCTGGAGAACATTAGGGAGCACACGAGACATGGTGTGGAGGAAGACGAATGGCTCAACAAAGAGCACAGGGAAAGCAGAGACTAAATACAACAGGGGAACACCAAGCACAGGTGAAACAATCACACAGGTGGAGGGAATCATCATTAGAGACACACAGAAGGGAGGGCAGGAAAACACCACGAGGAACAAAGGGATTTCAGAATAAAACAGGAAACGAGAGACAAGGGAAACAGGACACCAAAACAGGTAACTTAACTAGGATCAAAAACAGGGGCAAGACAGTAAAACAGGGAACACCAGGAGGTCTAAGAGGGGCACAAAATAGAAAATAACAAAACAAGTCAGATCCTGACAAATTGTATGTTTTTTGTGAACAGAAAGCAACAGAAGAAGGAAATGGTGAAATATAGTCCCTTGGGTGAGAGATGTTCTTGAAAGAGTTGTGCATTTCAAGCAACTCAGGTTTTCACAAATAAATATTCATATTCAAAGAATATTTTCTGCTAGAAGATGTGAAAGGAAGTATGTAAAGATTTGTTGGACTGATTCTAAAACATCAACAAAGCTGCTATTCATGTCCTCCCCAGTTAAGCATTGTTATTGTCTTATGGGGAATTAGGAAATTATCTATTTCACTTGATATTCAAGCTACATTTACATACAGATATCCAGAGTTTCTCATGGCAACTGGTGGCTTGGGGGGTGCACAGTGGCCCTCTTCCTCACTCAAGCAGTTTAGTCTGGTTCAGAATGGCATTTACTGGTGTTGCCACTGTGGGATGAGGAGAAAAGGTACCCGAATACACAGGCCTTGCCGTCCCACGTTTTGGCACCCCCTCCAAAGGGGTAAGTGTACCAAACCAACCAAAGCACTGTAGTGTGTTGATTGGTCACAACAAACATGAATTTCCATGCGACAGCAGCAAAATTAAAACACATCCCTCACCATGTTCATATAAGTTGTGGATTTATTCACGCCAATAAGATCCTGGGTTATCGCTCTAATGCTAACTGAACTGCACTGAATCAAACCAGACCCCTCTGTGGAGACAACGTAAATGTGGCTCCCAAATCACTTTTTATTATATTTAAAAGAGTAAATAATAAGAAAAAATACTGAAATCTGCAACTAATGATTTCAGTGAAGCTCCAACAACTATGCAGTGCATAAAGACTAAACTGCTTTAAATTGATTCTGCAATCAAATGTGATTCACTAAATGTAATGTCAAAGTCTGGAGATAACACCAGTCAGAGTTACCGCTCTACAAGTAAAAGCAAGTGTAAGATATGACCTCTGACATTTTGACAATTTTACTAAACAAGACTGAAGTAAAACTCAGAACTGGTTTTGAAGAACATAACACACGTTCTTGGTAGGGGGAATATTTAACCAGCAGCATTTTGCTCTGCTAGATCATCATCTCTGGACAGCTTAGACATCTGCAGGCCCTTGAGAGTGTCAAAGGAATGTAAACCTCATTCAGCCCATCAGCCTTAACTCAGCTCTTGCAGAATCACTTCTGTAGTGTATTCAGTCTCAGTCTGAGGAACGTTTGTCATCTTGACTTCTCCATGGTAAAAGAATGGTTGAAATATTACCAAATTATTTGAATTTTGGGTAATTATTGAATGGAAAGTGGTGCAGGGAAATGAGTCCATGTCATGTGGAAGTTAAGAGATCAGCTAGAAGATCTCATTCAAACAAGAGTGCAAATCATTGATCTTAATTCAAAGATGTCTTTACCTCAGCTGAGGGCATGGATCCAAATGGGGATCAGGATTATGTCCTCTATGTTGTTCCTTTCGTCTCCACATTGTCAGCCCTGTTTTTTTCTTGTTACGACAGTCTTTACATTTGAAAGAATTTGTCAACTCTTAACCGACGCATTGCTGAGTATCATAGATTCGTACTACCTGAATGCCTTCAACATTTTTATCTCCAAAGAGAGATTAAAGAGTTCAGTGAGGTCAAATGTCCTGAGGACAAAGGTAAAGTTCAAGGAGCTCCTCTCTGTCCTCTTGTATTCTCCCTGACTCTCTATGTAATAGTGAGGAGCAAGAGACGCAGAGAGGTTGAACAGATGCTCTCCACATTTGGAGACAATAATAAAGAGATGAAGCATCAAACAAGAAACAAAGGCAAAAATCCTCCTCCCTCTTTTCATCCCTTCTTTCTTTTTTCTAATTGTTTTTCTCTCTTTTGTTTCCGTTTACTGTCTTCTCATCCTCGTCCAACTCTCGGCGTTTCACCTCGTTTCATTTATTGTTTTTCCACGGAACAGAAACTTTCAGGCCTCTGCAGCTTTTCCATCTTGATAAACTAAAACTCTGAGGACAATATAAACTCTTTTGTTTATTTCTCTTCCCCCTTTTAAAGGTTGGCATTAAGTAAATAATCCTTCATGGTAATGTTCTTTATTTGTTTTTGTATTTTCAATGCTTTTGCTGATTTGCAGTTTAGCAGTTTAAACATGCCAGTAAAGACACATCAACATCATTGACATCTGCTCGACTGTGGGACATAATCATATTCCATGAATATTCCAGCTTTTTAAGGTTCAAGGTTTTATTTCAAGGAAAGTTCAGGTCCAGGCAGCAAACTGCCAAAGATGGCAAACATCAGTTGAGATAAAGCATAATCTTTTATTCAGATAAAATTGGCTACCTGAGCTTTTCCACTTCATGATTAAGTCAGTAACTCAAACATTTACTTGCTTCTCTTTTTGGGGTGTGAGGGGTCACATGCCTCCCTTTTCAGGTCTCAGTTCCATCAACTAAAAGCCTAAAAGGTTTTTCATTGTGGTCTTGGATCGGTTCTTTTCATTAGGTCTGTGGAGAACAAAAGTTATGGACCTTATATGTGGACTTGTGATAATCTTGACCAGCAGTTACAGCAGTTACAATATTTCCATCCTATAAAGACATGTTTTAACCTCCTGCTTGAGATATTTCTCCTAAATGGTTATAGGACCATTCTGTCATGGCCCTATCACCATTTCTACTGGTTTTAAGTATTTTCTTTGGAGAAGATAAGAGTTTTGTTAATATGTTGAGCCAAAGTTGACTTTTTGACTGGTTAAAACATGTTCAAAATTGACAGAATCACTATTTTTCTGAAACTTGCAGATTGCTTTATATTCCTTCTTTTCATGACTATCCTTACATTGTTTTGATTCAGTATTTAGGGATGTCCTCTGTGAATGGTCAAGGGAAGTTTTGGTATGGCTGCCTTGGTTTTGTTGTGGTACAAACACCTTACCTTTGAGTTTGATGTGATTTGTTTTTGTCATCAAATAAACTGTCCAGCAGATTATTACATTTTGTTATGGGTGGTTGGTATTCATGACTGATTTGACAGAGGCATGTTTTTTTCTCTGTCTCATTTGTTCATTGTATATTTTTCTACTTGAGATGACTAAACTTTTTTCTGTTAATATAGTTATTATACTCCTGAGTCTTAGGGATTCTTCACACTGTGAGGCAAATCGAAGTATGTACAAGTGACCAGACTGTTTGCCATCTAAAACCAAAAATTCAGGTTTAAGATGTGAAAAATTAAGTCTGAAGTTAAAAACACATGACTTTTTTTGGGGTAAAACTTTAACCAGTTTTGCTACAATAACCTTATGTTATAAAGCCTTGAATATGACCTTGTTGTTGCAGCCATCTTGAATTTTTAAGCCAAAAATGACTCTAAGAGACTGAATGCAAAGTTATCTAAGTAACTTTTAACAGGCCTAGAAAATAAAAAAGCATAATGCCTCAGAGTTAGTACTTAATATTAATGATCAGCCCATCAATGTATTAGGAAAATGATTACTAAGTGATGTTAAGGCCATTTTCTGGTTGTTCTCCATTGGCCGTGACTTAATCATGATGTGAGTGGAAAAAACAATTCTAAGGGTGCTTTCAATCTCGGATTGTTTGGGACAGTTGTTCTGACACGAGTGGGCACTCCCCTTTGGCTTGGTTTGTCTGTGGACAAACTCTAGATGCTCAAGAACGCTTGAAAGAGGGGGTCTCAGCCCACTTTCAATAGAGCCTCTGGAGCAGTTCATCAGCCAGAACAAACAGGGTGACGAGTTAACTCATCACACTGCAGCAGCGGTGATACTAATAAATATAATCCAGCTACTGGGCAACTTTGAGCACAGCTGAAAGTACAACAGATAAAAATCATGTGGATCCCATAAGGCCATTGTTGTGCACAGGCACCACACATCAGGAAAATAGCAACAGGTGGTTTGTCTGCAGATCATCTCAGAACTGGACAACATTGGCTACTTCAGAAACTCATTTTGATTCCCAGGAATTTTGTTTGTCTCATTAAAGTGGGGAGATTTATCCGTTTTACTCTGCCTCTGTTTTCGCAGAGCTGCTCTCTACTGCTGTCACGTGAACAGGTATTGAGGTGTAAAGGGTTACCATGTTATCTGGGGTCCTCTGTGATCCACTGTAGACACCTACAGGTGTGAGAAGACCCCCTTCCACATGCACAGAGCTTATCACATGAATATTCATGAGACGTTTGACCTCCTCTCTGCTCAAAGGCAGGCGCTGACTAATTTTGTTGTTAGCTTAGCTTGCTAACTTACTTAAGTACACAGGTTGTGGTGTAATGATGTGATGACAGCCCTTTGAGGGCGCTCTAGCTCACTCTACAGTTCTACAGTGAGAACATTAGATGACCCAAAGAAAATGTGCAAAAATGTTTGTTTTGTTTGTTTTTTTTGACGAAGCACCTGTGCTGAAGGTCACCTGAGGCACGTCTGCATTTGTTCCAGTGTTTGGACTTGTACACAAGTCCCACATTCAGCCTTTAAATGGGCAGACACAACATTCCCCATGAATGGTTTTCAGTTTTCCACAGTTTATTTCATCTGAAATGCCAACGTGTCTCCCCACTGCCCCTCTGCACTGATTTTGTCAAGCTACATTGACAAAGAAATTCAGTCTCTCAGTTTTTGATTGGACATTCTGTGGCTTTGACTTGGTTTTCAATGTTTTTCCTCACATTTGTGCTTCTCCATGTTGTCAATGAAGTAAAAACAAAGCTGAGGTTTTCCCTGATTGGCTCAAGGTCAGCTCGCTCGCTGTGGGAATATTGATACTACTGTGCGTGTGCACTTGTGAGTGTGTGTCACAGACTGCAGGAAGCCAGCTTGTTATTGTGTCGCTCTACATTCCTCAGACTTGAACACACTCTGCACCTGTTCCTGTCTGTCTCTACTACACACTCATACACACACATACATAAACACACACACAGCCACACACACACCGCTCGCCTCTTTTCGTCACCAGTCTTAACAACACAGTCAATGGGAAAATATGTCTGTCACGGCATGAGGCATAAATCTAAATAATTTCAGCAGGAACAACACAAGCATGTGTGTGTCTGTGTGTGTGCTGGTTGTTGTCAGGCTTTGGGTCAATAAGTGTGTTTTTATCATCAGCTCACTGAGCTCGCTCTCAGAGGGGAAGACGAGGAGGAGGAGGAAGTTTAGGGGATTGTAGTTAGCCTTAATGACATTAACAGGCACTGCATTCAGTGTCTGTGTGTGTCTGTGTGTGTGTCTCTGTGTGTGAAAGTGCAGCAAGTGGAGGATTCAGATGCATGTTGAACTCTTGCAAGGTGCATTGTGGGAAGAACAAACCTTTCCCCGCTAATTAGCTTCTCTTAGCACCTTACATCTGTTCATTTTAGTTGGTATGTCTTAAAGTTTGTGTGCATCTGTGTGTGTGAGTGTATGTGTGTGTGTGTGTATGTACGTGTGTGGGCGGCTCGTTTCCTTATCTCCGTCTTCGTTCCCACAGTTCCCAGAGTTCCTTGCTCCTCGGATGTCTCGATTGTTGAAGGATTTCTCGCTGTCTTTCCACCACAGACGAACACATTTGATGCAAGAGGATTCAGAAGGAAGTTTTTAATGTAGAGGAGCTTCTGAATAATTCTAGTCAAACTGTGGAACTTTAGGTTGATTGCACATCAACCTTTTTTCAATATTCTAAGAGTTGGTTAACGGTCAGTTCAGCCAATAGTCTTCAATTCACCAACTTAGTACTGCACTTAAGTAGAAATAAAGTGATGTTGGGTTAAATTTACTGAAGCAAAAGTTGAATCAAGGATCTTCATCTGAGATGGGACAATGTGTCACCTATAAAGCCACATGAATACATCCACACTGTTGGAGGGCCACACTACAAACCTCCAGACTCTCATTATTTAGCATTTAGCGTACAGTATATGTAACGCATATGGCCTTCAAATAATTAAATTAATTAATACCAACATTCAAATTTTAAGTTGAAATGTAGATATTAAGATTGTATCAAATGAGCTTAAATTGGAATAAAAGGCTGTTAAAACTGCTGTTTAAAAATTGATTGTTTTTCTAGTAGGTCTTGTTTTATTAGGTGATTTTTGACTTTAAAGACGAGTGGTGTTAATTACTCAGCTGTTTTAAATAAATAATCAAATATTCCAATACCCTAAGGTTGTCACAGATTAATTTTAATCATCAGTATTTTCATGGCAGATTGTCTTTGTTTTATTTCTTTATGTCTGCAATTTATTGATATTTGAGGTGAATTTATGAGCAACACTAAGTGAGAGGGAGTGCTGAATGAGGCATAATACAATAATGTTTGTCCATGTTCTAAAACAAGTAAATTTATCTCTCTATGGGTTGATTAAGTAGAGGCTAAGCCTGGGAAGTAAATCCATTATTTAGAATTTTTTTTTTTTTCAAGATTCTAGACTTCACAAATAAACACCTTTCCCAATATTTCCTCCCAACAGAGACACAACAACAACTTGAAAGTAGTTTCACAATTTGAAGAAAGAAAAACAGAAGGTGGTCTCTGTTTTTATGATGGTGGACCCTGGTATTTTTGCACTGGCATTTTTATGGCCCAGCATTTTTTTTGCAATAAAATTAAATAAAGGTAAGATAATTTCATATTAATGTTTCGTCCAAACAAAAAAACTTGTCAATGTAGACAAGCCCCCTTTATACTACAAAATGACAGCATGCTCTTTAAATCCTAGAGAAGACTGTAGTTTGTTTTTATAGTTTGAAGTATTTTGTGTCAGGGCAAAACGTGTTTTGTGTTTCCTCAGTGTCATTGTTTCAAAGTTTCTATCTTTGGAGTTTAGATGAGTCTTTGTCTCACATCACTTCGTACTGACATGTAGCAGTAAAGACCAAACATCTGCAGTTTCACACGGTTCACAGAAAGTTACCACTTCCTCTTTTTGCTATTGACTTTTTTATTTTCTTAGTTTCTCCACAGACTCGACACAAAATCTAGTGAAGGATTAAACACTCACCCAAAATGTATTCAGTTAATAAAAGAATTTAAAAAAGAGGGATGCAGATTATTATCAGCACATTTTACCAGCAGATCATCCTTAGGAAAAATGATTTCTACCCATATAAAGATATGTTCTCTATGAACATCAGTCATTTGCGATGCACGTATCAGCCACAATTGAGCTACTTGGTGTTGCAACAGGTCAGTGCTCATACCTCAATGCAAGACAGTCGCTGGCTTGACTCCCCACGGCTGTCAGGGCCATTCTGTGCAGAGTTTGCATGTTCTCCCTGTGGATGCATGGATTTTCTGTGGGTACTCTGGATTCCCCACAGAAAAATGATGACTCTTACTTGCCCTTTGGTGTGAGTGAGTGTCTGTCTCTCTATGTCTGCCCTGTGACTGCCTGGTGACCATCTTGTGCTCAGTATCCACCGGGGAAGGCTTCAGCTCCGTGTGATCCGGAGAGCGATAGGTGGCTTAGAAAATGGATGGATGACCTGCCTCTATAGAGGAACTTGTGTTGTTGTCAACGTTCATCTGTTTGCGGCACAAAACTCAAAAACTGCTCTGTAGATTTGAGGACTTTTTCAGGGTATTGTGATCGTGGCACAAGGAAAAGTGACTTTGGTGATGATCCGAATCCAGATCCAGGATTTTTTAAGACCATTTTTAATGATTTGTTAACGTTGTGAGATAGGGCAGTTTTCAGCATTTTCATTAAATACTCCCCTAATTATGTCAGTGATGCTTCAAAAAACAATGCAGATGAACATCAGGTGGGTCAAAACCACAGTGAAGTCTGGATCTGGATCAAGATTTAAAGTACATGCCATGGCGGAGGGTTGAGCTCTCTGAGCACTTGTAGTTCAAGTGTGTTTTTGTCATTGGTTGACGTTTCTCTCTCGTCCCGATATGTGGAGCCCCAGGCACGTAATAATTCCCTCAGCCCAGGAGGTTGTTCAGCTTTAGCCAAAGTTTGTCTGTTTGTCTGCCTGCCTTAAAAAGTTCTCAACAGATTCTGATGAAGTTTTTTTTTGGGTAAAGAAGAATACGATTTTGGTGGTGATCTGATCCAGAAATTCTTCAAGATTCGTGAACATTCGATTTTGCTAATAATTTGGTTAATAAAGACCTTGCCTGAGGTTTATGCTCTCTGAGCAGTACTAGTATTTCATTATTATTCAGGATTTTATTCTGTTTAGTGGTTTTTAAATAGTTTTCTCTCTCCCTAATATTTTGTTCTAATATTAAATTTGCCCCGTTGTTTGTCTGTCAAATTGGATGTTACTATTTTACTGGCTACTAAGCAAATTTACACCCCAGGCAACAGATGAAATAAACTGAACATTTCAACCAAAAATGTGCATAAATTTGTATTCAAATGACTTTGGAAATGTCACCATATTGGATATCTAGAAAAATACAACACCATGTACTGAATATTAAGACCAACACAGTCAGGGCCTGTTAATAGCTTTTACTGATGATGTACAAGTCACATTATTTTATTAGTTTACTTTAAATTCAGAAAGTTTCATCTCCAAACCAGCACAGCCCAACACCTCTCATACCTACATTTACCTTTGGTTGATTACAGCTTGATATTGTAAAATGAAACCTAGTGATGGTGTTGTGTGTTGGTAAAGATAAAGGAATACAGTGTGAAGCTGATGTCTCTTTTTAGACATTTTCTCCCTTAAAGATGGAGTGGAAATCGTGTTTTGCAGCATTTTGCAAATTAAACAAAATGTATTTTTCTTATTCAAATGATCCCAGTACCAGGAAACTGCACTTCTGAAGTGGCTCTGGTCTCCAAGAGTCCTTGACCTTGTGTCCTGAAGAGATACCTTTAATAGTTCAGGACATGGATCCAAAAAAGGCTCAGCTCCAGTTTCTTTCTGTGGAATCTTTCAGCCAATCAGACGGCTCTCAGCATCAGCAGGTTTGCGTTTGACTGAAGCAGTTTGAGGCTGTTCCTCTGTTTTTAATAATTTCTCTGAAGGAGTGTGGGATGCGAGATGATGTTTTTTATAATGCCCTCAAGTGTTTCTTTTTTCATCTTTTCTCTTCTTTTGTTCCTTCTGTCTGTGTTTTATCATCAGATTTTGTTTCAGCACATCTGGACTCCATGTGTATGCAAATACCCTGAAAGTTAACAAAGCACTCCGTGTCTCTCGCTCTCTCTCTCTCTCTCTTTCTGAGGGGATGGAGGTAGATTAGGTGTAGCCGTGGAGTCGCTCTTTTATTTTGAAGTGAGTCAGTGGGAGACAGAGGAGGAGAGGAGAGTGCTCTGAACAGCTGGTACAGGGTTTGCGTCATGCAGCGCGAGCGAGCGTCATGGCTGAGTGTTCGCACGCTATACACACACACACTCACTGTATCACACACAGGCAGAGGCATGCTGTGGGGACCCCCAGTCGAAGGCATGACCAAACACAGGCATTGTGTTTTCATGCAGCCGCTGAGCTGCTGAGGAGGAGCGTCACCTGTTTGTTGTGCTGACAGGATGCTGGCTCACGTTTTAACGCAGAGTTCACAGCAGGGGGCACGCTCTGCTGCTGCTGCTGAGGCATCACTGCTTTGTTTTTGTTGTTGCTATAACTTATCTATTTATTCATCTTCATCATAAAGTCAGTCTGAGTTAACCTGGCACACCAGATGGACAGTTTGACATATTTCACTGGTCCATCTGGGAAGGAGCCGATTGAGAGAGTTTTTTACCATCGCTGCACTGAAATATTTTACTTTTAACATCGCTGTGATTTAAAGAAGGTAAAAAGTAAAGGGGCACATGCTTCACAGCAAGATGTTTGCTGGATTCAACCCTGAGTTGGCCAGGGTCTTTCTGTGTGGAGTTTGCATGTTCTCCTGTGCATGGGTTCTCTCCGGGCACTCCAGCTTCCTCCCACAGACCAAAAACAGGCTCATTAGGTTGACTGGTGACTCTAAATTGCCCTTAGGTATAAGTGTGAGAGTGAATAGTTGTCTGTCTCTCTGAAGCCCTGTGATTGGCTGGTGACTGGTTTAGAGTGTGACCCCGTCTCTCGCCTAATGTCAGCTGGGATAGGCTTAAGCCTAAAAAAGGGATAAGAAGTATAGATAATGGATGGATGAATCTACTCCATAATTTTACCTTTTCCACCCAGCTCATCCATGGCTTATCAACCTGCACTCCCATTAATGTCACAAAACTGGCTTACATCTGGAAGGACAGTTATGTTTTATCATATCAATATTTTGCTCCAACCCTATTAAGTATATGAGATAAACTTTTTCTTATCAAAATTCTTTAATAAATGTTTGAATAAACCTTTAAATACAGAAAAAAACACAGTACAATATGTAGTCTTAGAAAAAACTTGTTGAGGTTGAAAACACGCAACCATATTCAAACAGGGCAAAATATTCTTAAAATTATCATGAAATTCATGATTTATATACAAATAAAAAAACTTTGTGTTAAGACTGTATACTCATGATAAATGAATTTATTTCTATAAAGCTTTCAATGAGTCTACTTCCTCTTTTATTATCTTTATCTGTGTTTTTATACTGTCTGTCTTTGTCAAATTGTTCTTCTGCATCACTTTTTTCTTCCTTGATGTCATCTCACCTAAAAAAAGAGGCTCAAAAAGACTGCTGAAAAAGGAAACAGAAAACATTCAGGAAGTTTTTGTTTTCTGTTGTCGTTGTGAATGTAAGAGGAAATGATGTCTGTCTGAAGCTGCTTCCTGCAGAGTCTCTGAAAGGACAACAGCAGAGTGGAGGCATTTTTACTCTGTTTTTGGCTGTGTGATTGTGTGAAGATCAGGTTGTGCTTTGTTGTGCGTTCAGATGTCTCACTATCCTTTTGTGTTTCTGTGTTGCAGGTGTACGCTCCATCTGCGAGTACAGCCGACTACAACAGGGACTCACCGGGCTACCCCTCCTCTAAACCCCCCAGCTCCGGCTTCCCCAGCTCCTTCTTTATGCCAGGTACACACACACAAACCCTCAAACACACACTTTTAGACACATGCAAACAATCGCTTATATGAGAAACTAAACACTAGATAACCAACACAACACCGCATGTGATCTTTAAACTAACATATGTCAGTCAGAGTTAAAATCATCGGAGTATTTGACTGTAAATGTAATTTTAAAAGCATCAGCACAACCTCTGCTTTTGGTTTGTTGCTTTGAAGATCGACAGAGAGGGATCCTGATGTTGATATCAGTCTCAGTTTTGCAGAGGCTGATTGGGTTGTCCTGCACAGCTTGAATTACTAATTACAAGCCATGTAATTTCTCTGTACAACAAAATTCAGTATTATATAATGTTTTTTATGTTAAGAACATACACATACACCGCTATATTAATCAAAACTTCTTTATGTTTATGATCATTATAAATGTTAATGTTAATATAAGAATGATCTTTCTATCCATAGTTGTATTGATTATTCTTCTAAAATAAATACGTTTACAACCATATAGACATGAGAACCTTCTTAAAGACAAGATGCCACATCTCAGGGTGAAATTTCAAATAAATCTATATTCAGCAGAGACAAATATGATGAGGACAGGTTGATTGACAAATGTGATACACTATATAGCATTCTTTTATTTAAAAATGTTGTTTTGGACATAAACCATGCACTTATTTAGCTCCTTCTACAGTTGCATCAATAAATACAACTTATTGGTGGGACAAAGATACATAAACCAGTGAAAATCACAATATGTTAAAGATTATCCTTCCTGCACAGCAAATGCAAAAAAGAACATAAGCAATTTAAAGATACAAAAACATGAGACTGTTGCACAGACTTAACTGTGAGTCTTTTTAATGCTGCTGTCTTTGCATTTTTTAATGATTAGTTTGATCCTTGTTAGACTGTGCAGGGATTTAAGATGTGCCTCAAATTCAAGCTGCATTATGGTTAAAATTGATTATTATTGTTATTGATTAATGGATTCTGGTTCAAAAGAGCCGGTATGTTTTACTTTGCAGAGACCAAACACAACTCAGCATGCTGCACAGAGAAAACTGACCAACAACAGCACACCTCATGTACCTGCCTCTCTCTCTCTCTCTATCAGATGGTCACCACAGCGGTGATCCCTGGAGCAGCAGTAGTAGCAGTATGAGCCAGCAGGGTTACCATGGCAGCATGTTGGGGGGCGGGAACTCAGCTCACGGACCGTCACAGAGCTCGTCGTACTGCGGGATCCACCCTCACGACAGATTGGTGAGCAGCGCTGTCAATCACGTTATGAATCAACAAGCAAAAACTTTCTCAAAACGGAGCATGAGGAGAATGAGTGTCCACTACAGTGGACGGATATTTGGAAGACATTTTATACCATTAAGGTTAAAGCACCTTGTCTCAACTACCAAACCATTGTCTAGTGTTATATAAAAATACTATCTTTGTATCTTTTTGTCATATTGAGATATTACGTAGAAGGAAAAATGTGTATTTTCAATGGATGGAATTATATATGATTATTTTGCATTAAAAAGTTAAAGTTTCTTTTGTATCATACCGTGTGTTTGATGAAGACTTTATTGTGTTTCATTGGTGCAATTCTGAATCAGTTAAATGTGCAGTAAGACAGTTGTTCGTATATTCCTCTGAAAAAAAACATTTTTATCATTTACATTTCTTAAGGTTAAACAGACTTTAAATGAAGGAAGTCCAGGCTACCTAAAGGAAATAAAAACTTCCATTAATATGTGAAGGCCTTGTGTTTCTTTACGGATGAAGTAATCAAACTTCTCCCACAATGGGACGCTTGTATAAGCCTGTGTCTTAAAATCTTTGTACCCAAAGCTCAAATAGTTCAGGTGTTATCAATAATCAACCAATGTGTTTTGTGTTCGTCCATGGAACTAAATGATGGTGTTTTTTTGTGTTCTGTCCATGTTATTGCAGAGTTACCCTTCACACTCGTCTGCAGACATCAGCTCAAGCCTTCCTCCAATGTCCAGCTTCCACAGAGGGGGAGGGAGCGGGGGAGGGGGGAATCACTACAGCACCGCCTCTTGCACAGCCCCCACTAACGGCACAGACAGCATTATGGGTAAGTCTCCTATGCCTGTTTGTAAATAAAGATGTCACATACAGGTTTAGGATGCACACACCTCTCAAGTCATCTGGATAAATCATGTTGTTCAGTTTAAGGTCTTCTGAACCCCAAAGCCAAATGCTAACATTGTACGACACCATGAGTCAAATAAATAAAGAAATCTCTGTTGTTAACTGGCCTTTGCATCATTACAAGTGTACTAATGTCAATGTTTGTGAAGAGAGGAAAAAGTTTAAAGAGTAAACAAAATATTGATTTTATCATTTGTATATTTTTTAAGCTTTTAGTATGAACATGAACTGTAGATGCATGTAAATCAAATTCCTCATCCTGCAAAAGACTTGACCAGATGAAAGCTTGCTAACATAAAAATTTATATATTTGTCTCTAGTCATGGATATACATCACTCAAGAAACATAAAAGCAAAGGCAAGAAAGCATGTCCTTCCACTGGTAGAAGAGTAAAGAACTGGAGAAAAGTTTGTCAGACATATGAGGCAGATCATTTTCTCCATTTTGGTGCTTACAAAGTGGAAATCAGAGGTCCTTCTTAAATGATAAATGGTTAGTAAGTGGCTTTAATACGCACAGCACTCGCCCAAAAGTGAACTGTTTTCAACCAAGAGTGCTGCAAGCAATCAGCTAATGCTTCAGGCTGTTTTCAGATTAGATCAATTAGAACTGAAAACCCTGGACTGTATTGGTTTTGAACTAAAAAATGTCACCAGCACCAAAAAAAAAAAAAAAAAAAAAAAGGACGACTGTGGACACAGGTCATTATTCATCTACTGGGGCATCACCATTTGTCAGTGGTGCAAACTGAGGCTTTGCATGGTCTCTGGTCAAAATGTTTGCTCCTATGGGGTCTTGTACACAAAACATGAATAAGACAAAACAAATTACTTGTTCACTCTGTTTTAAAGCCCATGATTTTAGAATATAGATAGAAATGTTGCAAGTTATACCCCACAGAGAAACAGCTTTTCAATGCAAAATACATTACTTATTTGAAAAATTATCATTTAATTGTGTTGTACCAGCTCAGGTGCATTTGAAAATAGCAGAAAAGTGATTTTCCAAGCTATTTCCTCACACATTTCCCTTTAAAGATCAGTCAGCAACAGGGAAATGTAGCTAGCTGTTACTATGTGAGTAGTTGGCTGTTTGGCTGGCAGCTGGTGCTTGTGGAAAGCCCTGAAATAAGAGTCCTCTGTGTAAAATCCATGACAGTTAGGGATTACATACATGCCTCAATCCAAACAAGCTCACTGTTAGCTAGAACTTGAACGTCTAACCAGACACCTACTAAGTTCAGTTGGCTGTTTTGGGACAAACCCTGGTCCAAAGCTTGAATCAGTACTGTAGCATTGAAGGTTTTGATGGTTCAGGATTCTGATGTTAGCATTTGGCTTGGCTCATAGACGTGGCAGAGTCATCACAGAGTGGATTATTATGCAGCTTATGTTCAAGCAAAAGCAGATCTCATTGGTTGATCAGATTTCAAGAACAAGTTTTCTTTGGAAGAGCTGTAGACTTTGGACTGTCAGACTTTGGACTAGACTTTGACCTGATTCTGTACTTGACCTGACTTTGTACTCTTGACTTGACTCTGAGACTGCACTAGACTCCTAAAATTTGCTGTGACATTTAGTTTACAAGGCTCATATCTAATTTTCTACACAAGACCTTGAAAAATGACAGACCGCAAAGACCTTCAGCCTTACTCAACAATGTGACCTCTTTGACACGAGACCTTCACCTCAGACTGTAAGAAGCTCTGCTGGTCGAAACTTTGATCACATCTGCAGGAACTTCCACATGTTCTTATGAGCTTGTATGATTTCTTTAGACTCAAAACTAACGGATGTTTTGATTTCTGCATGATGCCTTCTTTGGTAAATCTGCTGTTTGTGCTTGATGACCTACATAGAGTTAGAACTTAAAAAAAACATCCATCATCTGTAATTTCTGGTCAGAAAACCAGCCATCAGCTGAACCACGCTTTAGTTTACCACCACTGAACAAGCTCTAAATGTGCCTGCTGAATTTAGACAAGAATCGTTTCAACCACTTCAAAACTTAGTTTTATCGTCAGGGGAGAAGTCGGCCAGTGAGAAACGGAATATAGAGGCTTGACCCTAACATCAAAACACTTACACACACAGAGCGACACACACAGCATGCCATATGGACCCCTTGCTTTGAGTCTCATAGAACAAATAGGACAGCAATAAGAAACAGATTGAAAGTTTGTTTTCATGGGAACACATCTCCAACATTCCTCAATGTATCACACACACACACACAAAAGCCGAACCATATGAGTATAAACATAAGATGGACCCAAATAAAAAAGCATAGCTGTGATGCTTAAAGACAAACATATGATCCACAGGGGTCTACACATGAACGCTTGAGGACAGATATGCACACTTTATAGCCTTTTTTTTATATTTGTTTTTCCATTGCCTTGCCCAGACTTTGTACCAAACATGTGATTAAGTCCTTCTTTATGGCCAAAAGTGTTTCTATAAGAGCCTGACCATCATAAGATTTGAGTTATCTAGATCATCTACAATTTCACAGGACTTTTGTGGCACAAAAGACCTCTCTAGGGGCAGTTTGTTAAAGGTGTGGCGTAGTTTTTAGGCTGTATTTTAACGTGGACATCACAGGTTCAAGTGAACTCTGGGGCTGGGATTTGGAGCTGAGAAAACAGGAAAAAGTTGTTGAAAATTTGCAGTACTTGGACAGAATTGCAAGTCGGCAAAAAACTGCAAAGGATCAAACTGCACTGATTGCTGCAAATGAAAGCCCCAAATTTCCTGAGGGGAGAATTACCTCAAGAACTAATTCAAATTTGAAAAGAAGCAGACCTTCAATAAAAATGTTGCAGATTAATATTGCGTTATTATAACACCTAATGCTGAAAGTTCTTTTAATCACAGGGCTCAAAAGTCACCTGCTGACTGAACTCATAATAAGAATAAAACTCTCTTTACATTAGCAGAATAAAGGGAATGTTCTGGGTATGTTAACCAAGAATTTTCTGATACAGATTAGGGTTGCACATGTGGTTTGGCCTTATGTTAAAAGAAAATGCTGAAACTCATGTTTCTCCAACACTGTAGTACTAAAACAATAACAGACAAGCATCAAATAACAGAGAAATACAATTATGTAAATAACGTTAACCTTCCAAAGCAGCAGAATTTCCCAGCTTACATCAGTCATTATACAGCATTATACATACCTGTGGGGATGTGAAACAGTCAGTCTGGTGTGTGAGGTTAGAGAAACCTCTGCCTGAGGAAAATCAATCAGAGTCTAATTGAATCAGATACTTAAGTACTACCAAGTTTGTTTTTATGGAGGTATTTAAAAAGTAATTCAATGTGTATCACATGTTAAAACAAACATGACAACATCAAGAGCAGGGATGGGAATCAACAAACAGTTCCATTCATTCATCCACCCATTATCTATAACCAGTAGCGGTGGGCTGGAGCCTGTCCCAGCTGACACTGGTTCAGAGGCGGGATACAGCCAGCCAAATGCAGGGCCACGTGAACAGACAGGCAACCATTCACAACAACGGGTAATAGAGACTCACCAATTAAACTAACAAGCAGGGTTTTTGGATGGAGGGAGGAAATTGAGTGTCCACAGAGAGAACATGCAAACTCCAAACAGAAAGGCTCTGATCAACACAGGGCTTGAACCCACAACCTTCTTGCTGTGAGGCATGTGCACTACCTACTGTGCCACGCTTTCAAACCAATACCAGTTGAGACCTGACAAAAACTAGCTTTAAGGATTCAATATCATTGGTTTTAGAGGTTAACAGCTCTCATATTGATTCCTCCTACTTTGTTTGACATGCCTTGCAAATCAAGGACATCATGCTCCCATGAGAGGCAGTCAACAGAAACAAGAAGTCAAAGATGTATCACGGCAAAGGCAGCAGAAATGGTCAAAGCTATGGCTCAGTTGTACTTAAATTGATGCTGACTGCACAGCGCACAGTGTCTTGTTAATTTAAAGCAAGATTGGAAACACTAGAAACTTGCGCAGGCATTTGTCTACGCAGCTCATTATTAAATGTCAGAAGTGTCGTGAAAATGGACTTGAGCTCATAGCATTTTTCTAGTCCTTTGACTACTCAAAGCTGCTTTATACCACAAGTCACATCTACACATTCACACCCATTTTTGGAGTATCTATTTCAGTTATTCCTCAGTATCAGCCGACACATTCACACCCTTTCATACCCATTTACACATTACACGCATCAGTGGGAGCAACTTGGGGTTCAGTATCTTGTCCAAGGATGCATCGCCATATGACAGACGGAGCTGGGCTCAAACCTGCAACCTTCCGATTACTGACCAAGCGCACTATTAGACTGTGCCACTGATGCCCCATGTGTTTGATGTTGTTGTAGTCAACTTTTTCCACACAGAAAATCCACATGAATCAATAATCTTCAAAGAATTGGACCAACAATACATATAACAGCAGTGCACTCCAAAATCCCATTGATTAAAGTATGACAAACTCAAAGCTCAAGCATTAAACTTAGAAGTTAATAAATGTTTATGACACTGCCTGATAGCAAGCCTGAGCAGGTCCATATAAAGAATAATATCCAAGGGGTAGAAAGACAATATCATGTAAACCTGGATGTCTGGTCTGTAAAGTAATGTGGATAAAAGCACAAAATGATATGACCAAACATCAGACGCAGTTTCATCTTCATCCTCCTGTGCACCTTTAAGCTCTCATTTATGAAAAAGATTTTCTCCTGCACATGTTCTAAATTATGCATCAAGTCAGGATACAACTCTGTGTGTGTGTGTGTGTGTGTGTGGGGGGGTGTAATCCCTCGGATGGTTTACTAGGCCAGTGGTATGGCGTGAGTGAGACATGAGGCTTTAACCCCAAAACATATGCTGCTCTCTCTCTCTCTCGAACACCTTAAAGAAGTCCGGTCCTGCCAATTTCAGTAATGGATTCATTTACCATGAGAGGATGTTGTGTTTGTTTGCAGTGTGTGTTTGTGCGTGTGGAGCATGCCCATGTCTAACTTGTGTGTGCGAGCGTAAACTTTCCATCTGGGAGCTGCTATCAGGAGAGAAGAGCTGTGAGCATGTCAGTGCGTGTGTGTGTGTGCGTGTGTGTGTGGGCGCTCATCTGGTCCTGTGAGGTCACTTCCTTCCTCTCCGCCTCAGTCCCCTTCAAGTGTGTGAAACAGATTTAGATGTATTGAAGTTCCACTAGTATAAAAACACTTTGACACACACTTCTGCACAAAGTATGTTTTGTGACTGATGTTGACATTGATGAACTTAAACAGCAACTATATATCTGTCTAAATTCCCTGTCGTTCCAAAGAGGCACTTATTATTTATTATTCTGTAAAGACATGAATCAAAGAACCCTTTCATTTACCATAGGATGCAAAAAACTCATTTGCAAAATAACCAGAGATTTCTGAAGCTCCTGCTTCAGGTGTTGTGCTAGAAAGTCCTGTCTTTGGCTTCATAGGGGTGGTTCAAGCTCAGACCACATGTGCCTTCATTGTAGAATCAAAATCTGGGGGAGGACTTCAGTTGGAAATCTTAAAACTTGAAAAGAAAACTGACAAGAAACTGAGACAGGGCCAAGCATCACAAAGTTAATGGAGAGGAGAAACCTTATGAGTAGTTGGATCCACCTGATTCAGTGTCTGTAATCAGATGGAGCCATCTTTGTCCAATCTGTAACGATTGTGTTCAGCTCAAAGCAGGGAGAGGTGGAGCTATGAGCAAGACACCAGCAGGAAGTGACTGCTCTTGCAGAGATTAGCACAGATGCTAACATGTACTGTACTGACAGATTTTGTGAAAAATTGGAATTAGGTTTGGTATTTTACACTGTGGCAGAAGTGCCCTCCTACTACATTGTCTAATTGGAATCAACTGTTGGATATGCTTTTGAAAGGTTCGCCCTCCCCAAACACATTTTTTGGGCTGTTTTCCAGATGGATTGTTGAGGTATATTAAATGGTCCGTCTGGTGTTTGGTTTAGCTAGTCATTTATATATTTATAGTAATCCATTAGTTCTTTACCTAGGGGGAATTTTTCTAATATTTCCCCGCATCAACGGCCAGCAAATGGTGGCCAAATCCAACCCAACACAGTCATTATTTCTGGCCTGCAGAATGATCTGAATATTGGCTTTTATGCTTGCCTTTTTTTTTATTGCAACACCATGAAAGTCAGTGCGCCTGTGCCTGCGCCAATGGGGCAGTCTGGCGCAGGAAGGCGCACCCACGCCTCCATCCTTCCCACCTGCGCAAGTAGCAGAGAGGGAGGAGAGTAGGTGTGAGTGGGTTTCACACAGCCGAGTGTAATCTTCACCAATCAAATGAACGCCTCTCCTCGCCTCTAAATGCACCGCGGGTGAGGCGCAGTGACAATTTCACCTCGGTGGCGAAGTAGGTCAGAGCCGCTGTCACTTTTACAGCAACTGGGAGAGCGCGTCACCGTGTGGACCACCTCGTGGGACAGATATAATCTGTTCCTGTCTCATAAATATGAGTACAAAACTAAGTGATAATTAAATTTAAACACAGCAGCAGGCTAATCCATTCATCATGCTTGTGATACACCTGCATTCCTGGTCTGTCATCGCCAAATAGCAGCGCCTTAGGTGAAAATATATCTCCTCCTCATCCTCCTTGCAAAAATGTACTCAATCTTTTTAGATCACGTTACGAATAAAGATTAAGACAGAGAAAATGGGCAATCACAGGTAAATCCTTAAGACACAGAGTGACTTACATTTATTCAGCGAGCGTCTCTCTCTTTTTTCTTTTCTATTTAATTTCATGAGATGAGAGAAGCCGGATACTCCGTATCGGATGATGTGGCTGTTTGTGGTTGGCTGAGAGATGTGAACTCGTTAGTTTGCGTCACTCTTCCAGCTGCCGTCAGGTTGAGTTTCCATGATGACAAACGTCTCTGATCTGACATCAGATGTGACGGGACAATTAATATAGATACAAATGTATATGCTGGTTCAGACAGTTACATTAAATAGTGGTTGCTGTGATTGCTTATTGCATTAGAATGTGCCTGACACTCTGGATACCTTCCTACGAGGTTTTGGTGACGTGTGCGCACTGTGCGCCTGTCGGCCAAATTACCACTGCACCGGGTACGCCTCACCTGCACCGAGAATAGACCAGGTTGTAGCTGGTGGGCTTTCAGTGCACCTTCCGCGTGTTTTTTTGGCACGAAATTGTCACTGCGCCAAGCTGAATCTTTCGACACCTCCCCCTGGTGCGCCGTCACACCCATCTCGGCGCAGCCGGTCTACCAAATTGCCAAATAGGCTGCGCACGGCGGTGCGCTGGACGAAATTACCACTGCGCGGGGTGCGCCACCCTGAGTTGCGCCAGGAAATTAGAGCCCATTATGTGATGCCAGCTGCTGCTAAACTTGACTTGAGTGGGCCTCAATTACAGTGATAATTATCCCCATTACTTTATGTATTTAATTAAATGTTAGCCTCCATGATCTCCCACTAAAAAAGGGAAGTGGCAGTAACTGAAGCCATAACACAAAAATAAGCAATTTGGGAGAAAATAAATCATTGCATTTCCCTTGACCTGTCTTGTTATTTAGACATGATTTTTAATAGAAAAATGGGTGACAGTTGTTAGCTTTTATTCTCTCTGGAGTCAAAATGTTTATTGAGATACTTTTAAAATAATTGATGAATATGATTTGGTTGCAATTTCGTCCCATTGTTTTTCCAATCGTGTGTGATATGTGGGCCTCTGCTGCGATATATTTCAATTAAAATGGTATTTGGTCACATGTTTGACCTTAAAACTCCGCTAATCAAATAGTGGAGTGAGAAACCCAGGGGGCATGGCTACAATTGGCCTTGGTCCCCTGATATGCCATCCCCTGCGCCGATCCAAAATTCTGCACAGCGATGCCTAATAGACACCCAAAAATGTCAGAGGAACAAGATTTCTGTAAAAACTATTGTGCTTCACAGCAGGCCTTGTTTTTCTCTGGTCAATGTTGTTTCTAGTGATTTAAAAAAAAAAAAAAAAAACTTTAATATGTGACTCTGAGGTTAAACCTTTTCATTGAGTCGTCAACGTTTTTAAGATGGATTTGGGGCAAAAATTAATATCAGAATTCATGTGTGGATACAAAAGTGCAAAGAAATACGATTAATTTCTCTGTTTACACACTAACAATCAACTGAGAGATTAGTGTGCACATGCTTGAATGTGTTTGAAGAAGAAACATACCTTTGCCCTTTTATTGACTTTGTGGTTGGTGAGCAGGGAAGGGCACAACAGGAAGTCAATGAGAAGCACTTCCTTTAAGAAAAACTGCACCCCCTCAACGTATTTTTATTGATTATTAGATTAAATTGTGTAAACCTTCAAAATGAATTTGTAGTCTGTTGTTTACGTGCTGCTGTATTTACTTGAAGTATGATTTTTTTTTTCATTATATTGTTTGATGACTTTGTGCAGCAGCTGGAACGGCTTGGTTCAATGTCTGTGATCAGGTAGATTTAACTTCTAAAGTTTCAATCTAGAACAACTGTGAGCGGCCCAATCAGAGTCCTTTAGAGTAGGAAGACAGCAGGATGTGACTACTTGGACAGAGATAGCATAGATGCTGACAGCTTGAGTAGCAGTTTTATCAGAATAGACTACATTTCTTTATTAAATGAAAAACAACTTTCAACACTATCAACTTCTCTATAGTGAGGATCTTTTAGTTCCACTACTGAAATGCACTAGAAAAGAATCAGTAGTGTCTTTTATCACAGTTTATGAAGTATACTGAGCACACAAACAGCGAAGACAGTTGATTCACATTTTTCAAATGAAGTTTTTCCTTTTTTTCTCCTCCTCTATGCATTATATGTATGTAGTCCTGTCCACATGTGTGCTTTCTCTCTCTTGTATCTTATATTTTTGAGCTTTACATGCCCTTTTTATGCAGTTTTTGTATGTCTCCTGCAAGCGAGAATATCACAGTGTGCAAGGCATTAGTTCACAGTGTCAGGATTTCTTCCTCTTATCAGGAGCTGCCTAAAACAGCTGATTATCAGTTACCAACCCCTGCTGTACCTTTTTATTGCCAAAAAAAATTAAAGGAAGGCCATGTAGGTATAAATATGGTCCATCATGACCTAAATAAGACGGTCATTGTACAAATGGCCGTTGAACAATAATCAAATCCATTTCCAGTTTTCTGTGAGAGCTTCTTCTGATTTTGTATCTGTTTTCTGCTCCTTAATAAAGAAACACATTCGCCATCTCTGAAGAAAACATTCTTCAGAGATGGCGAGTGTGGTCTAAAAAGACCTTTTCATGGACAGCATTAACGATTGTTCTCTTTATAAAATGATGTGTTGCCAATTTGTGGAACGGATGGACCAGTGCTGTAAGACTAGACAGGTTAATTAAAATATTTAGGTAACAACATCCTTATTTACAAAAACACATCCATCTTTTTTCCACATGTGTGTTTGTATGTGTGTTACAGCTAACAGAGCACAGAGCGCAGCAGCCAGCAGCTCTCAGACAGGAGACGCCTTAGGAAAAGCACTCGCATCGGTAAGTACAGCTCACACCAGCACACAGATATTAAAGCCCTGTCCCATTCTTTTAAAGCATCATGAGTGTTTTGAGTGTTTCATTCTTGTGTTTTTCAGATTTACTCTCCAGACCACACGAACAACAGCTTCTCGTCCAATCCCTCCACCCCAGTCGGCTCCCCTCCCTCTCTCACAGGTAACACACGACGCTCATCCTCCAATCAACACGCCCACACCCCGAACATCAACACCTTCACTAAGCCAACTACTGCAGATGGAAGTAAAGCAGAGCTGACTTGAACTTGTGTGAACTTGTTTGACAAAATGAAGTCTTGACCAGACCAAGAAAATACTCCTACCCGACTTGACCTTGTGGCAAAGACTTGAGACTTGACCTTGACTTTTTTTCAATGACTTAAGACTTTTTTTTCAGATGATAATGGACTTGAATTGAACTTGTCTCCAATGACTATTGACAAGACATATCAATTCTTTTTGGCTTTTATGTAAACTTTTAGACAGACTCAATACATGACAAAGTCTTTTTCTACAGAGACAAAAGACTTAAACCTGTTTCAAAGACTTGGATTAAACCCTTGTCATATATCTTGAGATAAGCCATGGATTACTTTAGAAGTACATGAGACCTGCTTGAAAGAATTTCAGCTCTATTGACACTTGATTCAAAGGGATCTCACACCATCTTCCTTGACTAAAACTGGATTTGTATGACATGAGACTATTCTTGGGCAAGTTGTGAAGGTGTCAGACCTTGTCCTGAACATGTTTTAATTGACTAGAAACATAAAAAATACCCTATGATTCCTTCAAACAACTAAATGGGATGTATTGAAGGACTTCAGATTAACTGGTTTTGAAGGTGCTGTATGGCACCCGTAGCTGCCAATAACAGCTCTTTCCTCTGGCCTCCCAAATAGTCCTACCAGTGTTACATCCTACCATTGTTTCATCTGAAGTTTAATCTCATTTGCTCAGGTTGGAAAGACCAATGTAAAGCTTTGACCATAAAATGAATGCAGAGTCATTCACAACGTGGTGCAGGGCGGCGCTGAACTGGGCCCTCATGGGGCAGGAAGTCCAACAGAGTGCCTCAGGCTGAGAGAGCATACAGGGGGATCAGGGGCACATACTCTAGTGGTCATCAAAATTGGATGTTTAAACCAGAGTTAAGGCAAAATATGGGGGAAATGTATTGACTAATTAGGGACAGTACTGTAATATGGGCATAAATTTGTCTTTTCTTACGTCAACTGCTCAATGTCTGCAAAGTGTTGCAAGTGGAGTATGTGTGTGTATCTAATTATAACCATAACGTCTATAGTCAGTGGCTAAAAGGGCGCTTTTATCAACTACCCTTTATTACATAACAGGTTGTATAGTTTGGGGAGAATAAAGTTAATGGTTTGATAAAATGATAGCAGATCCACAAAGAAGACAGAAAGTTTGAGACGTACCCTGTCCTCTCCTGTCTAACAGCATCATAGTTAGCTCAGTGTGCGTTGTTTCTCAAAGCTCTTGCCAGCGTGTTAAAGCCTGTCCAACATTTACTCTCGTCCAGCTTCTTGCTCAGTCACTCTATTTTGTCTTGTTTTTCATCACTTTCGTTTTAGCACAGAGGTGTTGATACAGATATCCATACCAATATGTTTTTGCATAGTGCACAGTCTCCACATGACTAAAATAAACCTATTCTTAATACTGTGACAGTTTATCGGGATTTATTCCCTGTCCATGATACTGCTGTTTTAATGTAGACTGTTGTGCCTGGTCTGGGGGTGGCCAAGACAAAACCTAAACTGCCCCACACCCACCGAATCCCAAGTTACTACAGGAGACAAACTCAAAGTTTTAACCAACAAATCAATACGCTTTAAAGCAATTTAATGATTTACAGCACCAACAAGAATAAAATGATGTGCCTCGGGGCGACTTATACGCCTCTGTTTAACCATTTGATTACCACAAATACACAAAAAATCCACACTGTGAAAGCAAGCTGATGTGGCCGGTTAAGATACGGTCAAGCCGCGGGTTTGCTCCTGCCTTCTTTGATGTCAGAGATCCCTTTAAATGGAGCGTTTCCCTGCTCCACAGCCTGTCGCAGGTGGCAGTGCAACAACCTCAATCCAGCAGTAGGTAGGGTCGGGAACACCTGATCATACATGTACACTTTATGCACACATTGTCACATAGAGGACAGACATAGAGGACAAAGAAACACAAAATGCAAAGTGAAATATGACCAGGGTCGTAACACATTCAGTGATAATAAGGCAAAGCATTCATACATTTGGCCCATGTCTCAGCAAACATTAGTAATTTATATGGCCAATATACAAGGCCAAAGTATGGTCCATGTATCACATATATATATATGTATATATGTGCATAATGGTCACATGTGCAACAGATTTTTTAACTTTTTAAGCTATTATCTGCAGATACAGATATTGTAACGATGATATTGTGTATCTCTGAAACCCACCTCTATTTTTCATGGCTTGAGTACACTTTGACTTGTTTTTTATGTGACCTCTGATTGGTTTAGAACTTTTGTCATCAGGCGTTTGAACATTTCTGAGCTTATGCCAATGGACTCTATACTTAAGTCCAACTTGTTTCCAATGACAAGAGATGAGGCTTCAATTTTTTTTCAAAACATATCTGACTTGACGTGCTCAGCAGTCAAATTGCTTTTAAAATGGCTGTCAAGAGAACCAGAGACCTGACCCTGAACTGCTGCTATGTACAGGTCCTTTGGAAGTGGACTGGTTGAACCTGACTGTAAATTTGCTTTCAAAGACTTCAGACTTGACTGTCAAAGTGTTTTGCAGCTCTGATAAAAACAAGAGCAGGAAATGTGAATTTAGCCAAAAGAAAGGAAATCAAACCAAATGAAACCCACCTTTATAGTTTTAATGATCAATTAAAGGAGCTTTTGACTTAAAGTGCAATAATTTGACAAAAGATAAAACAATAAGAGACGTAATAGCGTTGTCTTCCCTCTGTCCCCCTCCTCACTCTCCCATTATTTCCTCCAATTACTCCTCCTCCAGGCTAATATTGTAAACTCTCCCTGCTCCTTAAAGTGAAAAATGACTTTTCCTAATAATAGTTGTGTCGAATTTGTCTCTAATTGTCGCTGCTACACACACCGTTTGATATTTCTGTGCCGCGCCTTGTGACTGATAGCTTTAATTACGAGCACCACTTCGACAAATCGCTCACAAACCTACCGGCTCTGCAAACACGAGGCCCCCACTTCCCCCCCTCTTTCTTCTCCTCCTCCTCGTCATTATGGCGGCCTGGGATATTGCCTGCTAAACCATAATTGGTGTTTATCATTGTGTCAGAGTTACTCCACTTTTTACAAATTAGAAACGAAGCCTATTAGAGGAAACTACATGCAAATTGATATCCAAGGCTAATTCTGCAAGGGTGTTTTACAGTGTTGGACTTGGAATAATTTAGCGTTCCGTTTAATACATATATTTGTATTTGCACATGAATGTACCCAGGTGATTATTCATTAATTAGCATATGGAAATGAGCATGTAATATGAATAAAGGAGAGGGTAGAGAAAAAAAGACTGCGAGACAAAATGGGGAGACAATGAGAAAGAGAAACACGAGCTAATGAGATGAAATGCGAGTTACAAGGGAGAGATCAGGGGTGAGGGCAGAGACGAGGTGAGAGGAGAACAAGAATGTGAGCGTTACCTGCACTCCATCAAGGTTCCCAGTGGGAGTCGGGCACCAATGATAAAACAAACCATCACTAAATGAAATGGTTATGTTTTGTCTAATAAATATACCTCATTATGTGCTTTGCTGTAATTATTGTCATGGGTCATTTCAGTTTGGAATACGAAACTCTTTCAAGCACAAGCAGGGCCTGACAGTTTATCTCCAGCTGATTAAAAAACTCTTCCAGCTTAACACAGATTAATTACTCTGAGCAACTGGCGACCGGGTCTTAAGAGTTTCCCACTTGGAATACGAATGTCTCTTAAAGAGCACATGGTATGCTTTTGAAGTTTTAGATGCCCTTCAGGTAGGGATGCATCATATTATCAGTTTGTTATCAGTATCAGCAGGTAATCCTTCTAAAGCTAAGTATGTGTATCTGCATGTGTGAAATTTCAGCTGATCGTTTAGCCTCATATATTAGCCTAACTTTGAAGAGTTTCTACATATGACTTTTAATTGGAAATTATTTTGTCCAAGGAATAGGGTTGATATTGTGTCAGCAGAAAGGTAAGTTTAAACAGCAGAAGAAGCTTGATTCTACTGTTGCTGATTAAAATACACTTTACAATGGAGAGTGTAATCCAAAAAATTATTTTATGTTATTTCATTATATTGGTACTGCTATCAGTGTCAGCTAAAATAAGTTTTTGAAAGATCAGCAAGTATCCAGTGTCATGCATCCTTGCGTCCTTACTTCTAGTGTGGTTTACATGTCTCCTCCACAAATAAACCCGTTCACACTTCCAAAGCAACCCTGAAATTATCCGAACTCTACACGGGTGAGCCATATGTGGGAACAGTCAAGTATTTCAACCAAATTTTACCCGGGTAAAATTTTCCTCATGCCCCCCTAGTATTTCACCTGGGTATAGTCCGCCCAAAGTGTGAATGCAGCATTAAATTATGTGGGTAGTTCACTGAGGCAAGTGGGGAGGGCTGATGACATCATCCTGAGTGAGTGGCACGAAGGCAGAAAAGGGAGACATGACACAACAGATAAAAACAACAGCTGAGGCAGGAGGAGTTTATCTGATTGTAAAGAGAGAAACACAAACTTAGATGTGCGTCTGGACATTTTAAAGTGTTGTTTCCACTAAACATCATCCACGTCTGTAGAACATCTGCTCTTAAACAATCACCACCAGGTCCCTCGAGCATCCAAATAGCCACCTCACACTGCTGTTGGATACAGAGCTAAAACACTGAGGCTTTCTTTCTCCGTGGTAATCATCACGTTGCGATGCCGCTTCATTTTCACTTCTGCGTGCAACAGTAAACGGACTTGACTTAAGCTTATATAGCACTTTTCTAGTCTTTGCCTACTCAAAGCAGCTTTACACTGCAGGTCACATCTACACATTCACGCCATTTCATGCCCATTTACACACCCCTGACGTACCAGTGGGAGCAACTTGGGGTTGGACACAACGCCATGTGACAGACAGAGCTGGGCTCGAACCCTCAACCTCCCGATTACTGACCAAGCGCACTATCCAACTGCGCCTCTTAACTCTTTTGTCGATGCTGTTGATCCACTTTTTAACATTTATCCCTGAAGTTAGGATATGAATCATATGTGTACTCTCATATTATGCACACTGACTGCTGCTGCCCTGATACTATCATGTGTGAAAAGACCAGTACAGCACATGTATCTTCCTGAAACAGCTATGCAGAGGCACGTGAATATAAAGCACTTTGAGAAGTCAGAAAGAACAGAAGATGTCTTTAGAAAATCAAGTTCATTTCACATTTTCACTGGTCCTACTGTTGTATTGAAGCCCCCTGAGGTTTAAAGCTTTTGTTGGACTTCTTCCTTAAGATAGTTGCAGTGATAAAAGTCTGAAGCATACCTTACTTCAACCAAAAATTTCAAGCTAATCTCACTTCCAATAATAAAAAGCTGCTGAAAAGCCTTCGTATACTGAGCTGTCATCAGCCCGAGCCTCCTGTTAATGTTAATTCACCAAGTCCCTGTCCCTCCTCTGTCTACCAGTTAATGAGACCTGTCGGTTCAGATACGACTCTTCAGAGCAGCGACAGGACACAAAGGCAGAGAAGAACAGAGAGACAAAACGTGTTTATTCTGCCGAGGGTCCATGCTAATCAACCACTTGTACCTTTTCAAAGACAAAAGCCTGACATTAGCATTTCTGCTGTGAGATATGAGTTGGTTTGTTTTAGTCTTTTCTCCCTCATCTCTGTGTGTACATTGTCTGAGCACCACAAGTGGATATGAGGAGACACTCCTCCAGTGTAAAGATGCTTTGTCTGCCGTTTGGCACTGTACTTCGAGTGGTTTCTTTCTTCAACATAAAAAGGATTTAGAGCTGATCCCATCACGGATGTCCATCCATTTTCTGTTATCCAGTGTGGAGTCGCAGGTGCCTTGAGACTTTACTTTCATGCATTGAATAAAGGACAAGTTAAATCCATGAGGGAGTATCAGTCTGAATCCCTTAATGCCATATGGATCTTCCAGTGTACTCTGAATGCTATGAAAGGTCCTTTTTCATCCTGTTTTTGAATATAATATTAACTCCTTGTCTCTTCTTACCTAGCTGCAAGTTCGGCCGTCTGGTCAAGAAATGGTGGACAGGGAGCGTCATCGCCAAACTACGAGGCTCCACTGCACTCTTTGGTATGACCACACATTCTGAGCAAATTCAGAATTAGGGCTTCGTACTATTATCTTTTAAATCGTAATGAAGTACAACAAACATTTTTGTATTAAATGTTAATATTTAAATTATTTTGCATTTTAACACAATTTCAGTTCTAAATGAAGAAGTAATTTGAGTCTTGATCTAGGACACAAATAGTTTCGGAAATGAACGTCACAATGATAATGATTAAAGGTTTAGCTCTTGATCTTAACATGCCAAAAGGTCTGTTTTTATCCAAACTAATCTTAAATCGCGGTTACTCATTTTCATCTGTGTCCATCTCTTCTGCAGCAAAGTCGCATCGAGGACCGTCTGGAGCGTTTGGATGATGCCATCCACGTACTGCGGAGTCACGCGGTGGGACCATCAACGGGTATGAGCAGCGGGCACGGAGACATGCACAGCATTATAGGGGCACACACGCACAACGGAGCCATGGGCGCTTTGAGCGGCGGCTACGGGACAGGACTGCTGTCGGCCAACAGACACTCCTTAATGGTAGGAGAGATCAGATTTATACTGATGTATGAGCGTAAAGATGATTTCATGAGGCAGGAGGAGCAGTGGGCTTTAAAATGAAGATATTGACATTTTTTTTAAACAAAGTCCAGTGAAAACAGTACGTGGAATACAGGATACAAAGCTATTTCATTTCAGGAGCTCTCTTTAACACAGATGTTAG
The DNA here is from genome assembly GCA_037902135.1 of Cetoscarus ocellatus. Taxonomy (NCBI): domain Eukaryota; kingdom Metazoa; phylum Chordata; class Actinopteri; order Labriformes; family Labridae; genus Cetoscarus; species Cetoscarus ocellatus. Next base: position 46,226 of record JBAMNC010001558.1, on the reverse strand, counting down.
CCCCAGTGGGACATTCATTCAGAACATTTTAACCAACTCCCTTTCCTGTGGTAAAGACTAAATTTTAGTTGTTTGGGCAACATCTTCATTTTTCTTGTAATCATGTGTCTACATAATAATTACTTCTGCCCAGACATCCCAAGATATTAATTTGTTTGTCACGGTAAAATCAGCATTTTTACCACTATGACCATGACTTCTTCAAGATGATTTATGTTGTTCTCAACACTTGAAATTATACAATTCTTATTTTCATTGTTTTGTTTACTGGCTTCAAACAGAGGTTGCTTCTTATCAAAGGAAATAACAAGAAAAAATACAGATGAATATCAGAGTTATTGGGCCCTGATGTACATGCAAAGGATTTTGTCGTGCAGCACAGGTGTTCCTCTTATTTTCTATTTTTCAAACTGGGGAGTTTTCGTTTTTTTCTGTTTCTGTTTCTGTTTTTTAGAGAGAAGACAGAAACACAACTGCAAAGTAAAAACACACCTTCCACTGAGTTTGGTCTTCACACAGGGTGCACAACAGCACACTCCCTCAAAAGTTTAATATCAGGACATTTGTTGACAGTTTCAATCAAGTCCATAATGGAAAAGAAGGCTGAGAGATGGCCCGCTGTGTGTCTTCAAGGATTCTTCTCCATTTCCTGTCCAGCATGCATAAACTCCCAAAACCAAGCAAAAACCACACAGACACACAATCTAAGGCTTGAATCTTACAGGGATCTAAAAAAAAGTAAATATGTCATATATATGTATGGCTGTAATCAATAATAATTGGCATTAATATTGGCTGGCCAGCATGTTTTGCTTACACATAACTGCTAACTTCTGATCCTTAGATATCCTAAAGCATCCTGTACTGTTTTTACCAAATCACACTGATATTTCACCAAATTTTACAACATAAGACCAAAAGTTACACACCTGCATTCACAGGTAACCTGGATGTTCTTGTGTCCTTCAGTTCCCACTGAGTTTTCTGCCATTTATGATTTAGTCTGCGATACTTCCACCATTCACAGAGCTGAGTATTTGGAGAGCATGCAAAGTCCATCGATCCAGCAGCCTCCCTGCTGTGAGGCATGCGCACTACCTTATACCTAAAAAACTGATTATTTAAAGTGATAAAGTTCCAATCACATAACTTGACAAAGGAGGAGCAGAGAAGCAAAGGAGCAGAGGAGGATGAACGAGGAGTGAAGCGTAGAGAGGCTTAGATCTGAGTGAAAACTGGGAGGGGGTGAACTGAAAATCTGAAGTAAGAGAGTGGTAATGTTTTCCGTATTTAAGTTTGTCTTTTTGGTCAACTTGAATCAATAAACATAAAGAACCAAACAGCTGTGTGACATAAGGAGAGGTAGGAGGGCAGGAGAGAGAGCGAGCATTATGAAACACAGCCAGTATAAACACATTCAGATGCCTGGACATGTTCACTCAGACCCACACTGTTTATTTGTGCATATTCACATGTGGACACACACACACACATGCACACACACACCAGATGTTCATGCTAACTAGCACGCTCTGCACACTGTCACTACCTCTTCAACACCTCTCTCTGCACAAAGACTTGGCCCTGGCCTCACTGATGTCATTTTTCAGGCTCCTGAAGTGACATTTTGAGTCTTTTTCTAACCTGTGTCGTAGCTTAAACAGAGTCTGCAGCCTCCAGGGGGCGCTATGGCGGCTTCGCTCTGTTCTCGCTACAGTAGTTCAGAAGCTTTGTCCCCACGTCTCTGCTCTTTGTTAAAGTATTTACTTTGAAGTGTTGTTTTCTAAATGGAGAACACCTGTGCAAGAGGGGAGTGTGTGTGTGCATGTGTGTGTGTGTGTGTGTGTGTGTGTGTGTGTGAGAGAGTGCTGGCCGGCTCCCACAGAGATTATCTTCTTCTCACGCATATCTGTCCAGCTGTCTCTCTTTCTCTCTCTCCCTCACTGTCCTGCTCTCTCTCTCTTTCCCTGCAAATACACACTACCCACCGGCTTCGTCCGTCTTACTGCTGCAGCTTAAAGATTCAGGTTATATTAAACTTTGTCTGCTCCTTAAAGTAGTTGTTTCAAAGCTGATCTAGTAGAAGGAGGACTTTTAACAGTAAGAATGGTGTCCGATCCATCTTCCATGAGTGCCCTTGTTGCCCGCATATAGCACTATGTAAGTATGGCAGCTTGTCCAGTTCATCTCACAAGAGGTGCATAAGTCAACATTCAGCCACAAAGAGCCCATTAGCAAGAAGAGGAGGTGATTTGTCTGGCTTGATACTGTTTTCCACAATGGCTGAGGCTAGGGTGTGAGAGAGGACAGAGACAAATGAGGTGAGGGAACGAAAAACATTCGTCTCATCAAGGGTCCAGTACAGTCAGAAACCTTCACTTGCTCTTGTAATCTACTCAGTGATATATTTATTCACAGTGTTGCAAAGTTTAAGGTTTCATTTGCCATCATTCAGCCATTTACACTGCTTTGATTGGTAAAAGCTTATTCTGGGCACTCATGAGTTTTCACTGGGACCACGACCTCTGCTGGTGCCCTTGCAGCCTTGACCCGCACAGCCTGTGTATTGTTGCCTGTCTGCAGTTTGCCATCATGAAGCAGTTCAGAGCCTGTAGGGAATCTCACATGCTTCTGCACGTCTAATGCTACTGCATTCAAGACAAAGAAAAGACGTCTAGTGTGGATGTTTAAAATATAATTTACAGTAAATATAACATTTGGGAATGGATGGATGAAGGACAAGGCCTTTTACAGTTTGCAAAATGACAAAAATATTTGAAAGATAAACAAGAAAATAAGAACTTTATTCAGTTCTAGTATTATAAGACACTGTTTGAAGGCAGCACAGTGGTGCAGCAGCTAGTGCACATGCCTCACAGCAAGAAGGTTGCTGGTTCAGTCCCCATGTCGGTCAGGGCTTTTCTCTCTGGAGATTACATGTTCTCCCTGTGCATGCATAGGTCCTGTCCGGGCACTCTGGCTTCATCCCACAGACTAAAAACATGCTCATTAGGTTGACTGGTGACTCCAAGTTCCCCTTAGGTGTGAGTGTGAGTGTGAATAGTTGTCTATCTCTCTATGTGGCTCTGTGATTGGCTGGTGATCAGTTCAGAATGCACCCTGGCTCTCCCCAATGTCAGATGGGATAGGCTCCACCCCCTGAAACCCAGAAAAGGATAAGGGTTATAGATAATGGATGGATGGATGTTTGTTTCAAGACAATATATACCAAAAAAGTAAATATAGCTTGTTTCCAAATGTGTTTTGTGTGTTCTGATTATCAATCAGACCTTAAAACAAATATCAATAAATACTTTAAAGCTTAAAGAGATGGCAGTTGAATTGTGACTTCAAAGTGCATCTTGTTTTTGTAATAAATATTTTATTAATATCAGAGTAAATCCTTCAGTTGGAGGAAGTGAGTTTCATTGATTTTGTGCTTTTCTGCCAATTTTTTTTTTTAAGTGGAAAGTAGAGAACAGAGAACAGTGTGTGGCACCATGATTTTATTCAACTTTGTGGTTAAAGAAAATGCTTTAAAGTCAAGGGAAATACTCGCAAACTACTTTCACAGTCGCGTTTGGACATGTTTTCAAACACTTCCCTGCTCCCGAGAGACACATTTTTTTCTTTAACATCATTAAGTGACACATGGTTTGAAGCCAGGAAAACATTAAAGTTTAACTTCTCATCAGGGGTGATATCTGTACAAACCATTTTTCAGTTATATCTTGGAGTATTTCCAATACATAGTTGTTATATACAACCAGTGGAAAACAGGCTCCAGCGGAGAGAGGAAAAGGTGCTGAAAACTGTTTACTTATGAGCTCTTTAAAACACACACATACAGAAGCCCATAAATTGCCTCTTGTGTTGTCATTAGAGGAATCCTGTGTGGGTTTATTCAGGCTCTGGATTATTGGCTGATAGAAAACCAGACTCATTATGGCTAAAAACACAGTGGCTCTATAACAGGGTTTTCATATGGGCCTGGGCCGGGCTGCTAGCTGTGCCAAGCTAAACCTAAATGGCATGTACTTACACTAAACCTCACAACAGGGGCTAAAGTGTGTTTGCACTGAAACACACATGGGCTTCATCAAACTTTTTTTTTCTTTTCTCGGATTTTGTGTTGGAAAATGTGTTAAAAATGTCATGTTTGCTTCATTTAGCCCTTGGTTTTACTTTATGAAATGGTAGTCACAAAAGGGAGATGTACTGTGCTCTGTTTAAAGTCGCTTTGACTGTAAAACCGTAGACATCTTAATATTATCGTCTAGACAAGCCACTGTCCCGTGAACATCACATTTAAGGACCTGAACCAGACAATAAGTCCATGCTGTAGAAACCCCGCTTCATAAAGGGGTTGGTCTTGATATACTTTTCCTTATTATTGTGTTTTCTGAAATCATCCGAGTATTTTCTGGCACCATAGAGATACAGAAAAATTCAAATAAATTGTGTTTGTGGTTTTGCAGATCCACAGAGATACCTCTGACCCACAGGTAATGTTTCAGGAATACTGATGTTTTGTTTTTAAAAGAGTAACTGATCCTGAAATTGCTTTCCTTGTCAGTCTCACATTAAGGGGACCCTATCCTGACAGCACAAGTGTGAGGACCTGGGTAATGTGTTCCCCAGAGAAGGGCTACTAAGTTATTTAAGTTTTACTATCAATACCAAATGGACTTGAGCTCATTTAGGTCTTTTCTAGTCTTTGACAACTCAAAGCAGTTTTACACCACAGGTCACACCTACACTTTCACACCCATTCGCTCTCACATTCACTCACTGACGGTTGGAGTTTTTTATCAGTTATCTGTCATCATCAACTAACACATTCACGCCCTTTCATGCCCATTTACACCCCATTGACGCAGCAGTGGGCTCGAATCTGCAATCTTCCGATTACTGACAAGCGCACTATCACACTGTGCCATTGAAGCCCCAATACCAAAAGAAATACAATCTACCCTAGAGGATTTCTGTGGCATACTGGTAATGTGACATTGTTTGGATCAGTCTCCAACAATCTACATTGTTTGTGGGAACCAACTTCTTGTTCCCTTCGTATTGGTCCCCAGTGCATCCTCAGAGTCTAGTTTCAATTATCAGCTCAGTTTTACTCAGTAAACACACTCAAATCATGAAGATGAATTTACTTTTGTGTATTTACCGAGTAATTGCCTGAGACATGACTAATGTTTCTAAAGAAATACGATATGTTCATCATTGTAAAAACACAAAAATCAAACACACAAACTGCCTTTGAAACATCCTGAAAATTGAGTGTTGTGGTTAAGGTAACGTTGACATTATACTCTAATAACCAAGACTGAAGCTACGCGAAAACACCAACTCAAGGAAACGCCCTGCAAATACATGAATAAGAAGGTTTTCAGAGGATTCTAGGCACTTGATAGTTGGCTGAAAGTTGGCTGGAAGTTGGCAGCTTGCTGGCAGGGAGGGGACAATTGAAGCGGTTGGATCTGTAGTGTACATGTCTCACAGCAAGAAGGTTGCTGGTTCGATTCTTGTGTTGGTCAGGGCCATTCAGCGTGGAGTTTGCTTGTCCTCCACATTCATGTGTGGCTCTCCAGCTTCCTCCCACAGACCAAAAACATGCTCATTAGGTTGACTGGTGACTCCAAATGACTCTTAGGTAAGAGTGTGAGCATCAATGGTTGTCCGTCTCTACATGTGGCCCTGTGATTGGCGTCAACCAGTTCTGGCTGTACCCTGCCTCTCGCCCAATGTCCGCTGGGATAGGCTCCAGCCCCGCAATCCAAAAATGGACAAGCATTATAGATAATGAATGGATGAATGGATGGATAGTATTTATTTATTTTTTTACTTCTAAGCCAGGTTTGCTAATAGAAAATAAATCACCAAACTGTTTTTTTTACTAGCCAAAAAATTAAAAGTCATTTGTCTTAGTTCATCTTATTAAAGTAATTATTTCTTGGATCAGATTGCTTTATCATGGATAAAAAATGTATTTGCTATGTATGCCATTGACTGTTAAGATACAAACATGTACTCGCCATAAGACACATATGTATGATATTTACCTGCATTTGACACTAAGCAGGTGTTAATTTCAGAATCTGGACACAGAGTAACAGTGTAACATTGATGCTACACATACTGATGTTGTCACCTTGTGAAGCAGCTGGAAACGTAGAAGCACAAATTAGAGCCATTACTTTCCCCAAGAAGGTTTGTAGCATTTTTGAGTTCAGTATCAAAACTGTGTTTCTGGTTAACGTGTCACTATAGTAACACAAGAGCCCACTCACATTTTGTTTGCTGATGATGATGATGCCTGTTTTTGATGCAGTTCTTATCTGTTCTTAGGATATTTTTCTACAATGTAGACTCACAGAAAAAAACGAAATTACCTACAGATATATATGTAACAACTCCTAACAACGAGATTGTACCTTTGATCGTTGTTTAAACAGAAATCAGAGCCAAGTTGTCCTTTAACATCTCTGATTTTATGTCTTATTGAAAATTTAAAAAAAAGGAAAACAAAAAAGGTTGTCTGGAAAATCAGATGTAACATTGTTAGGACCTTTACCTAATACCACTCTGGCATTATGGCCATCATGCCCATTATGGAGAAGTTTAGTTGGTGGAATATTTATTTTTAAAAGTATTTAATGTAACTAGTAAGTTTTATTTCATCCACACAAAGTAAATATAAAAAAACTCAAACAAATCTTTGTTCAATGTAAACATTTCTGTATTTCTTGTTTTTTGTGCATTTATGATAACTGTTAATAAACAGGTTACAGATGCAGCCACTTCAATTTCCCCTCCAGCTGAATGCCTGCTGAGTTCCAGTCAACCACCAGCCATCATCCAGCCAACAGGAGAGCCCAAATTCTACCAAAAACATGCCATGTCCCAGTTACAAACCAGTCAACACTTAGTCATGGAAAGTGGGGAAATTTAAGTGTCTTCATCTGCAACACATTGACAAAATGCACAAACTCTTACATACATCTTCAGAGATACCATGCACCACTTTATTGATTCCTTTAATAATCACTGACCAGGTCTTTGTAAGATCTGGCTCTCCAAAAGGACCTCAAACAGCTCTCCTCATATTTCCCTAAATATCTGTTCTCTTTCTTTGTTTCCATGTTGAGGGGTAATGAGTGACAGTAGGTTTCCATTAGCCTGTGGATGAACACTTAGTGAGTGAGGAGGGAGAAGAGATGCAGAGTATTATCAGGAATTAATGTGTTTTTCAGCAGTGATGCAGATTATCATCCACTTCACTTACTGTAACTCTGCTTAATGGAAAGAAAGAGAGACCCACCCTTTAACCCCCCTCCTCTTTTAGAGACAACCTAAAACTGAACCGAGCTGATGTGCATTAAAATAAGTGGTTTGATGTTGCAAGGATGCAGCGGCTGACTGGAATAATTAAGCATTAAAGAAAGAAAGATTTAAATGCTGAAATGTCTGTTTGTACGCTTGTATGTGGACAAATTGAAGGATTTGTCCATGTCTTTGCAGAAGTCTCATGTCCTCTCTCCTGCATCAGTTTACCACCTGTTTTCCCAGAGTTATGACCTCAGCCCAAAGGCGTTTCTGCCTAACACAGCCAAACTACATACAGCTGTGTCTGTGTGTGTGTGTGTGTGTGTGTGCATGAATGTGCAAAAGAGAGAGCAGTGAGGAAATACAGAGACAGAGAGGAAGAAAAGAAATGCATCAAGTCAAAAGGGTGAAACCAAATGGGACAGGAAATCGGCAGATAGAAACAATATCAATGAAAAAATCAGTAGAACACAAAGACTTGAGCTGCATCTGCATGTGCTTTTGTGGGACAAAATCCAGAGATGATGACAAAAAAGGAAGCACAGGAAAGCTACATAAATAAAGACGGTAACAAAAAGAAATGGATTTAACTCATCAGATGGGAGCTGGGAGAGGAAGACAAAGTGCCAGAAAAAGATGTACCTTTGAGGAAAGAATACAAAAAGAAGTAGGCGGCTCAAAATGAGGGTAAAAACAGGAAGAGCAAGACTGAAAAAGAAAACTTTAAGTCCTGAGAGGGTTTCTGAATAAATAACCAACAGATGCAAACACATTTGGTCACTCCCTCCTCTCATTTTATTTTCTGTAAGCTGCACTACTTACTTTTTTTTGCATCACAACCCATCAGTGGGTTCAAATACTCTGTTTTTTTGTTGTTGTTGTAAACACACTTCAAGAATCTACTCATGTGAGGTATACATGGGTGTTTCACTCATTGCATTGACTTAAACATCAGAACACGTGTCTGCTTTGTCCATTTTACAGATTATAAATATTTAAGTGTAAATGTTTGTGAAGAGTAAGAATGCGTAACCACTATAGTTGAAAAGACTATATAAAGCTTTTACAATGTATGTAAAAAAATGTGCCAATACTTCATTACTTTTTAAATATGTTAAATTTATCCCCAATTCCTGCTTTGAGTCACTGCCTTAAAAATGATATTGACTATACTAAGATTTTGTATTAATATTAAATATCTCTACAACTACAACATCTGAATAAATAATGAAGCTTTCAGCAGATATGTGTGTTTAAATGTGAAAAGTAAACTAAGTTGACACTCACCATAAAGTTAGGATTTTATTCCCTCAAAGAAACATAATATTTCATGATAGATATTTCCTTAGAATCATGCAACTGTGGCTTTTAATCTTTCACAACCAAATCAAACCATCTGAAGAAGAGAATTGCCAAAAATAGTGCCAATAATCCAAGTCAGAGCCAAATCAGAGAGATTTTAAGTTCATTATTGTCAGCAGAGTTTGGCCTGTTTTAACATTTTACAGGTGCCAGAATACAGCACATGCTGACTTCTAAAAACAGAAATATCCATAAATTACACTCTAATGTCACTGTATGTGCTCATTACAGCTACATCCTTTTGTTAATCATTTATTTATTTTCGGCATTTAGCATGTATGTGGCTCTTAATAGACTTTTTTTTTGTTTTGTTTTTTTGTTGCTGTTTATCTGAGTTTTTGTCTGACTTTGGTAGAACTGTTTGCAAGAGCTTTGTGTTATTTTCTTATTTGATCTGCGTTATATGTATTTATTCGAAAGACAAAGCTAAAAGTAATTTAGTCTTTGTATTTATGAATCATTTAACTAACCTTTTAGTGACGTACTACTCAGTTTGACAGTTTAATGATTCAGGTGATTCATAATTAGTGTGTGTTTATTTGAGGGATGTTGTAATAATTTGGAGAAAACTCGAGTTTCTTCTGGAGCTGCTCCTCCATTGGCTGAGCTTCTTATGGCGACTGGTCCCCGCTCTGTTGAGGCTGGTCTGTTAGGGTCCCCACTATGATACACTGACAAGAACACACAATTTGTTATTAAGGAAGGTAACCAATCACTTAACAATGCACTCTTTGTTTTCCACATAACTCCACAAGCCTCACAGTGACATCATTCTGGTAGAGATGCCGGCAGCAGATGGAGAACAAACAGCATGAAATGACCTTTGCTCCGGGTCTCAGCAATAAATCTAATTTTCTTGTTAAACAGCAGATAATACGTTGGGTTGAACCTGTTTGTGCAGGTTTTTTAAAGAATACTGAGACCTTAATATGACCTTAAACTGGTAGTTACTGTAAACAACAACAAATATTAAAAGAAAAACAATATCAACGCTCCAAGAACACATTTTTTTATTGTTTTTTTAAAAACTCATGCTCTTTATACGTAGATACCCTTTACTTGATATATGTGGAGGACTGGTTTGCTTTTCAACACAGCAGATATGTTCTGGTAGGAATAAATTACAGCACCATATATTAGCATACGGCCCTGCAGTATGTTAATGCTTTCTACATGTCTTTACTTTGTGTTCAGATTCCACATGATATCAATATTCATGAGGGAGAGGTTAAAATCTTTGCAGTTATATGGTAATTTAATTACATCTGTTGTAAAAAAAAAATAAGTAAATGATTTTTGTTTCATTTTTTAACCACATCATATCGACAACCTCCTCTGCGGTGTTTGTAAAGAGAGCCACCAAAATCCAATAACTTTAGTAAAATCAAGATTATTAAAATGCTTTAAAAAAAAAGGAATAAAGAACAAATTAAATATTTAATTTGTTTCCTGCAGTCAAGACTAAAACATTAAAGTTTAACAGCTTAATAATATCTTCAAGTTTTCATGATTTTAAATATTCTTCATTATTAATTATTATCTTTTAATTGATAGTTTGGGGCAAAGGAACTAATCTTATTTATTTTTTTTAGGAAATATGTTACAAAGACATGCCAGGTGGTCAACATGTAAGAGTTTGTTCATTTGAAAAACTAGAAAATGCACATTTAAATATCTAAATCCAAGCATGATGCACTGTATAATAAATTAATACTATAATATATGTAAAATACTTATATAATATTATAGGTATTATATTAAGTCTACACTGGATGGATATTTATGGATTTCTACAGTTTGTTTGATGAAATCATTGCATGTGTTTTAATTTCAACATTTTTAACCTGAATGACATTTTTCCAAACTTCACACTCCCTCCTGCGTCTCTCTGTTCCAAACACTCCGTTTTTTTATTTTCTTCTTCTATTGATTTGAAACTCAGCAGAGCAGTCTGTCATTTTTCACTCTTTTCATTACATGTGGAAAAAAAAGACACACATCACGCCACTGGAAAATATTGCTCTAATTTTCCTACCGTTCAGGTCCAACCTCAACACTGGGCCCAGTGTGTGTGTGTGCATGTGTGGGTGTGTGTGGGTGTGTGTGTGTGTGTGTGTGTGTGTGTTGACATTACAGCAGGTGCTTTCTGTCAAGTGTTCAGTTTTCACAGAGGAGAAACTGTGCAGCTTCAGGAATGTTCCACGGTGTGTGTTAATGTTGGACTAATGCGCTCTCACTCCAGTTCGTCTTATAGGAATCAGCGCACTGCAGACACTTTAAGGCTTCGCATTGGAAAAGTAAAACAAGACTTCTTATTTTAGGTTATATGTGTATGAGGTATTAGAATAACATTTTTACAGAAGCAACTTCTTAATTAATTGTATATTATATTGTGTCACCTCTTATTTATTGAGGCTAAAATAAAATATAAAAGAATTAAATTTCAGTTGAAACTGTTGGGTCATGATAAATTCTCCTGCTCCTATTATTGGATGTCTCTGACTGATTCCACTTGCTTGTCCCCTTTGTTAAGATCAAAGCACATGAGACAATAGAAAACGTTAGTCTTTTATCAACAATTTCATTTTTTCCTTTAAAATGAAAAAAGAAAGCATGCTTAGCTCATAAATGTTGGTTTTGCAGGCCTTTTAGAGGAGCATTTTCAATATTTTTCTGCCCCTCCCTCCATCCGTATATGCATCAGTTTTGCCCACCCCCTGTGTTTACTGTCATGAACGTCACAAACCAAACACTTGTTCAATTATAACTTTTTGAGTCTTGCAAAACAAAGCATCATAAACACTTAAATAGAAATCAGGGTGTAGGGTTCTGTCTTTTTTTTTCCTTTTGGATGTTTTTAAGGCATTTGATTGATTGGAAGTTTGACAGAGAAGGGAGAGAGTGAGAAGTGAACATGTGCAGGAAAGGAGCCACAGCAGCTTCTGCACACAGGGCACAGCGTCACTGTTCAGCCAGTGGCATGGCGCTCAAGTTATTTCAGACTCCACATCCTTCCTAAATTGCATCTCATTATTTCACATTGTCTGCAGAGATACATTTTTTTGACTGCTGCATTTGTTGAAAATGACAAACGGAGATTGCATGAATGCTTGTAATGCTGGCTGAAATATCAGAATGAATGGTGTGAGTGAGTGTGGACGCACTGCTGCAGCTGCAGAGACAGACTTGTCTTTGCTGTTTATCACTAAATGATAAATCTGCGAGAGAGTGTGCTAGAGAAATACTGAAATGTGTGAGTGTGTGTGTGTTTCATCTCTTGACCCAGAATTTCCCATCTTTCTTCCCCTTCCTGTGTAATCAGTGCACTCTCTAACACACATTATAAATGAAGACACTTCCCACTGATCAACAACATTGCACATGACAGCTACTCAGCATCTCTCCCCCTCGTTCACTCTCTTGTTGTTCTTTTATATTTCTGTCTGCGCTGTTGGAATGAAATTTAGATCTTTGCAGCAAATTAAAGTTTAATTTAATGGTTTTCAACCATGCACATCATGTATTCTTTAATGTGAGCATGCCATGAAGAACTAAACATAAGAAATGTAGATCAACAACAAAGAGACAACTCAGAATCATAATTCTGAAGAATAGTCTTTGTCATGTAGCTTCTTTATGCTGTGAAAATGTACTTAAGGCTGTGGATCATACTGCCACACAATCATAATGCAAAACAGTCAAGAAAAAACCTGCTGATCTGTAGGTTTCAAATGTTTTTATATTTATTAAAAAAAAATATATATATATATATATGTATAAATATACATATATATATTTATATATGTAGACAACAATGTGTATATATGTATATATATATAGATGTAGACAACAATGTGTATATATATATCTATATCTATATATATATCTATATATATATATATATATATATATATATATATATATATATATATATATATATATATATATATATATATATACATATATATATAGATGTAGACAACAATGTGTACATATATATATTTTCTATAAGAATGCGGTATTGAAAACATTCGTGTTTCTGTGGCACAACCAAAAAGAAATGAGAATGTTTGAGTAGTTTAAAGCTGCGAGTAAGTGTGCTTTTTTGTGCCACATACAAGCTGAGTTTGATGAGAAGGTGAATAATTAAGGGTCGGGCAACTAATCCAGTTTCTATTTCAGTTACAATCATGAAACAAGATAATCAAGATTAATCAATTAATGTGCACATACCAGGTTTGCTTTTGTCCACTGTTCTATCACATGTGATAAATACTCAGTGTTGTTTGTCATATTATGGTGACAGAAGTTCATCCCCACAACCTCAAACACTTCCTGATTTATTTTTTATCCTTTAACAGATTTACAATGTCATACGATACATATGTGTCTGTTTTTTGCACATACTTTTGCCTACTGCTCATGTTTTCTGGTCTTTATGATTTCAGAAAGCTAGGAGTGTTCAAGTCAGTAAATGAATGTAATACAGTCCAAGAATACTTCATTGTAATGCTGATGGTAGACAAATACAAAAGTTAGAATCCTTTCATTGTTTCATCCACCCATGGTATTAAAAGTGCATTTCCTCTGTAAGGATAATCATGATAAATAGGTTATAAATAATAGATAAACAACAAGCCACATTTACTGGGATTAATTAATCCACTAATGTGGAAAAGAACACAAAAGTCCATTATCAAGTGCATCATAGCAGCAACCTGTAAGAGCTTGACTCTGACTCTCTAAGGCCTCCAAAGGCCTCTGAGTGTAACAGAGCGCCATCACCTGCTCCATGGAGACGCTGCGTGCTTAATGACACACAGAGGGGGGTGTAGCTGACCAGAAAAGACGATGTGAGAAACTACACAACCTTACTGACTGTAGGGGGTCAGTGTTATCATTTTATAGCCACACATACGGCCTTCTTGAGTCTTGAGTTTGTTTATAGAGTGTGTGCTTATGTCTTTAGTCTGTGGCTAAAGGGCCATTTTAGTGAGGACAGTTTAGGACTTGCATTTGGACAAATTTTACAATTAAAAGAAAATGAGCAGCGTACTCTCCTGTCAAACAGCAGCACAGCCAGTGCAGCACCTGACTGGCAGCCTGTTGTTTCTTGAAACTCTCACGATTATGTCAAATCCTGTGATTACTTGAGTCCAGCTTCTTGACTGCTTTCCTCTGCTTTGTCTCGTGGCCTCATGATGACCACGGCATGAAGATGAACAAACTACTCTCTGCAATGAGCACTTCCCACAACATGACCAAGGCTTGCTTTCAAACTTACAAAGTGCTATATGGAGGCTACCAAGTCTTTTTAAAGGGATCACACTGATGCCATTTTCTCAGCTGAGTCCTCTCAAAGTGCTTTTAACTTAATAATTAAGAAACACATTGTTGTGAAAAATAATGATATTTACTGATTTACCCCCTCCACCACCATCATCTAGAATGCATAAAACAGCACAGTGCTCTTTGTCTGCCAAGTATTTATTTTCATTAACAAAATGTTAGTGTCTTGTAATTTAAATCTGGAACCAACACACTATTTAGGACTTCTGACTTACATATTTGCTCAATGGAAAAAATTAACAATTGTTTCAAGGTATCCAGACCTGAATGAAATATTGATGATACTGAATGAGAAAAAACAGTCTTTGGTGATACATTCAGGAATCCTTGACAATCAAAGTGTTGTTTTTGATTGATAAAATACTGATGTTGTCATCTGCATTTGATGAATAAAAAGGAGCTTGAGCTGTACATCAATCAGAAAAGACTGATTTATGCATGACTTTGAACACAGCAGGAGTTCCTCCTTTTTGTTGTTATGTTCTTATAAGATAATATCAGTTTTCGTTATCATTCAAGGACACACTGGTTATCAACAGTTAGGGGAACACTTTTCATTAAAACCACGTGTTGTCACGATTTGTTACCTGGGCTTTATTTTCGTCAGTGAAAGTGAGGCCTTCCAGATGTCAGAAATCAAATCACGGATGTACTTGAACGCAACACTGACAAAAATTAAAACAACACAAAATAATGTAAACAGCTTGACAAAATAATCTAAACTGAAAATCTACTTTCTGGCTTTTTCCCTGGCTTTCAGTCACGGTCCAGCTGACAAAGTCAAAACATTTCACTCTGGCTTCCATGTTGTTATTGGCTGCATGATTACAGCCATCCAATCAGATGTTTTAACCTAAAGGGATGGTGGGTAAGTGGGCGTGGCTTCTCTCAGAGCTCGACCAGCAGCAGATCAGTTTATTTCTGATTTATTTATATTTTCTCTCCTTGGTGTGTCTCCTCATTGAACTAAATTAAGCAGGAGAGAAAGGAAGGCTCGTTAAAATATAAAAGCCCTCCATTAAAAATGTACAACACCCTCTCTGTCTCCCTCTCTGCTGCCATTTTACATTTGGGAATCGAGGCGGTGATGAAAGGCAGAGAACGGAAAGAAAAGAGCGACAGAAAGAAAGACAGGAGGAAAATAATAAATAAGGGAGCAGTCAGACGTATGGACGCAGACAAACACACACACAGTGAGACTCACACACGGAGGAACACACTCACGCACACGCCAACAAGCCGGTCGACATTTTGTGATATTTGCACGGAGCGAGAGGGGAGTTTGGCATGTGGTAGGCAAGACCTCTCTGTCAGCCAGCTGGATTAGCAGACAGACACAGGGATCTGGTTTTCAAAACAACTTTATTTAAACTATGGTTGGCAGACAAGACGGCAAAAAAAGAAAAGACAATCGTTATTGTGCCAATAAACATATTTATGAACTACCTTAAAAACAATGTCAGTGAACATCCAGACTATTGAGTTCATCACTAATGTTTGATATTCAATTTATTTTGATTTATAATCTGTTGTTGGAAACAGAGTCATACTTAAAAAGAAACACCCAATGCACACAACACACTTTCTGATACCTTTAGTCATCTGAAAATGGCTTTTTTTTCTATTTAACTCTGAAATTAGTAAAGATTATAGTTTGGACATGCTTTCCATTGAAAAGATTGTCCCAAATTCTAAAACTGTTGCAATTATTTAATGCACTTTTTATGTTATTTTTTTTACTTGTTATGTTTTGAAACGTGACTATCTAACACTTTATGCCTAGACCAACAATAAAAAAAAACAAAAACACCTTAAAAAAACTACAAATTTTAAAAAAGCATGGTGGAGCAGGACGGTTGCTGGTTGAACTCCCTAACCGTCAGTCAGGGCCTTTCTGTAACTGCTTTCACACTTGCAGTAAAACACGGATTTTCACGAAGAACATACCCTGAGATGTCATGGCTGCCCTGTCTTATTTCCCTTAAGTGTGAACATGCATGTCAGGGGTTTGTTACCCAAGTATTTTCAGCAAATACATCAGTTGCATGTGTGGAAAGATGAGTTTACATCTCCAACCTGCACGTGTGTTGGTTTTCTCTGGGTGCTCAGTTTCCTTCCACAGATCAGAACCATGCTCATTAGGTTAGTTGTGTAAATGGTTGCTTGTCTCTCAATGTGGCCCTGTGATTGTCTGGTGACCGGTCCACGTTGTACTTTGCCTCTCGGCCAATGTCAGCTGGGAGAAACAACAGGGATGAGGAATGAGATGTGAAGATACTGAGAGAGATTTATACTCAGAGATCATTTTTTTATGACGTTATACAGCTAACTGCAAGTCCAGATCAATAACTTAAATGTTTTTATACTAAAAGAGAATATGTCTGACAAACTTGGAATGAAAACATAAGCTCATCCACAGAATTAAGAATTAAAGAAAAAAATCAGTGTATTAATCAGGAACTCTAATGTCTAAACAGAGTAAAATGTTTTACGACATGTGTATTTCTTTTGAACTCACTGAGCTCTGTGATAATTCCCTTAGGCAGAGTTAGGCATGCAATAGAGTGATGGTGTTTTTGTTTTACATTACTGAAATAAATTAGACTAGCCAATTCACATAGATAGATAGATAGATTTAGATATGTACAGATTTCTAAATATGTAACAGCCTAGTCAGGCTTTTTAACGATATTAAATTCATTACAAACTGATATTATTAAAGAGGAGAAATAATTGACTGAAATAGCATTTTAAAACTTTTTTTAGGAGTAAAACAAAAGTAATTGTTTTTTTCATGCCTTATTTTTATAGGTTGTAGTCTTCAAGTCAAGAGTGTTATATTCAGACTTGATGCTCCTTTCTCTCATTTTATCCCCCAATCCTTGAATTTGGTCTTTTATAGATTGTCCTGAAGAAATGACAGAAAATGTTTGACAACAATTCTTAAAAATGAGCTGAAACATTTTAATCAGAGTCTGATAATCAGGCAAAATTATCCTGCGCCCCCCAAAAACGGCTAACATGAGTAATGAATAGAAATAAAATGGCAGTTTAGCCTGATTGATACCTTATATCGCCCCTCGGTTTAGTTCAAAAGCTCCTCATCATATTTATACACTGACTTCCTGTTTACAGCATCCAGATCTAAATATCCATCAGGATCATATCGAGCCGCTGTCCTGCTGACATGCTCAAAGTAAAAAGATCATGGGGAAAGAGGATAAGAGAGAGAGAGAGAGCCGCAGGATGCCATGGGAAAGCTGGCACGCACACACATGCACGCGGACACACACATACACACACACACACACACACACACACACACATAGAGAGCCCATCTCGTGCCAAAACAGTGCGTCCCTGCTGGAAGCTGCTCGGTGCTCTGGGAATTAAAAATCCCACAATTAAACATATGGGCATTAAGATAATTGTCAGTTGTTATGCTGTTGTGTGTGGGTGTGGTTGTGTGTTAGGGTGGATGTGTGTGTGTTAGGTTGTGGGTGTGTGATTGTGTGTGTAGCAGACAGATGGATAGGATTCAACCAAGCACACACACACACACCCTCGTACAAAAACAGGCACTCTTACAGTATCTCCCTGAAAACAAACCAAAATCTGAAGAGAAGAAACATTTTTAAAGAGAGAATAAAAATGTCAGACATGCCGACAAGAACCAGTGCACACACACACACACTCTCTCTGTCTCACACACACACTACACACCACACAGACACACACACTCACACACACACACACATACACAGGCACCTGCAGTGTGTGGTAGCAGCTGAACAGTACTGTACTGGAAAAATGGAGGAAAAACATCAGGCGGGACAGTATGTGTGTGAGTGTGTGTGTGTCTGTGTGTGTTTCAAAGTGTGTGAGTGTATGTGACAGCAGATGGAGATCTTGAGTGTTTAAGAAAGGCAGAGGACGCCCTCAGCAGGCCACTTACTGAACTGCAACATCTCAGAGTAAGACAGTAAAAAAATAGAGATAGGAATATTTTTATATCGACATCTTGGTAACATTACAAAGCACTGGTGTTTATTTATGAAATTTTTATTTATTTGTTTATTTCTTTATTTAATAATGGTGTTTAAAAGCCAAACAATACATTTGAGTGAATAAGGGTCCAAGTCATTCTTTAATGGTTAAAAAGGGAAGGAGATAAAATTGATATATAACCAAACGAATCATTCAGGTGAATTATGAATAGATGATTGATACGTAGCTTTGTAATAACCTTGAAAATAAAACAGCCTAATTTGAATGCTTGAAAATCCAAGTTTTCCATCCAAATGAATTATATTTCAAAATTCTAAAGATCTGGAGGCGCCGGGGCCACATCAGGCCCCCCAAGGCCTCTCAACCAGCCTGTAGAAAATTATCAAGTTCAGAAATTTTAAGGAGAAAATATATTGCAGTTTAAGGCTGTTAAAGCAATCCCAAAATAAGTTAAATCTGGCATGACTTCATTTTGATTGTCTAAATTAATACATGCTAAGTATGAATATAGATTAACAGTTTGCCCTGACAGAACCTGCTACACAAAAACTTAATTTTTTGTACAAGTTTTACGCACAAAATAATAAGCTGTTACCAACTAAATAGCCAACCCTTGTGGACATTCTTTGTCTGATCCATCACATATCCAGTATGAAATCAGTATAATTTAAGTCTCAGGTTATTTCGAAACCAAAAGTCTGTGTTGAAGTTAAAACTTTGGTATCATGAACACATAAGCTGATGTTAAAAATGTACCCAATTCTCAGATGCAGAGAAAAAAGTCACTAAGAATACAATAAGAGTTTTGGTTAAAACTACATTCTCAGGAAACTTGAGTAAGTCCATGTTCAAGAAGAGATTGGTGAACTACATGTCTGGATATCATTCAAAGTTTGAATGGTCCGTCAAGCTTAATTTTCCACGTCTTACTACCTTTGTGATTTAAAGGCTATTTTTGTCAAGTGAACAACTATTTAAACTTGATTTGCTATCTTGGGATGAATGATGATTTCTGTTAAGCTTTTTATTTTTCATGACAGGTCTATTAATGAACTCAGAGCAGAAACACCTTTAAAACCTCTTCAGAACACTGTTGTGTTTTCATGCTGCTTGCATTATAAAACCCCCTCTCACTCCATTTTCTCCTCTGGTCTCTCCCAGGTGGGCTCTCACAGAGAAGATGGCAGTGGCGTGGGCGGTCTGCGAGGCGGACACTCGATGGCCGGCCAGGTCTCGGTGCCTCAGCTTCCCGTACAGTCGGCCACTTCACCGGATCTGAACCAGTCAGACCCATACAGAGGTGAGACCCCCCTGCTCCTGACACAGTCACACTGAGCCTCTGAGAAACAGACAGCATGTCAAAAAACCAACCAGCTCTCATAAATAAGAATTCTGGCTGCTCCTCCTTTTATATCTTTTACATAAACTCAAAACAGGTCGTACAGAGGTCACACTGTCTGGTGTTTTATTTCTATGCTCACATTCTATCCATTAACTTTACCAATGTTAGGGTCGCAGGAGACCGGAGCCTGTCCCAGCCAACATTGGACAAATTGGATGAAATTGGATAAAAAAAGTTTAAGATGACTGGAGTATGGTTAAAAGTGGAAATTTCAAAAACAAAATAGTCATTAAATTAAAAAAATACAGGGAAGATAAAAGAAAGACGAAGGAATAAACAAGAGCACAAAGTTAAATCCTGTGATATGAGAAACAGTAAACAGGAGGATGATATTAAATATGATCAAAAGAGAAGTGCATAAAAATAACCAAAAATTAGAAGAACAAAAGCAAGAAATCAAATATGACAGACAACTGTGAGCAGTTATGAAAATGAGAAGAATAAAGGAGAGGAGGGCTGATTTAGGGAGGAGAATAATGAAGACCATGAGGACAAAAACATGAACAAGATGAAGATGAAGATCAAAGATGTTTCACAAACACAAGAGGAGGAAACACCAAAAATGGACTGAAAATATGAGAAGCAAATAAGCTCTAAAAGAAAATTAAAAATACATGTAAAAAAAGGTGAAACTCAGGGACATGGACTGACAAGTTGGACACATGGAGCCCGACCTTGTAAATGAAGAGTGGTCAAATAAACGTGGTGTGTGTAAGTGTGTGTGTGTGATATGAATATGGAGGAGGAGGAAGAGTGTATATGAGCGCGCTGTGCAGCAAATTAGCCCTGAGCTCGTTTTTAAAGGCTGAAAATGAGTCTGCTGGCAGCAAAGTTCAGCCGCCGACAGGCAGAGCCAAGTATGTAATGAGGTGAGAGAGAGAGAGTGAAACACACACACTCCCAGAAATGAGGGTGGGCAAAGACTGTAAATAAAGTGTATTAAATGTTTTTGGCAGCAGAAACTTCAGTGGCAGAGCTGTGGTTTCTCTCAATTTCAGAATAATTATGAAATAGGAAATCTTTACTTTGCGAGTAGTTATGGATCATTATTTACTTTTGTGAACCACCTAACTTTAAATGGTGATCATTTTGATATTATCCAAGCAGATTAGGCCGTTCTGACCTGAGGGACCAGGGAGAAGCGAAGGGAGCCTAAAAGTGACAGAGCATCTCAGACAGAGAGAGAATACAGCACTGTCAGGGCACAGAGTGTGTGAAAAACAGACATTTTGTGAACATTTGTGATTGTGAACATACCCATAAAGTCATAAAAAAATAGAATATTAAGCTTGTCTTTTAAAAATTGTGACTTTTCAATCCCAGAGTTGGTCTTTTTACAAATTCTCAGACTTTATGAACTCCCAAATCCTTTTGTCCTAGAAAACAATTTCTATTTTTTAGTAACCCCAAATGTACTATAGCAAGTTTTTTTTTACAGAAAAATAGGGCTTGTTTATGAAAAATAAAATAAATAGTAACCATCCCATCCACGACATCCTGGAGGGATCAGAAGTACGACCGTTTCTCTCTCTGAAGCAGACAGAGAGACTAATGCACGCCTTCATAACCAGCAGGCTTGACTACTGTAACGCTCTCCTCTCTGGTCAACCCAAAAGCTCAATAAACCTGCTACAGCCGATACAGGATTCTGCTGCTAGAGCGCTGACGAGGACCAGGGAGAGCACATATTACACCCATTTTAGAGTCTTTACACTGACTCCATGTTAGTTATTGCATTGATTTTAAAATTATTTACTAGTCTATAAAGCTCTACATGGCCTGGCACCAGAATACCTCTCAGAGATGGTTTTAGTTTATGACCCAGGACGGGCCCTCAGATCCTCTGAGTCCTCTCTCTTTGTCGTTCCACAGAGCAGAACAAAAACCTTCGGTGATGCTGCTTTCAGCTGCTACGCTCCAACACTGTGGAGCAAACTTCAGAGGGTCTGAGACGAGCTGCAGATGTAGAAGCTTTAAACGCAATCCAAAAACTCATTTATTCAGCCTGGCTTTTATGTAGAACTTTATTATTTTAATGACTATTATAATTATTTATTTCTGAGTAGCACTTTTTACCTTACTTTATTATTACATTTTAGTTTAATATTTTACTGATGTTTTATTCCATTTTTAATATTTGCTAATATATATCTTGACATAATTTTGTCGTTTTACACAGAGTTTTATTTATTTTTGTATGTTTCTTGGTTTTATTGCTTTGCATTTTAACCATGCATAGAGAGATCACTCTAATATTGACATTAACATCTCTAATGACCATAAACTGGAGAGGAATGATGTTGAATTAATAAGTGCATCTAGCTGAACTGACATTAAAAAAAGTTTAACTGATCTAAAAGTATGAATTTATGGTAAGTGATGTCATTTCTGTTGATGGCAGATGTAAACAAACAGGAACAAGAAGAAATATTTGAGAAATGAAAAAAAGGTGCCACAAAGGTGCTCTATATAAAAACATGCCAATATTCCAAGAATCAAATTGTAAACATAGACAAAGAGAATGATGAAAAAGTTTGCACAGAGATACAGAGTTCCTCCCTCCATCTTTTCATTAACATTTCGACATCATTTTCATCAGTTTTGTCCAGCCGAGGATCAGTCAGACATTCAAAAGCACAAAGTCACTTTTCAGTTTAAGACCTGTTTTTAAAATGCAGATATTTGCTCACAAACACAGCAATTGTGTGCAGAGACACACAGACAAACCAAACACAGACCGTCACTCAAAGCTGCACACAAAATGCCTCCAGTCAGGCAGACGGAGATTCAAAATGGCCGACAGTTGGTGCTGATGTGTGTGTGTGGGAACTGAGTGCAGCATTTTGTATTGACTGAGAAGTTGGCAGCGTCCCAGTGACGGATCCATACAGACGTCAAATAAAGACTGCACTGTTCGGCTGAGGAGAGAGAGAGACAGGGAAAGAGAGAGCAGAGGCCATAACGTCTGCATCACCTCCCTGCACAGCCGCCATCTTACAGGATGATTTCGCTTGTATAGGACTGATGCTGCATTTACATTTCCTCTGCAGATTAGAATGAACTTCAGAAAAATAATAGATATCTTCAATTTTCAATCTAAGATGGCTACTCGAACTTTTAAAGGTGCACTTCTTTCCACATCTAGCCTCAACTCTTTAAGTGGATAAGTATTTCTGTTGTTAGTATATTTGTCATTTTTTTAAAACAATGAACCCACCTCCACGTGTTTCTATTATCCAAAATCATTCATATTTCAATACATTTACTGCTCTTGGGACTCCTCTAATGTAGCCATCCTGAGAATTCCCACAAATTTTTAAGCACTGGTGAAAATTAGAGCAAATGCAGAAGTGCCAAAAACTCCATTTCCCCTGTTGGCCTCTAGAGGCGTCCTGTAAAGTCCTCCAGCCCTGTTAACACCTGTGTTAAAATGCCTGTTTCAACATCAGAAATAAACTCTTTTTACAGCCTGGTTCAAAAACCTGTTTTGGACTGTAGCTCATTTATTTATCACGGTACACTTTGTGGACTTTTTATATTTTTATGACCCATCTGTGCAAATTTCATTAAGGTGATATATTTGCAAGACTGCAAAATTATGGAGGGTTGAGAAGCTGACTGACCAATGAAGTGTTGTAGCTGTTTGCCAGGACTTTGCTGATTTCCAAGATCGTGGACACAGTTCTTGGGCTTCATCACACCTCTTTATAAATCAATGGATGATTTCACTGAGGCCATTGTGGATGTGGTTTAGATCATTAGAGTGTGCAAATATATCAATCAATCAGTCTTTATTTGTATAGTGCCAAATCATAACAAGTGTTATCTCAAGACACTTTACAACAGAGCAGGCTGAAAACAAACTCTTCGTTTTATGGATACATATGCAGATACATACTGTATATACATAAAATACACATATATACATTTAAACATCCAACACCCAACATAAATCCATATAGCCAATCAGGAATCCCTCATCATGGCAGCAGGAAAAACCCTCTGTTTCACAGCAGGAAATCTTGAATGTGGACCCCAGTCTCATGATGAACAGCAAATCCACATGATGCTGTGTTGGGTGTGTGGGTGAAGGAAGGGAGGTAAGTGGAGACAAGTGGACTAAAGTAAGAACTAAAGTTAGTGACAGATCAATGGACCAATCATAGACCTGTCTTCATCAGATTTGTCTCTGCTGAATATAATTTTTTTTAGAGGTTAAACTCTTGTCATGACGTTCCTTGGTGAAGCTGTGGGTCAGTGGTGAAGTGGGTCATGTCTTAACTAAAGGGTTTGGCATTTGATCACCTGCTTCTAAAATCACATATCAATGGGTCATTGGGCAAGAAATCAAACAAGTGTGCCTACTGCTTTTTCAGTTGTGTAGGTGTATAAATGAGATAAGTTGATATTATTGATGATTATTGTGTAATGCAGAATTAAACAGTAAGATGACTTTAAAATGGCTCCACAGACCATTTTAAAGTCATCTTAAAAAGAAGTATTAAAATCAAATGGAAATAGATTTCTGCTCTTATGAAGGAAATAATCTAAGTCAGAATTTACAATAATTTGGGTGTCACAGAGAGTTGTAAAGCTGTAAGGAAATATACATTTAAAGACTGTAACATTCCTCACCCAAATGATATTTTCACCATATCACCAGAACTTGTCTAAGATTTTTGTTAAACACAGAAAAAAAAACTGAAAAAAATTCAAGGTGGATCAGAAGAGCTGTTCCCATTTCTAAAAACCTGCCTTTGCTGGTTCTAAAGAATTCACTTTGGGATAGATCAACAAATCTGGTGTGAAAAAGAGGATCTAAACCCCTGTTACCAACAACCTTTCATATAAAATTAAAGAAAATTACGTAAAAATGAAACACAAGACATGCCATACACTGTGTTTCCACTTTCTAACCTTCTTCTCCCTCTCACAGCCCTGTCTTCAGGCCTTCAGGGTCAGAGTACCTCCTCTGTCAGTTCGGAGATCAAGTCTGAGGACGAGGGAGACGAGAACCTCCTGCAGGATTCCAAAGCCCTGGAGCCCAAGAAGGAAGACCCGGACAGCAAGGACCTGAAGTCTATTGAGAGGTCAAGATCTAGGTAACCCCGCCTACCTCTCAGACGCTCGCTTGCATCAAAATCCATCGGCTGGTCTGGAACAAACCTTCTCCCAAAATATGACGGGCTCTGAGACCTTTCTTAATTAAAAATATAACTCTACAGGAGAAAGATATGAAGTCACTTTTACAAACTTATTCTGAAACATGCAGCCAGCTTTAACTCCACTGGCAGAAATAAAAACAAGATTCATTAATCTTTGACAGGGTAGCAGAGCCAGGAAGACATTCATGGATAGATTTACATGAAGAACAACAAAATAAACATCTTTGTTGCATCCATGCCATGAGTTAATTAAAGATAGATACATATTTCTCTAACAAAGCCCAGCATTTGAGATCTGTTTCTACTGACCTGAAAGAAAAGATTTAAGAAAGGACTCAAAGCTTTGCATGTTTTGGGAACCAGTCTTTGGATTTGATGAAGTGAACAAGTGTGATGAGAAGCAGCTAAATGCAGAAGTTGAAACAGAGACTAAGACTAAGAAAAAAGAAAAGGCTGCATTCTCCAATCATCTTTCTTCTGATTAAACGAAGAGGGATTTTTGGTAGATGTGCAGGTCCAGGTTAAACTGATCAGTCTCTCCATGGTCTTGAGCCTGGTTTCAGCTGCTTCTCACGCAACAGAGTAGAGCCAACACTCCATTTTCTCTCAAAAGTGCTGACTCACATTCAGGTCCAGGAAATCAACACCAACAACATGAACTTCGTGGAGAATCAAAACTAAAAGACCCACTCATGAGATACAAAAGTGTTTCCTGATTAAATTTAGGACATTTAAAGTGATATAAAAGAATTCAGTGTTGATTTCCCCTCCTGGATGCAGTCGAGCACCTTTTTGTTCCTCCAAGGAGATTTTTCACCTGGAGGAAAAATGAAAATCAGAAATATTTGGATCCCAAACCCTGAGATTTTTCATGAAAAGGCGGTCATGATTACAATAATAATGATGGTGATAATGATGATTATGCAAATGTTTTTTTGTTTGTCTGTTTTGTTTTTTAAGATACACCCAGATGCACAAGTATTTCCACAGGGTCAGTTTAGATAGATAGATAGATAGATAGATAGATAGGTAGATAGATATTTAGATAGATAGATAGATAGATAGATAGATAGATAGATAGATAGATAGATAGATATTTAGATAGATAGATAGATAGATAGATAGATAGATAGGTAGATAGATATTTAGATAGATAGATAGATAGATAGGTAGATAGATAGACAGATAGATAGATAGATAGATAGATAGATAGATAGATAGATAGATATTTAGATAGATAGATAGATAGATAGATAGATAGATAGATATTTAGATAGATAGATAGATAGATAGATAGATAGATAGATAGATATTTAGATAGATAGATAGATAGATAGATAGATAGATAGATAGATAGATAGATAGATAGATAGATAGATAGATAGATATTTAGATAGATAGATAGATATTTAGATAGATATTTAGATAGATAGATAGATAGATAGATAGATAGATAGATAGATAGATAGATAGATAGATAGATAGATAGATAGATAGATATTTAGATAGATATTTAGATAGATAGATAGATAGATAGATAGATAGATAGATAGATAGATAGATTGATAGATAGATAGATAGATAGATAGATAGATAGATAGATAGATAGATAGATAGATAGATAGATAGATAGATAGATAGATAGATTGATAGATAGATAGATAGATAGATAGATAGATAGTGGACTGTATTGGTATCAGTTAAAGCATTGGATCCAGGTCAATATAGGCATTTTTTAATTAATCAGTGATTAGCAGCCCTGTGGCTAACATGTCATCTGTAACACTTAATTTACACAGCATTTAAAGTCCAGTGGAACTCTGTGTGTGTGTATATTATTATTTTTGGACATACATTTTGAACATGAATGAGAAATTTCAAACTAAATTAACCTTTTTTTTACCCAAATTTGAGCTCTCTGGGCTCCTCCTAGAAGTCAGAAATTAATCAAACATAACATTCAACCACTAAAACTTGTTTTTTTTCTTTCAAATAATTATAATATGACATCTTAATCAACGAATATTAATGTGATTACTTTTTTCTGTTCTTTTGTAAACAGTAAATTTCAAAATTCATGGATGACAATGCTAATTATGTCTAAGAGCTTCTACTTACTGGTGTATTAATCATTACTGAAACATAAACATAAACATGATTTGTTAATAACCAATACTGCTAATTTAAGGCAGCTGTGATATAAACCTTACATTGAGTGGTGGTCTGATAAATTTGTCATGCACTGTGTTGCACAATATTTTATATTATTTTTACAGTAATGCTAGTCAGACTTAGTTCAAAAGAATTCAATAGAAGCATCTTGTTATGTTTACTTGATTTGGTGAACAAACAAACACAAAATCAATTCAGGCTCAGGGACCAAAAAAGCTGATCAGGACATCCCTAGTATTTATTGATACAGCTCAAACAGAATTCCCTCATGCGCTAACATCCAACCATTATCAATACCATGTATTCCCTCTGGAGTCAGCGGGGCTTGGAGCCGATCCCAGCTGTCATTGGTGCACCTTGGACTTTTGTACCAGCCAATAAATTTGATGGCATATAGAGATAGAAACCCTTCGCCATTCACACTCAGCTGAGGGCAACTTCTTCTTTTGGACCTTGTTCCAATATATTTTTAATATAATTTGGACATCTTTAGGTCAGGCAGACCCCACCCCCATACAAGGCTCAAGCAAAAAACCAAAGTAGATGTGCTTTGATAAAACAAACCCTGCCAAGGCCTCTCTGACACTGTCAGCCAAGTCATTACCCGAAATGTGGAAAATGGCCCTGCCTCGCAATGTGAACAAATATTTTTAGAAAATCAGGGTCCACATCCACGTTTGGCTCATCATGACATCACCACTGTGACCAACATCCCCCGAATTTCATCAAAATCTGTGGAGGTCTTTTTGAGTGATTTTGCTCGCAGACAAATCTTCAGACTCACAGACTGACACAGGCTTAAACATAACCTCCTCTGCAGAGGTTGTAAACCCACTTGACAAAAAATTAACCCTTAATACTTAGAGAACTGACATTTTGGTTCCTCTATCTTTGACAAACTGTCACACGTATCTCAAATTTAATTTTGACCTTGTTTTTCCCTGTTTAATTGTAGTTAATTAAATGCTGAAGTACAGATGTGGGCTAAAATACCAAAAACACACGCACAGCATGGCTTTGGGTTAGCATCTGATCCCAAGCTGCTTAATGTAAATGTCAGTACTGGAGGAATAAGCTGCAGGTTTGTAGATATTGTACATTTCACCAGCAAAATCTGAACTAAATTTTCATCCTCACCCCTCCTTCATCCTCCTTCCACTCTTTCTCCCTGTGCTCTCCCTTCTGGTTGTTCTTCTTGGTAACTGTAGCAACAACGATGATGAGGACCTGTCTCCGGAGCAGAAGATGGAGAGGGAGAGGGAACGGAGAATGGCCAACAACGCGCGGGAGCGTCTGCGTGTACGTGACATCAATGAGGCATTCAAGGAGCTGGGCAGGATGGTCCAGCTGCACCTAAAGAGTGACAAACCTCAGACCAAGTTACTGATCCTGCACCAGGCCGTCGCCGTCATCCTCAGTCTGGAGCAACAAGTCAGAGGTCAGTTTTTTAATCACTCTTCACCTCTAAACTATTAACTACAGAGTAAGCACAAATGCCTTGCTGGTGGTTTAATTTTTCATGATGAAAACTGACATGACTCGGAATAGATTTGAAAACAAAATCTGTCTGGAATGGTCTGATGATAAACAACGTCACAGTCTTCTAAATAAAAACAGGACAATAAATTTGTGTTCCAAAGGTTTTATGAGAGACCCAGCTCATGCAGTGTTCCAGGAGCTCCAGGAGGGGGCAGCAGTGACACCTGTTGATTATGTTCATCTGGACTCAAGTTTTTGGCTTTTTGGCTTCAGTCTGACTCTTCTGAGTAAGACCCACATCACAGATAATCTGCTCTCCCTTTAAATCTTTCCAGAGAGGAACCTCAACCCAAAGGCAGCCTGTCTGAAGCGTCGTGAGGAGGAGAAGGTCACCGTGTCATCGGACGGCGCTCCCCTCTCATTGGCTGCACACCACGCTGCAGCTGCTGCCATGGGCGACGGGTCAAACCCAATGGGACAAATGTAAAACGCAGCACCATCTCCTCCCCCCCTGAATGGTCAGAAGATTTCACTTATACACTAATCTGCTGTTGTACCTTAAAATCCAACCAAAGAGCCAATCAGAATCAGTCTTTTGACACCAAATTTAGATGAGGCAAAATTAACACCAAACAACATATTTCATATTTTACTTTCTGGCTCATAAAATTAAATCAAAAAGAAAACTTGTGTTTCAAGAGGCATTTTGTCTTAAAAAGTGGACGAGCCATGTCGTGTTCACTGATTGTCTAATAATCATAAATGTTGTGTCTGTGTACGTTTAGCCATTTGTTTCCTGTCAAACTAAAAAGAGGAGAGTCATCTCAATATCAAATCAAATTTATATCAGGAAGCCAACAGTTGATTTGCTGTTTAATGTGTACAAGTAACTGTTGTGGATTGGTTTGTGCACTTTTGTTTTGAATGCTTCAGTTTTGAATGTAGAGTTTGGCTATGCTCTGCATTTGTGGGCATAAAGTTGACTAAAGCTGAACAAGAGGGCAGACACATATTTCTGTCTTTATCCTGAATTTCAAGCTGCCCTAAAGCAAAACCTACATTGGTTTTATAGATGGAGCCATATCTTTACAGATGTGTTACATCAATATGTGATCATCTTTTCAGACTACTATAACACAACTGTAAGTTTCAGCTAACAGGGCACCTCCTGATGAGAATTGGGGGGAAACGGGTTTTAAAATCACTTCACATTTCTCAGACAGTATTTCACACTCTTCATGTCCTTGTATGGCTCAGAGAGAATCAAAACTTTTTAATAGTTAAGGCCATTTTTGTCTTAAATTCTTGAAGTACAATTCCAGTAGTGAACTTGTGATTTTCAGGAAAAATCATTCATGAATTGAACATTTTGAAAACGTTATCTATCCTATGAAATTGTGGCTTAAGACTTAAAGGCACAATGTATCTAAAGACTGACTGCTCTAGCAGAAAATTAACTATTTATTTACCATTAACAACTGTTAATGAATGGATGATACCATAGTATCCCTTTTGTCATAATTGAATTTGTCTTTGGGGTAGAACAGATTTCAAAATTTATTACCCAAGTTAGATTTTTCTGCTTAACTGCTATTTTAGTACAGGAACTAAATGGTAAAGACGAACACAGACCAATGTTGACCAAAAACCAGTTTTAACTCGATAGGCGAGGTGAATTTGTTGAATTAAGAACATTAGGCCCTAACACCTAACTCCTCTCAGTGCTGATGAGAAGTCCGCTGGGTAAAACAGAGACCAGAACTTCAGTTTGTTTCTGGTCCGGGTACATTTTAACAACAGATTGGCAGTAAGTGTGATTTTAATGTGTGATTGTGTGTTTGTCATTTCTTTCCTATGAATTTTAATTTGTATTAATTTGTATTTGTATTTTTTTCAACTCCACAAATCTCATTGTTTAAAACAGTTATACTTGTTTTGCTGTTGAGTCTTTTCGCTCTGCCTGCTATTCTAATTTTAGGTAAGGTCTTGAGGTAGCAAAGGTCTCTGATGAGGAATATCTGTGACCTGGTAACCTTGCAAAGCAGCTGCATTTGCCAGATTCCATGTCAGTCATTAGGCAGATCTATCCTGCAAAGCTTCAAGCTGAATCAAAAGCTCCCGGACATAAAATGACCAGGCTTATCAGCATCCTTTTGTAGAAAAAGAGGAGGTATCAATGTGCGTGTTTAGTTATGTGAGAAGTGACTGCAGGCCTCAAACTGGCCCACAATGAATGTGACAGACAAAAGATTTGCTTCATTGCCTTCTTGAACGGTTCTGCCCTTCTTCCTATGAGATGTTGCTCAGGTAGACTTGAATTGTGTCCCATGTAAATATGAAACAGTTCATCTGGTATGTCAGGTTATGACCTTAGACAAGTCTCTTACCTTCAAAGGGTTGTGGTCAGATAGAGTCTTTTTTTTTTTTGTACAGAAAACTTTATGGTTTTTTGTATTTCCCATCGTAACACTTCTGTGACCCTGTTATCGAAGAAAGGGGACCAAAAGCTCAAGTTGGATAAAAGTATATCCATATCAACAAATGTGTCCTTTTTCGTTGCAACACTAATAGTTTTTCCACAAAATACAATGCAGGTAGATTGATTAATCAATTATAACAGCCCAAGCACTGTCTGCAGAACACATAGGAGGGCATCACTGCTAAACACAGAGAGTTTAACAATGTGTCAAAGTTGAAATCATTCATTGACTGCAGTTATACTTAGACATATGTAGTCAGATCCACATTCTGTGCGCTATACTGTTTCAGCAGAGATGCAGAGTTAACTGATTACATTTAAACTACACTGCCAAGGAATTTTTTCATCTGTTCCTACTCCCTGAAATGTGACCAGGCCTGTCTCTGACACTCCATAAGCTTTTTCCTGGAAGAGGAGAGAGTAGCATGGCAAACCCCTTTTTTCAGGAATGTTGTGTCTGTGTATGCTGTGTTGTGTTTTTATTTCCCTTTCTTCATTAATTTGACCTTTTGTCTCTCCAGGTCCAAGGTGCCAGAGTTCATCAAAATGATGAGTGACCACTTCCTCTGACGGCGTTCTCATGACAACCTGGCAATCGATCAAACATAGTGTTTCTTCGGCCTGACCAATTGGATTCTCTGGATCATCGGCCTGACCAATCAGATCAGCCTCTCTCGCCTTTTCCTCTGTCGTCTCCGATCCTCCCTTTCACCTCCTTCCTCTGTTGAGAACACAAACTGCAGTCACATTAGTTGCTTTGGTCACTCTGCATTTCCAGCTGAAGTGACCTGGATGCTTCTCTGAGAAGACAACAAACATGGCTGCTACAAAGTGGCAGTCTGTGGGAGCTTTTGGACAAAATGGACAATAGTCTTTGGAGTCACATCATTTGGAAGAAGTCCTTCATCTTCAACTTCTTATTTTATCAGCATTCCCTGTTTTAAAGAACAAAAGGGTTATATATAGTATATATATGAGAAATGAAAAAAATGACAAAAAACTTGTTGAAAAAGTGCAACTGGACACAGTAAGGAAGGTACGGGTTGGGGAGAGTCGTTCAGAATGGAACAAAACATATCACCAAGTGTTAAAAGAGATTTTTGTTTAAAAAGACAACATTGAGCAGCTGATGTTGAATCCAGCTTCAGTGCGTCTCTGACTGAACGTAAATCTAACGCCACACTGTGGATGAAGCTGTGCCTGATCTCCTCCTGGATGTAAATCAGTCAGAAAGATACACGTGGAGAAGTAAAGTGCAGAAACTAAATCATGAAAAAGAACTTGATAATTCCAGGAAGTGTCACACCACCTTCCAGCTCGTACACCCCCTGAAAACCACACCTAAAAATACAAAATAAGGAGAATTAAGAATCTGTTGAAACACGACCCTGGTTGCTCAAAAAAAAAAAAGAGTAAACTGATCAAAAATGAAGTTTGCAAATGCTCTTTGACTATCATAAAGGCCTAGACTGAAGCAAAACTTAACAGGGAAAATGGGGCAACCCGTCTCTCTCTTTCAAATGCATTCCCTTGTAAAAATTGCAGAGATGTGGTTGAGATGTAGTTTACATTGCCAGTGTTAAGACTCATATCTCCTTTGTGTGTTTCACCCACCTTAACAACCACATTGGCCTTTGGGTTTACACAGAAACCATCAGGCTCATGTGAATCTCCTGAGAGAAAGAAAGAACCTGGATAATCAATCTTTGAATCAGTGAATCAATCAAACAGTGAGTGACTCCAAAGGGACTGGGGTGTTAACACGTGGATTTACCTTTAGAAGGATTCATGCTGTTATTCTAATGCATCAGAAGCTTGGCACCATCAACTAAGGTCTTTGGTTTGGACCATGGTTGCAAATACTTGCAACAGAGAGCCTTCAATCATCCTGAATCTGAGCTCTTTGATGGATAATCAACATGGGTAGAGCTGGCTGAGTTTTAGATTTGCTGAAATCCAAGGATTACTGGGCAGATGGTTGGGAGGATGGACAGATGATAGAAATGATGGATGGATGGACGGGTGGATAAGTGGGTGGAGGGTTTGACTGAGCATTAGCATGAATTTTGTTCCACATTCAAAGCCTTCCTTAAAAACCAGCGATCTGTAGGTCTTTACCATGGGCATTTTTGGCTTCACTGAAGTTGAATTAAACTGATCTTAGGTGACATACGTAAGTGAAGAGCCTAACACTGACAAGGTCCAAGGGAACAATCACAGCAGTCTGCCAGAGTGTTACCTCCTTTAGGGGTCAGACATAAGTAGTCCAAGCATTCCTAAATTAGTTCATTGTTTCCTGGGTCATGATGGTTAATCTGATTGAAAATGTTTGATTGTCCTTTGTTGAGACCATTGGCTGCTCTAGGCTGATGATATAAAGGCTCTGAACTATACGGATGAGTAGGTTCATCCCTTGTGTGGGTTTAGCCTATTGGTAGAGCTTGCCCTCCAGAAATAATGCATAGATTCATGGATGCAAAATGCAGTATACATATCACCAGTAGGACTGGTCCTGAGATAGGGGAGATTGTGGTCCACATCCGCATGGCAGCTGGAACAAAAATGACAGACATTTTAAAACCAAACTGACAAATCAAGTTCACCAGTCTCCACTCATGTTCATGTATCTGGGCATGTCAGTGTTACAGCTCAGCCAAGAACTTTGTTCAATGGTTACCTTCAGTTAGATGTGTCTGTCTCTGTTTGTATCAGTTCATTTTCATTAAGGACATATCACATTCAGTCCAAGGTGTACTCTGCCTCTCACCCAAAGTCAGCTTGGACAGGCCCCAGATCCTCCACAACCCCATAAAATGGTGAAGTGACATAAAAAATGGATGGATGGATGGATGGATGTAATAAGAACATCTCTGACAAGGATGTTTTTTAAATTACAAAGAAAAGCTTGACAAAGAGGCAATCATAAAGACACCTCTTATTTTCTTTTGGCACAGTTACTCTGATATCTAATAATGCAGTCAGCTGAAAGTCATCAGTTAATATGGTCACTCATTTAACCATAACACCAGGACAGCTATATCAGTGCAAGTAAGAAAATGTGTTCAGTTGCCCACAATCATGTCATGATGACACTGACTATTGTAGTTTATTTTCCCACTGTTAACTTTGCTGTTACCATGCTTTTAGTTTATTTCTCACATGGGGCCCACTCAGCCTGAGCTCTCCGGTGTTCCCTGTTGTGGTATCCCCATGTTACGCATGTAAAGTGTAGGCAAGTATGTTTACAACAGCGGTCATGACACAGAGGACACTGACGCAAAGAAAAACAAGCAAGTACATCACTGGCCTTTGGTCCTGCATTGGTTTGCTGGATGATGTTCAGGGCTAATGTTTGAGCACTCTCTTCTGTTCTCGATTCAGTTTGAGTCATTACCATCTAGGCTGGTTTAAGACATGACAACAAATCATCAACTGTGTCATGGATTTGGGAAGAATACAATTTAGGCTGCCATAGATGTAGTATTGGGTCATTATTCGACCTTCTTTCAATGCTTAAATGTACTAGAGGACCAAATATGAGCAATAAATTGCTCTTGAATAATATAACTGCCATGAAAGGGTTTTAGGATTTGGCTTGATTTGGAACAGTATTAGATAATGTCAGTGGCACTTGACCCGTTGGGATGAATTTGGAATAAACTACAACAAGCCATTTTGTCCAATAACAAGATTTGCCCAGTGTGGAGCCCAGACATCATTTGGTTGTGTTAAACTCTGTACTTGTTCAGTAACATGGACGGAAGTTAAGTGGAAATTGGCAATGATGGGGATGATGCAGGACAAGGTTTATGAAATGGACAAAAGGATCTAGACAGCACAGTTCAAGAAGAAAACTCTGATGCTGAAGTGTTGATATTCACAGAGGTCTTCTTCCCGTCATAGATGATGGTCATTGGAATTTCTGCAACAATATTCATAGTTTTTTTTTTTTTTTGGTGTCAATCTCAAAGTGATTTTGTTTCAACCTTTGCCCCAGTTTGAACCCTCCAACAGCCAGGCCAGCATTTGATCCCCAGTCCCAGTGTTGTCTTCTCTGTTGCCCCTAGCCTTATGAGCCCGAACCAGAGCCCTTGCCCCTACTCCCCTCTTGTCTCTTCCCCTCTCCTAGGCAGCCCCGCAGATGCAATTTGAACATTCACAATTCTACCAATGTGCCTTTTTAGAGTTCATATCATTCGAGTTGCCAGAGGAGGACATTTACCTGGTCTTTTAATAGGATGCAAGCTTAGGGAAACCTGTTCTTATTCGTTAGGTTCTATGCAGTCAGGTTTTTTACCAGACCTGGGAATTTAAAAAAAGCTAAAAAGGAAAAAAAAGTATTTTTTGGATAAAAAAAAAAACTAAACTGTATTTAATGTACTGTACGCTTATATGTAAGTAGATGGCGAGTTCTGGCTTTAAGCCAGCGAGACAGACGCTTGATTTAGCAAGACAAGCCCCCGTCCCGGTCCTCTCCATTCCCTCGAGTCCTCCATAATCCCTGACCCTTCCTGTTCTGGTCCCCAGCCCTGTTTCCATGGTGAACAATGCGTCTCTTCTTGTATTATAGCTTATCAGCTTTTTATCAATATTTGACCGGCTTGTCCTTAAGCCAATGTAGTCTTCAGTACAAAGTGTGTGGTCGTATGTTGTAAAACAGATTTTCTTTCTCTCTCTATCTCTCTCTCTCTCTCTTTTATAAGAAGAATCTTTTCTCTGATTACCTTTTCTTTGTCTGTTCTGGTTTACATGTCTATTATAGAAAATGTAAAAAAACAAACAAAAAGAATAAAAGAACACAATTCGCTCTCCGACGGCGCTGTTCTCTGTCGGTGGTCATTTTGACGCGGTTAAACTCTTACCCAATCAACAGGAAGGCACGGAAACTGGAAAAGAATCTATTTGAATAAATCAATCTATATATAAATGTACAAAAAATATATAGGATATATAAGGAGGGTGCCATTTTCTGTTATTTTTTCATTTCTGTTACAGAGGAGTGTTTTCTCGGGGAGGAGTTATTTTCTCAAAGACTGAACTGGCAGAAGCTGGCGAGGCCCCTCAGTGTTAAAAAGTTTTCAACTGACTTTGTTGTGTTCTCCGTTGTTGCCATGACAACACCCTCAGACTAGTACGGCACCCCGCGCAGGACAAAACGGGACCGAAGTTCCATCAGCTCCTTTCACCGCTATCTATCAACGGCAACAACTCACAGACGTTTGTAAATTGTATGCAACAAAATGGCAAACTTTACCATTATTTTAAAATTGTGTATGTAAAAGTTATATTTTTACATGTAGACTGTTGTTATTTTGTGTTTTAGAAATATGTTGTATTGGTTCTTTTTTGTTAAAAGATGAAAAAGTAAAAATTCAGTGTGTGTTGAAAAAATGTGTCACATTGAAAATGTAGTGAGGTCAAAAGTTTGGAGTCATTTTTTTTAACATTACGTTTATTATCTGTGGGGGGCATTTTTAAAGGTTATTGGGAGGAATCAGAAATCATAAATGATATATGATATTGTCTAATTCTCCATGCCTCATGACATTACCATTTTTAATTGTATTTTTTGCAGAGAAATGTGTAAATAGTCCTAAAACATTTTCTGTGGGGTTTCCGTGGGTTGAGAACTTGCCAGTGAGAGGTGACGATGATGAACTTGTTTTTGATTTTTTTGTGGAGTTATATTTGTCCGCTTACAGTAGCCAGGTGCCAACTTTTAGTTTTGGTTAGTGGTGCTCAGTGCTGTACGTGGTTTTAGTTGCAGACCATCAAAAGTGTTAGTCAAATTATTGCCTTCTCTTGCACTAAGAATCACTAGCGTCAGAGCCATTATTTTATCGCCATGATCATTTTTCTTAAGTGTGTTTCGATGCCAAAAATATGTGAACACAAAAAGCCTTTTCTTGACTTAAGATGCATTACCTGGGATTGTTATGAAGCCAGACTTCACTCATTGGTACACTTCATTAGGTACATCTACTCAACTGCACATTAACAGCTAATCACATGGCAGCAATTTAAATCCATCGAGGTATGTAGACATGGTCAAGACAACCTGCTGAAGTTGAATCCCAGCAGAAAGGTCATTTAAGTGACTTTGAATGTGGCATGGCTCTTGATTCCAGATGGGCCAGTCTGAATATTTCAGGAACTGCTGATATGCTGGGATTAAAACCATCTCTTGGAATTACAGATAATGGTCCAACAGAGCGAAAATATCCCGTAAATAGCAGCTCTCTGCGCAACAAAAAAGCCTTGTTAATGCAGAGCTCAGAGGAGAATGGTCTAAGAGGTTTGTGATGACAGAGAGGCAACAGCAAATCAAATAGCCTCTCATTACAACCAAGATATGCAGAAGACCATTTCTGATCACACAAACCAATAAGTACAGCATCTGGAGATCGTCAGAAAAATATTGCCTTGTTTTAAGAGTCTGGATTTCTGCTCCACATTCAGATGGTAGGGTCAGAATGTGGTGTAAGCATCATGAAAGCAAGGGCCCATACTGGCTTGTATCACAAAACAGGATGATGCTGGTGTGGTGGATATTTTCTTGGTACACTTTAGCCCCTTAGTATTGACTGAGCATCATTTAGCTGCCTCAACCCACCTGAGTATTGGTGTTGATCATGTCCATCCCTTTATGACCCATCTTCTAACCTTCTAGCAGGATAATGCTCCATGTCACAGAGCTCAGATCATCTCAGACTAGTTTCTTGAACATGACAATGTACTCCAGTGTCCTCCACAGTGGACAGATCTCAATCCAACAAAGCACCTTTGGTATGTGTCAGAACTAGTGATTCTCATCATAGACGTGCAGTCGATCTTTCTCCAGATACTGTGGCGCCAACATGTCAACTGGACCAAAACCTTGTTGAATCGTCCCAGTACTCACAAGTTGTACCTAATGAAGCGGCCAATAAGTATATTTAGTTTGTTTTGCCAAAATTGTGTAAAAACACATTGTTGAACCATCAAAATGGTGGGAGTTTAACAACTTTATGGATCAGACTAAATTAAATTAAAGTTATCAAATTTAGCAGTGGCTCCCCTTGGTGGCTCTGACTCCTGTGTGTCATGTCAAGATGGGCTCTAAATGTGGATTAAATTAAAGAACTTCAGCACCTGATGCAAGAATAATATATTCAATTTGTGTCAAAGATTGGAGCGTTGCTAATGTAAAAGAGCAAGTCGTCAGAATACAATCCTGTCAGCTGTTTCCCCAAAAAAGATTTCAGATGAAGTGCAAGTCAGTTTCAGTCATTTGTTTTAGTGTTTAACATAAAAAATGAGCTTTTTAACAGAAGAAGAAGAAGCTGCTCTGAATCGGACCTAGGTTAAACACTAGCATTGAATCTGTCAGTGTAAGTGCTAAATGTATTTTTTAAGTAATGTTTTTTTTATGCTTTATTTCATATTTTCTCTTCGTTGTATAATCAAGTCATCTCCCGTTACAGTATCTTCATTTTTATGTTACCCCTGATGTTTCTATTAGCCAAAATGTTAACTTTTTTCTTTTCCCTCCTTGTTGTACATACACACCTCATTTCTCTTTTTTCAGTGACTGTGCCATGAGCTTTGTAATCTGTTACTCTGTACCAGTTTTACTGCAATAATGAGTTGAATTCAAATGGCCATGCTTGTCTGTTTTTTTCATTCATGCTACAAACAGGATACAATGCTCTTATTTTATGATAATCCAATTTCAAAAGGAAAAACATGTTTAATTAGGTGGGAGCACTTTAATTTCATTACATTTTCTCAAACTAAATGAACTTTTAAAGCGTTTTTACTATGATTTAAATATTAGTATGGCACATTAATTATCAAACTCACTACATTTGACCGAACTAACCACGACAGGAGTGTGTTTTAATGTCTTTAACCAACACAGGACAACAAAGTTGGAATCACCAAACATGCCCTGCCTGAAAAAAAGGAATATGCAACATGATACCCGTATCAGCAT
This sequence comes from Cetoscarus ocellatus, assembly GCA_037902135.1. NCBI lineage: Eukaryota > Metazoa > Chordata > Actinopteri > Labriformes > Labridae > Cetoscarus > Cetoscarus ocellatus. The sequence continues at coordinate 7,500 of JBAMNC010001558.1, read as the reverse complement.
ATACTAGCTCAGAGCAGTGGCCTCAGACACAGCCCGCTTTTATTTAATAAGATGATGTAGTTGCAGACCGGCCTTCATGGGGGTGGAGAATTTTTTTTTTTTGGGGGGGGGGGGGCAAACAAGCACTCACATTGTGCACAGTGTATTTTACAATAAGGACCAGAGAGAGCTTGTTTCTTAACCCCGATAAAGAGACATTCATGAGGACTCACTGTTTTATCAGCTGCTGAACAATGGCATCTATGAATGCAGTTGGCTGAAATCACCAGTTGGCATGGTAACCAATCTGAGCAGGGAGGGGGTGCTGTAAAAGCGACATGCATACAGTGCCGATGATGTGTGTTTTTCATTGGTCATCAGTCTGAGCTGATCTGATTTTTTTTTATTGATCACTGACGGATTTTTTTTGTTTTTGTTTTTTATTCCTGAATTGTCTCCTTCCACATCAAAACATTGAGCACAAGTGGGCGAGTGCATGAGCACCAGGTTTAACAGTGAGTTTATTTCAGGTTGTGCCTTTTGTTCACAGCAGCAGTGACAGGTTCTTAATTTACACTGTCAGCTTTGCGAGTATCTGCTAATCATCACAAAATGTAACACCCTTTGGTCTCAGTTATTAAAAAAAGTTAATGAAATTATTTATTTTTGTTTGTTACCAGTACTGGTCTGTGACACCGCTGTTTGGGACTAATCTTGTGCAGCAACTGGGCCAGCCTGATTAAATGTCTGCAATCAGACATCTTGCCAAGCTACAATCTACAACAACTGTGCTCCACCCAATGCAGCACAGCCAAATCAGAGTCCTTTAGAGTAGGGAGAGATGGGAGGTACAAGCAAGACAACAGCAGGAAATGACAACACTATATTCTTGGTCAGGTCTCCCTTCAAAAAGGGAGACCTGTTGATCTCAATGGGACAAACCTGGTTATATAAAGATTAAAGCAGCACTATGTAAGATTCCGGCTTTACAGCTCTCTAGGGGCCTCTGTGGTCGTTGAGTGTAACTGCGAAGTCGTAAAACAGAGCGCCTCAAACCAGCGTGCATTTGTTGACATACAGAGGGAGGAGAAGCGAACCGACAGGACGTCCCGAGAGACAAATAAACCATGTGGACTGATAAGGTACAGTCTGATCATGTTTCTATTCGAATAAATCATCACGTACTTACAAGTCCAACAATAACAGGGCCAAATCAGCATCTGTCGGACATCCCTCCTCATCTTTCAGCTCACGCCAGCGAGTGAACACCGGGGCCAGTGTTTATCCCTGTCCGGGCATTTAGCTTGTTACTCTCCAGCTTTCTTTTTTTCGTCTCCTCTGATAAATCATTTCTTTTGTTCGGGTTTTTTGCTGCTTCCACCATGATAACAACACTACATGTAGCTTTCTTCTTCTTCTTCTTGTTTAATGGCGGGTGGCATCCAGCGTCAGAGGAGCATTACCGCCACCGTCTATGCAGGAGTGTGAGCCAGAGGTCCCTATTTCCATCAGGAAAATAAGTGCATATTTACTTCAAACTAAATTCTGTTTATTAAATCTGTTTTAAAAGTTCATAAACTGCTTTAAATTTTTCCTTTTCACAACGTTTAGATTTCGCCTCAAGGGGGAAGTGACGTATTCCGCAAAGCAGTCAAAAATTTGTAGTTTTTTAATGTGGAAGTGTTCCTACCATCCACCTCGAAGCTACATTGTGCCAGTGAAGGTGATACAGACCCCCTCAGACTATGACAGAGGTGTCATTCAACCTGTTGTAAGGTGATGTACCATCACAATGACTCTAGAAATATTATATTAGGGTGGGAAAACTACGTAGTGTTGGTTTAAATTTAAAAAAATGATAGATATTAGCATAAATGCTAACAGCTTCAGTAGCCATTCTATCAGATTGTAACCACATTTCTTTATTAAATAAAAAAACAAATACTAACCCTACAAACTTCTCTATAGTAAGGATATTTTCGCTCCACTTCCGACATGTCTTGATGAGAGTTTGTTTTAAGAAGTGGCTCATGTTCTGTAGTTCAGTAGTGCCCGCCTAATACATTATCTAATTGGCCTGTAATGAATGTTGATTGGCGGTCTATGGGCTCTTTACCCAGATGGACAAGTGAGATATTTTGAATGGTCCATCTAGTGTGTCTGGTTAGTTTAGGACATTAGACTCAGACCACTGATCATATCTCTGTCTCTTAGTTTGTTGCCATTTTGTTAAGGTGTTCTTGGGATTTCACTTTTTTAACAATCCTTTCAATAATGCATACAATGGGTAAACATTAGGCCCAAGGAGCCTGACCTATGACTTTCATAAACTAACCAGTTCCTATTCGAGCTACAACAGATATTTGTGCCAAGTTTTATGGAAATCCTTTTAACTGTGTTTGAGATATTGAGTTCACAAGCAAAGGATGACTACAAAACTTGAGCTTAAAATAGGAGCTATAGCCCCAAAATCTCATCAGTTTGTCCTCAAATTCAGGCAGTCAAAGCTTTTAAAAAAATACATAAATGCATAAAAGCGATACATGACGATGAAGGGGATGAATTTGCCTTTGAGAGTTACTGTAAGTCTAATTGGGCCACCTTCTTTCAGTCTTGTCCAGTTTTCCACAGTAAGCTAGGATAGCGGTGTGAGATGTTTGTGAAAGCTGCTGTTAGAATCTTCAATCCTTTAATTATCATATCATCCAAACTGAAATCTAATTAATTTAGAACAGCATATTTCTATCATGGAGGATTTCTGATAAATTTAACAGGTAGTGCTTGCCTGACACCTGAAGAGTTTCCGGGAAAGCACATCACGTCATGTATTCAGATGAAGTGGTTTTCCAGTGGACAGGATTGAACCATGAACTGATGAGGTCCCTTCAGTAAACTCTGGGATCATGTCAGGATGATTTTTGTTCTGACTCATGGAGGTGTTTTTATCCCTCTCTGGCTGCAGGCTGAAGGGAGTGACGTCAGTCTCTGCATTTTCTCATCATACATTTTACATTTTAATGAGCTGATTGCGCAAGCACTTAAACAGTCTGATGGTGATTCACATGAAGGAAGGAGGAACATTCTGTACATACTTTCTCAGTGATCACAGTGCTGGGGGAAAGTGGGTCACAGATTTAAGTTCAAGGTTTTATGCCTTTAGAGGAGGATCAGGTCAACAGAAACACCACAATGTACAGTGTATGTAAGTAGTTTTTAAATGTTTAAAGGGGTTAAGGGAAGCAACAGTGCTGGGTTACTGATTTTAGGCCAGGTTGGGATCTACCCTGAAAAAAAGAGAGGGGGACATTTTCTCAGAGGAACACAAAAAATGTCCAGATACGGAGCAAATTTAATTTTCAACTCACCAGACATTTAGGAATTTTATTTCAGGGAGATGGGGTTTTATAAAGCTTCAAGGTTAAGGCCTGGGTAGCTTTCATATCTTAAAGGCTAAGTTTAAGGTTTTTGAAGTGGGGTTGCTCAAGGTGCAAGTGTTGTCCCTGAGGACAAACTGCTAACTTTGGCTTGTTATCTTGAACATAGACATCAGGGCCCCTCTCTCTGCAGAGGTGGAGTGTTGTGTTTGCAGTGACCATATTACTAATCAGGACTACGACACGACAGCAGTTTGAAGGAAATGAAAGAGCCCTGATGAAAGGTCCAGGAGAAGCCGTGTTACTAAGTCCCACTAGTGACAGCAATGGACCTCCAAGTGTGTGGACATGGGCTCACAGTTCATGCATCTGCACCACCAGGTAACCTGTGATCTGTCCTTCTCCTCCATTCTCCATCCCTCTTCTACCTGTGATTCTATCTGAAAAAGTTCTTCCTCTGCACTCTGGTTCCTAAAGACACCCTTTTGTACCCACAACTAAGGGCACGTCATTATTACTCGAGTCAAATCGCTCTAGTCGGGGCTGTAGCGGTGGTCTTTGTTCCTGTCATCTGGCCTGTACATACAGTCAGCACTGCCTCATAGGGGAATCAGCTTGGGGGAAAACACCTCTTCACCACAAAACCTGCAAGCCTGTGAATGCATGGAGTTTTAAGTGTACACTGAAAAAAACTCAGATCTAAGTGAGAGTATTTGTCCTATTTCAAGTAAAATTAAATTTCACTAGACTTATTTTAATACATATATTTCCTTATGTCTGGATTAAGATCTTATTTGAAGATATGAAAACAAAAAATAAGGCCTGAGTTGCTTGTAATAATAAGTAAAATACGGCAATAAGACAAATTTAACTTGAGCAGATAATAAACCGTAATTTAAGACCCTCACTGAGTCAAACTTTCCTTGTTTCATTGGTAGACATTTTCTTATCATTACAAGCAATTCAGTGCCTTATTTTTGCCTTTCATTCCTTAAAGTAAGATATGTATCTTGTCTGGTTAAGTGAATGTGGATTAGAAAAAGTGTTCTGGATATTTTTGAGTTGAAAATAGACAAACACTTGCTGAGATCTGAGTTTTTGCTGTGTATTGCTTTGAATTGTTAGGGGCATCACAAATGTCCAATAATGTTGATATGAAAGTAAATATTTCAGTCAGTGCTGTCAGTTAGATCAATTATATATTTGTGTATAAGAGGTCCATCCATCCATCCATCTTCTTCCGCTTATCCGTAGTCGGGTCGCGGGGGCAGCAGCCTGAGCAGGGAAGCCCAGACTTCCCTCTCCCCAGCTACTTCGTCCAGCTCCTCCCGGGGGATCCCGAGACGTTCCCAGGCCAGCTGAGAGACATAGTCCCTCCAGCGTGTCCTGGGTCTTCCCCGGGGCCGCCTACCGGTGGGACGTGCCCGGAACACCTCACCAGGGAGGCGTCCAGGAGGCATCCTAACCAGATGCCCGAGCCACTTCATCTGGCTCCTCTCAACGCGGAGGAGCAGCGGCTCTACTCCGAGCCCCTCCCGGATGACCGAGCTTCTGACCCTGTCTCTAAGGGAGAGTCCGGACACCCTGCGAAGGAAACTCATTTCGGCCGCTTGTACTCGGGATCGTGTTTTTTCGGTCACGACCCAAAGCTCGTGACCATATGTGAGGATAGGAGTGAAGATCGAGTGGTAAATCGAGAGCTTTGCCTTGCGGCTCAGTTCCCTTTTTATCACGACGGACCGGTGTAGAGTCTGCATCACTGCCGACGCTGCACCGATCCGCCTGTCGATCTCCCGGTCCATCCTTCCTCCGCTCGTGAACAAGACCCCGAGATACTTGAACTCCTCCACTTGGGGTAGAATCTCATCCCCGACCCGGAGAGGGCACTCCACCCTCCCCCGGGTGAGGACCATGGACTCGGATTTGGAGGTGCTGATTCTCATCCCAGCCGCTTCACACTCAGCTGCGAACCGATCCAGTGAGAGCTGTAGGTCTCGGTCTGACGAAGCCAACAGGACCACATCATCTGCAAAAAGCAGCGACCTGATCCTGAGGTCACCGAACCGGAACCCCTCAACACCCTGGCTGCGCCTAGAAATTCTGTCCATAAAAGTAATGAACAGAATCGGTGACAGAGGGCAGCCCTGGCGGAGTCCAACCCTCACTGGAAACGGTTCTGATGTACTGCCGGAAATGCGGACCAGGCTCTGGCACCGGTCATACAGAGAACAAACAGCCCGTATCAGGGTGTCTGCTACCCCATACTCCCGGAGCACCCCCCACAGAATCCCACGAGGAACACGGTCGAAAGCCTTCTCCAGGTCCACAAAACACATGTAGACTGGTTGGGCAAACTCCCATGCACCCTCGAGGACCCTGTGGAGGGTATAGAGCTGGTCAATAGTTCCACGGCCAGGACGAAAACCACATTGCTCCTCCTGAATCCGAGGTTCGACAATCCGGCGGACCCTCCTCTCCAGTACCCCTGAATAGACCTTCCCAGGGAGGCTGAGGAGTGTGATCCCCCTGTAGTTGGAGCACACCCTCCGGTCCCCTTTCTTGAAAAGGGGAACCACCACCCCAGTCTGCCAATCCAGTGGTACTGCCCCCGATATCCACGCGATGTTGCAGAGTCATGTCAGCCATGACAGCCCTACAACATCCAGAGCCTTGAGAAACTCCGGGCGGATCTCGTCCACCCCCGGAGCCCTGCCACCGAGGAGCTTTTTGACCACCTCGGCGACCTCAGCTCCTGAGATAGCAGAGTCTACCACAGAGTCCCCCAGGTCTACTTCCGCACTGGAAGACGTGCTGGTAGGATTGAGGAGGTCTTCGAAGTATTCTTTCCACCGATCCAGGACGTCCCGAGTCGAGGTCAACAGCGCGCCATCCCCACCATAGACGGTGTTGACAGCACACTGCTTCCCCCTCCTGAGACGCCGGATGGTGGTCCAGAATCTCTTCGAAGCCGTCCGGAAGTCGTTCTCCATGGCCTCACCGAACTCCTCCCATGCCCGGGTTTTTGCCTTGGCAACCACCGAAGCTGCATTCCGCTTGGCCTGCCGGTACCTGTCAGCTGCCTCCGGAGTCCCACTGGCCAAAAGGCTCGATAGGACTCCTTCTTCAGCTTGACGGCATCCCTCACCGCCGGTGTCCACCAGCGGGTTCGGGTGTTGCCGCCACGACAGGCACCGACGACCTTACGGCCACAGCTCCGATCAGCCGCCTCAACAATAGAGGCCCGGAACAAGGCCCACTCGGACTCAATGTCCCCTGCCTCCCCCGCCACATGGTCGAACTTCGCCCGGAGGTGGGAGTTGAAACTCTTTCTGGTGGGAGACTCTGCCAACCGTTCCCAGCAGACCCGCACAACACGCTTGGGCCTGCCAGGTCTGACGGGCATCCTCCCCCACCATCGGAGCCAACTCACCACCAGGTGGTGATCAGTTGACAGCTCCGCCCCTCTCTTCACCCGAGTGTCCAAAACATGCGGCCGCAAGTCCGATGATACGACTACAAAGTCGATCATCGAACTGCGGCCTAGGGTGTCCTGGTGCCAAGTGCACATATGGACACCCTTATGTTTGAACATGGTGTTTGTTATGGACAGTCTGTGACGAGCACAGAAGTCCAGTAACAAAGCACCACTCGGGTTCAGATCGGGGGGGCCGTTCCTCCCAATCACGCCCCTCCAGGTCGCACTGTCGTTGCCGATGTGAGCGTTGAAGTCCCCCAGAAAGAACGAGGGAGTCCCCAGAAGGGGCACTCTCCAGCACCCCCTCTAGGGAGTCTAAAAAAGGAGGATACTCTGGACTGCCGTTTGGTGCATAAGCACAAACGACAGTCAGGTTCCGTCCCCCCACCCGAAGGCGGAGGGAGGCTACCCTCTCGCTTACTGGGGTGAACCCCAACGTACAGGCGCTGAGCCTGGGAGCAATAAGTACTGCTACCCCTGCCCGGCGCCTCTCGCCATCGGCAACTCCAGAGTGGAAGAGAGTCCAGCCCCTCTCAAGAGGACTGGTTCCAGAGCCCAAGCTATGTGTCGAGGTGAGTCCGACTATATCTAGTCGGAACCGCTCGACCTCGCACACCAGCTCAGGCTCCTTCCCCACCAGAGAAGTGACGTTCCACGTCCCTAGAGCTAGCT